>JARQOD010000002.1:579149503-579198894 GCA_033576555.1 Oophaga sylvatica
CGCGATAAGCCGAGGCTCCGGCGCTGCTATACGGCCGGGTGACGGTGGAGCCGGTGATTTTCTTGGCCATGTTTTCTGTGGCGCTCCAGGGCCCGCTCACTACACAGTATCTGTGGGAGCGGCTGAGCGCAGACATCGGCTACAATGGGAGCAAGATCGAGGGCTGCACGAACAGCACCAACCCGCTGGAGAAGGTGAGACTGCCCCGTGTATACAGCACACAGCCATCACACCGAACTCCGAGCCATATACTGTGCACAGGGAAGGGCGGAAGAAGCAACCAATCAAGTGTCTGCTTTTAATCCCCACAAGACTTCTGACAAGTGTCCTGCAATCTGATTGGTTGCTCAGTTTTGCACAAATGTTGATGCTTCTGATATGCAGGATACTGATCACAGGGAGAGCGGAGACGCTGTACTGGGGGTGATGCCAGGGCACACAGTGGGCACAGCGTGTAGATGGCAGCGGACGAGCAGAGCTCATATCTTAAAGAATGTAGACTTACAAACTGTTGGTGACAGTGTGTTATACGTCTCAGAATGCCCGTGGGCCGGGGTGCTGGGTCTGTCAGGGGTGAAGGCCTCCTCGGCCTCGGTTGGGACGCAGGGCCCCGTCGGCCTCGGTTGGGACGCAGGGCCCCGTCGGCCTCGGTTGGGATGCAGGGCTCGGTTGGGACGCAGGACCCTGTCGGCCTCGGTTGGGACGCAGGGCCCCGTCGGCCTCGGTTGGGACGCAGGGCCCCGTCGGGCTCGGTTGGGACGCAGGGCCCCGTCGGGCTCGGTTGGGACGCAGGGCCCCGTCGGGCTCGGTTGGGACGCAGGGCCCCGTCGGGCTCGGTTGGGACGCAGGGCCCCGTCGGGCTCGGTTGGGACGCAGGGCCCCGTCGGGCTCGGTTGGGACGCAGGGCCCCGTCGGGCTCGGTTGGGACGCAGGGCCCCGTCGGGCTCGGTTGGGACGCAGGGCCCCGTCGGCCTCGGTTGGGACGCAGGGCCCCGTCGGGCTCGGTTGGGACACAGGGCACTAAACCTGTCCATATACATACAGCACCGGATAGCCAGAGACTCGTACGACCGTCCGCCATCTCTCATGACTCCCGTATACACGTGAACATTCGGCTCAGCTGAGCCTTCATGTGTTTTCAGTGGGGAGAGTGGAGTAAGTCGCGGTCAGACGGCTTTAGTGGCGTCTTATCTCCCAGGAGAACAAAAGCGATCGTTCCTAACCATCACACTGCCGACATCCTCCGTCAGAGGAGTCAGGGGTCGCCATAAACATTGTCGGGTGACTTTACTGTAAAGGGATTTTCCACTTACAAAAAAGTGCTCATCAAACAATTGGATATTTATTTGTTAAATAAAACAAGGCCAGGTAATACTTCCCCTCTCACAGTCCTGCACCAGACCCCGCTACTCTGGTTTTTGTTCTTTGGCTGTAAAAGTGACGTGATTACAGAGCACATCACCGCTGCAGGCAGTCACTGAGATTGGTGGCTTGTGTTATCTGCTTCAGCAGCCTAGTGATTGACTGCAGCGGTGATGTGCGCTGCTGTTATGAAATCCCAGCTGCAGCAACAACACGGGGACCAGAGCAGTGTTGGAGGAGGGGAGGATCTGTGATTTTATTTTTGTTACAAAAAAAGCAGTCCCCAAATGACTGTATATTTATAAGTGGAAAACCCCTTTAAATGTGGGTAAAAAGACGGCATGGATTTGTCAGTAATGTTCTGATCTATGTGGGATACACCCTGGAGGGGTTCCTCCATCATTGTGCACCATGTAGAGGGGTGTAGCACTGCGGTGTAATGCTGGAGGGAGGGCCGGGGCTGTGTCTGCCACCACATTGTGTGTGCACAGGTGCGATCTCTGTATATTAGGCAGAACGTGCGGCCCGGAGCCCTGTACCTTCATCGCAGTTCCATGAAACCATCTCTTGTTTCTGTTTAGACGCGTGCGTGTTCTTGTTTTCCTTCCTCTTCATTTCACAATCCAGATGATGTCACATTTGTGGGTTTCCAAGAAATATTTAATAGTTAAGGCTTGTTCAGGTTAAAAATAACAAACTGAGCTCTAAGACTCTCCCTCCGCTGCTCCCGCTCTCCGCTGCTGCCCTCCGGTCTTTATTGACAGGCTGAAACAGTGACGTCATGATTCACAATGACAGCACATGACCGCTGCAGCCAATCACTGGCCTCACCGATAGGTACTTTTCATCAGCGGCATTAGGTCTGACAGAATCCTTGTGCTGGGATCATCAGTTTTTGTATTTGTTATGAAAAACCCCAATTTCCGTCACTGTATCGGATACGATTTTTACCGGTAAATTTTTCGGTTCGTGTGTAACCCATTTCTCCACAATCCAAAAATATCTGACGGAGGTTTCCTAAGCTGCGTCTAGCAACCAGTCAGGAAAAATCAGACCGCATGCGGGTGTTTAGATGGCATCCATGTCCTGTACATTTATTTCTTTTTGTTCACTTGATTGGGCAAGTTTGACTAAAGTAGGATTTTACTGGTTTCCCTTTTTTCTTGTGCAGATCATCAGTCCTGCAAAAAGAAAGTGTAAAAAACTGAGCTCATGAAAGACTGAGCTGTCAATGACCCTGAGGCCACAATTCATGGCTGAGTTTTGTTGAACGGGTTCTGTTTTTATTTTTTATATAAAACATGTACCTATTAGTCTTTTTACAGCAACCTCACCGGCTCAAGTGAACGGGCCTACAAAAAAACATCTAAGAGCCCATAGGACGTTCGTGTCGCACCTGCATTTTTTAAATATTGTCTGCTAGAAGCTACGGAAACCGCCGGTGTCTTTTTTTTTTTTTTCCTCATAAGAGATGAGCGGTAAAAATACAGATCATAAACGGATGACGATCAGATCCAGCACGCAGATGATCGATTCACTTGTGTGAATCCGCTCCGTCAGCCGAGTGTATTGTCGGAGCGCCTGCTGTCCGTGCAGAAATTGCGTCACACGGACCAAAGTCATTGAGTGTCAACTCGGATTTTTACATGTGAATCGTCCACGTGTAAAGAAATCGCTGCTTGCACTAGTGTGATACATTCTTCATTTCACACTCGCCCTTAAACTCAATGTGTGCATTAAAAAAAGGACACTGTCTAGTGCTTCCTATTTTTAATGAAACCTTTGCCATTATTACCATATTTGATCTTGTAACATTTTTGAATTGTTGATGTATGACATTAGATGTTGTACAAATATAAGAAATGGACATACAGGTGGCAATACGGATGATGTTATATGTGGTCATCTGATCCCGTCCTCGCTCATACAATGTCCCCAAATTGCACAGTGCTCAGAAGCACGCCTTGTGCCCCATTGATTTACCATTGATTGGGTTTCTCATCTTTCAACTTCAGCACACCCAACTAATCATTTTCTAAATCTTTAGGATAGCCTTAGGGTCCCTATATCAAAAAACTGACCGGCACATCCAAACATAGATTCAGTGTGAACAGGTGCTAAACCTAGAGTCACCAACTCATATACATACAAGAGAAAAAGGTAGCACACTGTAGCGCTATAGCTTGCAAACACGAAATATGAAAAATATGAAAAATGAATTGCATCAATACCTTAGAAATATGAAAAATTGAGAAGTCTTAGCGCATAAGATGGCCAAATTATGTGAGCCCGATAGCCACGTCAAGGCTCTTCTCGTATATCAGGTCCTAACTAATGCCTATCCTCGCTTAGAAAAGTCTGTCTGCATGGGAACGTATGAATCCTCTCTTCAGACTAAAATCTACATCTCTGTGGAGGGGTGATGAACCTGTTGTAATTAAAAAGCCTGTGACCACCAGGTGGAGTGCTCAGGTAGAAGGTAAATGTGTGCTACCTTTTTCTCTTGTATGTATATGAGTTGGTGACTCTAGGTTTAGCACCTGTTCACACTGAATCTATGTTTGGATGTGCCGGTCAGTTTTTTGATATGTATTCATTTACCTTCTACCTGAGCACTCCACCTGGTGGTCACAGGCTTTTTAATTACAACAGGTTCATCACCCCTCCACAGAGATGTAGATTTTAGTCTGAAGAGAGATTCATACGTTCCCATGCAGACAGACTTTTCTAAGCGAGGATAGGCATTAGTTAGGACCTGATATACGAGAAGAGCCTTGACGTGGTTATCGGGCTCACATAATTTGGCCATCTTATGCGCTAAGACTTCTCAATTTTTCATATTTCTAAGGTAATGATGCAATTCATTTTTCATATTTTTCATATTTCGTGTTTGCAAGCTATAGCGCTACAGCCTTAGGGTCCCGGCACACTCTTCAATGTCCCAGCGATCCCACCAACGATACGACGTGGATGGGATCGCGGGGACATCGTTAGCTGATTGCTGGTGAGCTGTCACATGGGCAGACTCACCAGGGACCAGGGCCAGCGAGCACGCTGGTATCCGATGTACACATCGGGTAACTAAGCACTGCGCGGCGCCTAGTTACCCGATATGTACATTGGATACCAGCTCGCTGATCGTTCTTCTCCCCGCGGTCACACGCAGCGATGTGCGCTGGCCAGCGGGACACCAACGATGAAAAAATGGTCCAGGCCATTCGACAACGATCAGCGATACCCAGCAGGGGGGCTGGTCGTCGCTGCATGTCAGTAACCTAGCCAGCGAGATCGCTGGCTAGGTCACTGTTGCGTCACAAAATTGTGACGCTTCAACAATCTCGCTAGCGATCTCGCTTAGTGTGACGGGGGCTTTATACAAAGTGTCTCTTCAAAGAGGAAGAGGACTTGATCTCTAGTGTCACCTATTGGAAGTAGCTATCCTACATGTCAGTATCGACCCAGAGGAGCAATCAAGGCGTATAAGTCTTCTCAATCTGACATACCAGGCTTGGCTTGTCACTCTCCACAGGAGAAACCTTACCCCTTAGATCCTAGGATATCCTTAGTAATTTTAGAAACATAATTATAGTAAGTGCATTAGGACTTCTCATAGAAGATACACAATACATGCAGCCGCAGACAGGAGCAAGAGAGCAGAGTTGGCAGTGAAACTGGGCAAAACTGTGGGTCTGTGGAGGTGCAGAGGTGCTGATTGTCATACCTTGATTGACAGCAGTGAATTCAGTTAGTGGCTTTGCAGCTGCGCTCACTTAGTGTCGATGCCGACTCTCATCACTGCCTCCTGTCTGTGACCGCTGATTGGTGGTGTAATGCATACAGAAGTCATCAAAAACATTAGGTGAGCGCAGCTGCAGAGTTCAGGCGAGGGCTCGCTTGAGTGCTGTCAATCAAGATATGACCAGCAGTGACACTGCATCTGCGCATGGACCCTGCAGCTGCGCTTACATGGTGTCATTGCCGGCTCTCATCAACGGCTCATGTCTGCGGCTGTCGCTCATTACTGTACTGCAGACAGAAGCCAGCAATAACACTAGGTGAGCGTGGCTGCAGAGTTCAGGCGAGGGCTCGCGTGAGTGCTCTCAATCAAGATATGACAAGCATGGACCCTGAGCTGCGCTTACATGGTGTCATTGCCGATTCTCATCAACGGCTCCTGTCTGCGGCTGTCGCTCATTACTGTACTGCAGACAGAAGCCAGCAATAACACTAGGTGAGCGCGGCTGCAGAGTTCAGGCGACGGCTCGCGTGAGTGCTCTCAATCAAGATATGACAAGCATGGACCCTGAGCTGCGCTTACATGGTGTCATTGCCGATTCTCATCACCGGCTCCTGTCTGCGGCTGTCGCTCGTTACTGTACTGCAGACAGAAGCCAGCAATAACACTAGGTGAGCGCTTCTGCAGAGTTCAGGCAGTGCTCCCTTGAGAGCCGTCAATCCAGATTGACTTCAGTTTTGTCGATCTAGATATGACAAGCAATTAATATGAATTGGCTGAAGCTGTGTATCCTGTAATTGCGTGAATTGCCCTCTTATATCGAGATATATGTCGTGTGAAGAGCTATTGGTGGTGCTCGCGTTAGATAATGCAGAATACCACCGTAGAATGAATGAAAAGCCGCACTCGTCAGGTTCTTTGGTTTGGTTCTTACCGCTCTGATTGTTTTGCTCCCTGGATTAAATAATTTTTAACCGCAGAACCTGGTGAGTGCCGCTTTTCATTCATTTTACGATGGCATACAAAATGTGACAAGCAACTTCTCCCCAGCTGCGCTCACATAGTGTCATTACCGGCTCCTGTCTGCGGCCATCACTCTGTATTGTGCTGCAGACAGGAGCCAGCGATGAGAGCCGGCAGTAATACTGTGAGTGTGGCCGTGCTCACCTCAATGCTGTCAGTCATGATATGGCAAAGTACTCAGTATGCAAATTGTGGAGCTGTAACATTGCACCAATTTGTATATTAAATATATATATATTTTTTTGTTCCGAGCAAACCACTAAAGTCTATACTACAGGTATGATATTTATAGGGACTATGCCCCGTCCATAGCCGTACAAGTAGTTCAGATTCGCTCTCTGGATGGATCCTTTTTATAAGTTCTAAAAATTGTTCCTGAAAAGTATCCTAAGAGCAGCCAGAAGCCGGATGCCATCAGTATTGATTCGCGCCTCTAGAAATAATATATACTAATAAATCGTCTTGAGATGACGGAATCCATTAGTCAGCATCCTGTAGTCAGACACGTGATGGCAGTGGAATGATAATGTCATGCTGTGATCCGGCGTAGATCAGCCCTGTACACATTACTGTTCATACATGGAGCATCTTCTGACTAAGACCCCTGTATGGGCCAGAGCCAGGGAGCCCATCATCGTTTTGCTTCCTGAGTCCATTTATTTCATTGGGTCGCCTGCTTTATTCTGAGTCATTAGAGCCATAGTTTTTTTTTTTTATCCGCCTCCTTATTGCTCCATCTGTTGTTATTCATTAGGAACGTCTAAAGTCCACAGGTAATCAAAGGGGTTTTCCGAACAAAGTCTTAATTTTAGCGAAAATTAAACTACGGTAAGTAAAAGTACGTTACCTTTCCATACATCACTCGACACGCATTGTGCCCTCCCTCACCACTGTCCGGATGGAGAGGCAATGTCTGCCAGGGGCGCTGCGGTGGAATTATTTCATATATAGGGCCATTAACTTCCATGGTGTTGTACATAAAAAAAAAAACCACAGCGGGCAACAAATATATAAATGCTTTATAGATGCAAGAAGGCGCCACGCAGGGTGACACGCTGGCACAGGAGGAAAGGGGACCCTTCCTACCAGACATAACCTGATTACCACCACTCTCCCTGCTGTCCAGATCACAGCTTTCTTCTGAAAATCTATAAAATCTACTGCACATCTGTGATTCCTAGGACCACGTGCACGGACCCCCGCAGGGTCGTTTTCCCCACGGATCCTTATTGTATCTGCTGGAGAACGCCTTCCTGATACTAGATGCATTGGAACATGCTCATTTATTTCACTTTCACATGTTCTTACAGAATTCATATAAAATGGTGAGTACAGTTTTGGCTGATAGCGAGCCGTGCGGAAAGTTTCAGGTTCACTAAAAATTTCAGGGACGTTACTGCCAGCAGCTCTTCACCAGAGCGGCATAAAACCTCCATAGTGGTGTCCCTGACATATCAGCTGGGTCACATCTAGTGTTGGTGCCACCGAGCAATTCAGACATAAAAGGCCTAATGCATTTCATGGGCCGGCCGCACATCCAAGCAACGCTGTGTACTGTGTCCTGTAATCAGCCATTACATTGCAGGCAGTATGGATTTTAGGTGACAAACGGCTCAGTCTTCACCACTACAACAGGTAGTGACCGGCTCTCACCCCTATATTGCAATTTGCAGACAGTTGACTAAGGGCTCGTTCACACATCAGTGATTTCTCACGTTCGGTCCAAGCTTCATCAGTGTCTGGACCTTGTGTCAGTTTTTACTATCAGTTGATTTTCACGTGTGAAAACATAAATGACAAAGTTTCTTCTATTAATAATGTAAAAGGGGTTGTCTGGCTTTAGGGTGCAAGTCCGCAGTCACAGTGTGTGACTGCAGACTTGTAAATCTTCACATTGCATGCACTGCCAGGATTCTGGTGCGTGACCACAAGTATATGATTTGCCGACTAGATGGGCACAGCCTCACTCAATGCAAGTGTGTGGATCGACGTGGCGCCCACAGATGGGTTCTGCCTGGGAGTATGCGTATCACATACATGAGTGCCATTCCCGGCACGGTCACCGGCGAATCCTCGCAGTGCTTGCTCTGTGAGGATTCACAAGTCTGCAGTCAGAGAGTGACAGCAAACATTTCATTCTAGACCGGACAACCCCTATAATATGGTCTCATGTTGGGTATATTCACACCTGGCACATTTGTTGCAAACATTTCTAAAACTGAAAATCTGAGTGTAATATTGAGAATTAATAGGGAAAATGTCCAGGAGCCCATAGGTTTCCTCAGATTCCTTGCTTCCGCCCTGCAGGACGGACACTGGGAGAAAGGACCGCTCATGTGCCAGCTGCCTGCGCTCCGGGCTGGAAGTGTGGACAGTAGTAAAGTATATAAATTGCCTGTGTCTGTGTATTTTTATCACGACTCTTATAACTGGATAATAAATTTATGTGGATTTATTACCAAAAACCCAGCGTCAGTCGCCCATTTATTACAGTATTAAATGTTCTACTTATTATGAAAGTGAAAATGTCTTGCTTAAAGGGGATTTCCTAGATCCGAAAACATTTGGCCAAAGGCCAGCAGTGTAATACAGTCATGGCCAAAAGTTTTGAGAATGACACAAATATTAATTTTTACAAAGTCTACTGCTTCACTTTTTCTAATGGCAATTTGCATATACTCCAGAATGTTATAAAGAGTGATCAGCTTAACAGCAATTACTTGCAAAGTCAATATTTGGCTAGAAAATGAACTTTATCCCTCAAAACACATTTCAACATCATTGCAGCCCTGCCTTAAAAGGACCAGCTAACCTCTTTTCAGTGATTGCTCCATTAACACAGGTGTGGGTGTTGATGAGGACATGGCTGGAGATCAATCTGTCATGATTAAGTAAGACTGACACCACTGGACACTTTAAAAGGAGGCTGGTGCTTGGCATCATTGTTTCTCTTCTGTTAACCATGGTTATCTCTAAAGAAACATGTGCAGTCATCATTGCAATGCACAAAAATGGCCTAACTGGGAAGAGTATCGCAGCTAGAAAGATTGCACCTCAGTCAACAATCTATCGCATCATCAAGAACTTCAAGGAGAGAGTTCCCATTGTTGCCAAAAAGGCTCCAGGGCGCCCAAGAAAGACCAGCAAGCGCCAGGACCGTCTCTTAAAAGTGTTTCAGCTGCGGGATCGGGCTACCAGCAGTGCAGAGCTTGCTCAGGAATGGCAGCAGGCAGGTGTGAGTGCATCTGCACGCACTGTGAGGCGGAGACTCTTGGAGAAAGGCCTGTTCTTAAGGAGGGCAGCAAAGAAGCCACATCTCTCCAGATAAAACATCATGGACAGACTGATATTCTGCAAAAGGTACAGGCAGTGGACTGCTGAGGACTGGGGTAAAGTTATTTTCTCTGATGAATCCACTTTTCGATTGTTTGGGACATCAGGAAAACGCCTCATTCGGAGAAGACAAGGTGAGCGCTACCACCAGTCTTGTCTCATGCCAACTGTTAAGCATCCTGAAACCATTCATGTGTGGGGTTGCTTCTCAGCCAAGGGAATCGGCTCTCTCACAGTCTTGCCTAAAAACACAGCCATGAATAAAGAATGGTACCAAGAATGTCCTCCAAGAGCAACTTCTCCCAACCCTCCAAGAGCAGTTTGGTGATCAACAATGCCTTTTCCAGCATGATGGAGCACCTTGCCATAAAGCAAAGGTGATAACTAAATGGCTCAGGGAACAAAACATAAGAGATTTTGGGTCCATGGCCTGGAAACTCCCCAGATCTTAATCCCATTGAGAACTTGTGGTCAATCATCAAGAGATGGGTGGACAAACAAAAACCGAAAAATTCTGACAAAATGAAAGCATTGATTGTGCAAGAATGGACTGCTATCAGTCAGGATTTGGTCCAGAAGTTGATTGAGAGCATGCCAGGGAGAATTTCAGAGGTCCTGAAGAAGAAGGGTCAGCACTGCAAATATTGACTTGCTGCATTGACTCATTCTAACTGTCAATATAAGCTTTTGTTATTCATATGTTTGCAATTATTATATTTCTGTCTGTGATAAAAACATCTGTCAAACACACATAAAAACCAGAGGGCAGCAGATCATGTGAAAATATAATATTTGTGTCATTCTCAAAACTTCTGGCCATGACTGTACACAGCAGAACCTTTATTCACCTGTTGCATCCCCTCCACTTCTGTGCCCCAGATGGCCTCGGTTACTTGGCTGCAGCAGCGATGTGCCATCCACTCACACCTCATCCACTCCACAATGGGCTTTCGTACAATGGTCACTAAGGCGTCTTATTCTACAGCTCTTTGTCATTACCATTACATTACCAGGCAGGCTATCAGGTCCCAATTGTACATGACGGACCTGGGCCTTTTTTGGGCCCCTAATAGACACTGATGAGCATATGAATGAGCTCTGTGAAACCAGTTGTGTCAAAGTTGTGTTTGTATTAGTGGCATCTAAGGGGGTTAACCAGCTGGGATAGGACTTATTTCCAGTCCAAGTCATTAGTACAGGGGGTGGGCTGGATGTGGGGATCATGCTTTAACTTTTAATAAAGCAATTTGGATTCCATTTAGCAGTATTTTTGGGCTTGCATATTTTTTTTTTATTCTTTTTTAGAATCTAGTCCTATTGGTGCCTGATGCCCCTGTTGGCGGCCCTTCATGGGACTTTCAGCTTTTCCCGGCTTATAAGTCTAATGGGAGGAAAAGTCTTGGCTCTCTCTCAGCACTATATACATATATACTGTACAGAGAAGCAAACCGCAGCCTGTTCTTACTGGCATACTAGTGGGGTCCACCCGTGGCTACAAGGATGCAGTGGGTATGTTGCATTGTGAGGTGTGTGATTCGCTCTTGCAGTGAATATTAAGTGATAGGTAAATGAGCTTGTCTGTCATACACTCTGATCTGGTGAATTTGCAAATTTCGTCTAAATGATTTACTTTTGTGTACTTACATATGCCCTTACCACTGCCCTGTGCCCCAGACCCTGGGGTTTCATCAAGTGATCCTGTGATCCACCGTGGCCATCTGAAAATGCTGATGGGAGCTTGTAATGTGCTAAATAAGGAAGGAAAATAAGATCTCTTTTCTGCCCTAAGATAACCTTAGACATGGCCAGCACCGATAGAATGTACATGCTAGTTTAATGGAACTGGTAAAAAATCAAATAACCATTATTTGCCTATTAAATACCTTTCGGCTCCAGAGGTGCCCCCTGCCAGCCCTGTAGTGATAACATCACGTGTGTAATTCGCATGACCACTGTTCTCAGTATCGAGGTTGGCGTATATGGCACTGGTGATTGGCTGCAGCTGTCATGTGACTGACGTTAATGACACCGTAATCCTAGCAGGTTCTGACCTAGCACGTGGGATTATA
This sequence comes from Oophaga sylvatica, assembly GCA_033576555.1. Lineage (NCBI taxonomy): Eukaryota > Metazoa > Chordata > Amphibia > Anura > Dendrobatidae > Oophaga > Oophaga sylvatica. The sequence goes on from JARQOD010000002.1 coordinate 579,161,027, forward strand.
AGAGAACTCCTGCACAAGCTGCGCAGTGTCTCCGAGGCGTCAACGGACGAGTGCTGTGGATGCAGGGCGAGCTTATTTGTTATATAGGGTGAACTGTGCGGCTCCCACGCACCGTCTGCATCAGATATCACTGTGGATGTTCTACGGTAAATCCGTTTCATGGGAACATAGCCTTAGGCTATGGTAATGTGAGAGTACATACTCTCATACGAGAGAATTCGGGCAATTATGCAAATTACACTCTGATCAAACTCCGATCAGAGTGTGATCCGATTCTCTCGGATGAGAACATGGAGAAAAAAATTCTACAGTCCGTCAAAATCGGATGCACTCGGATGTCATCCGAGTGCAGTCTGATGGTTTCCTCAGACTCATTGACTTGCATGGCTAGTGCGATCCAAATAGTCGATACAAATCATGCGCTTTTTTCTCTCTCTCTCGGACCTTGCTGTGTCAGCAAAAAGAACGGCCCCATAAACTAATATTGGTCTGAGTGCGATCCAATATTTTGTCGGATCAGACTGAAAATACGGCCATGAGCGCGACGCCTGGAAACCCGATGTGTACCTTGGTTACCAGCTCCCCTGCAGCAGCGCGCTGGTATCCACGTACACATTGGGTTTCTAGGAACTGCCCGGCGCCTGGAAACCCGCTGTGTACCTTGGTTACCAGCGGATCGCTGGTCTCCCGCCTGTCACACGCAGCGATGCGTGCCTGTCAGCGGGAGACCAACGATCAAAAAAATGTCCAGGACATTCAGCCACGATCAGCGATACCCAGCAGGGGGTGATTGTCGCTGAATGTCACACACAGCGATATCGCTGGGGAGATCGCTGCTGCGTCACAAAACTAGTGACTCAGCAGCGATCTCGCTGTGTGTGACGGGGGCTTTAGGGTCAGTCTACTAGTTAATATCTGCATAAAGTCCACTTACATTTGGCATCCCATACATGTGATTGGGATTTCCAAAACTTGTTTAGTTGCTGCAGAAAATTCCTCTAATGATTTTTGACCGTTCTACAAAAAATAATGTAAAAAATAAAATCTGTGTGTGTAAAAGGCAGTATACATATTCCTGTGGATTCTGCAGAAAAGAGCCTGCAGAGTATGGACAATTAGTGGATTATTCCCCTTGACTCTGGCTAATCATTGTGCTGATCTGATTCGTGTGAATTGCCATAAGTGGATGACAAAATAGCGCCATAATAATAGATGTAAACGTTCTGCGCTTATAAATCTCAATGTTACTTCTTATGCAGTCAGGATGACTAAAGACTGAACGTTCAGTAAGATTACACTCGATGTACGCCTATGGTGACACAGATGGAGTTACTAAAGCTCGGGGTGACCAATACTGTACTGGTGCCGTAATCCAGTAAATCGCATTTAGGAAATTACTTCTCTCTTAGGTTAGAACTACAGGTCGTGACTGACGGGTCATAGTGATAATACCAGTAATTGATCGGTGTGTGGATCAGTCGTTGCCCTGTGTACATATTGTGTAATACCAGTAATTGATCGGTGTGTGGATCTGTCGTTGCCCTGTGTGTATATTGGGTAATACCAGTAATTGATCGGTGTGTGGATCTGTCGTTGCCCTGTGTGTATATTGGGTAATACCAGTAATTGATCGGTGTGTGGATCTGTCGTTGCCCTGTGTGTATATTGGGTAATACCAGTAATTGATCGGTGTGTGGATCTGTCGTTGCCCTGTGTGCATATTGGGTAATACCAGTAATTGATCGGTGTGTGGATCTGTCGTTGCCCTGTGTACATATTGGGTAATACCAGTAATTGATCGGTGTGTGGATCAGTCGTTGCCCTGTGTGTATATTGGGTAATACCAGTAATTGATCGGTGTCTGGATCTGTCGTTGCCCTGTGTACATATTGGGTAATACCAGTAATTGATCGGTGTCTGGATCTGTCGTTGCCCTGTGTGTATATTGGGTAATACCAGTAATTGATCGGTGTGTGGATCTGTCGTTGCCCTGTGTGTATATTGGGTAATACCAGTAATTGATCGGTGTGTGGATCAGTCGTTGCCCTGTGTGTATATTGGGTAATACCAGTAATTGATCGGTGTGTGGATCTGTCGTTGCCCTGTGTGCATATTGGGTAATACCAGTAATTGATCAGTGTGTGGATCTGTCGTTGCCCTGTGTGTATATTGGGTAATACCAGTAATTGATCGGTGTGTGGATCTGTCGTTGCCCTGTGTGTATATTGGGTAATACCAGTAATTGATCGGTGTCTGGATCTGTCGTTGCCCTGTGTGTATATTGGGTAATACCAGTAATTGATCAGTGTGTGGATCTGTCGTTGCCCTGTGTACATATTGGGTAATACCAGTAATTGATCAGTGTGTGGATCTGTCGTTGCCCTGTGTGTATATTGGGTAATACCAGTAATTGATCGGTGTGTGGATCTGTCGTTGCCCTGTGTGCATATTGGGTAATACCAGTAATTGATCAGTGTGTGGATCTGTCGTTGCCCTGTGTGTATATTGGGTAATACCAGTAATTGATCAGTGTGTGGATCTGTCGTTGCCCTGTGTACATATTGGGTAATACCAGTAATTGATCAGTGTGTGGATCTGTCGTTGCCCTGTGTGTATATTGGGTAATACCAGTAATTGATCGGTGTGTGGATCTGTCGTTGCCCTGTGTGTATATTGGGTAATACCAGTAATTGATCGGTGTGTGGATCTGTCGTTGCCCTGTGTGTATATTGGGTAATACCAGTAATTGATCAGTGTGTGGATCTGTCGTTGCCCTGTGTGTATATTGGATAATACCAGTAATTGATCGGTGTGTGGATCTGTCGTTGCCCTGTGTGTATATTGGGTAATACCAGTAATTGATCAGTGTGTGGATCTGTCGTTGCCTGTGTGTATATTGGATAATACCAGTAATTGATCGGTGTGTGGATCTGTCGTTGCCCTGTGTGTATATTGGGTAATACCAGTAATTGATCGGTGTGTGGATCTGTCGTTGCCCTGTGTGTATATTGGGTAATACCAGTAATTGATCGGTGTGTGGATCTGTCGTTGCCCTGTGTGTATATTGGGTAATACCAGTAATTGATCGGTGTGTGGATCTGTCGTTGCCCTGTGTGTATATTGGGTAATACCAGTAATTGATCGGTGTGTGGATCTGTCGTTGCCCTGTGTGTATATTGGGTAATACCAGTAATTGATCGGTGTCTGGATCTGTCGTTGCCCTGTGTGTATATTGGGTAATGCCAGTAATTGATCGTGTTGGATCAGTCGTTGCCCTGTGTGCATATTGGGTAATGCCAGTAATTGATCAGTGTGTGGATCAGTCGTTGCCCTGTGTATATTGGGTAATAGCCAGTAATTGATCGGTGTTGGATCTGTCGTTGCCCTGTGTGTATATTGGGTAATACCAGTAATTGATCGGTGTGTGGATCTGTCGTTGCCCTGTGTGTATATTGGGTAATACCAGTAATTGATCAGTGTGTGGATCTGTCGTTGCCCTGTGTGTATATTGGATAATACCAGTAATTGATCGGTGTGTGGATCTGTCGTTGCCCTGTGTGTATTTTGGGGTAATACCAGTAATTGATCGGTGTGTGGATCTGTCGTTGCCCTGTGTGCATATTGGGTAATGCCAGTAATTGATCAGTGTGTGGATCTGTCGTTGCCCTGTGTGCATATTGGGTAATACCAGTAATTGATCGGTGTCTGGATCAGTCGTTGCCCTGTGTGCATATTGGGTAATACCAGTAATTGATCGGTGTCTGGATCTGTCGTTGCCCTGTGTGCATATTGTTGTCATTCTGCCACCATTACATTTCCATTATTCTAGAATTTAGGCTACAGTCGTGTTCTTGTGCTAGAACTGATGCAAGCTCTTCACCTTTCTGTCCATATTTTCCAATATTCTCTAATTCTGGTACACTGTATCTTGACATCTTTCCTGTTTGTAGGAGGTGGAGTCCCTCACATCACATTGGAGTCTGTACTTGAACTTGAGTGGTTTAATAGTCGGCCTGTTCTCTGTGATGCTCCTCGGCCCGTGGAGTGACCAGGTGGGACGTCGCTCCGTACTCATCGCTCCGTTCATCGGACTGGCCTTGCAGGTTGCCGTCTACCTCGTGGTCATGTACCAGGAGCTACATGTCGGTTACTTACTGCTGGGACGCATTATCGGTGGCCTCACTGGTGACTTTAACATGATCCTCGCTGGCTGTTTTGCCTACATTGCAGATGTGACTGATCGACCATCACGGACCTTCCGCGTTGCCATCTTGGAGGCTTGCCTTGGCATTGCGGGAATGATAGCCAGCATCATTGGTGGACACTGGAGGAAAGTGCAGGGCTACATTAACCCTTTTTGGTTAGCTTTTGCCTTGTACATTTTTACTGCCTTTTATGTTTATTTTTGTGTCAGGGAATCTGTGAAGGAGCGGAAGCCATGCCGATTGTTTACTGTCAAACATTATCAGTCCATTTTCCAACTCTTTACTGTGCCTGGAGAGAATGGCCGAAGAAGCAAGCTTTGCCTATACTGTTTGGCTTTCCTGCTGGTGGTGACTATTCACATGGGAGTCAAGGACTTGATGGTGATCTATGAGCTCAGCTTCCCGCTGTGCTGGGATTCGGACCTGATTGGTTATGGATCAGCAGCGGAGCACCTCACATACCTCAGCAGCCTGGCAGGGCTACGACTCTTCCAGCTGTGCCTGGCAGACAGCTGGGTGGCAGAAATGGGATTCTTATCAAACATCTCAGGCCTGGTGGTCTTCTCTTTGGCCACAACTACTCCAATCCTGTTTACAGGTGACGTACCATGTTTTATCTTACAAGAATCAGAATTCAATACTTAAGCCCCCGTCACACTAAGCTAGATCGCTAAAGCGTCACCGATTTTGTGATGCAACAGCGACCTAGCCAGCGATCTCGCTTAGTGTGACACGCAGCAGCGACCGGCCCCCCTGCTGGGTATCACTGATTGTCGTCGAATGGCTTAGACCATTTTTTGATCGTTTGTGTCCCGCTGGCCAGCGCACATCGCTGCGTGTGACAGGCGGGAGACCAGCGATTAGCGACCTCCCAGCACTGCACAGCAGAAGCTGGGAGCTGGTATCCAGGGTACACATCGGGTAACTAAGTTCCGCGTAGCCCTTAGTTACCCGATGTTTAGTCTGGATACCAGCGTGCTCGCTGGTCCTGATCGCTGGTGAGTCTGCCCTTGTGACAGCTCACCAGCGATCAGCTAACGATGTCCCAGCGATCCCATCCACGTCGGATCGTTGGTGGGATCGCTGGGACATTGAAGAGTATGACGGGACCCTTAAATACTTGAATATATTATATGCCTGAAGTTGTATATTGATCACTTTCGTTCTCCCATCATATGCCAAGATTTGGTTATGCAGATGAATAGGGGCCTGTGGATATGCTTAGCCCAGGCATCGGGAGCTTTCCCGATGCAAACGCTGAACAGAGGGGCAAAACGAGATGAGAACAGACTAATATATAATGTGTAAAATTACTTATGTCCAAAAACTCCATTAGGAAACAATCACAAGTCCCTCGGACAGATTCACGTCCTCAGTACTCTTGTAGGCTACCTGTAGAAATGTCCTTCTGTGCCAAAGGCGAGGTCTTCAGTGGATTCCTGTAGCCGCAATACTCTGTAAAATATCACCCTGTGAGATCTATTATACACCTACATTTGGTAATTAGGTCACACTGAGCCACTTATTCTCCAGAGTAAATTCTTAATTTTAGTAATTTTCCTGGGTATGTCACTTGACTTATGCCCCCAATTCTGACCCTTAGCCACACCACTAGTCCCATATTCTGTTTTCTCTCCTTTAGCAATTTATTAACCTACTAATAACTCACTTTCACCCCCAAGTCTCTGTTTTCTCGCTCCTAATTCCCCCATACACATTAGACTAATGTCAGCTGATGTTCGGCCAACAAGCTAATGTCTATGAGGCTGGCGGCCAACTGATGATCGGGGAAGGTGTTGATCAGGTCTTCCCAATTTCAGACTGCAGATTACTTTGATCTCCTGGAGATAAGCGGCCGGGATAGATGTCTGTTGGCGGCTTTCTCCTAGAGACCACGGGAGCGCTCCTGCGTGTGGGACAGATGGCAGGAACTGAACGATCGGCTGAAGCATCGCTCGGCCAGTAGTCGCCTAATGTGTGCGGCCTGCTTTATTCTCATACATTGACACGTAAAGGAGAAAAATATCCTTCAAAGGCGTTGACCCAACTTGGCAAGATTGTCACCTATCCTCTAAATAGGTGATTGACTGCAGACCGCAGGAGCCTCAAGGTCCCAAAAACAGGGCTCTTAAATACCTGGTTAGAATGGAGAGGAAGATGCACATACGTGCCACTACTCCATTCATTGTCCGCGGGGCGGCTGGAGATACTGGAGAGCAGTGCTTGGCTCTCTGCCAGTCAAGTAGACAATATTTGGAGCGGTGGTGTGTGTGCAGCTTCCTATCCATTCTACGAAGGCATTTCAGAGCCACATTCTTGGGGACCGGTGGGGATTCCAGCAGTTGGACTCTTAGCAATCTGCAGTTTGTCACCATTTTTGAGGCGAGACAACCCCTTTGAGAAGAAACTCTCAGTATTTCAGGACAGTCCAGGGTGCACACAGACAGCATAATGTGCTGACAAACACTTTAGTGGGGAATTTGCAGACAGTTGTAATATTCCGGAGACGGCGGCAACACAGCTGTACCGAGAACTGCTGACTGCACAATGTGGTTTTCCTGCTCGCGGTCTATGGTGGAAAAATGAGGCTGCTCGTAAAAATGAAAGGACAGAGCGGAAATTGAGGCTCAACCTGTTCAGCCTGTTCTGGCTATTGGCTCAGATTATCGGGCATTTTTTGCAGTCACATCCAGCACAAGTGCAGCAGGAGTGAGCATTATGTAGATAGGGTGAACTAGGGCGGCATCATTACATACAGATTTATTCCGCTCCCACTGAACTCCATAAATATGTATGTAGGAAGATCTAGGATCTCCCTAGTTGTGTTATCAGACAGCGGGAATGTTTGATTTGTGATGCCAGAACCACCGACACCATAAATCGGAGTCCTGCTTCATCTTTCCAGCAAGATTACTCCTATTCTTAATGCTGCAGCGTTAGAAAATAAAACATATATTTAATAATAATATATATATTTAAAATCCGTGCCGGGATTATACCACCTGTGTGGCTAGTCCAAGAGGCCGGTTCTATTTGTGTATAGGAGAGGTGCGATTAGAAGCTGCAGAGACCGGCCTCTTGGACTAGTCGCCCAGGTCACACTGACCACCCCCGGCTTTTAAAATGTGTTTTCTGTGACATTCTGCAGCGTTTCAGAGTTAGACATTATCCTCCATGAAATGACTGATTCATGCGGCTCGTGCTTTATGAAGCATCAATCAGCTGTTCACTTTAAAGGCTGTGAACACATGTGACATCGAAAAAGTGATTTTTACATATGCAAGTGGTTACCTACAGTTGAAATATTGCACAAAGTTTCAGGTTATGTTGATTGTCTCCTTTTATAACTCATTTATAGTGTAATGTTACCATAGACCCGCCCCCCCCCACAATTCACCAAAGAAAAGTCCAAAATGTGTTCTTTTGGCCTCCGTTGGACAGGTGTGCGCCTGCATGAAATAACATGTTTTGCCGTATAAGAAAGCGTAGCAGACTGTACTTTCCAATCATATACTATGCGGTAAAGATATACCAATAGCGGCCACAGTGTAATTATAATAAATATACAGTACAGACCAAAAGTTTGGACACACCTTCTCATTCAAAGATTTTTCTGTATTTTCATGACTATGACAATTGTACATTCACACTCAAGGCATCAAAACTATGAATTAATGGTTTTTGCAACTGCACTTGGGGACACTTTTAAAGTTTTCCCAATTTTTCGGACTGACTGACCTTCATTTCTTAAAGTAATGATGGCCACTCGTTTTTCTTTACTTAGCTGCTTTTTTCTTGCCATAATACAAATTCTAACAGTCTATTCAGTAGGACTATCAGCTGTGTATCCACCAGACTTCTGCACAACACAACTGATGGTCCCAACTCCATTTATAAGGCCAGAAATCCCACTTATTAAACCTGACAGTACACACCTGTGAGGTGAAAACCATTTCCGGTGACTACCTCTTGAAGCTCATCAAGAGAATGTTAAGAGTGTGCAAAGCAGTCATCAAAGAAAAAGGTGGCTACTTTGAAGAACCTAGAATATAAGACATATTTTTAGTTGTTTCACACTTTTTTGTAAAGTGTAATGTATAATTCCACATGTGTTAATTCATAGTTTTGATGCCTTCAGTGTGAAATTACAATTTTCATAGTCATGAAAATACAGAAAAATCTTTAAATGAGAAGGTGTGTCCAAACTTTTGGTCTGTACTGTATATACTTAAAAGTTATGCGCCCGACAGTGGCCACAGTATTAAAAAATATATATATTATATAATATTTAATACTGTGGCCACTGTCGGGCGCATAACTAAGAGTATGGACACAGACAGATGCAGTATGTTTCCAGCCTCACAGAGAATTTACATACAGTAACATAATGGTAGGACTTTTTAGAACGCTACTTAATTTAGCATTTGGGGAGCAAATCCACAAAAAAAAAAAAAAAAAAACATTCTGCACTTCAAACCCTTTTTCTGTTTACTGTGTGATTGGGAAGCAAGGTTCAGGATTTCTATGAATTCATAAAACCAGACCGAAAATGAAATGGTGTCTGTGATGTAACCAAAGTGTAAATGGGCAGATCCATATGTTTTCATTGCTTATCTCCTAGGCTATGGATTAAGATTCTTCTCCATGGCCACAACTCCAGTTATCAGATCCAAGCTGTCCAAACTGGTGGAAGAGGGAGAGCAAGGTAAGAACATGTAATGTCAGTGTCTCGTGTCATCTGTCCATACGTGTAAGATGTCAAAACATGATCAGCATAACCAGTAACCTAAATGTACATTAGATTAACACAGTGAGGGTGGTAAGCAGCCAACGGGTAATTCATAAGCAGTTATCTACAAGGAGGAGAAATCTACTGAAATTTAAAAGGAATGTCAGTAGGTTTTTGCTGCATGATGTAGGGGCCGAGATTCTCATTCTAGTGATGTATCACTTATGCTCTAGTTTCAGGACAATCAGTATTTTATCAGTAGGAGATTATCACAGCAGGACTAGGTCACATGTGAGGCAGTCCATCTTTACTTGTGTATACCCGCCCCCACCACTGATTGGCAGCTTGCTAACTGTGTACAGTGTCCTAAGGAAGCTGCCAATCAGGGACGTGGGCGGGGTTATACACAGCTCAGCGTTCTAAGCACTGCTGCATTTACACCAGAGACAACAGTGGTTGTATCAAAACTGCACCAAGCAGCCCCGTAAGTGACACATCACTGGAATCAGGCTCTCTGTTTCTATATCGCGCTTCTGTCAGATTACATGGCGAAAACATGACTACAAATTCTTTTTAACAGCCCCAAAAAAATAAATAATGGCCATCCCCATGTCAGTGGATATCATCAGTATCTGTGGGGTTCATTGACAAACACCCAATGTGTATGACAGAATGAGCCGGACCTTTGAGTTTCAGGGATTGTACTTATGTGAAACTAGATAATGGCGTCACATATCTGTGTGTAATAAATCTCCGAGGACAAAGGTTCGTCATTCCCAGTAATCTCTGCACTTTCAGTTGCTTTACGTTCTGGCTCACACAGTGGGTCTGATCTAGTTCTCATGTCACATAGCATTCACTAGCAATCAGGGAGGAGTGTTATGTGTTTGACATGTGAAATGTGCATTTATTCTACTGCTCCCGGCTTCCATGCTGATTGTGTCTCCAATGTTCTCATCCACAGGGGCGTTATTTTCCGTCGTTGCGTGTGTGGAGGGCATCTCCTTCATCATGGCCACAAGTATCTTTAATTCTGTCTACCCGGCGACGCTCTACTTCATGAGAGGGTTCGCGTTCTTGTTTGGAGCCATTGTCTTGCTGATCCCGGCCGGAATCATTGGGTAAAGTTATTACACTGTATTTCCCTTTTTTCTAGGATATAAATGATCAAAGTTAAACCCTTAACCCCCGGAGCTTTTTTCGTTTTTCGCTCCCCTTCTTCCCAGAGCCATAACTTTTTTAAATTTTTCCGTCAATATGGCCATGTCAGGGCTTATTTTTTTGCGGGAAGAGTTGTACTTTTGAACGACACCCTTGGTTTTATCATGTCTTGTACTCGAAAACGGGAAAAAATTTCAAGTGCGGTGAAATTGCAAAAAAAGTGCAATCACACACTAGTTTTTTTTTTTTTGCCTTTTTTGTTAGGTTCACTAAATGCTAAAACTGACCTGCCATTATGATTCTCCAGGTCATTACGAGTTCATAGACACCAAACATGACTAGGTTCTTTTTTATCTAAGTGGTGAAAAAAAAATTCCAAAATTTGCTTTAAAAAAAAAAAATTGTGCAATTTTCCGAGACCCGTAGCGTCTCCATTTTTCATGATGTCGGGTGAAGGCTTATTTTTTGCGCACAGAGCTGACGTTTTTAAGGATACCACTTTTGTGCGATCCGTTCTTTTCATCGTCCGTTATTGCATTTTAATGCAATGTTGCTGCAACCAAAAAAAGCAAAACGTAATTCTGGCTACGCCGATAAGTGATCGGGTTAATCCTGTTTTTTTATTGATAGATGGGGCGATTCTGAACACAGTGATATCAAATATGTGTATGTGTGAATTTTTTTTTTTTTTTAATTGTTTTATTTTGATTGAGGTGATTTAAACTTTTATGTTTTTTTATTATTTTTTTAAGTTTTAAACACTTTTTTCTTTTACTTTTGGCATGCTTCAATAGTTTTCATAGGAGGCTAGAAGCTGCCATAGCACGATCGCCTCTGCTACATAGAGGATGATGCATAGATCACCTCTATGTAGTAGAATTACAGCATTGCTATGAGCGCCGTCCACACGGTGGTGCTCATAGCAATCTGCCATCAACAACCATAGAGGTCTCGAGGAGACCTCAGGTTGTTATGGCAACGCGTCGCTGACCCCCCGATCACATGACGGGGGTCGGCGATGCGCTGATTTCCGGCCACGTGCCGGAAGCTCTAGTTAAATGGCCGCTGTCAGCGCTTGACAGCGGGATTTAACTAGTTAATAGGCGCGGGCGGATCGCGATTCCGCTCACACCTATTGCAGGCACATGTTTATAACAGCTGACATGTCGCGGCTTTGAGGTGGGCTCACTGCCGGAGCCCACCTCAAAGCGGGAGATACTGTCAGCTGACGTACTGTTCCATCAGCTGGCAGTAAGGGGTTAATGTGGCATTGCCATCGGGAGCGTTTATGGCCCAACTAGTACAGATGAGCTGTCACTTACCAGGCATTGTCTAAGGGTATGTGCACACGCTGCGGATTCTGCTGCGGATCTGCAGCAGAACTGCCAGTGATGTACAGTAGCATTATATTCAATGGAAATCAAAAAACGCAGTGCACATGCTGCGGATTTTTCCATGCAGATTTGGTGCTGATTTAAAACTGTAGCATGTCACTTCTTTTGTGCAGATCCGCAGCGTTTTGAGACCTCCTCCATTATAGGAATCCGCAGGTCTCAAAATGCAGGGTCTGCACTAAATCCACAGGTAAAATGCAGGTCATTTTACCTGTGGATTTAACATAATCTGCGTGGAAAATTCCACAGCAGAATCCGCAACGTGTGCACATAGCCTACTTCTTTAACAGTGACACTGGTGCAAATATTACAGAATTCTCTTAAGAATATTGACTCTTAATTCTCCCTTTTAACACGCTGTAAGAATGATTATATTTGACTTCAGAACATGAACAGAGGTCTACGTGTGAATTCAGTGTAGAGATCTGCTTCCAATATCATTGAAATGAATGTGACTCGTAAGATTTCATATTACAGGCTGCAGTGGGATCATCTTGTGCAGAAAGGAGACTCCATCTTCAGGCTAGAGATACATAGCAACTAGCGTTGCACAAAGAGATTTGCAGAACCCCGGACCGATCCCCTGTGGCGTCCGAACTACAGTCCTGTGAACCATTTTATTAAAAAAAGGTTTTTTTCCTATTTTTCTCCACAAAATTTGGGGTGCGTCTTATAATCTGCAAAATACGGTATTCATTTTTCTAAATGTCTCTTTCGCCGGTGTGCTGCTGATACTATGTCCAGACTGACCGCACATCTGGTGACTGTCGGCAGCACACTCTCATACAGGGGCGGCAGAGTAAATGGTATATCTACAGAACAAGCATAACATGTCTGGAAATTAAACCCTTCAGTTGTTGACTTTGTTATGGAACAGCCGCATGCGATACAGACATTTGCTCCTCAGGCTTTCTTGACATCTCTGACATCTCCCGGTGTCGATAGCTTCTGAACTTACAGCACGGTGTATATGTACTAACCCTCCTGTTGCCAGGATTGGTCACTAACCATTATATCCACTTATTTCTTTGTAGATTGATCGAGATTTACGGCCAGAAACCCCTGTACAGCCAGTTTGCTGAAATTTCTTGACGGCCTTTTTGAACATTGCACTATTGAAGATGATGAATCCCATGACTCCTCACCGAGGACGGGACCTTACAAAACCGACAAATTTAGGCCTCACTAATAACCTTTACGGCACGTAAGACTTATATGTAGTTCTTGTGCGTAAAGATTTAAACAATCTTCGGACCAAATGGTCAATTTAAGAAGTCAAGTTGCGCTCCCAGATCTATGGTCCGGAACGGTACGTGACCATTGGATTTGGTTAAATCCTGCGTGAACCTGTGCAGTCATATTTCAGTGTCTGGCTCCTGACTGAAGGGCATTGTAGATGCAACTAAAATGAGTCGCTTGACTGAGCGAAGTGAAGCCAACCCCACCTCGTGGTACTGGGTGCACCGCCATGGTTGTATATGTGCTACCTATGTGCAGACAACCCAAGTGCATGAATCCCTTCTGCTGCTAACATACTTTATCTACTTGAATGGAAATGACACCCTCCACGTATCACAGCCTTTCCGATGTAGCTGAGCTCAGTTTGTCATTCAGTGTCTAAATTAGGGTCACGCACTTGGTATATTTTGCAGTGTTTTAACCACAAATGATATATGAATATTGTAGTGTGACAGTGGTGTGCAAAATGCTCTAATGTGTCTTAAAGTGATCACAATTTTTTAATACATTTATTTCTGTATGTTTGTCTTACATTATTGTTATTTCTGACATCATTTACTGTGAAAAACAATCCTAAAAGTGATAATAAATGAAATTGCTACGGTGTAATCTCTCTAAACACATGTGTCCGCTACCCTGCATGGCCACTTACACTGCCCACATGGCCTCATCCAGTGTGACTCCGCCACGTCCTGGCACGGTGTGACACATTTCTGCAATAAAGTGTGAATGTATCTGAAATCATTCAGATATGGTTTAATCTGATGTATGTGATAACATAACACTCCCATTAAATCATCTGCTAAGCATGCATGGACTCGTGGTGGTGGTGGTGGACGATGCTTGTGACTCGTAGTGTTTTATGAAGGAAACCCTATTCTCTTGGGGTCGACATTAGTGATGAGCGAAACTGCTCGGGTAACGTCTCTTTCGAGCACGCTCTGGTGTTGTCTGAGCATCTGGGAGTGCTCGTATGTTATGTTTGTGTGGCTGTATGATTAGCTTTTATTATACATTACCCTACACTTCTCCCTTTCTAGCTAATCCCTGCATGTGTTTTTCTTTTTTCTTCCTGTGAAGTTTTGAGAGCAGTCTCACAAAGGACATCACAGGAGGCTGGGGCTGCACTCACTACCCTCAGCGTCAATCGGCCTAACAGGACATCATTAGTATGCAGTGGTGCAGTACTTAGTACAGTTCCTTGCATCCCCTCCTCTGAAGACATTCTGGATTTTGGGTGATGGATGCTATGGGAGAGGTGAGGGCAGCGCTGGCGCTCTGCTTCTATCTCCTCTGCTGCTTCTAAGGCCCCATGCACACATTGAGTATTTGAGTTTTTTACCGCAATATTTGTGAACTAAAACCAGGAGTGCGTGAAAAATGCAGACCTGGTGCACATATTGCTATTATACTTTAATTGTTCCACTTCTGGTTTTGGCTTACAAATACTGAGGTGATAAATAGAGATGAGCGAATATTTCAATGTTCGTTTCGGCTCACCATCATCGAATTTGCAATATTCGCCGATTTAGGCTAAGTGCACACGTTCAGGATTGTTTGCGTTTTTTCACGGGGAAAAACGCGTCAAAAACGCATGAATTAAGCATCCTATCATTTAGAATGAATTCCGCAATTTTTGTGCACATGGTGCGTTTTTTTCCGTGAAAAAAACGCATCTCGGAAAAAGAAGCAACATGTTCATTAATTTCGCGGAATTCTAGCGGTTTTCCCGCTATACTATTGACCTAGAAAATTCAGGGAAAAATCGTGGTAAAAACATGCAAAATCAGCGCAAAAACGTGCGTTTTTACCGCAAAAAAAGTCAGGTTTTGCTCAGGAATATTCTGCAAACATTCCTGAACGTGTGCACTTAGCCTTAATCATCGATTAAATCGCCAAATGTAGCCGAACATGCACAGCACAAAAGCCGGCGTTTCCCACGCTGTGTGACAGCGTGGGAAACACCGGCGTCGCGCTTCTGATCGGCGGTGAAATCATCCCCGCCGATCAGAGAGCCGGTCACTGGTGTCAGATGATGGGACTACAGCTCCCATCAGCTGACACCTGCTGCCGCTAATAAAAGTGAAAACAGGAGCAGCGGATGGGGAGTATTCATCAGCCGATCCTGCGCTGTAAATAAATAATTAAAAAAAAAAAACCTGCATTGATTCCCCTGTATTTTTGAAAAATATTTAGAATTGAGAGTCCTCAGTGGTTGATACCTTTTAATGGCTAACTGAAAAGATGGTAACAAATTGCAAGCTTTCCAGACTGCTCAGGTCTTTTCATCAGGCAAAGACTAATACATCTTTCCTGTATTTTAGATAACCAGCCAGGCAAAACTCACAGCTGTGGGCTGCAACCCTCATCTGTCGGCTTAAGCAAGGCTAGTTATCAAGAATAGAGGGGTCCCCATGCCGTATTTTTAATTATTTAAATAATTTAAAAAAAACTGCGGGGGGTCCCCCACATTTTTGACAACCAGCCTTGCTAAAGCAGACAGCTGGGGGCTGGTATTCTCAGGCTGGTAAGGGGCTATGGACAGTCCCCCTTCCCACCCCCAGACTAAAAATAACAACTGGCAGCTGCCCAGAAAAGGCATATCTATTAGATGCGCCAATTCTGGCGCTTTGCCTGGCTCTTCACACTTGCCCTGTAGTGCTGGTGGCAAGTGGGGTTGAAATTTGTGGGGTTGATGTCACCTTTGTATTGTCAGGTGACATCAAGCCCACGGATTACTAATGGAGAGGTGTCTCTCTCACCTATCCATTACTAATCCTATAGTTGCAGGGTCGGACTGGCCCACAGGAGAACCGGAGGATTCTCCGGTGGGCCCTGGCACCTGCTGGCATACAGGGGCCAGTTGCCTAGGGCCCCCGCTGCTCCAGGGGCCCCCAGCCGGTGGCGTGTCGCTAATATCGGCACACCACGCAGCTGCCATGGGGGCCCCGTGCCAGCGGAGCAGCAGCGGGTGACAGGAGGCAGGAGCCCCTGTGCCCGCTGCTAAAGAGAAATGAATATTCACTGCTTCCCACGCCCACATGGGCGTGGGAAGCAGTGAATATCATTACTTACCTGTCACCCGCTCCAACCGCTGAGCGCCGCTGTGTCCTCGGGTCCTCTCTTGCTGCGATGTTCAGGCAGAGGGCGCGATGACGTCATATTAGTGTGCGCCGCTCCCTCTGCCTGAGCATTCACTGCCGGAGGACCGAAGACAGCGGCTCTCAGCGGTTGGAGCGGGTGACAGGTAAATCTCTCAGGGGCCGGGGCCCTGAGCCAGCGGTGACACCGGCACCTGTCCCCCATAGCGCGCCGGTGCCCCCGCCTGCTCAGGACACCAGCACCTGGCCCCCAGCGACGAGAGGTGAGTATGTCTTTTTTTTTGCAGCAGCAGCAGCTGCGGCAGCATAAAGGGGCCTATACTATGCAGCATCTATGGGGGCACAGTCTGTGGAGCATCTATGGGGGCATAATCTGTGGAGCATCTATGGGGGCATAATCTGGAGCATCTATGGGGGCATAATCTATGGGGACATAATCTGTGGAGCATCTATGGGGCATAATCTATGGGGGCATAATCTGGAGCATTTATGGGGGCATAATCTGGAGCATCTATGGGGGCATAATCTATGGGGGCATAATCTATGGGGGCATAATCTATGGAGGCATAATCTATGGAGCTTCTATGGGGGCATAATCTATGGAGCATCTATGGGGCATAATCTATGGAGGCATAATCTATGGAGCTTCTATGGGGGCATAATCTATGGAGCATCTATGGGGGCATAATCTATGGAGCATCTATGGGGGCATAATCTAAGGAGCATTTATGGGGGCACAATCTATGGAGCTTCTATTGGGGCACAATCTATGGAGCTTCTATGGGGGCACAATCTATGGAGCTTCTATGGGGGCATAATCTATGGAGCATCTATGGGGGCATAATCTATGGAGCATCTATAGGGGCATAATCTATGGGGGCATAATCTAAGGAGCATCTATGGAGCTTCTATGGGGGCATAATCTAAGGAGCTTCTATGGGGGCATAATCTAAGGAGCATTTATGCTGGCATAATCTATGGAGCGTCTATAGGGGCATAATCTATGGGGGCACAATCTATGGAGCTTCTATGGGGCATAATCTAAGGAGCATCTATGGAGCTTCTATAGGGGCATAATCTATGGGGGCACAATCTATGGAGCATCTATGGGGGTATAATACATGGGCAGCATATGGGGCACAATCTATGGAGCATCTTGTGGGGCATAATACATGGGGCAGCATATGGGGCATAATCTCATTTTCCACCCTAAGCTTATACTCGAGTAGATAAGTTTCCCCAGTTTTTTGTGGCAAAATTAGGGGGGTCGGCTTATACTCGAGTATATATGGTATCTATCTATTATCTATCTATAGATATATATATATATAGCATTATACCCTGAGGGGGGCAGCATTATCCCCTATGAGGGGGCTGCTCTATAATCTGGGGGAGGCTACCCCAACTCCTGCTACATAATTAAGACATGTACTACCTTATATTATACCCTGATATTAGTGTGTTTTACTGCACAATTGGTGTTCTTGTATTTATTTCTATGTAGCTACATAGTGGGCCCCAAGAATGATTTTCTCTAGTGGGCCCAATGTGTTCCAGTCCGACGCTGTATAGTTGTATGGTAAATAAAGACACAACCAGAATAAAGTCCTTTATTGGAAATAAATCAAAACACAGTTTTCCATTTTATTTAAAAATAACAAACACAGTTATACTCACCTAACGACTATTCCATCGAAGCCATCGTTCTCCTGTAATAAAACTAAAATTAAAAAAAATATATATACCATACCTGTCTGTCGTTCTGTCCTACGCCGTAATCCATGTCTGGGGGATTAATAGTTTTCAACCTGTACGGTGCCAAGATGCGACCATCCAGGCTGAGGACCATTGATGAATGAGCTGCTGTGAGTGCAGCCTCAGTGACTAGTGGAGCAATAGGCGTTAGGTGAGTATAACTTTGTTATTTTTAGATAAAACGGAAAACTGTGTTTAGTCTTATTTCCAATAAAGGACTTTATTCTGGTTGTGTCTTTATTTACCATACAACTATAGGATTAGTAATGGATAGGTGTCTTATGGAGAGGTGTCTATTAGTAATCTGTGGGCTTGATGTCACCTGACAATACAAAGGTGACATCAACCCCACAAATATGAACCCCATTTGCCACCACTACAAGGCAAGTGGGAAGAGCCGGGCAAAGCGCCAGAATTGTCGCATCTAATAGATTTGCCTTTTCTGGGGCAGCTGCGACCTGCTATTTTTATGTTGGGGAGCCAATATCCATGGCCCCTTACCAGCCTGAGACCACCAGCCCCCAGCTCTCTGCATAAAAGTCCAACAATGGTCCGGACAAAATTGTTGGCACCTTTACAAAATTGTGGGTAAACAGCTTTGTTTCAAGCATGTGATGCTCGTCCAAACTCACCTGTGGCAAGTAACAGGCGTGGGCAATATGAAAATCACACCTAAAACCAGATAAAAAGGGTAGATGTTGACTTAAACTTTGCCTTGTGTGTCTGTGTGTGCCACACTGAGCATGTAGAACAGAGAGGAGAAAAGAACTGGCTGAGGACATGAGAACCAAAATTACTGAAAAAAATCAACATTTTCAAGGTTATAACTCCATCTCCAGAGATCTTGATCTTTCTTAGTCCAAAGTGTGCAACATAATCAAGAGGTTTACAACCCATAGGACTATAGCTAATCTCCCTGGATGGCAGAGAAAAATTGATGAAAGGTTGCAAAGCAGGATAGTCCGGATGGTGGATAAGCAGCCCTAATTAAGTTCCAAAGAAATTCAAGATGTCCTTCAGGCTCAGGGTGCATCAGTGTCAGCGTGAACTATCCGTCGACATTTGAATTAAATAAAACGCTATGGCAGAAGACCCAGGAGGACCCCACTGCTGACACATAGACAAAAAGAAACCAGACTGCAGTTTGCCAAAATGTATGTTAATAAGCCAAAATCCTTCTGGGAAAGCATCTTTTTGGACAAATGAGAACAAGATAAAGCTTTTTGCTAAAGTACATCAATCTACTGTTTACTGAAAATGGAATGAGGCCTACAAAGAAAAGAACACAGTACCTACAGTCAAATATGGTGGAGGTTCAAAGATGTTTTGGGGTTTGTTTGCTGCCTCTGGCACTGGGTGCTTTGGTTATTTGCAAGGCATAATGAAATCTGAAGATCTGAAAAATTTTGGTTTGCAACGTAGTGCCCAGTGTCAGGAAGCTGGGTTTGCATCCTAGGTCATGAGTCTTCCAACAGGACAATAACCCCAAACATACTTCAAAAAGCACCCAGAAATGGATGGAAACAAAGCGCTGGAGAGTTTTGATGTGGCAGCAATGAGACTAGATTGAACTCCCACTGAATACCTGTGGAGACATTTTAAAATTGCTGTTGAGAGAATGTGCCTTCAAATAGGAGAGACCTGGAGCAGTTTACAAAAAGAGTGGCACAAAATGTGATGTGTAATAAGCTTGTTGATGGTTATAGGAAGCTATTGCAGTTATTTATTCCAAAGGGTGTGAGACCAAATATTAAGTTGAGGGTGCCAACAATTTTGTCCGGCCCATTTATTGGGGTTTTGTGTGAAATTATGTCCAATTTGACTTTTCTTTTTCCTTTTTTTTGTGTTCCAATACAAGGAAATAAACATGTGTATAACGAAACATTTAATTGCAATAATTTTCTGGGAGAAATACTTCATTTTCTGGAACAATTTCAAGGGTACCAACAGGGCCGGCTCCAGGTTGTCAACAGTGGGACCCTTTAACACATAGCACAATTCATTATGCACAGATACAGCAGAGAAATTTGGGTGTAGTACAATGCCAAATATTTCACTTCTTACTAGGGATGAGCGCATTGCTTTGGATAACTCCTTATCCGAATAGCTGTAACGCTTACCGAATAGCTGCATCAGGAACCCAGATGCCTGGAGCGCTCCCGATAATCTGCTGTTTGATGCTGCAGCTGCATGTGTCACGGCTGTGTGCCTGTTTGTTGGGATCTCCATGCATGTGTTGTGACTGTCGCACAGCCGAGACACATGCAGCCGAGACACATGCAGCTGCGGCACTGAACAGCTGATCATCGGGAGCGTTACAGGTATCTGGGTTCCCGATGCAGATATTTGGTAATCGCTCTAGCTATTCGGATAAGGAGTTATCCAAAGCTATTCGATCATCCCTTCTTCTTACATTACATGAGTGATATCAATAGTTCAGAAACTGGACAGTATAGTCCTCCATACAGTATTATGTGCACGACATAATACAATATTATGGGTACCATATAGTGCTCTATACAGTATAATGATCCCCATATAATGTTCTATACAGTATATGATGGGCCCTATATAATGCTCCAGTATATGATGGGCCCTATATATTGCTCCATATATAATGGGCCCCATATAACGCTCCATTGTATGATGGGCCACATATGATGCTCCAAACATAACTGTTACATAACACTGACTCTTCAGGCAGAGGGCGCACAGTAGTGACGTCATTGCATCCTCTGACCTGAAATCGAAGACGCCACAGCACAGGAACGGGATGAGGTAAGTATTGCAAGTATCGCGGCCCTGAGCAAGCAGCGGGTGGGCCCACTTGTGGGTGCTGGCACCGTGCTCTCATAGCTCGCCCGTGTCCCCAATGTCGAGAGGGCCCCCGCCTGCTCAGGGCCCCAACATTTGCCCCTGTGTGCCAGGTGCTGACGCCGGCCCTGGGTGCCAACACTTTCTGCCATGACTGTATACACTTACCTCCTCGTAGAACCTTATCTTTCATGAATCCGCGCTGGTTGTCAGTTATTATATTATTCTCTACAGTATATTTTTCAGGTCATCTCTTACATTGCCCTGTAAATTTCGCACACCACTGATGTCAATCTTACCAGATGATAGTTGCACAAATCCAACTGCTTACCCTTAAATATTGGTACCAAGTGGGCCATCCTCCAATTTTGTGACACCGACCAGGTTACAGGATTCTAAGAATTTCCATTGGTCTTCTAACAGATGTACGAAACAACCTTTTCTTCAACAACTGCAGATATTGGGCTAGGTCACCCCATGACTTGTCAAATTCACTCACACTTGGTTTACTCAATGTACAGGCGAAATTAATTTAAAATGAACTTCAGAAGTGACCACTAGGTGGCAGGAAAGGACAAGCTACGATGAATGGAAATTCCAGCAGCAGTTTTGCACAAGAAAGCACATTGTATGGGATTATATGGGACATTGAGGAATTTTATTTATTTTTTTCACTGTAAATTTACTTTCCAAAAGTAAAATGAATGGTATAATTCATAGTGACTACATAAAAAAAAAAAATCCCAGAAACACTGGCACTGCTACTGCACATGTGAAATATGGCAGATATAGCGAAATCTTGTAGCGATCAGTCAGATATGGTGGTGCTCAGCCCACAAGTGCAGTGCCGCTCCTTTCCTGGATATTTTCTACCTTGATAACTTGCGTAATTGAGATTGGTTTCCATCTCTGTATGATCAAACTAATAATGACAGAGCTTAGGTATCCCACTTGTTATGGAAGCAAGACCCTGTGCCCTTTAATCCCATGGTTTCCAATCGTTAAAATACCCATGATTGATTTAACTTTTCCTTTTTATGAAAATAAGGGAAAGAAAATAGTCAAATTAAAGAACAGGCGCTCCAGGACCCCCTAAATGATGTCTATAGGCATCTTCCATCAAGGTTGAAAAGAATAACGGTATGTTCACATGCGGCATTTTTGCGGCGTTTTTTTATGCATTCTTACAGTACCAGCAAAGTCTGAGATGTCAGAAATCTCTTGCACACAGCTTGTTTTTGTCCTCAGTATTTTGTACTTTGCTTGGTTTTTGCACAATATTTCATGTCACTTCTTTAAGTGTTTTTTCAGCGTTTTTCACCCATTGAAAGTAATGGTGGTGATAAAAATGCTGAAAAAATGCAAGTATCAGGTTTTGCTGCATTTGTTTGTACCAAAAGCTGATGAAGTAGAATGAAATTTTTTTTGCACTAAACTTTTATCAGCGTGCGCAAGAGACAAATGTAGCATGACAAAAACGCAGCAAAAAATGCAAGAAAAAACAAGAAAAACCTGCTTTTTTCTGCAGCTTCTTTACTGCCAAAAGAGCAGAAATAAAAGCAACAAAAACACCATGTGTGAGCATAGCCTAAATGTGGGCAGCACGGTGGCTCAGTGGTTAACATTGCAGCTCTGGGGTCCAGGGTTCAAATCCCACCAAGGACAACATCTGCAAGGAGTTTGTATGTTCTCCCCGTGTTTGTGTGAGTTTCCTCCGGGGTCTCCGGTTTCCTCCCACACTCCAAAGACAGACATACTGATAGGGAAATTATATTGTGAGCTCCATCGGGGACAGTGATGATTATGTCTGTAAAGTGCTGCAGAATATGATAGCGCTATATAAGCAAAACATAATAAATCAGAAATGTCATCTAGTTCAACCAATTTTTAGCCATTCAGGTGTGTTGCTGCTTTGATCACCTCTCATGCTTTACACTGCAGTTCTGCCCCTTGGATCGGTGCACAGGTAGGTGAATAGTCCAATATAACCCAGAAAGACAGAGAGGATCAGATATCCATCATATCTGTACTGAAGCGAAGGCTTCTCTATAATGCGAAGGTCTGACTAGAACTGGGTTCTGATAAATAGGGACATCTTGGGAAATACATTTATTCCATTTCTGGCGATTTCTCAGAAGTACATTAATTTTCTTTTATCAAAATCGTATAGTGAACTTACTGGCACAATGTAAGCTATGAATGTCTCAGCGGAGCGAATACTGAGGCGATCGTCGGCAGCCGCTCCATGACAGAGACGCGGAGCAGAAGGAGAATCTGAGCTTTTCAATTCATGGCAGGTAAGATCAGCGCTCATCATCTTCTGTTTTCTTGCACCATGCTGTATGATGAGCTCCTCGGATATATCACGGCACATGAATTCCACATCTGCACTCATGACGGCGAACCTGCAAGCAGCATGCTTATGGAAGAATCAGAACATCAACTGTATCTAAACCTAAGGCTGCGTTCACACTGTGTTGCATTTTTTTTATTTACAAAATGATTTTGGTGCGATTTTTTTTTTTTTTTTTCTTTAAACTGTGGCGAAACGATCCACAACGTGTGAATTCATCCCAAGCCTCCATCTGTCTATTATGATTGCCACTTTCCCCATCAAGGTGGTCAAGGCTGAAATTTACAGAAAGAGCCTTACTGACTTCAATGGAGAGTCACACACAGGCATGGAAACATTCTCCCTGCTGTCTATGGGGGAGCACTGGCCATTTTTGCAATACGTTTCTTTTTAAAAATGTCCTATAAAACCCCATCTAAAGCCTGAAATTACAAGAGCTTCCCTTAGGTCATGCTCACTGGTGTCCAGAAAGCTGAGCTTTGGAGAGTTTATGGCTCTGTTCACATGCACGCTCGGACATTACGTTTGTGTTTTCTGTTTTAGGACCAACTAAATAAGTGATCAGTTGTGCAAATGCGAAGGGTGGTCTTAATACTTATTATGGGGTCTGCTTGATGTTGTGCATGCAGAACTTTATTTTCCAAAATATGAAACAGAGGCGAAACACAATGGCGCTAATTAGTTTTGTTTCATTGATGCGACCGATCACTTATTCTGGTCACTCCTAAAAAGAGAAAAACAGAACAGACATCGGAATCCGGAGGCGGACATGTGAACAGACAACGTCCTACTATGAGCGCACATAGAGAAGACGTAAACTCATTGCTAATGTCAACCAGAGTAACCACAATTGTGCCAAGTTTCACCACCCAGGGCGAAACATCACAGGTTTAGCATTGCACCCCCTCTTTATTAATAATCATTGACATAAAGTTTGGGACTAAATTTTTGTAGTGTATACTCATAGTTACTAGTGATAAGCGAACGTGCTGAGATAAGGTGTTATCTGAGCATGCTCGGGTGCTAACCGAGTGACTTCAGCGTGCTCGAAAAATATGTTCGAGCCTCCAGGGCTTCATGTCTCGCGGCTTTTCGACAGCCACAACACATGCCTGTTTGTTAGTTAATTCCTGCATGTGTTGCAGCTGTTGAACAGCCGTGAGACATGGAGCCGCGGAGGCTTGAACATATTTTTCGAGCACGCTGAAGTCACTCGGTTAGCACCCGAGCATGCTCAGATAACACCTTATCCCAGCACGTTTGCTCATCACTACTAGTTACCAGTCCATATTCTGTATATCGCACCTGGTGACATCCCATATTCTTGCAAAACGAAACTTACAGCACAATGGGGTTTTTTTTTTTGCTGCTGTAAGTTCAGTAGGATTGTCAGGGTATATGCACACAACACTTTTTTAGTCTAAAAAGAAAGCTAAAAGACGTGATCTTGGAAGCCACCACTATTTTACATACGTGGTTAAAATTGTTGGTACCCTTCGTTTAATGACAGAAAAACCCACAATGGTGACAGAAATAACTTCAATCTGACAAAAGTAATAATAAATAAAAAATGTATGAAAATGAACAAATGAAAGTCAGACATTGATTTTCAACCATGCTTCCACAGAATTAAAAAAAAATAAAACTCATGAAATAGACCTGGACAGAAATGATGGTACCCCTGAAAATAATGTAACAAAAGGGACATGTTAAATCACGGTGTGTCCACCAATTAGCATCATAGGTGGTTACAATCTTGGAATCAGTAAGTGGCCTGTATAGAGGCTACAGATACTCACTGTGCTGTTTGGTGACATGATGTATCACACACAACAAGGACCAGAGGAAGCGAAGGAAAGAGTTATCTCAGGAGATTAGAAAGAAAATTATAGACAAGCATGTTAAAGGTAAAAGTTATAAGACCTTCTCCAAGCAGCTTGATGCTCCTGTGACTACAGTTGCACATATTATTCAGAAGTTTAAGCTCCATGGGACTGTAGCCAACCTCCCTGGATGTGGCTGCAGGAGGAAAACTGATGACAAATCAGAGACGGATAATACAAATGGTAACAAAAAAGCCCAGAATAGCTTCTATACAGATTAAAGGTGGACTTCAAGCTCAAGGAACAGCAGTGTCAGATCGCAGTCATTGTATGAGCCAAAGTGGATTCATGGGAGACGACCAAGGAGGACACCATTGTTGAAAAAAAAAAATCATAAAAAAGCCAGACTGGAATTTGCCAAACTACATGTTGACAAGCCACAAAGCTTCTGGGAGAATGTCCTATGGACAGATGAGATAAAAATTGAACTTTTTGGCAAGGCACATCAGCTCTATGTTCACAGACTGATAAATGAAACATATCAAGAAAAGAACACCATCCCTACTGTGAAACATGGAGGAAGCTCTGTTATATTCTGGGGCTGCTTTGCTGCATCTGGCACAGGGTGTTTAGAATCTGTGCAGGGTACAATGAAATCTCAAGACTATCAAGGGATTATATAGAGAAATGTGCTGCACAGTGTCAGAAAGCTTGGTCTCAGTCGCAGGTCATGGGTCTTGCAACAGGATAATGACCCAAAACACACAGCTAAAAATACCCAAGAATGGCTAAGAGGAAAACATTGGACTATTCTGAAGTGGCCTTCTATGAGCCCTGACCTAAATCCTATTGAGCATCTTTGGAAAGAGCTGAAACATGCCGTCTGGAAAAGGCAACCTTCAAACACGAGACAACTGGAGCAGTTTGCTCTTGAGTAGGGTTGAGCATTTCGATACTGCAAATATCGGGTATCGGCCGATATTGGCTGTATCGGAATTCCGATTCCGAGTTCCGATATTTTCGTCATATCGGATACCGGAATCGGGATGTCACTGTCAGTGTCCGTCTGTCGGGTCTGTCAGGAGTCAGCGGCACTTACCTGGCAGAAGATCTCACGCGGTCACGGGCTGGACTGCTTCATGGCCGCCATCCTCTTCTCCCCGGCGGTCACATGCAGTTTCTCGCGATAACTGCAGTGACTGCTGGGTAATCCAGGCCGTAAAGCAGTCAGTCCGATGACGTCACCGCCGGGGAAGCAGGTAATCAGCTGTGCTGCGTTGCAATGACAGGCTCTGCCTGTCATTGCGATGTAGCAGAGCTGGATCGTCGTGGGACTGTTGTTATGGACTGCGTCGGACAGGTGGTATACTGTTGGTTTGTTTTTTTTATTTTTTTACAGGAGATCGATGGAGTCGCAGGAATGAGAGAGTAATAAAAAAAATGAAAACTGTGTTGTCTCTTTTATTTCATTAAAAGACTTTTTTCTTGCTGTGTCTTTTTTTTACACATTTAAAAACTTTGGGATTAATAATGGATCGGTGTCTTATTGACGCCTCTCCATTATTAACCGGGCTTATTGTCACCGTGCAATCAACGGTGACATTAACCCCTTATTACCCCACTTGCCACCGCTACAGGGCAGTGGGAAAAGCCGGGTAAAGTGCCACAATTGGCACATCTTTTGATGCGCCAAATGTGGGGCTGCTGTAGCCTGGTATTATCAGGCTGTTGAGGGCCAAAATCCATGGGCCTTGACAGTCTTTTAATACCAGGCCGCAGCAGTCTGCATTTTACTTGGCTGGTTAACAAAAATAGGGGGACCCCTACGCCGTTTTTTTTTTCGAGGGGATCCCCTATTTTTGTTAACCAGCCAAGCTAAGCAGACTGCTGTGGCCTGGTATTATCAGGCTTGCAAGGTCCATGGATATTGGATCCTTACCAGCCTGAAAAACCAGGCCTCAGCGGTCTGCTTCATCTGGCTGGTTAACAAAAATAGGGGGGACCCCACGCCAATTTTTTTCGAGGGGATCCCCTATTTTTGTTAACCAGTTCCTTCTGACGTCACTGATGGTGTCCCTGGCTGACCTGAAGTGAAAGTGGAAAGCAATCAATTAAGCTTTCCACTTCCTCTCCTGTCAGCCAGGAGAGGAACTCATTCATTTGGGGGTTTACTGTGAGGCTGCAGCATTAGCTGCGGTCCCTGCAGTAAACATTAACCCTTTCTGAAGGATTACACCGTGGGACCTGACTGTGCATCGGATTGGTAAGAATAATTTTGCTTTATTATTTTATTTTTATTACAGGAAATGGTTTTAGCAGGTAAATAAAATATGGTCAAAAACTGTGTGATTATTTCATTAAACTTTTTTATTAAAGTGTGTGTGTTTGATTTTTCTTTCATACAATAGGATTAATAATTGATAGTTGTCTAATTGACAGCTCTCAATTATTAACCTGGCTTAAAGTGACCTTTCAATTGCAAGGTCATTTTAACCCCTTATTAACCCATTCGCCACCGCTACAGGGCAATGGGAATAAACGGGCAAAGTGCCAGAAAGGGCAAATCTAATTAGAGATTTGCCCTTTCTGGGGTGTCTGGGGGCAGATGTTAAGTAGCCGGGGGGGGGCCAAAAAAAATGGTCCCTCTCTGGGCTATTATTATCTGCCCCCACTCACTGGCTTTGTCTGTCTGGTTGCGAAAATAGGGCGGGAGCCCACGCATTTTTTTTCAGCAATTTTACACCTCATATATATATATACATGTCATTGAATTTGTGACACATATATATATATATATATTTATATTTATAGTTCATACACTTCTACATAGTATAATAGCTGCTAATTCAATTGCCGGCTTTTGTGAAAATGCAGAACCCGACATGAAATGACACTTGGTGTACATAGGGTTAACCATGTCTTTTCATGTAGTTTGATATCTGATTTGCACAAACAATCACATCAGTCTATGTGTGCAAAATTTCACACCTGTAGGGGTTAATTAAAGGTGTAAATTCGTAGCAAAAAAGTCCGTTTTTTTTACAACGAATTTACACCTTTAATTAACCCCTACAGGTGTGAAATTTTGCACACATAGACTGATGTAATTGTTTGTGCAAATCAGATAGCAAACGACATGAAAAGACATGGTTAACCCTATGTACACCAAGTGTCATTTCATGTCGGGTGCTTCTGTCTTTTCACAGAAGCCGGCTTTACCCGGCAATTGAATCAGAGGATATTTTACTATGTAGAAGTGTATAAACTATACATATATGTATATATATATGTCACAATGACATGTATATATATATATAATATATATATATATATTATATATGTATTCTATGTGTGTATATTTAGTGTTTACAAGGAAAGAAAGAGGTTTTTTTAGTTGCGATATTTTGTTCCCATAGACTTACATGGGACTTCCGGTATCGGTATCGGGTATCGCCGATATTTTAATGGTATCGGCGATACCATTCCGATTCCGATACTTTTGGATATCGGAAAGTATCGCTCAACTCTACTCTTGAGGAGTGGGCCAAAATACCTGTCGAGAGGTGCAGAAGTCTCATTGACAGATACAAGCAGCGTTGGACTGGAGCACCTTGGGCCCACCAGAGAAAATTATTCTTGGGGCCCACTATGTAGCTACATAGAAATAAATACAAGACCACCAATTGTGCGGTAAACGCGCTAAC
Source organism: Oophaga sylvatica (assembly GCA_033576555.1). NCBI lineage: Eukaryota > Metazoa > Chordata > Amphibia > Anura > Dendrobatidae > Oophaga > Oophaga sylvatica. The sequence continues at coordinate 579,189,305 of JARQOD010000002.1, forward strand.
ATCAGGATACAATATAAGGTAGTACACGTCTTAATTATGTAGCTGGGGTTGGGGTAGCCCCCTCATAGAATATAATGTAGCCCCCCTCATAAAATATAAAGTAACCCCTCTCATAGAATATAATGTAGCCTCCCTCATAGAATATAATGCAGCCCCCTCATAGAATATAATGCAATACCCCACAAAATATAATGCAACCCCCTCATAAGGTATAATGCAGTCCCCCCCATAGAATATAATGTAGCACCCTCATATGGCATAATGCAGCCCCCTCATATAGCATAATGCAGCCCCCTTATATAGTATAATGCAGCCCCTCCACAAAATATAATGTAGCCACCACAGAGTATAATGCAACCCCCTCTAAGGCAGCCTCCCCATAGAATATTCTGTAGCCCCCTCATAGGGCATAATGCAGCCCCCTCTTATAGTATGATGTAGCCTCCTTAGAGAATAATGCAGCCCCCACACAGAATATTATGCAGCCCCCCCACAGAATATAATGTAGCCCCTTCATAAAATATAATGCAGCCCCCTCATAGGGTATAATGCAGACCCCTGCACCTCCATCATTGTTCTCCCCCTCTACCCACATCATTGCTCTATATACAGCACTGTGCACACAAATCCCCTCTATATACAGCGTTGTACACACAAAAATCCACTATATACAGCACTGTGCACACAGATACAAACAATATACAGCACTGTGAACACAGATCCCCTCTATACACAGCACTATGCACACTAATCCCTTCCGCATACAGCGCTGTGCACCCTGATCCCCTCCGTATACAGCACTGTGCACTCTGATCCCTTCCGTATACAGCACTGTGTACACTGATCACCTCCGTATACAGCGCTGTGCATACCGATCCCCTCCGTATACAGCGCTGTGCACACAGATCCCTTCTATATACACCACTGTGCACACTGCAGGAACTGATGCTCTCTACAGCGCTGTGGGTACTGATCCTCTATATACAGTGCTATGCATACTGCGGGTAACAATTCTCTGTAAACAGTGAAGTACACACACTGGGCATTAATCCCCTCTATATACATATATACAGGTCACCAGCCAGAGTGTGTACAGGTACAGAAACAGAGGGATCTGGAGACTACATAAAGGAGACCAGGGAATACACTAGTGAGGTGATAGACCAGCATTAAATGAATGTACAGATGCACAATTTACAAACCACACACTGCAATTACTGACAACATCAACTACACTATTGCTGGAAACATAAAAAAACACACACACACCTCTCTGCATGTTCCTCGCAGCCGCAGCACATCCCGGCAGCTTCCTCTCTGAAACAGCCGCTCTGAATGATGAGGTCATCCAGCTGCGCTGTGTCAGACAGGAAGTGCCGGGCAGGCGGAAAGGACAGCATCGGATCCCTGCAGCTTGGTTGCCTGTCGATTGCCCTCAGGGTTAGCCGCCCTGATACAGCTGCACCGGCTTTACATGTGGGCAGTGTTAGCCTCAGCCTGCGGTTAACACTGCACGCTATTAAAGTGAAATGATATTCGCTCCTCTCCACGCCCATGGGGGCATGCAGAAGCGTGAATATTCATTTCTCTATAGCAGCGGGGACAGGCTCCTGTCTCCAGCTGCTGCTCCGCTAGCGCCGGGAGGGCCCCTCTGACTCAGGGGCCCCATAGCACCTGGGTGTGCAGCTATTAGCGACACACCACTGGCTGGGGTCCCTGGAGCAGTGGGGGCCCTCGGCAGCTGCTGGCCAGTATGCCAATAGGTGTCTGTGCCTGGGCCAACCGGAGAATCCTCCGGTTCTCCGGTGGGCCACTTCTACCCTGATGACATCCCATCTTTAAAAACATGAATGATCATTATTAATAATGGAAACAGGGGCACTACTCACACTTCTGAGGCTGAGATCTCAAAACTGAACTCACCCGTTAGATTGTCTGGTGTCGGCTCACTATGACAAGTAAAAGATAGAAGTGAGCAGAAAACAACATACAGGTCAAGCTCCTGACATAATGACATCACACATCAGGCTTCCTATAGATCTACTGCACAAACGGATCTCACATTATGTCTGTGTATGGTACATTAATAATAGGAAATAGTGAATTAATGTGACTTAACCCTTCATGATAGTGTAATTTTCCAGTTTTGACCTCTCATTTTGTACTTCCTTTTTTTCCAAGAGCCATCATTTTTTATTTTTATGTCCATATAGACATATAAGTGCATGTTTTTTGCAGGACAAGTTGTACTTGTGAATGACACCATTTATTTTTACACATAGTGTACTTGAAAAAGGGAAACAAATTCCAAGTTCAGTGAAATTGTTAAAAAAAAAATTCTGATATTGTTTTTTGAAGTTGTTTTCACAGTGAGCATTTTGAGGTAAAAATGACCTTGCATTATCATTCTGCTCATCAGTACAATTACAGTGATACCAAACATGTCCAGTTTTTTATTATTTTAGTAGTGTAAAAAAATTGAAATTTGGGAAAAAAGGTTTTTGTGTCACCATCTTATGAGAGCAGTAACGTTTTTATTTTTTGCTGATGGAGTTTTATGATAGCTTATTTTTTTGCAGGGCTAGATGACGTTTTTATTAGTACAATTTTAGTATACATGCCACTTTTTGATCACTTGTTTTGGAATATATCACCGTATCCCAACTACTGTGTTCCAGGAGCGCATACTACCTGGAGAACAACTACACGTGATCGCTTGTTACAGATTTTTTGTTGAATTGTGGTAACCAGAAAAAAAGGAAATTTAGCATTCTTGAATTTTTCCTGTTTAAGCTATGTTCACATGTTGCATTATTGCTTCTGTTTCTAATGTTCTTAATGCAAATTTTCAACTGTGTTTTACAATAGCAGCAAAGTCTATGAGATTTCAAAATCTCATGCACACAGCTTGTTTTTTTTGTCCTCAGTATTTTGTTCAAAATCTTAGGTTTTGCAAAATGCCACATGTCACTTCTTGCAGCAGTTTTTCAGCATTTTAGGGGTAAGTTCACACTGGGTGTTTTTGCTGTGGCTTTTTTTTTTAAACTTGATTTCTTGTCAGGAAAGACGCTGCGGCAAAAACACATGTTTTTGTACGTTTTTGTTGCGCTTTTTTCATGCGTTGTTGGGGCTAACATGTGTCTCTTTGTGCATGCTGATAAAGTTGAGTGCCCCCAGAGAAAAAAAAAAACTACTTCCTGTAGAACCATACCTCTAGATCCTTTGAAAAGCCGTTAATTCATATGCCGCATACAGTAAAATCACACTGACAGGTTTGAATAGAATAGATAGAATATATATATATATATATATCAAGGGCTTTGGAGGAATAAGGCAAGGTCCTATGTATGGTTTAATTGAGATTATTAAAGGAGTCTGTGTCATTCTTTCAATTAAAGGTCTTTATTCTTGGTGTCTGTGTTTTCTTACAATGTGACTATGGGGTTAGTAATGGGGGCGTCTTATTGACGCCTCTCCATTACTAGCCTAGGGGCTTGATGTCACCGGACAATACAAAGGTGACATCAACTCCTCAAATATGAACCCCACTTGACACCGCTATAGGGCAAGTGGGAAGAATTGGCGCATCTAATAGATAACGTGTCAAACACTGTATTGTCGTCGGGCCCCCATTCAAGTGAATGGTGTTCGGGTCCGCTCTGCTGGATGACAGGCTGTATGGACGCATCATTCAGCTTGCCATCTAGAGGTAACAGAGCCGAGTGTGAGGTCACATCCGGCTGTCCTTGACATTTCTGCAGCAAATACGCTGCAAGAAAAGTCAACCTGCTTATTTGCAGCGTTTTTTCACCATCCATTCAAGTCAATGGTTAAAAAACGGTGAAAAAATGCCCAGTGTGAACATGCGCTAGTAGCGTTTTTCACCTATTGAAAGCAATATGTAGTGCAAGAAACGCAGTAAAAATGCAATGTGTGAACATAGCCTTACAGTGTTTACTGATCGAGTTGATTGTTTTTATATTTTGATAATTGCTGACTTTTTAAATTTTTAAACATATTTATTTTCAATGGGATACAAGGGGGATGATTTGAACTTTAAGGTATTTTTAATTCTTTTTATTTTTACTTTTCACTGTTATTGCCTTTAGGGGACTTAAAGATGCTATTGATCGCCCCTGCTATATACAGTGATGCCAAAGCAGAAATCACAGTCTCCTGTGGGGTTTCGAAGGAGCTCCGTAATGACAGGTACAGGGGTCATCAGCTGAACCCTTGCTGTCATGGCAACCCATCAGCGACCAGCTATCACGTAACAGGTGTGCCGATGGGCAAAAGAATGATGCGCACGCATGTCAGCGCCGCATGTTAAATGCTGCTGTCAGAGATTGACAGTGGCATTTAACGTGTGCCATACATGTAAGGCGGATGTCGTGAAGGGGTCTAATACCTGAGGGCCCCCTTCCCCACTGTGTCACCTAATTTTCTGAGGGCCCCCTTTCTCACTATGTCACCTAATTTTCTGAGGGCCCCCTTCCCCACTGTGTCACCTAATTTTCTGAGGCCCCCTGTATCACTGTCAAATAATTTTCTGAGGGCACCCTTCCTCACTGTGTCACCTAATTTTCTGAGGGCCCCCTTCCCCACTGTGTCACCTAATTTTCTGAGGGCCCGACTGTGTCACCTACTTTTCTGAGGGCCCCATTCCCCACTGTGTTACCTACTTTTCTGAGGGTCCCCTTCCCCACTGTGCTACCTAATATTCTGAGGGCCCCCTTCCCCACTGTGTTATCTACTTTTCTGAGGGCCCCCTTACCCACTGTCACCTAACTTTCTGAGGGCCCCCTTCCCCACTGTGCTACCTAATATTCTGAGGGCCCCTTCCCCACTGTGTCACCTAACTTTCTGAGGGCCCCCTTCCGCTGTGTTACCTAATATTATGAGGGTCCCCCTCCCCACTGTGTTACCTAATTTTCTGAGGGCCCCCTTCCCCACTGTCACCTAACTTTCTGAGGGCCCCCTTCCCCACTGTGCTACCTAATATTATGAGGGCCCCCTTCCCCACTGTGTTATCTACTTTTCTGAGGGCCCCCTTCCCCACTGTGTCACCTAACTTTCTGAGGGCCCCCTTCCCCTCTGTGCCACCTAATATTCTGAGGGCCCCCTTCCCCACTGTGTCACCTAACTTTCTGAGGGCCCCCTTCCCCGCTGTGTTACCTAATATTATGAGGGCCCCCTTCCCCACTGTTTCTACGGGGACCCCCCACCTTGTTTCACCTTTAGATTGTATGGGGGCCCCCTCCCCTAGTTGCCTCAGTGGCTGGAGAGCTATACTGCAGGCTGCCTGCAGGCATAGTATATTTCAGTGGCTGGAGAGCTATACTGCAGGCTGCCTGCAGGCATAGTATATTTCACTGGCTGGAGAGCTATACTGCAGGCTGCCTGCAGGCATAGTATATTTCACTGGCTGGAGAGCTATACTGCAGGCTGCCTGCAGGCATAGTATATTTCACTGGCTGGAGAGCTATACTGCAGGGCTGCGCATTGCGACTCTGCAGCTTAGATATATATTTCAGTGGCTGGAGAGCTATACTGCAGGCTGCCTGCAGGCATAGTATATTTCACTGGCTGGAGAGCTATACTGCAGGCTGCCTGCAGGCATAGTATATTTCAGTGGCTGGAGAGCTATACTGCAGGCTGCCTGCAGGCATAGTATATTTCACTGGCTGGAGAGCTATACTGCAGGCTGCCTGCAGGCATAGTATATTTCAGTGGCTGGAGAGCTATACTGCAGGCTGCCTGCAGGCATAGTATATTTCAGTGGCTGGAGAGCTATACTGCAGGCTGCCTGCAGGCATAGTATATTTCACTGGCTGGAGAGCTATACTGCAGGCTGCCTGCAGGCATAGTATATTTCAGTGGCTGGAGAGCTATACTGCAGGCTGCCTGCAGGCATAGTATATTTCAGTGGCTGGAGAGCTATACTGCAGGCTGCCTGCAGGCATAGTATATTTCAGTGGCTGGAGAGCTATACTGCAGGCTGCCTGCAGGCATAGTATATTTCACTGGCTGGAGAGCTATACTGCAGGCTGCCTGCAGGCATAGTATATTTCAGTGGCTGGAGAGCTATACTGCAGGCTGCCTGCAGGCATAGTATATTTCAGTGGCTGGAGAGCTATACTGCAGGCTGCCTGCAGGCATAGTATATTTCAGTGGCTGGAGAGCTATACTGCAGGCTGCCTGCAGGCATAGTATATTTTACTTACACTTACATTGCTGCAGTCCTCAATCATAAAGGTCCCTCAGCTCCTCTGATATTGCTGTGCTGCTTGGGCAGGACAGCTGACCAATCACAGCATAGCTCATTGCCTAAGCTGTGCTGTGAGGTCACACAAAGAAAACTAATGCTGATTGGCTGCATGTCAGCCAATCAGCTTTAGACCACCCTGTCCACAGTATTGAAGAAGAGTGGGAGACCCAGGCAACTTGGCAAGAAACAGGTCACTGCGGTCTGGTCAGCTGTTGCATTGCATGCCTGTGTGTCTCTCCTCTCTGACTCAGCCTCACAGTCAGCTGTGCGGCTCTGACTGTGCTGGCTGAAGTGAGGTGGAGGACGGCACTCTGTATCTGCACACACAGGCACGCTGTGCACAGAGCACCGCTTTAGGCTACTTGCGTTTTATCGTGCAGCGCATCGTGCGCTATCGGACGCATGCGCAATGTTCCCCTAGCTTTAACATGGCGGGCGCAGGGTCTAGCGCTTGCACGCGTTCATCTGCGTTTGTCGTGCGCTGCGCATTTCACAGGTGTGCGCCCATACGCGCTAGACACTACATGTTGCATTTTTTTTCCTCCCAACCGCTTTAAAAAAACGCGTGCGCATGCTATGCGCAAAAAATAACATTGCAGTCTATGGGTGCGCTGGTGTGCGCATGGCTTTGCGCTCGTCAGCGCTTTTGCGCGCACGCGATTTTGGAGTAAATAATGTCTAAACATTTGTTTAAACAACCCCCTACACAAGCAACATTGTTTGTGAGGAGTGTAGATAAAAAGTTGATAGAGACAGAGATGATAGAGACAGAGATGATAGAGACAGAGATGATAGAGACAGATGATAGAGACAGAGATGATAGAGACACAGTTGATAGAGACAGAGATGATAGAGACAGATGATAGATGATAGAGACAGATGATAGACAGAGATGATAGAGACAGATGATAGAGACAGAGATGATAGAGACACAGTTGATAGAGACAGAGATGATAGAGACACAGTTGATAGAGACAGAGATGATAGAGACACAGTTGATAGAGACAGAGATGATAGAGACAGATGATAGAGACAGATGATAGAGACAGAGATGATAGAGACAGATGATAGAGACAGAGATGATAGAGACAGATGATAGAGACAGAGATGATAGAGACAGATGATAGAAACAGATGATAGACAGAGATGATAGAGACAGATGATAGAGACAGAGATGATAGAGACAGATGATAGAGACAGAGATGATAGAGACACAGTTGATAGAGACAGAGATGATAGATGATAGAGACAGAGATGATAGAGACAGATGATAGAGATAGATGATAGAGACAGAGATGATAGAGACAGAGATTATAGAGATGATAGAGACAGAGATGATAGAGACAGATGATAGATGATAGAGACAGATGATAGAGACAGAGATTATAGAGATGATAGAGACAGATGATAGAGACAGAGATTATAGAGATGATAGAGACAGAGATGATAGAGACAGATGATAGAGACAGAGATGATAGATGATAGAGATGATAGAGACAGAGATGATAGAGACAGAGATTATAGAGATGATAGAGACAGAGATGATAGAGATAGATGATAGAGACAGATGATAGAGACAGAGATTATAGAGATGATAGAGACAGATGATAGAGACAGAGATTATAGAGATGATAGAGACAGAGATGATAGAGACAGATGATAGAGACAGAGATGATAGATGATAGAGATGATAGAGACAGAGATGATAGAGACAGAGATGATAGAGATGATAGAGACAGAGTTGATAGAAATGTGACACGTAGACAACCCATGCGCCGAAAAAAACGCAATCGCATGCAAAAACGCTTGAAATTGCATACAAACACTGCGTTTTTTGGTCATAATGTGCACGCTGATGCGACTAAATATCGCAGCGTTTATAAGAGTTTGCACGCGTTTTTTAATGCGTTTCATGTGTGCACGATGCGCTGCGCAAAAAACCGCAAGTGTGAAAGTAGCCTTAGTCAATAGACACTGGCAGCAGGTGATGTGAAAGAGCTGCCCGCGTGGCTGCACTGTTCACATCATTTGTATAGCCTACTCACTGTCTCCGGCTATAGAATAAAGTGTGCACCGCTCGGTGCACACTATTGGCATGCAGGGGCAGGGACTAATGTAGGAGGCAGGAGCTGAGGCTGGGGGCGGGGCCCACCGGAGGTTTCTCCGGTGTCCCGGTGCCTCAGTCCGACCCTGGATACAAGAATAGTATGATTGCAGTAATTGCCTCAAAAGGTTGTGCAACAAAATATTAAGTTAAGGGTACCATCATTTCTGTCCAGGCCTATTTCATGAGGTTTATTTTTTTTTAATTCTGTGGAAGCATGGTTGAAAAGCAATGTCTGACTTTCATTTGTTTATTTTCATAGATTTTTGATTTATTATTTTTTTGTCAGTTCAAGTTATTTTGTCCCATTGTGGGTTTTTCTGTCATTAAACGAGGGGGGACCCAAAAATTTTGCCCGTGTGTATAATTGAATGAGGGGGGAAAACCTCCCAAAAGTTCTCCAAAAAAATGTCCTAAAACAAAAAGATGGGGGAAACCCTCGATGAAAAACCTGCGTTTTGCACATACCCTAAGGGGAATTAAAAATACGGTGCAATACGTACGTATATGTTAAAGTGGGGCGATCTAGTTCTTTACTTACAGCTTTTAGTTTTCTTTTTGTAGCCCTAAAGCAAAGGAAAAAAAAATACAATTTCCCCCCAAAAATTTGCATTTATTCTTTAATAGAAATGTTGTATTTTACAAGTTTATATATTTCATTTTACCCAAATGGATTATAAAATCCTTGTTTGATCCATAATAATAGAAAAAGGTAACCAGAAAGGGGGTCTGTTACACCTAAAATGGTCCAAGGTTATGTCTTTTTTTTTCCATCAAAAGGCACGTCACAAAAAATATCACGTTTTATATAAGTTGGGGAGAAGAAAAAAATCCACAAAAAATTTTTATCTTTATTCCCCACTAAATAATTATACCTGTATAAGACCTTGACCTGATGCCTGAACCCAGGTTGTCAAAAAGCCATTAAAAAACTATAGGAGCCTGAGGGGCCGCCCTGCAGATGGCCCCCTCCAAGCAATTTCAAAAAGTTAAAGGGTTTTTTTCCCCCTTAAAAAAAACAAAACGATATCTCCTATCCCAGGAAACGGGATAACTGAAAGGGCAGAGGGGGAAGGTGCGCATTCGGTTTTTTGGGGCCCTTTCTCAGAATCGTGGGGTCTCAGTTATTGGGCCCCCCCCCCCCAGGATCGCTGGGGGTCTCAGTTCTTTGGGGCCCCCTTTCCCAGGATCGTAGTGGGCTCATTTTTTGGGCCCCTT
>JARQOD010000002.1:579199758-579480497 GCA_033576555.1 Oophaga sylvatica
AAAAAAGAAAGTGTAATGTTCTTTGTCTCTGTTGACATGTTCCTTGAAACTCAGTTTTCCGTCGGCCATTTTGCTTTCTGTCTTTCTGCAGCTCTTGCCCTCAGTTAATATGGCGTTTCCAGTTTTCATGTTCCCGCCCTGATTCTTCCCTCTTGCTTCTTAAGCAGCCTCAGCTGAACAATCAGTGCTCCTGAATCAAGCCTCAGTCAGTCTGTGACCTGACTCCTGGAAGCCTTGGACTTGTACTCCAGCTATTCCCTACTGAGGAACCTTGGAACACTTTTGGACTCTGGAAACCTGCTGTTTGGTGAATCCATGTTTGCAGAGGAATTACGGTACAGAGAAGAGATCCTGAACCTGCTTTGGAGATTTATTGTAGTGCTTGAAGTTACTCTGGCCTGATGTGTCTCCTGTCGTTGTTCCTGCAAACTGTGTGAACTTTTCAGCATGCTTGTATGAAGTAATACAAGTCATTTCATTTCAACCTATGTCTCCTGTGTTTTCCTCGCACCCAAGCACAAGACGCTATAGGAACTGTACATTATACATGACAAGATTCAGGAGCCAATGTTTAGTGTCTGCTGGGTCTGGGAAAGCCGTGTCTGCTGTGACTGTGGATATCAGATGTCCGTTTAATACCTTATGTGATGACAGTGGTTGTGACTTCTCACAACCATTCCAGGTGAGCGCATTCCCTTAAAATTTTACTCTGGAGTGTTACCACAGGTAAACACTATTGTTTTTTTTTTTTTTCCTTTCCTCTTCTCCTTCCAGCACCTCTGCCTTAAAAGATCTGGAAGATGGAGGCCCGCATAAAGGAACTTTGCGGAGTGACTGATACAATCCTTTCAGATGTACAGACTTTAAAAACCCGTTTTGCAAGCCTACAGGACCTCACTAATCATAATTTGAAAGTGTTTGGACAGACTACCCAGGAATTGCGAGCCAGGATTGAGGCTCTAGAGGAACGAGCCCAGGCTCCTGCCGTAACCCCAAGTTCTGGGATCCCCAAATTACCTCCTTTTAGTTTTGGCGGTGAACGTGAGAAATTCAGAGGATTTATTAATCAATGCAATTTATTTTTCTCTGCACATGCTTCACAATTTCCCACTGAACGATCCAAAGTGCTTACTATAATCATGTTGCTTACCAATAAGGCTTTGATGTGGGCAAACCCTCTGATTGAGACTGAGGATGATTGTTTGAATCACCTTGATGCTTTTATTTCAGCCATGGGGCAGGTGTTTGATGACCCCAATCGAGGTGCAACAGCTGAAGCAGCCATGTTAACTTTGCGCCAAGGTAAGCGTTCAGTAGCCGAATATGCCCTGGATTTCAGGAGATGGGCTCTTGATACCACTTGGGACACTTCCGCTAAAAAATCTATTTTTCGGAAAGGGTTGTCTCCACTGATTAAGGATGAACTTGCTCGTGCCGACCCTCCCACTGCGTTAGGTGACTTTATTAACTATTGTATCCGTATTGATGCTCGTCTGACTGAACGCAGACAAGAGAGATGGTTCGAAAATAATCGCACTAACCTTTTACTACCTCCCTCCTCAGCTAAGGAACCTTTGAGTAGGATCACAAGGGAACCAGAACCTGAACCCATGCAGGTAGACTCTTTACAAAGACGGGTTAGTGATGCACGCAAAGAACATCGTATAAAGGAAAATCTATGTTTCTACTGTGGTAAGTCAGGGCACTTCATTATAAACTGCCCCAGCCGTTCTCGTAAGACTACTGCAGCAGTCATTCACTGTGAGTGTTGCGAGAAGAGCTCTGTCATGTCCGAGCCTCAGGCTCCAGAGAGATCTCCTGCAAGATATCTTGATTTCTCGGACTTAAACTCTGTTAGTTCTGGGGACGATGACGGTATAAACGCTGCAATTTTTCAAGTTTCCTCAGCGGTGTCCCAGCTGAGTTGTAAAAGAAACAATTCTCATTGCTTCCTTTCCATCAAACTCTGGGTTGACTCAGTCTGGGTGTCTAGCTCTGCTATGATCGACTCAGGAGCAAGTGGAAATTTTATGGATATCTCCTTTGCTCTGAAACAGGGGATACGTTCAGTGAAGAAGGCTACTCCAGTACAGATGGAGACTGTGGATGGCTCTCTACTGACTTCTGGACCAGTGGATCAAGAAACAGAGCCTTTGAGGGTCCTTATGGGTAAAGATCATCAGGAGAAAATGTCTTTTTTGCTTATCTCTTCTCCCCACTTTCCCATCATTCTAGGGCTACCATGGCTGCAGGCGCAGAATCCTACGATTAACTGGGAGACCAAGGAATTACACTTTCCGGAGAAACAGATGAGTCAAGGAGTTTCAGCTTGCTCTGTTCCTAAAGGAACCATGTCAGTCCCTGAACTACCAGCTGTATACCAGGACTATGACGATTTATGTGACAAGAAGAACGCTGATCAGCTTCCTCCTCACCGTCCATATGATTGTCCAATTGAATTATTACCCGGAGCCGAGATACCTTTTGGTAAGATCTACCCCCTAGCGGGGCCCGAGCTAAAAGCTTTGAAGGATTATATAGACGAAAATTTAGCCAAGGGCTTCATACGCCCCTCTTCATCTCCCGCAGGTGCACCCATCTTCTTTGTGAAGAAGAAAGATGGATCTCTGAGACCCTGCATAGACTATAGGGAACTCAATAAGGTTACTATTAGAAACCGTTATCCATTGCCTTTAATCCCTGAGTTGTTGGAGAGAGTGCGGCATGCTAAAATTTTCTCTAAACTGGATCTCCGTGGGGCCTATAACTTGGTCCGTATCAGACCTGGGGATGAATGGAAGACTGCTTTCAGGTCACGCTATGGACACTTTGAATATCTAGTTATGCCTTTTGGTCTGAGTACCGCCCCAGCCACTTTCCAACACTTCGTGAATGATATCTTCAGGGATCTCCTAGATACATTTGTGGTGATTTATCTGGATGATATTCTAATTTTTTCTAACTCCACAGAGGAACATCATGGACATGTGAGAATGGTCTTAGAACGCCTAAGACAAAACCATCTCTACATCAAACTTAAAAAATGTGAATTCCATAGGACCGAAATTCAATTTCTGGGGTATGTACTATCTACGCAAGGGATTAGTATGGATGGAAGCAAGACCCAAGCCATCAAGGATTGGCCAATTCCTAGAAATGTGAAGGAGGTGCAGCGTTTCATCGGGTTTGCCAACTTCTATAGACGTTTCATTAAGAATTTTTCTGAGGTAGTGTCACCTATCACCCAACTTACCCGGAAACAGTCTAGGTTCTCCTGGACCCCGCAAGCTCAGGAAGCATTTTCCTGTTTAAAGGATAAATTTACCACCGCACCTATCTTAGTACATCCCAACCCCGAGCTTGCCTTCATAATAGAGGTGGATGCTTCAGACTGTGCCGTTGGAGCTATACTCTCTCAGAGAACAGGTGAGAAGAATGTCTTGCATCCCTGTGCCTTCTTTTCCCAGCAGTTGTCTTCGGCTGAGAGGAACTACGATGTGGGCAATAGAGAATTGTTGGCCATTATTGCCGCCTTCAAGGAATGGAGACACCTTCTTCAGGGAGCTGCACAGCAAATAGTCGTCCTGACAGACCATCGTAACCTTGAATTTATCAGGTCGGCTAAGTGCCTGACTCCTCGCCAGGCTCGCTGGAATCTTTTCCTAAACCAATTTAATTTTGTCATTTCTTATAGACCAGGATTGCGCAATGGAAAGGCTGATGCACTCTCTAGGATTCATTCAGCAGAGACACGTCCACTTACTCCTCCTAATACTATTCTTCCTGACTCTAGATTCCTGGGAGTGATTCATAATCAAGACCTACTTAAGGACATCAAGGAAGCATACCATGCGGATTCTTTGTTGGCTCAACCCCCAAGGGACGTAAGTCTTGTCTTTAAGAATGGTGTGTGGATTCAGGGACAACGTCTGTATATACCTGAAAAAGTCAGATTGAGAGTATTGCAACTCATCCACGATTCCAAGATAGCCGGGCATAGGGGAATTCTAAAGACACAAGAATTTCTTTCTCGTTTCTTTTGGTGGCCCACTTGCAGGAAGGATGTTTTAAACTATGTCACTTCATGTGAAGTCTGTGCAAGATGCAAAACACCTCGCTCCTCACCAACTGGTCTGTTGCAACCTCTTCCCACCCCGTCCCGCCCGTGGGGATCCATTTCTATGGACTTCATTGTGGAGTTACCAACCTCTCAAGGAAGAACACCATTCTAGTGGTGGTTGACCGTCTAACAAAGGCAGCTCATTTTATCCCTTGTGTCGGCTTACCCACTGCAAAACAGACATCAGACTTGATGATTAAGAATGTGTTTCGCTTACATGGAGTACCGGATGAGGTCATTTCGGATCGAGGGGTGCAATTCACTTCAAGGTTTTGGCAAAATTTCTGTGCAGCATTGGACATTAAAGTAAACCTTTCTTCTGCTTTTCATCCCCAGACTAATGGACAGACAGAACAAACCAATCAGACCCTGGAGCAGTATCTCTGCTGTTTTATCTGCCACCTACAGGATGATTGGGTGGATCTACTTCCACTGGCTGAGTTCTCTTATAACAACTCTCAGAGCGCCTCCACTAAGCAGTCTCCTTTTTACTCCAATCTAGGTTATCATCCTAACATTCTTCCTCGATTTCCCATAGATACGCCCTTGCCGGCAGTGGCTGAAAGAATCACTTCTTTACAAAAGAATATGGATCTTCTAAAGGAAAATCTAGAATTGGCTCAGGAAAGGTACAAGAAAGCAGCAGATACATTTTGTAAACCTGCACCAGCTTTCAAGGTAGGAGATTTGGTCTGGCTGTCAACCAGAAATCTTAAATTAAAGATTCCATCGTCTAAATTGGGACATAAGTACATTGGACCTTATAAGATCAATAAGATTATAAGTGCTGTTGCTTGTCGTCTTCAACTACCCAGAACTATGAGAATCCACCCTGTCTTTCATGTATCCCTACTAAAGGCTGCAACACCCAATACGTTTCCTGGACGTTCTTCTCCTTGCCCTGACCCAGTGCTGGTCGATGGTCAGGAAGAATTTATGGTGGAAAGGATTCTAGATTCCAGGTTGTACAGAAATCAGTTGCAATATTTGATTAAATGGCAGGGCTACCCAGTGGAGGACAACTCATGGGAACCAGTCAATAATGTAAATGCTCCTCGCCTGCTCCGCCAGTTTCATCAGAGGTACCCTGACAAGCCTGGTCTGAGGTCATCCGGAGGTTGTCCCTAAGGGGGGAGTAATGTAAGGTGCTTTGTCTCTGTTGACATGTTCCTTGAAACTCAGTTTTCCGTCGGCCATTTTGCTTTCTGTCTTTCTGCAGCTCTTGCCCTCAGTTAATATGGAGTTTCCAGTTTTCATGTTCCCGCCCTGATTCTTCCCTCTTGCTTCTTAAGCAGCCTCAGCTGAACAATCAGTGCTCCTGAATCAAGCCTCAGTCAGTCTGTGACCTGACTCCTGGAAGCCTTGGACTTGTACTCCAGCTATTCCCTACTGAGGAACCTTGGAACACTTTTGGACTCTGGAAACCTGCTGTTTGGTGAATCCATGTTTGCAGAGGAATTACGGTACAGAGAAGAGATCCTGAACCTGCTTTGGAGATTTATTGTAGTGCTTGAAGTTACTCTGGCCTGCTGTGTCTCCTGTCGCTGTTCCTGCAAACTGTGTGAACTTTTCAGCATGCTTGTATGAAGTAATACAAGTCATTTCATTTCAACCTATGTCTCCTGTGTTTTCCTCGCACCCAAGCACAAGACGCTATAGGAACTGTACACTATACATGACAGAAAGACGGCTCTCTCCGTCCCTGTATTGACTACAGAGGCCTAAATTTGATCACGGTGAAGAATAAGTACCCTCTTCCGCTCATTCCAGAATTGTTTGATCGTCTGAGGGGGCTAGAATCTTCACCAAACTGGATCTTCGTGGGGCATATAACCTAGTCCGTATCCGTCGGGGAGATGAATGGAAGACGGCATTCAACACCCGGGACGGCCACTACGAGTATTTGGTGATGCCCTTTGGTCTCTGTAATGCTCCAGCAGTCTTTCAGGAGTTGGTCAATGACATCTTTCGGGACCTTCTCTACTCCTGCGTTGTGGTGTACCTAGACGACATCTTGGTCTTCTCTCCGGATCTCCAGTCTCACCGGAGGGATGTTCGTCAGGTTCTGCTCAGGCAGAATCACCTCTTCGCCAAATATGAGAAGTGCCTCTTTGAGCAGACATCGCTTCCGTTTTTGGGCTACATCATTTCGCAGACAGGCCTACGAATGGATCCGGAGAAACTGTCTGCCATCGAGAAATGGCCCCGACCGGAGGGGTTGAAGGCCATTCAGCGGTTCCTGGGATTCGCCAATTATTACCGCCTTTTCATACCGCACTTCTCTTCCCGGACTGCTCCAATCTCCGCGCTCACCCGCAAGGATGCTAATCCCAAACAGTGGACGCCCGAAGCAGAGGAGGCCTTTCTTTCTTTAAAACAGGCCTTCTCTTCCGCTCCAGTGCTGCATCGTCCGGACGGCAACAAGCAGTTCTTCCTGGAGGTGGACGCTTCCTCTTCCGGAGCCGGAGCGGTACTTACTCAAAAATCTTCATCCGGGAGGATGGTATCTTGCGGCTTCTTCTCCAAACTCTTCTCCTCTTCTGAGCGCAATTACTCCATTGGAGACCGAGAGTTATTGGCCATCAAGCTGGCATTGGAGGAGTGGCGTTACCTACTCGAGGGGGCTCTTCATCCGGTAATCATTTACACTGACCACAAAAATCTGGCTTACCTCCAGCATGCCCAGAGACTTAACCCTCGCCAAGCCCGGTGGTCCTTGTTTTTTGCCCGCTTTGACTTTCTTTTACATTTTCGCCCGGCCGACAAGAACATCAAGGCGGACGCCTTGTCCCGGTCCTTCCTGGTGTCGGATCTCGAGGAGGAACCTAAACATATCATCGATCCCGCCAGAGTGATGCAGGTGGCTCCCGTGAGTCTAAATCGTCTCCCTCCTGGTAAGACGTTCGTATCGGTAACCGATCGGGAGAGAATCCTACACTGGGGTCATTCGTCTAAACTAGCTGGCCACGCTGGTCAGAAAAAGACCCTCCAGCTCATTACTCGGCATTACTGGTGGCCTACCCTGCACAAGGACGTAATAAACTTTGTTTCTGCCTGTGTCTCCTGTGCCCGCAACAAAGTTCCGAGACACCTGCCTGCCGGCCGTCTTCTTCCGCTTCCTGTACCCGCTGCCCCTGGCAGCATATAGCCATGGACTTCATAACAGATCTGCCCGTCTCTGCCGGTTGTACGGTCATTTGGGTGGTCGTTGACCGATTTTCCAAGATGGCTCACTTCATTCCCCTGCCAGGGCTTCCGTCTGCACCCGAGTTGGCTAAAGACTTTATCCACCACATCTTCCGTCTTCATGGTCTGCCTCGTCACATTGTGTCAGATCGTGGGGTACAGTTCACCTCACGTTTCTGGAGAGCCACTTGTAAGTTGCTAGACGTCACCTTGGATTTCTCCTCCGCTTACCACCCGCAGTCCAATGGACAAGTCGAGCGAATCAATCAGAACCTGACCAGTTATCTCCGGCACTTCGTTAATGCCCACCATTCTGACTGGGTGGATCTCCTGCCTTGGGCCGAATTCTCTTACAACAATCACGAGAGCGAATCTTCCTCCAAATCTCCGTTTTTTGTAGTCTTCGGTCAACACCCTCGGATCCATGTTCCTGTCTCCATCTCTGTGGACAATCCAGCTGCGGAATCTCTGGTTAACGAATTTTCCTCCATATGGGAGAGTACCCGGTCCGCACTCATTCTGTCATCCGAGCGCATGAAGAAACATGCTGACAAAAAACGTCTGGATCCTCCTCAATTCTGTCCTGGGGATAAGGTCTGGCTTTCGTCCAAGTATGTCCGGCTCAAGATTCCTTCCTACAAGCTAGGCCCTCGGTTCATCGGTCCTTTTGAGATCATCAGTCAGATCAACCCGGTGTCCTATAAATTGAAACTCCCGGCCAATTTGCGGATTCCTAACTCCTTCCATGTATCTCTCCTCAAACCGGTGGTACTCTTTTGTCAAGTCTACAGGTACACCTCCTGCTCCAGTGTCTGCTGAAGACGAATTTGAGGTAGAGAACATTCTGGCCACCAAAAGGGTAGGAAGAAAGACCTATTTTCTGGTGGATTGGAAGGGGTTTGGTCCTGAGGAGAGAACGTGGGAGCCTCGGGAAAACATCCATGCCCCTCTCATCCTAGCTAAATTTCTTTCTGGCCTAAAAAAGGGGGGGCCTAAAGGGGGGGTACTGTAGCGCCGGTGTCCCTGCCCTCTGCCAGGCGCTCAGCGTCCTCCTTCCGCCCTGCTGGGGCCGCGCGCTCCTTCCCTGCTACTGGACTTAGGGCGCGCGCCCGCGCGCTTCCCCGCTCTTAAAGGGGCCGCGCGCATCTTTCAAAAAGGTCCCCGGCCAATGCCGGAGGACTCCACCCTATATAAAGTACTTCCTCCTTAATGGAGGTGCCCGAGCAATGTTGTTATTGCACTGTTCACTACTCTGCTTTAGCCCTCAGGGTCCGTTACCAGTTACCTGCCTGTTTCCTGCCAGTTTGCTGTCTGCTCCCTGCCCGCAAGCCTGCCTGGAGGTTCGGCCGTCACATGCGGTGTTCATCAGCTATTCCAGAGACTCTCGCCTGCTCACTTGGGGGCGCTCATCTGCCATCTGCCTGCAAGCCTACCTGGAGGTTCGGCCATCACCTGCGGTGTCCATCGGCTATTCCAGAGACTCTCGCCTGCTCACTTGGGGGCGCTCATCTGTCATCTGCCTGCTAGCCTACCGGGAGGCTCCACCATCTCAGGTCGTATATACCTGTCCATTCAGAGACTGCCCCGGCCCCTTGCCTGCCTGTTTATCCAGAGACTGCCCCGGTCACTTGCCGTGACTACCTGCCTGTCTACCCAGAGACTGCCCCGGTCACTTGCCGTGACTACCCGCCTGTTTATCCAGAGACTGCCCGGTCACTTGCCGTGACTACCCGCCTGTTTATCCAGAGACTGCCCCGGTCACTTGCCGTGACTACCTGCCTGTCTACCCAGAGACTGCCCCGGTCACTTGCCGTGACTACCCGCTTGTCTATCCAGAGACTGCCCCGGTCACTTGCCGTGACTACCTGCCTGTCTACCCAGAGACTGCCCCGGTCACTTGCCGTGACTACCCGCCTGTCTATCCAGAGACTGCCCCCGTCACTTGCAGTGACTTCCTGTCCGTCTCCCCGGGCGCCACCCGCTCCTTTACAAGGAAAGCCTCCTTGTATAATAAAGCTCAGAGGTTCCGCTCCCAGACCCGTTACACCCTGCTGTCACCACTCACTTAACAAAAATATTCAACCTCTCTCTCTCTCTCTTCCTGTATCTTTCCTTCTTCATTTAAGCAAGCCATCATACATCCATTACTTAAAAAACCATCCCTCAACCAAAACTGTGCCACTAACTATAGACCTGTCTCTAATTTTCCCTTCATCTCTAAACTCCTGGAATGCCTAGTCCACTCCCGTCTTATCCACTATCTCTCAGATAACTCTCTTCTTGACCCTCTAAAATCTGGTTTCCGCTCTTTACACTCTACTGAAACTGCCCTCACTAAATCTAATAGTCACTACTCCATGCTAATTCTCTTGGATCTCTCTGCAGCATCCGACACTGTGGGTCATCAACTCCTCCTCACTGTGCTCCGCTTCATCGGCCTCAAGGACACCGTTCTCTCTTGGTTCTCCTCCTATCTCTCTGATCGCTCCTTAACTGTATCTTTTGCTGGCTCCTACTCATCTCATCTTCCCCTTACGGTTGGTGTTCCTCAAGGATCGGTCCTAGGCCCCCTCCTCTTCTCTTTTTATACTGCCCCTATTGGACAAACAATCAGTAGATTTGGTTTCCATTGCCATCTCTATGCTGATGACACCCAATTATACACTTCTCCTGATATCACGCCTGCCTTTTTAGAACACACCAGTGATTGTCTTACCGCTGCCTCTAACATCATGTCCTCCCTCTATCTGAAACTGAACCTGTCAAAAACTGAACTCCTTGTGTTTCCTCCCTCTACTAACCTACCTATGCCCGACATTGCCATTTCCATGTGCGGTTCCACCATTACTCCCCAGCAACATGCCCGCTGTCTTGGGGTCATACTTGATTCCGAGCTTTCATTCACGCCCCACATCCGATCACTGGCTTGCTCTTGTTATCTGCACCTCAAACATTTCTAGAATTCGACCCTTTCTTACTTTCGACCCTGCAAAAACTCTTACTGTTTCTCTTATTTATTCTCGTCTAGACTATTGAAACTCTCTACTAATCGGTCTCCCTCTTACCAAACTCTCGCCTCTCCAATCTGTCTTGAATGCTGCAGTCAGGATCATATTCCTCACCAATCGTTATTCCAATGCCTTTACCTTGTGCCAGTCATTACACTGGTTACCCATCCACTCCAGAATCCAGTACAAACTTATCACCCTCACCCACAAAGCACTCCATGGCTCAACACCACCCTACATCTCCTCCCTCGTCTCAGCCTACCACCCTACCCTTGCCCTCCGTTCTGCTAATGACCTGAGGTTAGCATCCTCAATAATCAGAACCTCCCACTCACGTCTCCAAGACTTTTCACATGCTGCGCTAATTCTTTGGAATGCACTGCCCAGGTTAATACGATTAATCCCCAATCCCACAGTTTTAAGCGTGCCCTAAAAATGCATTTGTTCAGACTGGCCTACCACCTCAACGCATTAACCTAACTATCCCTGTGTTGCCCATTCAAAATTTTTACCATAACCAGGTTTCTCGTATCATGTTCTCACATGCTTTATGCATTTAATAGCCCTATGTGTCTGTATTGTTACATCTGATTCTTACACTATGGCTGGTCCGAACAACGAATGCACTTGCTACCATCCACCTTTTGTGTCTCCCCTTCTTCCTCATAGATTGTAAGCTTGCGAGCAGGGTCCCCATTCCTCTTGGTATCTGTTTTGATCTATGAGTTTATTGTTATGCTGTAATGTCTATTGTCTGTACAAGTCCCCTCTAAAATGTAAAGTGCTGCGGAATATGCTGGCGCTACAGAAATAAAATTAATATTATTATTATTATTATTAATAATAATAAATAAAAAAATCTATGAAAATGAACAAATGAAAGTCAGATATTGCTTTTCAACCATGCTTCCACAGAATAAAAAGAAAAATTAAAACTCATGAAATAGGCCTGGACAGAAATGATGGTATCCCTCACAACCTTTTGAGGCAATCACTGCAATCAAACAATTCCTGTAACTGTCAATGAGACTTCTGCACCTCTCAACAGGTATTTTGGCCCACTCCTCAAGAGCAAACTGCTCCAGTTGGCTTGTGTTTGAAGGTTGCCATTTCCAGATGGAATGTTTCTCTGTAGAATCCTGTGATAGTCTTGAGATTTCATTGTACCCTGCACAGATTATAGACACCCTGTGCCAGATGCAGCAAAGCAGTTCCAGAACATAACAGAGCCTCCTCCATGTTTCACAGTAGGGACAGTGTTCTTTTCTTGATATGCTTCATTTTTCTGTCAGTGAACATGGAGCTGATGTGACTTGCCAAAAAGTTCCATTTTTGTCTCATCTGTCCATAGGACATTCTCCCAGAAGTTTTGTAGCTTGTCAACATGTAGTTTGGCAAATTCCAGTCTGGCTTTTTTATGATTTTTTTTCAACAATGGTGTCCTACTTGGTCGTCTCCCATGAAGTCCACTTTGGCTCATACAATGACTGCGATCTGACACTGATGTTCCTTGAGCTTGAAGTCCATCTTTAATCTGTTTAGAAGTTTTTCTGAGCTCTTTTTTACCATTTGTATTATCAGTCTTTTTGATTTGTCATCAATTTTTCTCCTGCGGCCACATCCAGGGAGGTTGGCTACAGTACAATGGATATTACATTTCTGAATAATATGTGCAACTGTAGTCACAGGAGCATCAAGCTGCTTGGAGATGGTCTTATAACTTTTACCTTTAACAGGTTTGTCTATAATTGTCTTTCTAATCTCCTGAGACAACTCTTTCCTTCGCTTCCTCTGATCCATGTTGAGTGTGATACACACCATGTCACTAAACAGCACAGTGAGTATCTGTAGCCTCTATACAGGCCACTCACTGATTCCAAGACAGTAGACAGCTATGATGCTAATTAGTGGATACAACTTGATTTAACATGTCCCTTTTGTCACATTATTTTCAGGGGTACCATCATTTCTGTCCAGGCCGATTTCAAAATTTTGTGGAAACATGGTTGAAAAGCAATATCTGACTTTCATTTGTTCATTTTCATAGATTTTTATTTATTATTACTTTTCTCAGATTAAAGTTATTACTGTGACTATTGTGGGTTTTTCTGTCATTACACGAGAGGTACCAACAATTTTGACCACGTGTGTATGTATGTAACTTGCAGTTTGTGTGTATAGTATAATGCAGCCCCATAGTTCTCCATATAGTATAATGCAACCTATAGTCCTCCATATAGTATAATGCACCGCATAGTCCTACATATAATATAATGTACATCCTATAGTCCTTCATTTAGTATAATGCACCCCATAGTCCTGTATATTGTATAATGAGCCCCCCATAGTCATGCACATAGTATAATATACCCCCCATAGAATAATGTTTCTCCACCTAACAGCCCCGTGTACACCTTCTCTACGTACTTGAAGTATGAATTTCTCTCTGCGGCTGTGGAGAGGACAGCGCTTTAGGAGTGTATTCACTCTCTAGAAAGGTAGGGAAGTGGTTTGGAATTCTGCATTGTGTCATCTGCTGCAGTATGCTTGCCCTGAGCCTACAACATTACTGTCTTGTTTCTGTGTAATGTTTCTGTGCAGGCACCATTATTGCCTAGTGTCATTTCATCAGAGGGGGCAGCACAAGCACAGTAAGCTGCTGATAATATTGGCAATGACAACGCCTACATAAGATCTCGGGCAGGGGAGAAAAGAGTGACTTGTCCATCAAAGAACTGAAGCCGGCTTCAGTCAGGGGAATAGGGAAAGAGGAAGGAGAAATGGAAGTATAGTAGTGTCCGCCCCCTGGCTGGATTTCTATACAATTTCCAATTGAAATACTACAAGCAAGCTATGGATTTAATAAGCATTACCCCTTACTGAATGACGTACAGTTATGCCATATGTCGGGAGCCCACATCTTTCCCGGCAGATGATGGCTTAATTATTTAGCCATCATCTACCTCTAACAGCT
The DNA here is from genome assembly GCA_033576555.1 of Oophaga sylvatica. Taxonomy (NCBI): domain Eukaryota; kingdom Metazoa; phylum Chordata; class Amphibia; order Anura; family Dendrobatidae; genus Oophaga; species Oophaga sylvatica. Next base: position 579,213,047 of record JARQOD010000002.1, read on the forward strand.
ACGGGTGGAGTGTAGCTCCGTCCATGGCTGTTAACATGTTAAGTGCTGTTTAAGTGCCGTTGTCAATCTCTGACAGTGGCATTTAACCAGTGCAGCCAGAGGAGTGCCTGTGACATGATTGCGCGTCGCCGATGGGTTGCTATGACAGTCGGGAGTTTGCTGAATACCTCCATGCTTGTCATGACGATTCTCCTGTGAAAGCCAGCATTTAACTGACATTCAAAGTAGACCATGATTTTCAAATTTGGTAAACTATAGGTTTAGCCAGACACCCCTTTAAATTTAATATGGAATATTTGAGTAAAATGTCTACATTCTAAATACAAAAAAATCTTTATAAATGTCTTGGATGAAGTAATTCTGATTTCTATATGTGGTAAGATTTATGTTTCCCAGTTGTTCACTGGATTATGATCCCCCAGATATTCTTCTATGGCTCATCTATTAGTCTGTGGGGAGCATCGCTCATTCATAAAACATAGGAATATGAGCGACTTACACACGTTATCGGATACTCAGGGAGCGTGCACTGTAATGATACAGGCATATTTTAATGAAGGCTTAAAGCCTAATGCTGATGTCCAGCTGCAGATGCTCATATCTTCTCTTCACTTTCCTCTGCACAACTGAGGATTAGATTACTGAAGTATTACATTAATGTAATGCAGTTCTGACCATTTTCATTTTTGACTGCAATGTAATACAGGATTTCCATTTCTGTTGTTTGACCAGTTACCGATCTAAATTAGGACATGGGTTTTAAATTTGGAAATCAAATGCTTGTCTGGCTTGTAAAAGAGTTTAGTAGATGTTGTAAACTCGGGTGCCATCCTATAGACTTAATCGTTCCGGAATAGGATCAATATGAAACTGTCACTAGAACATTAAAGACAGGAAAAAGGATTGTGAACACCAGTTAAAATGAAACAAGGGAAAATCAAGTGGATGTTCATTACGCAGATACTATGTTATTTTGTGTCTATATAGCCTGCCCTAATAATTTCATTTTTTGTTACTGAAGCGTAATAACAAGTAATCTTACCCCAACTGCTTGTAAAGGAGCCTGTCACGATTCCTTCACTCAGTGTGGCCCATTCTGGGAAGAGGAGTGCTGAGCCGTCAGTATTGTGATAGCCAGCTCAGCCATACAATCTGGGTTTCCAGTTGTAGCCTTAGCTCCGTGGTACGTTTGCCTTATTCTTTAGTGTTCTGCTTCTGATTTATTGCTGCCTAACCTTGGACCTTGCCTTTGACGCTACCTCCTGGGAATTCTGACCTCGGACTGTGACCTGACTACGCCTTAGCCTTACCCCCTTGTTTATGACGAGCCCTTTTGGTGTCTGACCCCGTTCTTCTTGGCTACTCAGCTTCATGGCTTGTCAGTGAGTAGCGAATAGCATCACAGAGCCTTTCTAGTATTAGCAAGATATTAGGAAGACATTCCTAATAAAAAAGTAAAAGATCACCATGGGTAAATCATAGTTACAGTGGAAATAGTTTGAAAAAATTGTCTAATTTTTGTTGTTCAATCTCATCTTAATGTAACTAGTTCAGTACATTTCAGGAGCCGTAAAATTTCTTCTCGTTTGGTCATTCAAATATATTTTTTCTTTTTTTCGTGATACATAGGACTAAATTACTATATTTTCGTACTTTTTTTTATTTTTGTGGCCATATCAGGAAGTATCAGTGGGAAAAAAGGAAATCCATGTCTTTTTTTACATTTTTTTTATTTTTATGACTACAAATTACCATTACAGTACATCCTGACTGATGACAATCCATTTTTGTCTAACCAGTGCTTGGAGTTTATCAAATTTCTGTGTTTTAGTTCATCCATCTGCTTTGTGAGGATTGACCACAGCTTCTCAATGGTTTTGAGGTCTGGGAACTTTCCTGGCCCTGGTCAAAAATGTAATGATTTGTTCACCAAGCCACTTAATTATCACTTTTGCTTTAAGATTTGGTGCTCAATCATACTGGAAAAAGCATTATTTATCACAAAATTCCTCTTGAAGTATTGCAAGAAATTGCCCTTTGAGAATGTTAAAATCCCATTCTTTATTCAAAGCATTGTTCTTAGGCAAAATTGAGTGAGCCCACTCAGTTTAATGTAAAGCGAAACGCATACATGAATGTTTTACAGGTAGGGCTTTTGGCAAGACACAGGACTTATGGTAGCGCTCACCTTTTCTTCTCAAGACAATGATTCTTCCAAATTTCAAAAACAGTTTGAAAAGAGCTTCATCAGAGAAAATAACTTTGGAGGAAGTACAAAAATTGGTCTGCAAAGAACTGAGGTACAAATATTTTCTCTGGAAACTTCCAAGATCTCAATCTCTATCAGAACCTTTGGTCAATGCTCAAAAAACAAATAATATAAAAATAAATCTGGCACTCAAATGAAGGTGAAAGAAAACGAGTTTTTTTATTTCAATATACAATCCTCAAAATTTGTAACGTTTCGGTCATGCATCTGACCTTCTTCAGACGGATTGTAAAGAGCTGCAAGGTGAGTTCATGTGAAGTCCACTGGTACAATGAAGGTGAGATATAGCGCTAAGTAAGTAAAGCAATAAGGCTGTAAGGTAATAGCTCACCTTCATTGTACCAGTGGACTTCACATGAACTCACCTTGCAGCTCTTTACAATCCGTCTGAAGAAGGTCAGATGCATGACCGAAACGTTACAAATTTTGAGGATTGGATATTGAAATAAAAAAACTCGTTTTCTTTCACCTTCATTTGAGTGCCAGATTTATTTTTATATTATTTGTATTATGGGATTGGCATCCCAAATCTGAGCACCTTATTTTTATATACAAGGAGTGACGTGTTATTATACTCAATAATGCTCAAAAACAGGCGGACAAGCAAAAACACAGAAATTGCTAAAAACTGTAAGCAATGACTAGGCATGAATGGATTATCATCTGTCAAAATTTAGCCCATCAGCTGATATCCAGCTGCCACTGCAAAGAAAAATTTAAAAATAAGGGTAAAAACTATAATTATTGAGTTTTTTGCATAAACTTGATGTGTTGGTCGATAAAAGTTTAAAAGTTTTGAAATGCTAATAATTGTACTGTAGTAACCATAGCACCATCTGACTGAAAGATCTAAAAACACTGAAGTAGAAAACACTGTGAAAACCAAAATTAGTTTCAGTCTCAAAACATTTGACCATAATTGTTCAGTGGCAGATTCTAGACAAGATCGTATTTTCTAGGACTTGTGTGTACCATTAATTTTTTTTTGTACTTAGTGGAGTGAATATGGATATCTAGATGACTATAAGAAAAATAAAATGATGCTGAATGGCCCTATATCAGGAGAGCAAGTTTAGTATAGATTATACAGGTGATCAATGTATATGAGGATTATTGATAGTCTAAAGGTATGCCACACTAAACAGCGTCGCTAACGAGATCGCTAAATACGTCACTATTTAGCGATCTCGTTCGTGACGCTAAGTGTGTGCATGTAGCAACGACGTGGCCCCTGCTGTGATCTCGCTGATCGTTCACTAGAGTTCTGGACCGTATTTAGATCGTTGGCGTCCCGCTGGTGAGCCCATATCGCTGTGTCTGGCACCTTTGTGAGCGATGTGCGCTGTTTTTTACATCGCAATGACGTTAAGTCGTTAATGAGATCGCTAACCGCTTTTGAGTCGTTAACGAGATCACTAAGTGTGGCAGCTACTAGAGACATTAAAACGATCACAAAAACGATTCATTAGCTTGCGTCGTTATTGAGATCGCTAACGAGATCACTAAGTGTGGCAGTACTTAAGACCAGGCTATTTACACTTGTTTCTGACCAGGCACAGTTTCGGGTATTTTTGCACAAGTGGTTTAAGAAGTAGTAAAACTTCTCAAATATTCCAATGATCTTTCTATTTTTTGGGGGGATACAAGAGGCTTAATTTCTATATTAGTCTCATAACCTCTTTATTTTTTTACCGATGTCGGTGGGAAAATAAGTGAAATACGACTCTGCTTTCCGCATTATGTTATTTAAAGACCATAAATGATCACTTAAACACATTTTAAAAATTTGTTCCCTTTTACTTACTACAGTTACTTGCAAAAGTATTCAACCTCAAAAGTATTCAACCCCCTTTTACCTATTTTGTTACATTACAACCTGTGTTTAAATGATTTTGTAATTTGATTTATATGTGATGCATCAGCACTAAATAGTCTAAATTGGTGAAGTGAGAAAAATATAGGCATAAACTAAATTTATGGGATTAAATGACTAAAAATTGGCATATGCATATGTATTCACCCCTTTTCTATGATGCCCCTAAAAATTTCTGGTGCAAGCAATTACCTTCATAAGTCACATTCTTAGTAAAAGGAAGTCCACCTGTGTGCAACCTTCGTGTCACATGGTCTGTCAGTATATACACTTTACCTTTTCTGAAAGGCCACAGAGGCTGCAACACCATTAACCCCTTTACGACCTCTGTCGTACTAATAAGGCGCAGCTCGCTTTCCTCCCTTTAATGTGGGCTTCAACAGCTGACATGTGCCCGGAACAGCCGCGGGTGGAATCACGATCCACCCACGGCTATTAACTCTGACAGCGGCATTTAACGCATGCTTCCGGCGATCGGAACTCGTAATGACCTGAATAATCATAAAGGTACTGCCACACTAAACAATCCCGCTAGCGATCACGATAACGACGCATACTAATGCGATCGCTAGCGGGATTGTTTCTATATCGCTAAGTGCGGCCACATTTAGCGATATAGTTAACGACGCTATCGCCGTTAGCGATCTTCTTAACGACTTTAGCGGTACAAAAGTACCGCTAAATCGCTAAGAAAAGGTGCCACACAGCGATTAGTATTACCAGCGGGCCCGACGAGAAAATAGGGTCCGGAACGATTCCAGCGACGAGCGAGATCACAGCAGGAAGCTCGTCGCTGGCAGCTGCTGCACTGAACAACATCGCTAACGGGATCGCTAAATAGTGACGTTTTTTAGCGATCCCGTTAGCGATATTGTTCAGTGTGGCATACCCTTAAGGGCAGTTTTGGAAGAAAAAATACTAGGAGACAAACTGATTTAGTTGCAAATAGCAACAAGAGATAAGCACGTACCTCAGCTGCTGCAGGACACTGATGACAATGTGCCACGGGTGAATGAAAAGTAAGAAGGAGGTGTCATCAACTGTGCTGCTGATAAGGACTTGAGTCCTTATCAGCAGAGCAGTTGATGACACCTCCTTCTTACTTTTCATAATAACAGTTTTAGCATTCATTGGATATGGTGAAACAAAAATCCAAATAAACATTGTGAAATTGCATTTTTTTGCAATTTCACAGCACTTAGAATTTTTTTCCGATTTTTGAGTAGCGATATGGAAAACCAATGGTGTCGTTCAAAAGTTCAACTCGTCCCACAAAAAACAAGCCCTCACATGGCCATATTGACAGAAAAATAAAAAAAGTTATGGCTCTCGGAAGATGGGGAGCGAAACCAGAAACAAAAAAACGAAAAAGGGCAAGGTCTCAAAGGGGTTAAACAAGAGGCATCACTAACCAAACAACACCATGAAGACCAAAGAGATCTCCAAACAAGTCTGGGACAAAGTTGTTGAGAAGTACAAGTCACGGTTGAGTTATAAAAAAAATCCCAATCTCTGTCGATCCCCGAAGCACCATCAAATCCATTATCATCAAATGGATATAACATGGTACCACAACAATCCTGCCAAGAGAGGGTGGTGAAATGTGGTGGTGTTAGCATCATGCTGTGGGGATGTTTTTGGGAAGTAAGGACAGGGAAAACTGTCCAAGTCGATGGGAAGATGGTGTGAAATGCAAGGATATTCTTGAGCAAAACCTGTTTCAGTCTGTCAGTGATCTGAGACTGGTACTGAGGTTCACCTTCCAACAAGACAATGACCCAAAGCACACTGCTAGAGCAACACTCGAGTGGTTTAAGGGGAAACATGTAAATGTTTTGGAGTGACCTAGTCAAAGCCCAGATCTTAATCCATGTTAGAATCTGCGGTCAAACGTGAAGATTATTGTTCACCAGAGAAAACCATCTATGTTGAAGGAGCTAGAGCAGTTTTGTCTTGAGGAATGGACAAAAAACCTAGTGGCAAGATGCAAAAGGCTCATAGAGACTTAACCAAAGCAAATTAAAGTTTTAATTGCCACAAATGAGGATCTACAAAGTACTGACTTTAGGGGGGTAAATAGTTATGGACACCAAAGTTTTCAGCTATTTTATCCTATTTGTTGTTTACATCACACTAAAAAGAAAATCAAATGTACACAGTTGTAGACATGTTCTTCACATGGACTGATGTAAACCCTAAAAAAAAACTGTGAAATTCCAGGTAGTCAGGTATCAAAACATGAAAAATGCCAAGCGGGTGAATACTTTTGCTGTAAAATCTTTATATTTTGGAAACTTTGTTTTACAAGGGCAAGTCTAATTAGCCTACTTTTTATTTATTTTTTATTTTGAATTTATTTAACAAATTATGCCCCACATGAAATTATAAAAGTCCTTTGGGAGGCATTTCAACATTTCAATCCTTTTTTTTAAGGTCTCATTTCCACTGTAACTGAGGCCGGTATATTGACCAAAGTTACAATGGAAAAATGCAGCCTACAGTCTGAATAGTAGAGCTTACTTTGTTTCCAGGGAACTAGCAGCTCCTGCTTCTTCCCTACATGACCACTGGGTTCAGAGGAGGAAGTGCCATTACCACTTTTTATGGCTGTGTATACAGTGATCAAAAAGGTGATAATAAAGCATTTCTGCTTTCTCCCTGGAGAGCTCAGCTGTGTCTGACAGCCAGCTCCCAGTTCCCGCAGGTGTGCAATTGCATGCAGCTGCTCTGCTATACAGTACCACTTTAAAACGTCACTGCAGAGTAAAACTTGGACCTCCCGGACGTTTATAGTCTACTAGATGTCTAACGCATCGGGTATTCTAGAATATGTATGTAGTTTATTTATGAAGATTTAAGAAGCTGCTGCTGGGGTGTATAGAGGCTGCTGCTGCTGGGGTGTACATGGAGGCTGCTGCTGGGGTTTATGTGGAGGCCGCCGGTCGGGGTACTTCCGCTGCTAGCGCCGCTGATCTCCCGACGATAGCAGTGGCGTGCGTGGTTCAAATCTTGCGCCAATTCGTGGCCGGACTGCGCCTGTCGCTGATTGGTCGCGTCCGGCCGGGCGCGACCAATCAGCGACGCGGGATTTCTGTTACAGACGACAGAATTAGACGATTATATAGTAGATGGGCGGACCAAAAGATGTTAAGTGTGCTTTAAAGATACAGAAGATTTTAAGCATTTTTGGAGTCACTTATGCTAAAATAAATTTGGATGTTGTCATAGTCAAGTACTCACCTAACTATGAAAATTTCCAACTTTAATCTAGCATAATGTAGAACAGGATATGTCAGGAGCTGACATCACATTAAGTACAGATTAGGCTGCTACTCTAAACACTAGCACATCAAAAGGATTCACCTGCTCTACCACCTTGTGGCAGAAAATCCAAGGGAATCCCAACCTAGAAATCTCTATACATATATACTCTGCACTTTACATTATATTTAGGAGCGCATCCACTTAGATTTTCCCTTTGGTCTTAAAGGTAAGTTCTCATCAATATTATGCTGTTTTCCCAGTAAGGACAGACTCTCTGAGTCTATTGCTGTCACTTACTGGGCTCTTTGCTGTAGTCTTGATATAAACAGTTTTATCTGCTATTACTTTCAATAGTCAGCACCAGGGCCGGCTCCAGGTTTTTATGGGCCCCGGGCGAAAGAGTCTCAGTGGGCCCCTTTAAAACAGACCACGATTCATGATGCACAGATACTGCAGAGAAATATCGGTATAGTACAATGCCAAACACTTCACTTCCTCCATTACATGAGTGATATCTATTGTAAATTGTACAATAGCTCAAAAACCGCCAAATCCTCACAGCGCACAGTACAGACTGGACAGTACAGTCCTCCATACAATATTATGGGCACCACATAGTCCTTCATACAGTATTATGGGCCAAATATAATGCTCCATAAAGAATATTGGACCCCATATAATGCTCCATACAGGATACTGGTCCCCATATAATGCTCCATACAAAATATGGAGCTCTCCTCTGCACTGTGCTGCGTTCTGCACTGTTACGGCTCAGGAAAGGGCGCTGTGGAAAGACTCCCCATTATCATCATCATTGCCTCCCCATCATCATCATCATTGCCTCCCATCATCATCATCATTGTCTCCCATCATCATCATCATTGCCTCCCCATCATCATCATCATTGCCTCCCCCTCATCATCGCCTCCCCATCATCATCATCATTGCCTCCCCATCATCATCGCCTCCCCATCATCATCATCATTGCCTCCCCATCATTATCGGCAGCACATTACGTGTAACCTCAGTATTTCTGAGCTGTGATTGGGAACATTCTAACTACACTTTGCATAGGCAGAAAATTGTCAATCGAAGGCAGGTGGGGTGGTTAGCCAGCACTCATAGCGAGGTGTATATAAAACCTGTCTTATCAAATGTGCTCCAATGTCTCTCCAGCCCAAACATTCTTTAGTTTAAAGGGGTTGTCCAGTCTAAAATGAAATTAATGTCCAAAGTGCACGAACTGTGCGCTGCAAGGATGTGCCGGTTTCAGAGCTGGGAACAGCGGTGATGTAAGCAATATTCATAATACCGGGCAGAAGCTGTTTAGTGGTCAAAGCCTCGCTCGATACAAGTGTATTGATCGAGGGCATAGCCATCTTGTGGGTGCTGCCTCACTCTATACACTTGTATGGAGCAAAGTCATGCCCACTAGACGGCTTCTGTCCTGGAGTATTCATATCACATACATCACCTTCGTTCCAGGTTCAGAAACTGGAGAATCTTCGCAACGCACAATGCCTGCGCTGGGGGGGTTCAAAGTCTGAAGTCACACAGAGTGACTGCAGACCTTTCACTTTAGACCGGAGAACCCCTTTAACTATACAGCCACATATATGACATCCATATGATCCATAAGTGCTGTTTATATTTCTGTTAAAAAGAAAATCTAATTTCTATGTCTACTTTTATGCTAGTTATCCTTGCAAAGTTCAGATTTTTTTCTTTTTCCAACCGCTATCCTGTAATGATGTTTCAATGCCCAGTTCATTCTCCTTAGAAGATCCTTTTAGCTGCTGCTTCGCAATATCCCTACACAATAATCCAATAATCTACTGTATGCATAAGAGTTCCCCGGTCTGGACTTTTCTGCTTCCATCTCCCATAATCAGACAGGAAAATTACCTTAAACAGTCTAAAAATATAGTTTAAGGATATCTCGGAGCAGCAAATGAAATGAGCTTCTAAAGGGAATATGAACTGGGCATTGATACATCACCACAGTATAGTTATTGGGAGAGAAGGAGATAAAATAAGGTAATCATGAAATATTTTTGCCTGGTGGATTATTAAATAAAAAAGATTAGATTAGAACATATTAGATGTTTTAAGCCGGATCTTGGCTCTTCAGGATGAAGCCATCTTCTGCTGATTGAACCACTGATTACGGTGTCTATATTGGTTTACTGGTTTACGTCATCTCATATGTTATCATGACATGGTAACTATAATGATTCATTTAGTACTTCTTATTTCTTGATGGCAAGTTCTCTTCCCAGCAGATTACATCCATCAAAGAAACTGAAGTTGAAAATGGATGAAGCCACACTACCTTGAGGGTAAAGGTTACAAATAAGGGAGTCTTCTACTGTACACTTGTGGTCACTGTGGAATCAGAACAACAATATTATTCATTATTATGACCTAAACATTAGATGTAATACTTAATGGTAGTTAGCACATTGTAAAAGCCTCAGTTATGGTCCTTGACTTCATGCCAAGGCCACAGATTTCACTTTGTGTACTGTGTCCGCTTTTGAGGTCATTATGGTAAATTGGGAATCTAGAAACAACCAAACATAAGCCTAGGTAGAAACAACTGTTTAACAGGCTGCCACGAGAGGTGGTGAGTTCTCCTTTGATGGAAGTCTTCAAACAGTCTGGACAGACATCTGTCTGAGATGGTTTAGTGAGTCCTGCATTGAGCAGGGAGTTGGACACGATGACTCTTCAGGTCCTTTCTAACTCTAACATTCTATGATTCTATGATTCCAATTTAAGTTTTTATCAGGTTACAGGACAACATACTTTTCTACCTTTAGATAGGGACAGCAGCCTGTAATGTGTATTTGTGTGTCCTGCCTTTTTAGATCCTTTTTTCCACTCCTTAAGTGTCAGCTATAAGATGCAAAAATGGAAGAGCCACCGCAGCTTATGAACTGACAGATACAAAGCTTCCAAATACGTTGCCATCCACATTGCCATTAACAGTTCAGCCTATCTTCACACATTTAGTGCAGCCTCCATTTATCCATTAACAGTAAAGCCAAGTACCACCTGTGAATCTAGTCACTTCTCACGGTCAAGCCGTGAGTCAGAGTGGTGAAAGAGTCCAAGGTCTGAAGCCAGGAGGGTACGTCATGAACAGAAAGAAGAGACAAAGGCGTAGTCAGATTACATTCCGAATTCAGAGTACCGGGAGGATTACGGATCGGAGCAGAAGGGTGAAACAGGTGGATGGTCAGAAGGAAGTCCAAGGTCAGGCAACAACTTAAGCATACAGAACTCAAGGCACAGGGAGCACAAACCTAACTTGTTGAATGTACGTCTGGCAGTGGTCTGGGAGAAGCTGATCAGTTAAGTAGGCATGGCAATCATCCGGTATAGTGAACACTTGGAGATAGCCGACGCCTCCCAGTCACAGTTTGGCTAGTCGAGCTGTCAGTCAACACACTGACAGCTCAGCATGCCCTGAACCAGATTGGTTGGCCATGATGTTCATCAAAGTACTGACAGATTCCGCACGCCCCTGTACCGGATTGGACGGCCGAGCTGTCAGTTACTGCATCCCAGACACCTTGAGGGGTAGAACCGTGACACCACCCATATACACCGTGAGACACCTACACTATATGTCCCTATTATTTTTATGTTCAGGGGATTTAGGCACGCCTATTGCTAACAAGTACATAAATCAAACACACAGCTATGCAATCTACACTGACAAGTATTAGCAGTAGTCTATGTAGTCCGTTCGCCTTTTCTGTGTGCAGGGCAGTGGTCGGGGCGGGGGGTGGCTGCTTTGGAGAACCTAGAGTGTGGGACGTGTTTTCGGTTGTTTCACACTTTTTTGTTGAGTGTGGTGTGTGGTTCCGCATGTGTTGAGTGATGGTTTTGGTGCCTTCGGTGTGATTCTGCAATTTTCGTGGTCGTGAAGATGCGGAGGGAGGGGTCATTGGATGAGAGGGTGTGTCCAGGCTTTTGGTCTGTACTGTACATACACACACAGCTCTGCTACATGCAACCTGCAGTGATCCTCAGTCTACTGAACCACCGCACGACCAGCTCTACCCTCTCCTAGTGTATCCTCACCCATCCCTGTAGACTGAGCCCTTGCGGGCAGGGTCCTCTCTCCTTCTGTACTTGTGTGTGCCTTGTATTGCTCATGTTTACTGTACTTGTCTATATTTGCCCCTCTTCACATGTAAAGCGCCATGGAATAAATGGCGCTATAAAAATCTATAATAATAATAATAATAATGTGATACAGGAGATCTCAGTAACTCAGAATGGCCCTGTCCTAAGATGCCAAAAATCACAATGTGAAACATCTGCAAGATTTACCTCTGTGAAATGTAAGGGTATATTCACATCTATTTTTTGTACTTGGATTTTGGAGCAGATCCAAATCAATCTTCAAATACTCTCTACATATACATTTTTTTCATAAAAAAATATTACTGCTGTTACTGTATTTTTTTCAAGGTTTTAAAAACTGATGTCTGGATTTGCAGGCGGGAAATTCACAGCATAATTCAGTCCCAGCTAGATGATATATTAAAAATGTGATTTTAAAGGGAACGTGTAAGCTCGTTTTTAGCTACTAAACTGGTCCAAATATGGTGTCAGTGAAGCAATGTGCATCACTAAGGCTGGTTTCACATTAGCGTTTGGAGGCTGTGCGGAGGGCTGCGTACTTCCTCCGTTAAGCTCCGCCATACTTCTGCATGCATCCTGCATACCTATCTTTAACATTGGGTACGCAGGACATGCGGATGTATGCGGATGGGTCGTTTTGACGCGCCTGCTGCATTCCCGTGTGAGTCAAAATTACACATCCGCATACATCCGCATGTCCTGCGTACCCAATGTTAAAGATAAGTACGCAAGACGCATGCAGAAGTATGCGGAAGTAGGCGGAGCTGAACAGAGGAAGTACGCAGCCCTCCGCACCGCTACTGAACACTAATGTGAACTTAGCCTAACATGTTTTTGTCAAAGAAAAGCTCCAAGTATTAGGCCGGCGTCACACTGGCGACAGAATCGGACGACTGCAATGCGATGAAAAATCGCATTGCAGTCGGACCTATGTTAATCTATGGAGCAGCTCCCAGTATCAGATTTTTTGTGGTCCGTTTTAAACGTCCGTGTACAATCGCAGCATGCTGCGATTGTCACCGATTGTCGGTCGACAATCGCCAATGCAAGTCTATGGGAGCGATGAAAAATCGGATTACAAACGGACCGCATGTGTGACTTGCGATGAAATCGCATCGGTGTCCTTTAGAAAAGCCGGCAATTCATCCCCGGCTATACTGTAAAATCACACTGACAGCTTTAATAAAGACTAGAAAGAATAGATATATACACATAGAACACATATATATATATATATATATATATATATATATATACACATACACACACACATGTCATTGTGACTGTATATATATATATATATATATATAATATTATATATATATTATATATGTCCTAGACTTCTACATACTGTTATAGCCGCTAATTCAATTGCCGGATTTTGTGAAATCACAGAAGCCGACATGAAATGATACATTGTTTCCACACAGTTAACCATGTCATTTCCTGTATTTTGATATTTGTTTAGAACTTACAATTACATGAGTGTATTTGTGGTAAATTTCAGACATGTAGGGGTTAATTAAAGGTGTAAATTCGTTGACAAAAAAAATTCGTGGGCTCCCGCTGTATTTTCTACACCAGACAGACAAAGCAAGCGAGTGGGGGCAGATAATAATAGCCTAGGGAGGGTACTTTTTTTTGTGCCCCCCCTGGCTACTAACATCTGCCCCCAGACACCCCAAAAGGGCAAATCTATAATTAGATTCGCCCTTTCTGGCACTTTGCCCGTCTATTCCCATTGCCCTGTAGCGGTGGCGAATGGGTTAATAATCTCACCTTACTGTCACCTTAGTATTGAAAGGTGACCTTAAGGCAGGTTAATAATTGAGAGCTGTCAATTAGACAACTATCAATTATTAATCCTATTGATGAAAAAAAAAAACACACACACTTTAATAAAAAATAAGTTTAATTAAATAATCACACAGTTTTTGACAATATTTTATTTTCCTGCTAAAACCATTTCCTGTAATAAAAATAAAATAAAAAAGCAAAATTATACTTACCAATCCGATGTACAGTCAGGTCCCACGGTGTAATCCATCAGAAAGGGTTAACAGGTTACAGGTCGCAGAGAGCTAATAATGCGGTCTCAGACCTGTATTCCCCTGAATGAATAAGTTCCTCTCCCAGCGAAAGTAGAGGAATAGATTCATGAATGGAGCTTAATTGATTTATTGGCAATTTAACTTTAGTGACCTGACCTAAAGGGAAAGTGGACACAATCAATTAAGCTTCATTCATGAAACACATCCTCTCCTGTCGCCAGGAGAGGAACTTATTCATTCAGGAGCTTTGAGCTGAGCATGCAGGATTACTTGCACTGCTTGGCTCAAAGCTAGTTAACCCTTTGTGAAGGATTACAGCGTGGGACGTGACAGATCGGCGGAATAGGTAAGAATAATGTTGATTTATTTTTTTTTCTTTATTTTAGGAGATCAATGGCTTCGCACGGATTAAGTGTAAAATAAAATATGTTAAAAAAAATGTGTTTTTATTTCATTAAAATTATTTATTCTTAAAGTGTGTGTGTGTTTTTTTATTTACTTCAATAGGATTAATAATTGATAGTTGTCTAATTGACAGCTCAATTATTAACCTGCCTTAAGGTCACCTTTCAATACTAAGGTGACAGTAAGGTGAGATTATTAACCCATTCGCCACCGCTACAGGGCAATGGGAATAGACGGGCAAAGTGCCAGAAAGGGCGAATCTAATTATAGATTTGCCCTTTCTGGGTGTCTGGGGGCAGATGTTAGTAGCCAGGGGGGGCACAAAAAATGTACCCTCCCTAGGCTGTTATTATCTGCCCCCACTCGCTTGCTTTGTCTGTCTGGTGGAGAAAAATACAGCGGGAGCCCACGCATTTTTTTTCAACGAAATTACACCTTTAATTAACCCCTACATGTCTGAAATTTACCACAAATACACTCATGTAATTGTAAGTTCTAAACAAATATCAAAATACAGGAAATGACATGGTTAACTGTGTGGAAACAATGTATCATTTCATGTCGGCTTCTGTGATTTAACAGAAGCCGGCAATTGAATTAGCGGCTATAACAGTATGTAGAAGTCTAGGAACTATAAATATATGTATATGTACATGTCACAATGACATGTATATATATATATATATATATATATATATATATATATATGTGTTCTATGTGTATATATCTATTCTTTTTTTTGTGATTGAAATACTATTCTTTTGGATCCATTATATGTCAGTTTTGCAAGCCTGCGAGAAAATCTCGCAAGTCGGATGAAAATCGGATGTTACAAGGTACACACACATGCGACTAAATCGCATCTTTGAAGGAAAATCGGATGCCAGAAGGATGTGTGATGTTTGCATTTTGATCCGACAATCGACCGTCTAAAACGGACCGATTTTTTGTCGTTGTGTGTGACGCCGGCCTTAGGTTTAAAAACACTCTATATCACTAGGGGATTCTCTCACATACCTTTTCTTTCAATATAGGGGTGGCGACTTTATCTTTTCAGACACGGATCAGTCAGTGCGGTTTTGAAATTATGCACGCCCACAGGATTGCGATTGTTTGCCATGACTGGCCTGACATCACAGCAACCATGTAGTACATCCCACACCTGCAAACTGCACATCCCTGGGCAAACGCAATGACTCTGCTTCATATCAGATGTGCGGATACCCACTCTGTGGCTACATGTCGCGTGGGCATACACGCTATTTGCGCTGCTGTGTCCCCCTCCACTGCAGCGCATGCGCACATCTGATAGGAAGCTGGTTCTGTACACTGAAAGCCATTGCGCATGCCTGGGGAGCAGACTAAATTCTGGCCTTTTGATTTTCTTTTCGCGTTACGCCGTTTACCAATTGGATTAATTTAGTTTATATTTTCCTAGATCGGACATTTCTGAATGCAGCGATATTAAATGTGTTGGTTTTTTTTGGGGCCCGGAGTTCATAGGAGGTTTATAATGACAGGCATGGGAGTCTTCTGCAGACCCCAGGCTGGCATGACAACCCATCGGCGCCCTATGATCACGTGACAAGGGCATCGATGTGGGTGTCTTTTGACGCATTTACGGCTCGCTGGAGTTGATTGACAGCGGCATTTAACTTGTTCACAGCCATAGATGGATCTGCGATCCATCCACTGCTGTGAGAGGCACATGACAGCCGATCAGATCAGCTGCATGTGCAGGGAAAGATGCGGGATCAGTGCCGGAGTCCGCATCAAATGCACGGAGGCGATCTTGGACATCCAAGGTTGTAAAGGGCCTAATGTATGTGTTTTATCCTTGTTTTTCAAAGATACAGCACGTAAGCATTATAGTATATGGAGCAACTTACATGTCCTTGCTCTTTTGCAGACCATGTGTCATCAAAAGAATCATGGAGACATGTCTGTTTTTGATCTGAGTCAAAAAAACTCATACAAATCTTCAGGTTTAAAAAAAAAATCATTGACAGCACAAATTACCATCCATGTGCTGACCGTTTTTAATATTGTAGTGTGTAGAAGAAGCTCTACAATTTTTTTTTTTTTTTTTGTAACATGAGAAAATCACTGATGAAACATTAATAGTAAAAACTGAAACACTGACCAAACGTTGAGGCTATGTGCACACGTTGCGGAATTGCCATGGAAATTTCCGCGGCAATTCCGCACCTCCCTGCCGCGGGAAATCCGCATATTATAGGTATGCGTATTCCCGCTAAACACTAGCGTTTTGCAAGCGTAATTAGCTTGCAGAATGCTAGCGTTTTACAAGCGATCTGACAGGGTGGTCACACGAGTCAAACAAGTGTTTGACTCGTGTGACCAACTTTTTACTATTGATGCCGCCTATGTCGCATCAATAGTAAAAAGATCTAATGTAAAAATAATAAAAAAAATAATAAATAATGATATTCTCACCTTCCGGCGGCCCCCGCAGCTTTCCCGCCTTCAGCGATGCTCCCGGCAAGTTCCGTTCCCAAGAGTCCTTTGCGACAATCATCCCGATGACGTAGCATCACGTGAGACCGCTACGTCATCTGGGTAATCTCGCAAAGCATCACTGGGAACGCGATTGCCGGGAGCGTCGCTGAAGGCGGGAAAGCTGCGTGGGACGCCGGAAGGTGAGAATATCATTATTTTTTATTTTAATTATTGTTTTTACATGGATATGGTACCCAAGGCTTGGAGGAGAATCTCCTCTCCTCCAGACCCTGGGTACCATCCGCACATGAACCGCTTACTTTCCGCATGGTGGGCACAGCCACATGCGGAAAGTAATTGGTTCAATGCATTCCTATGGCGACGGAATCGCCGCGGTTCCGCAAAAAAGAATGAGCATGCTGCGGATTCTCCCGCGATGCGATTCCGCCGCGGAAAAACCCGCAGCATGTGCACAGCATTGCGGAATCTCATAGGTCATAATGAGTTGTATTGTGTAAGCGGTTTTGCGCTTTCGCGGCGTTTCCGCAGCGAAAAACCGCTAAGAAACCGCAACGTGTGCACATAGCCTGAAGCAAATCTAATTCAAAACCTTGATGATCATTGGTCTACGTCAGTGTTTCTCAACTCCAGTCCTCAGGACCCACCAACAGGTCATGTTTTCAGGATTTCCTTAGTATTGCAAAGGTGATGGAATTAATGCTTGAGCAGGTGATAAAATTATCACCTGTGCAATACTAAGGAAATCCTGAAAACATGACCTGTTGGTGGGACCTGAGGACTGGAGTTGAGAAACACTGGTCTACGTCTAAGGCCCCCGTCTCACATAGGACACACCAGCGATCCCGACAATGATCAGGATCGCTGGTGTGTCGCTACATGATCGCTGCAGAGATGCCAAACAGGCAGCTCAGGCAGCGATCAGGACAGCGACACTGCGGGTAACAAGCGACGCACGTCGCCTAGTTACCCGCAGTGTACGTTGGATACCAGCGCACTGATGCAGGGAGCTGGTAACCAAGGTACACATCGGGTTTCCAGGCGCTGCGCGGTGCCTGGAAACCCGCCGTGTACCTTGGTTATCAGCTCCCCTGCAGCAGTGCGCTGGTATCCAAGGTACACGTCGGGTTTCCAGGCACAGCCCCGCGCCTGGAAACCCGATGTTTACCTTGGTTACCAGGAGATCGCTGGTCTCCTGCCTGTCACACGCAGCGATGCGTGCCTGTCAGCGGGAAACCAGCGATCAAAAAAATGTCCAGGACATTTCTGACACGACCAGCGATTCACAGCAGGGGCCTGATCGCTGGTACGTGTCAGACATAGCGAGATCGCTGCTGAGATCGCTGTTTAGCAGCGATCTCGGTAGCGATCTCGCTATGTGAGACGGGCCCTTAAGAAAAATCACTGACATCTGAATGAGTCCTAAATCTGAAAAACTTGGGCACATTTTTCAAGTAACAAATGAAATGTCTCATGATGTCATTTCTTGGTTTGTATTTTTGAGCAATGGGTACATTTTTTTACATTAGATAATTAGATATGAAGTAGATATTGATTCCTCTATCATCCTCTGCTAACTGCTGGAAATGAAATTTCTGACATAATAGAATGAACACGGCTAAAGAAATGGTCTTCAAATCAATCTTTCCACTTCTGTCATGTCTCAGAGATTTATTAGATCCATGGTACAACATTTGATTCCTCGCACGAGGTAGATGATTGCTCCTCGGACGAGGTAATGTTAACCCCATTGCTTTAAAGCTTACATACACGTCTGTCACTCTTAGCGAACACTAGGGATGAGCCCTGGTTATGTACCCAGTTGTTCTATGTAATTTATATAATTAACAGACTGTCTATACCTAGGTTTGTAAGAAATGCTCTTTAGTCTATATGTGTAGCCCAGCTGCGCTCTGGAGCCACATGTTACCCTGGAGGATGTACAAAAGGTAACCCACGAAACAACCTGATATGCATTCACACTTCACATTTCCCTGGTGCCACCAGAGGGAGCCCTTGGAGAGTACGCAGGTATATAAGGGTAGTGGAGAGCAAAGCAGTCAGTCTATCTCAGGGAAGAGATGAGCAGACAGCTTTTTGTCAGTCAGATTGTGAGAGACGGACAAGCTAGTTACCTCAGACGAGCTGAGAGGGAAAGACTAGCTGGAGAGAGAGAGACTTATTTAAAAGCCTGAAGACTTCAGCATATACTCAGCTTACATCGTGGAGTCCAGTAGTAGTGGATCGGATTGCCACTTAGTCTGGTCAAAGTTGAGTCCACTGAGAGTACCTTCAGTGAGCGTTTCAGTGAGTTAAGCATGCCGACGCTTGGAGAGCGGTGAAGATAAGGAAAGCTGACATCTACTGCTAGTTGTGTTTATGTTAAAGGTGTGAGTAGGACGAAAGGCAAGTGGAAGAAAAGAGAGAGAGAGTGACAGAGGTTAAACAGCATTGATAGCTTACCTCTACTCCGCACCACCGGACACCGGGCCCGAGCTTGCTAGCTTCTTCAGGACTAGCAAGAGAAACCGGAGACCCTGCTGGACTTTAGGTCGCAGGGGCCCAACAGTGCTGATACGTAATCGGGTTAGGAAGAACAGGAGTCTGGCAGGGCCCTGCACACAGAGACTTAGTTCTGTCCAAAAGAAGGCTCCACCACAAGGTCAGCCGGGCGTTGCTGAAGAGACAGAGTTAGACTTTGTTCCATGCAAGTCAGAAACTCACACACCTAAAAGAAGTAAGGAGGCCCTACACCTACTCAGTGGGATTACTGGATGTGCATCCTCCACCCTGACAGCTTCCCGGGACGTGCCTGCATCTACCATCAGTAAAGGTACAGAAAGAGACTTTGTGTGTGTCTGCCTTCTTGATCCTGCACCCCTATACCGCCATATACCCTGAGGGATCAGTCTTGCCTGTGGGAGACTTAACACCTTGCTGCCCAGTAACAACCCCTCAGAGGATCTACCCTGCAGCGCTGGTCATCCTGACCAGGAACCACAGGTGGCATCACAAACATTTCTACAAACCTATAATCCCCTGTAAATATTCCCCTTTTCAGTGAGCGCCCAGGGCAACGGACCGAGCTGCGCTACCCGTGACATCCCCCAGTAAAGTGAACGGGCTCGGTGCCGAGTACCCCACAAACCCTGGCCGTGCGACTCATATACAACAGTAAACCAAAGGTATAAAATAATGTTACTTAAAGGGGTTTCCCCAACCTTAATATAGCGATCATCTATTTTTAGGATAGGTCGATGTGTGGCCCAGCTATGTCAGGCACACATAAAATCCAGGAGAATGCACAGGAAGGTAACCGCAACGCTTGATATCCATTCACTTCACTCACACTTTCAGACACACCCATCAGGGGTATAAAAGGGAGTGACATGTAGCAGAGTCAGATAGTTTCCTGTCTTCGGACAGATCAGTTCAGCCAGAGTTCAGTTAAGCTCCGGGTGGCTCAGGAGTGAGTCATCCCTCAGTCTGCTTCCTGTCTGAGGACAGAGCAGTTCAGTGTCAGTCCAGTCTGGACTTGGAGGATACTGAGAGCTATTCAGCGAGCTCTAGAAGAAAGCTGACATTACCATCAAAAGCTACAAGTGCTTATGTTAAGAGCGGGAAGCAGGGCGAAGGGCGCAGTGGAGAAGACAGAGAGAAGTGCTTCAGGTATTGGATTACCTGCACTAATTCACCGGACACCGGGGTCCGAAGCATTACTAGAGTTTCATGCCTAGTGATAAGATAACCGGAGGCTTTCTGGACTACAGGTCGCAGAGAGCAGCCCTAAGCGCTGATACGTAACCGGAGTCAGGGAGAACAAGGACTTTGAGCAAGGCCATGCAAAAGTAAGGACTTAGTTCTCTCAACATCTGAGAATCAGAGACATAGAAGGCTCCACCACAATGTCAGCCGGGCTTGGCAGCTATTGAGAAAGCTGGAGATTGCAGAGTTAACTTCGCTTCACGCAAGTTTGGACTCAGATACATTTGAAGTTAAGGAGGCCTCTAACCTGCTCAGCGGTTATCCCGAATGTGCATTCTCCACCCCGACCAGCTCCCCGGGACCTGCTTGAACCATCTACCAGTAAAGGTATGAAAAGAAGCTGCATTGTGTGTGACTGAATTCTTAACTACACCCTGCATCATCACCATAGACTTCCAGGGACCCGTCTCACCTGTGGGAGACTTACCACCCAGCTGCCCCATAACATCCCCTGTGAAGATCCTTATAGCAGCGCTGGTCCAATTGATCAGATACCACAGGTGGCGTCAGGAACTACCTAGAAATCCCCTGTAAATATCCCCCATTACAAGATCGCCCAGGGCCACGGACCGAGCCCCGCTGCCAGTGACAACTCCCATAGACTTCTATGGGCTCGGTGCCGAGTACCCCATAGCCCTGGTACCACCTCAGTGTGGTGCGCGTCATCTTTCCTGGCGTCACGAACAGGATCCGAAAGCTTGCAATTGTGAGTCCTGTGTGCCTATATTGAACTGTTTGGTGAAAAAGACTGTTTGCTGCATTTGGCGCCAAATACCGCCATTTTACCGCCATATTGGCACCCTGAGGCGCTGGTGAAGAAGGTGGGCGTGCATTCGTGGGCGTGTACCCCCCCTGTGGCGCGAAAGATATGGCCGCCCTCTCAAAATGCTACTATAATGTGCGATCCTGCCCCACTGCTAAGGAAATCCGCCTCCTCTTCATTTTCTATGCAAAGAGGAGGAGACGCAAATCCCGCCTCCACGGAAGAGACCAGATTGTTCCTGATGGAAACTACAGTCTGGCCTGGGACGAGATGGCGGAAGGACAGGAGAATCTGTGCAGAGGACCGGAGGCATACAAACCCTGCTTACCGGAAGATTTACTACCTGTGCGGAGCTGTCCCCAGATCGGGACACTGACCCCGCTATGCTGGAGCTGCAGAAAGAGAATGCGGTGCTCAGAAGATTAATCCAGCGTCATGCAGGCATGCAGGAGACAGAGAGACGCTGGCGTGCCCAGACACAGTGGCTGCTGTGGGACGCAGTGCTCTCTCCCACAAGCATAACGCCGTCACCTGATTTTCCAAAGTCTCTGCTAAAGAAGGCTGAAGGACGACCGGAGGCTGCCCCCAAAAGTGCTGTACCTGATCCCACCGATGGAGAGGTGGAGGAGAAGGAGGCTGAGGAGGTCCTGCCCGGTCCGGAGTGCCAGCCAGGCCAGGAGGCCGCAGCAGATTACGGTTCCCCGGTAGGAACACCGGAGGGGTCCCAGCCGTCATTGCCGGAAATCGACTGGGATGAGATGGAGCGTCTGGATGATGTGACTTACGACCTCCAAACCGGAAATGCCTGGCAACACTGCGAGAAAGTGAGACAACAGCAGGAGGAAGAGAGAAAGGTACAGCGAGACCGACAGGAATGGCATGAAAAGTTCTTCGCTGATAAAGAAACCGTCCGCCGAGATAAAGGTACCCGACGGGAACCGCGGCGGCAGGGGTGCGTCACCGAATTTCAACTCCGCAAGGGCTGGGGCTTTATCCGCGAGCCGGGCCTCTATGCGGGGGTCTTTGTGAGCCGCCGGGACGTAGAGTCCCACTTGCCCATCGGTCATCCTGGTAGGGACCTGGTAAATGGGGACATAGTAAGCTACACGCGACACTGGGGTTTAAAGGGATGGTATGACCTAAACGCCTCTGTTATCAGTGACCCCGTCCCCGACGCCAGTACCGTACACAATACTGAAGCGTCCCAGTCCCGAGCTCTCACCGCACCAGGCCGTGCCCCGGCATCGCCCCCTGCATATTCATCTCGACCTACGTCGCCCCCTGCATCGCAATCGGTGACCCACTCTGCATCGCAACCTGTGATTACTTCGGCATCGCCCCCTGCGTACACCTCAGCAACGCAACCTGCGACCATTTCAGCATCACAATCTGCGACTACCTCAGCAACGCAACCTGCATTATACTACAAGGAGATACCCGTTGGGTTCCCAGTTCGAATGAAGGATGTAGCCACTCAAGCACAGATCGCAGGACATGACTTGTTTGTTATGCGTTCAAAAGAACACCGCGTCGTTCCAGCCCCAGGAGTGGAAGACGTTATTGAAGTTAGCAAGAAAAATGAAAGCCAGTAGGACCCAGACAGGGTTTATTGTCACTGACAAAATGTATAAAGTTTGAAATGTAATTATTTGAAATGTGTTTAACCATGCCAAAGGACTGCGTGGCTGTGGACTGTGCCAGCCCAAAAACTTATATTGTAAATAGTTGCACTACGGTGCCTTATCTTGGTTTTACACGAAACCATTACAATCTACCTCTGAAGAAAAACCCGTATGGTGTGGCCTAGAGTGAGGTCTGCAGTCAGAAGTCCTGCAGCCCACCCAGGACCCACGTGGGAGGTTTTTGGTGTGGGTCCTCCACAAGAATATTATCTTGTATTATGAGAATGTTTTGATGCTTTTGATACTTTTGTATTTTTCTAATGTACAAATTGTAACGTTCAAGAAATCTTACCTCCCGGATGGGATGAGTTAAAATGTTATGTTTAATGCAAAACAAAAATGTTTTCTTTTTCTCTTTTACAGCCCGGGAGTGCTGTGTTTAACCAAGGGGGGATGTGTGGCCCAGCTATGTCAGGCACACATAAAATCCAGGAGAATGCACAGGAAGGTAACCGCAACGCTTGATATCCATTCACTTCACTCACACTTTCAGACACACCCATCAGGGGTATAAAAGGGAGTGACATGTAGCAGAGTCAGATAGTTTCCTGTCTTCGGACAGATCAGTTCAGCCAGAGTTCAGTTAAGCTCCGGGTGGCTCAGGAGTGAGTCATCCCTCAGTCTGCTTCCTGTCTGAGGACAGAGCAGTTCAGTGTCAGTCCAGTCTGGACTTGGAGGATACTGAGAGCTATTCAGCGAGCTCTAGAAGAAAGCTGACATTACCATCAAAAGCTACAAGTGCTTATGTTAAGAGCGGGAAGCAGGGCGAAGGGCGCAGTGGAGAAGACAGAGAGAAGTGCTTCAGGTATTGGATTACCTGCACTAATTCACCGGACACCGGGGTCCGAAGCATTACTAGAGTTTCATGCCTAGTGATAAGATAACCGGAGGCTTTCTGGACTACAGGTCGCAGAGAGCAGCCCTAAGCGCTGATACGTAACCGGAGTCAGGGAGAACAAGGACTTTGAGCAAGGCCATGCAAAAGTAAGGACTTAGTTCTCTCAACATCTGAGAATCAGAGACATAGAAGGCTCCACCACAATGTCAGCCGGGCTTGGCAGCTATTGAGAAAGCTGGAGATTGCAGAGTTAACTTCGCTTCACGCAAGTTTGGACTCAGATACATTTGAAGTTAAGGAGGCCTCTAACCTGCTCAGCAGTTATCCCGAATGTGCATTCTCCACCCCGACCAGCTCCCCGGGACCTGCTTGAACCATCTACCAGTAAAGGTATGAAAAGAAGCTGCATTGTGTGTGACTGAATTCTTAACTACACCCTGCATCATCACCATAGACTTCCAGGGACCCGTCTCACCTGTGGGAGACTTACCACCCAGCTGCCCCATAACATCCCCTGTGAAGATCCTTATAGCAGCGCTGGTCCAATTGATCAGATACCACAGGTGGCGTCAGGAACTACCTAGAAATCCCCTGTAAATATCCCCCATTACAAGATCGCCCAGGGCCACGGACCGAGCCCCGCTGCCAGTGACAACTCCCATAGACTTCTATGGGCTCGGTGCCGAGTACCCCATAGCCCTGGTACCACCTCAGTGTGGTGCGCGTCATCATCAATATCAGATCGGGGAGCATCCTACAACCAACACCTTTCCGATCTCTGTCTCAAACACCAGCAGGCTGGAGTTAAGCTCCGATTGCTGCTGTTAGTCATTTAGATGCTGCAATAAAGTGGTTGCTAATATGTGTATGCAACAGCCCTCCCACTTCCCTGGGACGCAAGACTGCGATGGGTTACCTTAGCAGCTGGGGGTCTGCTAAAACCTCCAACAATGTCATTTTATTGCTCCTGCAAGTCTTAACCAAAAGCCAAACAACCTAGGAGACTGAGATTTGTACTTTATACTGTTTAGAAAAAAAATGAGCATATACCCTACAGAAAGGAAATCATTAAATGATAATAGTACATGTAAATAACATAGGGCTCCTAGTTAACGCCACTCTGATTAAAAAAGCATAGAATCCATCCCACCAACATCAAGGTGTACCCATTGGGACAGTCCTAACCTGTCTCTAGTATTAAAACTTTACCATGTGTCAAACGATGTCAATGTGATTAAGAGTAGAGCAGGACACGGCCAGACTGAAAGACCCATCCATAAGAAGCTAAGTAGATGGAATACTTAGCCCGAAAGGGGGGCAATGCCCCCTGTTTGTACAAAATACAAGAGATAACAGCAAAATAAAAAAATTGAGCTGGACTATAAGCTGGTATACATGTAAAGTGTAACAGCACGTTCATACTGCGGCCATTTCATAGACAAAACCCTAGAAAAAATGAGCATATACCCTACAGCAAGTAAATCTGTATAGTTTCCCATGGATGGGTGTCTCAGTTTGGCCTGTCCTGCGCGGCCCTCATTCATACTGACGTTGTTTGACACATGCGAAGCTATACAGATTTACTTTCTGTATGAAAAAATGAGGACCAAGAGTCAAAATGCTAAATAAAAAACTAATTTTATTGAAACAATTTATAAGAATCTCAAACAAGAAAAAGAAATTTAAACATAATCCAACCGTGTGGAGATGTAACTGGGAGCAGATTTAATACATGAATAGAGAATAGTATGTGGTCATAGTAGAAAACCAAAATACCAAACTGAAAAAACGAAGGTGTCCTGTTGACACCTGCACCACATGAATACTGACAAGAGCTGAGCCGTAAGTATGTGAGTCAATATTTCTCAGGGCCGAACAATGAGTAGTACAAAGTCACAATTGTATACGTAGTGATACACAGCGCTGAGCTGGGCCCAAGTGCTATTGAAGTAAAAAAAAAAAAAAAAACTGCACAAGGCAGCTTTAAATGAAAATCCAGATAGGTAAGTATCTTACTGACACTCAAAGGGACAGCTCAGCGCTGAGATCACAACCCATAAAGCAACAGCTTCATCATTAGGCACACAGCAAAAGTACTCGATGATACATCAGCCATTAGTAATAATTACCAGTCATAGTGGTGCTAAGGTGGGCGCAGGACACCGCAATCCCCGACGTACGTTTCGGTACACCTTCTTCAGGGGGCGTGTTTAAGGGGTTTAGATGTCTCATTAAATATCTGCCCAGTGTCACATGTCTAAAAATGACCATTTGTGGTGCCCCATGTAAAAGCCTGTAATTAGGCAGCAGCCTCTCAGATGAATGCCTCGCATGCTCTGAAGCCAGAGGGGAGGCTGAATCACACGGGGCGGCTGGCGCCTAGCCGTTACCCCGGAGACCAGACTCACCCACAGCAGCAGGAGCAGAAGTAACGCGAGAGACCAGGATCGAGAGCGTGCATTTGGAGAGAAGTCATGTGATCAATAGGGGCGGAGCTTATTATGTGACATACAAGGCAGCAAAAAAAAAAAAAAAGTTCTAGATGTATAAATTGACTAGAGATCGAATGAAGGCAATGGGTTGAAAAATATATCTAATCAGCAACAATGTTCATCACCCTGTGTACAAGGCACATAGGGATGTAGGATGCGCTGTAGGTGCATCAATAACGCCACAGCAGAATATGTTATGAAGCTCCCTGACATGCTTGATCAGTATGTATGGAGTCAGGTCATGTAGGAGGAGTTTAGATCTAGTGGCACCAGATCTGTGTATTGCAAATCAGAATATTACCAAGTGGAAAAGTGAAACAGAATTAGTGTGTAAAGACAATATATAACTAAAGGAATATAGCAACCTATTCATTCATATCAACAGTAATATACACCACCATGTGCACAATGGCACACAGTCATGTAGAGTACGCTTTGGATATATTAGTACTTCCTCAGCTTAAAGACTCCCAAGCATGTTTAAACAGTATATGGGGAGCCAGGTCATGAGGGAGGAGTTTAAATCCAATGACAGAAAATCAATGAATTGCGGGTCAGATTATGACCAGATAGAATAACAGACTAAGTTGGTATATAAAACAAATGATTTTGCAAATACATTTGTATAATATGACATTCAAAACATACATCGTTGAGACATTGTGATGATATAATTAAGAATAAAGAGCAGCGCACTAAATACAATGAAGATGAAACAACAATCATATGTAAATACATAATGTTGATGAGCTGTGACATTACGTAAGATGTCCATTGGTAGCTATGGCCCATATGGCAAGAGAGGGATACACAGATAAATAGTGGTTCCAATTGCCCAGGACAGTCTATGGCTCTGATTGCCTGTACATCCAAAGGTTTCTTTTATCAGGAAAAGAGACGGAAATCCCCCGCTGGTGAGATAATGTGGATTACTTGGAAGAACAAAAGAAGAGAAAGAAAGTTAAAACCAGCATTAAAAACAACACTTTTAAAAAAGCAAGTGGGGTAAGGAGAAAATCAGTTGTGTCAACCAATTATGGAACGCTGGGACTGAGTTGTCAAAGAAATGATGCAAAGCCATGAGATTCATTTAAACCGTGCGGGGACATGGTTCCCAGGACAGTGATCCATCTGCATTCTTTTTGTGCTAACTGCCGCTTAACATCCCCACCTCTAATTCCACAATGTATTTGTTGTATTCCCCTTACCATAAATGATTTGGGATTACATTGGTGAAATAGTTTGTAATGTCTGGGTATAGTTTTTAATGTTGTGAGGTCCGTGACATCCGCAGCCGCAATGATGTGCGGACATGTTCCCTGGTTCTTATTTTAAGCTGTCGGGAAGTCATCCCTATATAGATCTTGCGGCAGCCGCAGGTGGCATAGTATATGACCTGCATTGATTTGCAGGTTATATGTTGTTTGATGGTATAACTAGTGCTGCCATCAGCTGACGAGAAATTTTTGGTCCGCATAATGTTTTTACATGCCACACAATCTCCACAGGGATAACATCCTTGTGGCGGGCCGCGTGTATTAAAAGGATTCCCTACGGTGGGGAGATAGTGGCTGTGCACCAAAAGGTCGGATAGATTTTGGCTCCGTCTGGCCGTCATTAGTGGACGCTCAGACAGGATGGAGGACAGCGAGGGTTCAGTTTTTAGGATGTTCCAATGGCGCTGGAGACACTCCCTCATGACGGACCACTCCCCATTGAAAGTCGAGATGAACCTGACTGAATCAAAGCCCTCTTGTCGTTTTTTGGCAGTAGGGTTCTGTGGATGGAGCAAGGATGTGCGTTGGCATTTTTTGGCTCTCAAATAGCCTTGTTTTACACATCTGTTACTGTACCCACGCATTTTGAACCTCTCCTTAAGATCTGTGGCCTGACTCTCAAAGCGGGCATCGGAGGAACACACTCTACGCAGCCTCAAAAATTGCCCTGTTGGGATGGCCCTAACCGTGGAACCGGGATGTGATGAGGTGGCGTGAAGAAGTGAATTAACCGATGTGGCTTTCCGATAAGTATCGGTTTGTAGATGACAAAATTCGTCCACCGATATTTTAATATCTAAGAAATCCACCTCGGTTTTGCTGAAATTATAAGTAATTTTAATATTAAAGGCATTCGAATTCAATTCTTCCATGAAAGAATGTAGCTGTTGTTCTGTACCTTGCCAAATGATAAGTACATCATCGATATACCTTAACCAGCACTGCACATGGTCCGCGGCCTGCGCACCCTCTCCCCCAAAGATCATCCTCTCCCAGAAGCCTAGGAAAAGATTTGCGAAAGAGGGCGCACAGGCCGCGCCCATGGCAGTGCCGCATAACTGTAAATAATATTTGTCCTTGAAAACGAAAAAGTTGTAAGTATATATTCTAATAAATCCAAAATCAAATCACCGAAAGGGCCATCCCAACCCCCATGACTCAGAAAATGACGGCATGCGTCTATGCCATCTTGATGTCGAATACATGTGTACAGTGACTCAATGTCAGCCGTCACAAGTAGCATATCTTGCTCCAGAGTCACGCCGTCAATTCGAGCAAGAACGTCCATTGTGTCTCTGGCATAGGAGGGCAGCAATTCACAAGAGGTTTAAGATAGTGGTCCACAAATTTGCAGATAGGTTCACAGAGCCCTCCCATGCCTGTCACGCTGTATAGCAGATATATATATATGTGATGACAGTAATCTATATCAAAAGGGCAACATACAATATAACATGCGCATAGATATATGATAACATAGAATTACCTGACAGAAAGTCCAGTGGGTCAATACGGAATCCGTTATACGCTGTCTCCGGCTAGAGGGTGACCGGGGTCTATGCTGACCCTAAACTGGGGTCCTAACTAATCCCTCTACCTGGAGGTACTGTTAAAGGTACAGAGGTCCAGGCCACCAGCGTAAACCCTGTCTCCTATCAATCCCTGCCAACTGTAATCTAGTCCTAAGAAGGACCCTGATTACCACCAAAGGGAATGAACAGGTAACGGTTAATGAACAGAAAGACATACAAGAAAGACAAGAAATAAAGTAAATAAAGTCTTACATACAACACTCACACACAGTAGGAACACCTAAGGTCTCAGAGATAAACTATAAGCTATAAGAGTAAAAACAACTAAGGAGCTCTTAGCTTAAGTATTCTCAGAACCGATCCAGTCTGCTAGACTACATAAAGGCTTTCACCGGCATCAAACAAGCAGACTGGCAGGTATATGAAGGAATCTAATTAGAACATAATCAAAAGCAGCCGGGCGAGGCTGGACCTAGTCTTAGCAAAGAGCTAGGTAAAATTAACTCCCTCATTACCAAACACAAAGAAACAGCAACTCAGCTGTGAGAAGTCAGAGTGTGTAATCGCGACGATCCTTGTGGCGATACACCCATGACAATGCCAGAGACAATAGGACGTCCCGGTGGTTCAGAGGCATTCTTGTGTATTTTTGGCACAAAATAAATGGTAGGTATTTTGGGATATCTAACAAGTAGTCCTCCAAGACCCTCTTGGGAATCAGGCCATCGTCGAAAGCATGATTCAGAATCATCTCAAGCTCCATGGAGAAGGCACGAAGGGGATTATGATCCAACCTCAAATATGTCCTCCTGTCCCTCAGCTGTCTGAGCGCCTCTTTTTCATATAATTCTTGTGGCCATACCACTATGTTTCCCCCCTTGTCTGCTGGTTTTATGACAACATCCCCCAGGGATTGTAATTCCCTCAGGGACAGCCGCTGTTGAGCTGTGAGATTGTCCCGATGTTGTTTATGGGAGATACGCCTAAAGTCCTCCGTCACTAGTTTAGTAAAAATTTCTACAGCTGGGCTAAGAGACAAGGGGGGAAACCGAGTGGAACGTGGAAATGCAGATGGAGGAAATGTGCCACTAGGCAATGATTCCTGCTCATCTAATAGGTCCTCTAAGACTCGTAAAGCCTCATCTTCTACCTGATCCAAATTTGAATTATTAAGATCCCGTTTAGCATAAAGTTTTTTAAGGATCAATTTTCTGGAAAATAAATTTAGATCCTTGATAGCAGTAAACGAGTCGTATATATTGGTAGGGGAGAAAGTGAGGCCTTTAGAGAGCACCTCAAGTTGCGACTCTGTTAAAGTATATGTGGATATCATGATCCTGTCAGCGCCAGCGAACTGCCACGGCTGAGCAGGGTGACTCACCCACACTGTGGAAGGCGCCGGGGTCAAATGCCGCAGGGGAGGCTCAGGCAGAGGGGACCTGAACAGCGTGGTGAGAGGGGACACTGAAGATAGCAGTAAGTAAAAGGACCTGCGATCATGTGACCACAGGGGGCGGGGCTTAGCGTCCTGCTGCTAGAGATGAATGCAGGACTTTACAGGGACCCTGGATTAGTAAAGAGGGAAACTCAGGTCAGACAGACGGGGTTCATACACAGAGAGGACGGCGCAGTACAGAAGGGGCGAGCAGAGAATAGTCACAACATAAGCCAGGAGTCATACACGGAGATAGCAATGCAGTACAAGGGGGATAAGCAGAGAGTTGTCAGGACAAAGGCCAGGGGTCATACACAAGATAGCAACGCAGTACAGGAGGGGCAGGCAGAACTCGTAATGGGAACAGAACCAAGTCAAAACAAAGCAAGCGTAAAGTAGCACAAGCGTAAAGTAGCACAAGCACAAAGCACAGGGTCACACACACTCGGCCAAGGGTCAAAGTATAAGCGACAGGGAATGGCTCCACAATGAGGCTATAAGAAGCCGCCCAGATTAACCTCTGAACTACCAAATCCCACAAACAAAGCAGCTCATGACAGTGGATAAATTGATTACCTCGAGGTTGTTTTTCTTGTCACGCTTGTCTTGTTTATTAGGTAATGTAAATTTGCGTTTAACAACTTGAGTCTCCCGATTCGGAATTAAATTGGTAATTTCTGCATTTCTCGAGGTCTTAGATCTGGAGGACTCTTCACTTGAGGCATAAGAAGTTATGGATGTGGATCTCTTTCGAGCAAAATTGCGAGACCGACGTGTCTTCCGATTCCATTTATACATTGTATTTTGTTGTTTGTCATTGACATCCCTTTGGAACTTACTGGTCTTATTGGTACAAATTTCTTTTTCCCACTTTTGGAATTCACCATCAATTTCTTGATGGATTATGAGTAATTCACTCTCAGATAAATCTTGCTTTAATTTGGTTTGTATAATTTCTATCTCAGAGTCCAACATGTCCAAAATTTCTTTATTTTGTGTACTAAGTAGTTCCATAAATCCTCTGGAACAGCTGGAGGCCAGCTCTTCCCATTTTTGACGGAAGACTAGGTCATCCACATCAAACGACGGAAATACCTGAACTCTTAACTGGAGGCGAGTATAGATTTTTTTTATTTTATCGGGGCCATACATTTAGTTCAAAAAGGGTTTGTCCTAGTAGTGAAGGACCCCATTAAATATAACATTTTTATGGAAGATGGCTGAAAAACTATTTTTCATGCTTCAAGAACCACATATTAGCTGCCTTAAGGCAGTTGTCCTATATCTTTATTTTAACAAATATGTTGGGGACAAGAATACAGGGGCCTCTCCTGTTGTTAGTGCCATTTTTCTCACAGACTGAACAGGGCTTCTGTTTTCAAAATGGCTGATTGTGGAGGATCATGTGATCAGACCAGGCCACAATCCTCCTCCATTTGAGAAACAGCTTTCTCATGCATGTTTTTTTAGTGTAATGCGGTGTGGGGTGGTAGCCATGGGCAAGGTACTCGTCTTCCACGTCACGCCATGTTAGATGAAAGTAAGGATCCTGGCTGGGAGTGTGGACTTGTGTTGTGAGGGTGCTACTGTAAGGAGGACCTGGCTGTGGGTACCTGCGCTGTGCCGGGTCCAGAACTGTCAGGGCTGCGTTCAGGTCCCACGTGAGAGGGGGCATGTCTAGGCGGGGAGCTGAGCAGACAGTGCGGGAAAAACAGTTCAGTTTCCAGCCGGCAGCGCAAGCAGCATCAGGGAAGCCACAGGCTCCGCAGCGTGTGAGACAGGGTGTGCACAAGCCGCGGCAGAGGTCAGGCGAGCGCTTGAGGCAGACTGTGAGTGGGCAGAGCACAGAGCACCCATCTAGTAAGAGGACTGCGCCCATGCAGAGAAGCAGGTGCCGAGTACAGGCCGCCGAGGTGGATTCCATTTTGCCGACAGACATGCAGCAGCAGCACCCCACGTGTTGGAAAGAGACTCCAGCAACCCCCTTCATTCCGGATGCACAGTTTTATGGACTAGTGGCTCAACGGGTAAAACCGGTGACCGCCCGTTGCCACCAGAAGCTGGATTGTGCTCCCTGGGATTCATCTAAGAAACTGCGCCAACCGTTACTGACATCATCATCATCTTCTTCTTCAGACTGTATTTGGACAAAGACCCCAGAGGATAACAATAAGTGCCATTTACACAACAGACTTTAATGTTAACCCTTGGCTTACCCCCCTGTTGTTATTTACTGTTTAAAGTTACTAGCTCCCTGTGAGGAGGCCTTTGCCAATTTCCTGTGTTAACCCATTAACCCCTTCATGACCCAGCCTATTTTGACCATAAAGACCTTGCCATTTTTTGCAATTCTGACCAGTGTCCCTTTATGAGGTAATAACTCAGGAACGCTTCAACGGATCCTACCGATTCTGAGAATGTTTTTTCGTGACATATTGGGCTTCATGTTAGTGGTAAATTTAGGTCGATAATTTTTGCGTTTATTTGTGAAAAAAATGGAACTTTGGCCAAAATTTTGAAAATTTCGCAATTTTCAAATTTTGAATTTTTATTCTGTTAAACCAGAGAGTTATGTGACACAAAATAGTTAATAAATAACATTTCCCACATGTCTACTTTACATCAGCACAATTTTGGGAACAACATTTTTTTTTGTTAGGAAGTTATAAGGGTTAAAAGTTGACCAGCGATTTCTCATTTTTACAGCAAAATTTACAAAACCATTTTTTTTAGGGACCACCTCATATTTGAAGTCACTTTGAGGGGTCTATATGGCAGAAAATACCCAAAAGTGACACCATTATAAAAACTGCACCCCTCAAGCTACTCAAAACTACATTCAAGAAGATTATTAACCCTTCAGGTGCTTCACAGGAACTAAAGCAAAGTGGAAGGAAAAAATGGACATTTTAATTTTTCCAACAAAATTTTTCTTTTAGCATCAATTTTTTCATTTTTGCATGGGCATCAGGATAAAATGGACCCTAAAATTTGTTGGGCAATTTCTCCTGAGTATACAGATACCTCATATGTGGTCATAAACCACTGTTTGGGCGCACGGCAGGGCTCAGAAGGGAAGGAGCGCCATTTGACTTTTTGAATGGAAAATATGCTGGAATATTTAGCGGTTGCCATGTCGCATTTGGAGAGTCCCTGTGTGCCTAAACATTGGAGCTCCCCCACAAGTGACCCCATTTTGGAAACTAGACCCCCCAAGGAACTTATCTAGATGCAGAGTGAGCACTTTGAACCCCCAGGTGCTTCACAAATTGATCCGTAAAAAAAAGAAAGTACTTTTTTTTTCACAAAAATTTTCTTTTAGCCTCAGTTTTTTCATTTTCACATGGGCAACAGGATAAAATGGATCCTAAAATTTGTTGGGCAATTTCTCCTGAGTACACCGATACCTCATATGTGGTCATAAACCACTGTTTGGGCACACGGCAGGGCTCAGAAGGGAAGGAGCGCCATTTGACTTTTCGAATGGAAAATATGCTGGAATATTTAGCGGTTGCCATGTCGCATTTGGAGAGTCCCTGTGTGCCTAAACATTGGAGCTCCCCCACAAGTGACCCCATTTTGGAAACTAGACCCCCCAAGGAACTTATCTAGATGCAGATGGTTGAGCACTTTAAACCCAGGTGCTTCACAAATTGATCCGTAAAAAAAAGAAAGTACTTTTTTTTTCACAAAAATTTTCTTTTAGCCTCAGTTTTTTCATTTTCACATGGGCAACAGTATAAATTGGATCCTAAAATTTGTTGGGCAATTTCTCCTGAGTACACCGATACCTCATATGTGGTCATAAACCACTGTTTGGGCGCACGGCAGGGCTCAGAAGGGAAGGAGCGCCATTTGACTTTTTGAATGGAAAATATGCTGGAATATTTAGCGGATGCCATGTCGCATTTGGAGAGTCCCTGTGTGCCTAAACATTGGAGCTCCCCCACAAGTGACCCCATTTTGGAAACTACACCCCCCAAGGAACTTATCTAGATGCAGAGTGAGCACTTTGAACCCCAAAGTGCTTCACAAATTGATCCGTAAAAAAAAGAAAGTACTTTTTTTTTTCACAAAAATTTTCTTTTAGCCTCAGTTTTTTCATTTTCACATGGGCAACAGTATAAATTGGATACTAAAATTTGTTGGGCAATTTCTCCTGAGTACACAGATACCTCATATGTGGTCATAAACCACTGTTTGGGCGCACGGCAGGGCTCAGAAGGGAAGGAGCGCCATTTGACTTTTTGAATGGAAAATTAGCTCCAGTCGTTAGCGGACACCATGTCATGTTTGGAGAGCCCCTGTATGCCTAAACTTTGGAGCTCCCCCACAAATGACCCCATTTTGGAAACTAGACCCCCTAAGAAACTTATGCAGATGCACAGTGAGCACTTTGAACCCCAGGTGCTTCACAAAACTTTATAACGCAGAGCCGTGAAAATAAAAAATCATTTTTTTTTCTCAAAAAATTATTATTTAGCCCCATATTTTTTATTTTCACAATGGTTACAGGAGAAATTGGACCCCAAAAGTTGTCTAATTTGTCCTAAGTACGCTAGTACCTCACATGTGGGGGAGAACCACTGTTTGGGCACACGTCAGGGCTTGGAAGGGATGTAGTGACGCTTTGAAATGCCGACTTGATGGAATGGTCTGCGGGCGGGCAGAGCCCCTGATGTGCCTAAACAGTAGAAACCCCCCACAAGTGACCACATTTTGTAAACTAGACCCCTCAAGGAACTTAACTAGATGTGTGGTGAGCACCTTGAACCCCCACGTGCTTCACAGAAGTTTGTAATGCAGAGCCGTGAAAATAAAAAATCATTTTTTTCCTCAAAAACTGATTTTTTTAACCCGCAATTTTTTATTTTCACAAGGGTAACAGGAGAAATTGGACCACAAAAGTTGTTGTACAGTTTGTCCTGAGTACACTGGTACCCCATATGTGGGGGGGAACCACTGTTTTGGCGCATGGGAGAGCACAGAAGGGAAGGAGCGCCATTTTGGAATGCAGACTTGATGGAATGTTCTGTGGGCGTCATGTTGCCTTTGCAGAGCCCCTGATGTGCCTAAACAGTAGAAACCCCCCACAAGTGACCCCATTTTGGAAACTAGACCCCCCAAGGAGCTTATCTAGATGTGTAGTGAGCACTTTGAACCCCCAAGGGCTACACAGAAGTTTATAACGCCGGGCCATGAAAATAAAAAAATCATATTTTTTCCACAAACATGATCTTTTAGTCCCAATTTTTTTATTTTCCCAAGGGTAACAGGAGAAATTAGACCTCAAAAGTTGTTGTCCAATTTGTCCTGAGTACGCTGATATCCCATATGTGGGAGAAAAACTACTGTATAGGCACACTTCGGGGCCCGGAAGGGAAGTAGTGACGTTTTGAATTGCCGACTTGATGGACTGGTCTGCGGGCGTCATGTTACGTTTGCAGAGTCCCTGATGTGCCTAAACAGTATAAACTCCCCACAAGTGACCCCATTTTGGAAACTAGACCCCGCAAGGAACTTATCTAGATGTGTGGTGAGCACTTTGAACCCCCAAGTTCTTCACAGAAGTTTATAACGCAGAGCCGTGAAAATAAAAAATCATTTTTTTTCCACAAAAATAACTTTTTTAGTCCCCAATTTTTTTTCCCAACAGTAACAGGAGAAATTAGACCCCAAAGTCGTTGTGCAATTTTTCCCGAGTACGCTGATACCCCATATGTGGGGGTAAACCACTGTTTGGGCACACGTCGGGGCTTGGAATAAAGGGAGCACTGTTTGACTTTTTGAACGCAAAATTTGCAGGAATCAATGGTGGCGCCATGTCGCGTATGGAGATCCCCTGATGTACCTAAATAGTGGAAACCTCTCAATTCTAACTCCAACCCTAACCCCAACACACCCCTAACCCCAACCCTAACCCCTACACACCCCTAACCCTAATACAAACCCTAACCATAACCCTAACCCCAACACACCCCTAACCCTAATCCCAACTCTAACCATAAACCTAACCACAAGCCTAACCCTAATCCCAACCCTAACCCCAAAACACCCCTAACGCTTATCCCAACCCTAACCCTAATCCCAAACTTAACCCTAATTCCAACCCTAACCCTAATTCCAACCCTAACCCTAGTTCTAACCCTTACCCTAGTTCTAACCCTTACCCTAGTTCTAACCCTAACCCTAGTTCTAACCCTAAGGCTGAGTTCATATTGCGTTTTACCAGCCCGTTCAACACGTAGCGTTGACGGGCTGGTAACGGTATAGCATAACGCGATCGCGTTATGCTATACCCGCTAGTGCAGAGGAATCAGCGATGATTTATCTGCGCTAGCGGTGATGGAGCCCAGACGCTGCAGCCTGCGTCCAAGGCTCCGTCACTGAATGACGACACGTCGCGAACGCATGCCGCTTCATGGCATGCGTTGCGATGCGCACACAAATGGGGTGAATGGCAGCGTTAACGGACTGCGTTACACGCGTTATACCGCGGTGAAACGCAGTCCATCTAACGGACTGCCATAATGCAATATGAACCCAGCCTGACCCTAAGGCCCAGTGCACACGTTGCGGATTCACTTGCGGATTTTTCTAAAATCCGCAGGGTAAAATGACCTGCCTTTTACCTGCGTATTTAGCGCGGATTTGCTGCGGTTTTTCTCTTGCGGTTTTACACCTATAATGGAATAGGTGTAAAATCGCTGCGGAATCCGCACAAAGAATTGACATGCTGCGGATTTAAAACCGCAGCAAATCCGCGCTGAAAAATCTGCAGCATGTGCACAGCGTTTTTTTTTACCATTTATTTGCATTGTACTGTACATGGTTTCTGGATCTGCTGTGGATCCGCAGCGCCAAATCCGCTGCGGATCCGCAGCAAAATCCGCTGCTGATCCGCAGCAAAATCCGCTGCGGATTAGCAGCGAAATCCGCTGCGGATCAGCAGCGAAATCAGCTGCGGATCAGCAGCGAAATCAGCTGCGGATTAGCAGCGAAATCCGCTGAGGATCAGCAGCGAAATCAGCTGCGGATCAGACAGCGGAAATCCGCTGCTGATCCGCAGCTGATTTCGCTGCTGATCCGCAGCTGATTTCGCTGCTGATTGCGCTGCTGATCCGCAGCGAAATCAGCAGCGGATCAGCAGCGAAATCAGCTGAGGATCAGCAGCGAAATCAGCTGCGGATCAGCAGCGAAATCAGCTGCGGATCAGCAGCGAAATCAGCTGCGGATCTGCAGCGAAATCCGCTGCGGATCAGCAGCGAAATCCGCTGCGGATCAGCAGCGAAATCCGCTGCGGATCAGCAGCGAAATCAGCTGCGGATCAGCAGAGAAATCAGCTGCGGATCAGCAGAGAAATCAGCTGCGGATCCGCAGCAAAATCCGCAACGTGTGCACAGGGCCTAATAGGAAAAAAAAAAAAAATTCTTTATTATTTTTCCCTACCTATGACAGGGGGGGGTTCACTTACTTTTTTTTATTTTGATCACTGTGACAGTTTATCACAGTGATCAAAATAATTTTTTTGACTAGGCAGGGCGCACTGCGCATGCGCCGGCCGGGCGGACGCCGGGACCGATCCAGGGACATCGGTGGATCGGGAGAGGTGAGTAGGGTGGTCGGAAGGTTAGGGGAGGGATCGGAAGGTGGGGGCACCGGAGCAAAGGAGGAGGGGAGCTGTTAGTGACGGCGGTGACCGATCGCTGCCATCTTTCGGTGGCGGCGGCCGATCGCCGCCGTGAATCCGTGTGGGGGGGTCAGGGCTCGGTGTCCAGCCATGGGAGATGCTATTGCAGCATCGGCCATGGCTGGATTGTAATATTTCACCAATTATATTGGTGAAATATTACAGATTGCTCTGATTGGCTGTTTCACTTTTAACAGCCAATCAGAGCGATCGTGGCCACGGGGGGGTTAAGCCAACCCCCCTGTGGTGAAGCACAAAGGGTCCTGTGCCGGCGGGTCGGGTGACCTTTCAGTGACCCCGGTCACCCGACCCGCAGGGACGCGATCCTTTCATGACGCCACATAGGCGTCATGGGTCGGATTGGCACAGGTTTTCATGACGCCTACGTGGCGTCATGGGTCGGGAAGGGGTTAAACCACTTTGTTAAACAGCCTTGTTCGATGTGGCTTTTGGCAGGACCAGGTGTTGAACAGTTCAATCAGGGAGGCCAGTATTTGAAAATATTTTTTTTACAGAATGGGAACTTGGTACTAGAGAACATATACAAGAGATAGCAGGTACACAGTCTTATGAACGTTTCCTTCACAAGTCAAAGCATTTTCCACTGTTTCCTCCTTTCTTTTTTCTGTATTCACCTCTCCTCTTTCTACTTGTCCTCTGGATCCACTATTTCTCTCTACTTCACTACAACCCAGCACAGTGCTACAGTCCTGTTTAGCAAGAGACCTTTACTAGACCCACAGTTCCGCGTCTTCCCCTTAGGGAAGCTATGGTGCCAGTATGTCCGGTACTTATCTTCTCTAGTGCTGATGCTCTGGAACTCCCTATATTTGTCTCCTGTACTCAGTCCTGTCCAGGACTATTACCTTTAAAAGCTGTAAGCTACTCTAGACCTTCCAGCTAGGTGTCCTCTCCCAGGACCCGTCTCCGGTAGATAACTCTGTGTCTAAAGCCCCCGTCTCACACAGCGATCTTGCTAGCGAGATCGCTGCTGAGTTACTAGTTTTGTGACGCAGCAGCGATCTCCCCAGCGATATCGCTGTGTGTGACATTCAGCGACGATCAGCCCCCCTGCTGGGTATCGCTGATCGTCGCTGAATGTCCTGGACATTTTTTTGATCGCTGGTCTCCCGCTGGCAGGCACGCATCGCTGCGTGTGACAGGTGGGAGACCAGCGATCCGCTGGCAACCAAGGTACACAGCGGGTTTCCAGGCGCGGGGCTGTGCCTGGAAACCCGCTGTGTACCTTGGATACCAGCGCCCTGATGCAGGGAGCTGGTAACCAAGGTACACAGCGGGTTTCCAGGCACCGCGCAGCGCTTGGAAACCTGACGTGTACCTTGGTTACCAGCTCCCTGCATCAGGGCGCTGGTATCTAATGTACACTGCGGGTAACTAAGCGATGTTACCCGCAGTGTCGCTGTGCTGATCGCTGCTGAGAGCTGCCTGTTTGGCAGCTCAGCAGCGATCATGTAGCGACACACCAGCGATCCTGATCGTTGTCAGGATCGCTGGTTTATCGCTATGTGAGACCCGGGCTTTAGTCACTTCTGCTCCTGATCTCGCTATCCCCTTTCCTTCAGTCGCTCTCACTTTAGGGCACCCCAGAATGCAGCACTGCTCACAATGGTCCTTAAGTTCTCTGTCTATGCAAGCCAAGCCCTATCTGCTGTTCTAACAGGAAAAAGTCACTTTCCCTTCAACTTATCTGTCCCACTCTGGGCTAGTCTCAAACATTAACTTTCACTATCCCTACTGTCAAATTACACACTTAATCAATATTCCTAACATCTTTAATGCATATGACAATTCACTTTACATCACATCACAACAATATACTTGTTTCCTCAAGGGGAACATGGCAGCATGCCCATCTTCTTAAATTAGCACAGAAGAGCTGTGCAGTCTGTGAGGAAAGCTGCATTAACAAGTGCAGGAGGAAAACATGCCATACCTGTATAATAATAGGTGTCACAAAATCATGTCTTGAACACATATTAAAATCGAGCGTCTAGCTGTATGAGCTATTTCACATAGCCTGTGATTGTCAGAAAGAATTATAATTTTATGTGTTTTTTTATAGTACAGAAAAGCTTTGATTCTGCATTTAACCCCTTAATGTCCACTGACGTGCACAGTCCGTCATGGCAAGGTGCCAGTTCCGGCACCAGGACGGACTGTGCACGTCATGCCTTTGATC
Source organism: Oophaga sylvatica (assembly GCA_033576555.1). Classification (NCBI taxonomy): domain Eukaryota; kingdom Metazoa; phylum Chordata; class Amphibia; order Anura; family Dendrobatidae; genus Oophaga; species Oophaga sylvatica. Next base: position 579,253,219 of record JARQOD010000002.1, read on the forward strand.
TACCACTGCGTGTAAACACGCAGTGGTAGATCAGTGCCGACAGCTGTCATAGACAGCTGACAGGCACGGCAAGCGGTGCGGGGACCTTTGCCGTCGGTCCCCGCACCCACAGCGCTGTGATTGGTCAGTCAATCAGTCAAAAAATCATTTTTTTAATAAATATAAAATTTTAAAAAAATCCCCTAAAAAATACACATTTTTATGTAATAAAAAAAATAAAAAACAAAAAATACACATGTTAGGTATCGCCACGTCCGTAAAAATCCCATCTATAAAAGCGTAACCCTATTTAACCCCTTCAGTGAAAGCCGTAAAAAAAAAACACAAAAAAGTAGTAAATCATACTTTTTCCAAGCGGTATCATCATACCGCTTGGAAAAAGTGCAATAACACGCGATCAAAAAGTCAGATATAAATAATCATGGTACCGCTGAAAACGGCATCTTGTCCCGCAAAAAACAAGCCGCTATACAGCATCATCAGCGAAAAAATAAAAAAGTTATAGGTTGCGGAATAAACTGATGCAAAAATAATTATTTTTTCTATAAAATTTTTTATTGTGTAAAAAACGCCAAAACATAAAAAAATATATAAATGAGGTATCGCTGTAATCGTAGTGATCCGAAGAATAAAGCTGCTTTATCAATTTTACCACACGCGGAACGGAGGAAAAAAAAAACCAATTCCTGAATTGCTGGTTTTTGTTCATTCTGCTTCCACAAAAATCGGAATAGGAAGCGATCAAAAAACGTTATGTGCCCGAATATGGTACCAATAAATACGTCAGCTCATCCCGCAAAAAATAAGCCCACAGATAACTCTGTCGGCCGAAATATGGAAAAATTATAGCTCTCAAAATACGGCGATGCAAAAATTTTTACAAAAAATTATTCAAAAAAAAAGCGTCTTTTAGTGTGTGACAAAAGCTAAACATGAAAAAAGGATGTAAATCAGGTATCGCTGTAATCGCACCGATCCGAGGAATAAAGTCGCCTAATCACTAATACCGCACGAGGAATGGCGTAAAAAAGAAAACCAATTCTTCACCTTTTGTAGATTTGTTCATTGTGCCTCCCAAAGATCGCAGTAAGGCGATCATAGTGGTTCCCCCCCACATATGGGGTATCAGCGTACTCAGGACAAAATGCACAATAGCTTTTGGGGTCCTATTTCTCCTGTTACCCTTAGAAAAATAAAAATTTGGGGGCAAAAAGGTCATTTTTGTGGAAAAAAATATGATTTTTTTATTTTCACGGCTCTACGTTATAAACTTCTGTGAAGCCCTTGGGGGTTCAAAGTGCTGACCACACATCTAGATAAGTTCCTTGGGGGGTCTAGTTTGCAAAATGGGGTCATTTGTGGGGGGTTTCTACTGTTTAGGCACATAAGGGGCTCTCAAGCGCGACATGACACCCGCAGACCATTCCATCAAAGTCTGCATTAAAAACGGTGCTCCTTCCCTTCCGATCTCTGCCATGCGTCAAAATAGTGGTTCCCCCCCACATATGGGATATCAGCGTACTCAGGACAAATTGCACAATAGCTTTTGGGGTCCTATTTCTCCTGTTACCCTTAGAAAAATAAAAATTTGGGGGCAAAAAGGTCATTTTTGTGGAAAAAAATATGATTTTTTTATTTTCACGGCTCTACGTTATAAACTTCTGTGAAGCCCTTGGGGGTTCAAAGTGCTGACCACACATCTAGATAAGTTCCTTGGGGGGTCTAGTTTGCAAAATGGGGTCATTTGTGGGGGGTTTCTACTGTTTAGGCACATCAGGGGCTCTCCAAGTGCGACATGACACCCGCAGACCATTCCATCAAAGTCTGCATTTAAAAACGGTGCTCCTTCCCTTCGATCTCTGCCATGCGTCAAAATAGTGGTTCCCCCCACATATGGGATATCAGCGTACTCAGGACAAATTGCACAATAGCTTTTGGGGTCCTATTTCTCCTGTTACCCTTATAAAAATAAAAATTTGGGGGCAAAAAGATTATTTTTGTGGAAAAAATATGATTTTTTTATTTTCACGGCTCTACGTTATAAACTTCTGTGAAGCCCTTGGGGGTTCAAAGTGCTCACCACACATCTAGATAAGTTCCTTGGGGGGTCTAGTTTCCAAAATGGAGTCATTTGTGGGGGGTTTCTACTGTTTAGGCACATCAGGGGCTCTCCAAACGTGACATGACACCCGCAGACCATTCCATCAAAGTCTGCATTTGAAAAAGGCGCTCCTTCCCTTCGAGCTCTGCCATGCGTCAAAATAGTGGTTTACCCCCACATATGGGGTATCAGCATACTCAGGACAAATTGCACAATAACTTTTGGGGTCCTGTTAGCCTTTGGAAAATAACAATTGGGGTGGAAAGATCATTTTTGTGGAAAAGATATGATTTTTTTAATTTTACTGCTCTACGTTATAACCTTCTGTGAAGCCCTTGGGGGTTCAAAGCTCTCACCACACATCTAGATAAGTTCCTTGGGGGTCTAGTTTCAAAATGGGTCACTTGTGGGGGTTTCCACTGTTTAGGCACACAGGGCTCTCCAAATACGACATGGCGTCCAATCTCAATTCCAGCCAAAAAAGTCAAATGGCGCTGCTTCCCTTCCGAGCTCTGCCATGCGCCCAAATAGTGGTTTACCCCCACATATGGGGTATCATCGTACTCAGGACTAATTGCACAATAACTTTTGGGGTCCTTTTATCCTTTGGAAAATAAAAATTGGGATGAAAAGATCATTTTTGTGGAAAAAATATGATTTTTTAATTTACGGCTCTACGTTATAACCTTCTGTGAAGCGCTTGGGGGTTAAAAGCTCTCACAACACATTTAGGTAAGTTCCTTGGGGGTCTAGTTTCCAAAATGGGGTCACTTGTGGGGGGTTTCCACTGTTTAGGCACACAGGGACTCTCCAAATGCGACATGGCGTCCAATCTCAATTCCAGCCAAAAAAGTCAAATGGAGCTGCTTCCCTTCCGAGCTCTGCCATGCGCCCAAATAGTGGTTTACCCCCACATATGGGGTATCAGCGTACTCAGGACTAATTGCACAATAACTTTTGGGGTCCTTTTATCCTTTGGAAAATAAAAATTGGGATGAAAAGATCATTTTTGTGGAAAAAATATGATTTTTTAATTTTACGGCTCTACGTTATAACCTTCTGTGAAGCCCTTGGGGGTTCAAAGCTCTCACAACACATTTAGATAAGTTCCTTGGGGGGTCCAGTTTCCAAAATGGGGTCACTTGTGGGGGGTTTCCACTGTTTAGGCACACAGGGACTCTCCAAATGCGACATGGCGTCCAATCTCAATTCCAGCCAAAAAAGTCAAATGGCGCTGCTTCCCTTCCGAGCTCTGCCATGCGCCCAAATAGTGGTTTACCCCCACACATGGGGTATCGGTGAGAAATTGTACAACAAATATTGTGGTTCATTTTCTCCTGATACCCTTGACAAAATTTTAAAAAATTGTGTCGAAAGAAAAATTTTGGGAAAAAAAGTTAAATGTTCATTTTTTCCTTCCACATTGCTTCAATTCTTGTGAAGTACCTAAAGGGTTAATAAACTTCTTGAATGTGGCTTTGAACACGTTGAGGGGTGCAGTTTTTAGAATGGTGTCACTTTTGGGTATTTTCTGTCATATTGACCCCTCAAATTCACTTCAAATGTGAGGTGGTCCCTAAAAAAAATGGTTTTGTAAATTTTGTTGGAAAAATGAGAAATCGCTGGTCAACTTTTAACACTTATAACTTCCTAACAAAAAAAAATGTTGGTTCCAAAATTGTGCAGATGTAAAGTAGACATGTGGGAAATGTTATATATTAACTAATTTTTGTGACATATCTCTCTGATTTAATGGCATAAAAATTAAAAGTTTGAAAATTGCAAAATTTTCAAAATTTTTGCCATATTTCCGTTTTTTTCATAAATAAACGCAAGTTATATTGAAAAAATTTTACCACTACCATGAAGTACAATATGTCACGAGAAAACAATCTCAGAATCGCCAAGATCCGTAGAAGCATTCCAGAGTTATAACCTCATAAAGAGACAGTGGTCAGAATTGTAAAATTTGGCCTGGTCTTTAACCTACAAAATGGCTTGGTCATTAAGGGGTTAAAAAAAGCAGCTGCATTTTGTTACATACTTTTTTTACATGCATCTTTTTCAGGCTCCCTATAGAAGCCTCTATATAAAAAAAAGCAGCAAAATTGCAGAGTTTTCATGAAATCACATCCACTTTACTTGGAGAGTTAAACGCAGTCGAATTTCTGTGCAAAAAACACAGCAGAAAAAAAAGCAGCAGTTACGCTATGTGTGAACACGGCCTAACTGTCCAAGCAAAGTGGATGTGATTTCATGAAAACTCCTGCCAACTCTGCGCCTAAAGATGCCTATGAACTCTGCGGTTTTGGTGCATTTTTTCGCTATTGGCTTCTATGAAATCAGATCTCAGGTAGAGAGAAGAATGAGTTATTTAATTGAATGTAAGTGTGTAGAAAGCACACATGCCGGCCCTGCCACACGAGTCATGGGAAGAGCAGGAACTATGGAGTAGTCAAGGGGGCAGGAGATATATCGCCCAGAGTGAGTGAAAGTCAGTACATTGCCTTGACCTCGCGAGACAGCTCCTTCAAATCGACACTGTCCCTCTGGATCCAGGATGGTTGGGAGCTATAACTTTTGTAAGCCTTAGGGACTTTTATATATGTAGTGGTCTGTGTTGCAAATATCAAACACTATTAATATAAGGTACCGCACACAAAAGAATACATGAAATGAGTCACCGCGCTGCCCCAGTTCTTTGGCATACAAAGGGTGAATTAATAAGCTAGACATAAGTGTTGGAGGGGTTCGATGGCTATCAGCTGAACAATCACACAAAGCATTGTTCGTCTGACCCCCATCTAATGTGTATGGCGGGCTTTAAACAAGAAGTTTTGGGATTTTGATATTGGACAGTAGGCATTCAAAGGGATAATTACTCGATCAGATATCATTATGCTGCTATGTTTTTTTATTGGAATGTAATAAATCTATTTCACACCGCTCTACCTTGCCTTGGACTTTTGATATCTCTGGAAACTGGTTAAGACATGTGCATTTGACAGAGATGATCTGACCAAATCCATATGTGGCGTATTCTACAGCACTTTCTTGTGACAAGACTTCCATCTGGCTTCTATATAAGTGCTGGCTGTCATAACACTTATTAGAGCAATTTTACACCTTCCTTTCGACACCTCAACGCCAAACAGATGTTCTCAAGAGTTTTCTAATGGAGCTAATAAATTTACGTGCAGTGGTGCTGATGGGAGAAGAACCTCAAACCACAGGGGAGAGACAAATTGTTCTTTAAGATACACTTAGTTTTACGGAGTCCACTGGGGTACAGTCATCAATGCAATAAATATCGGCCATATGTTATATATACGAAACCCCTGTGAAACTTTTTTTTTAACTGTAAGAACTGTTTCTCCACATTAGATGTTCTGGCTTGTTCCATTGTACACTGTATTACTAAGGTATTCTGCTGTAGCAGCATTACTTGTGGTGCGTCATTGAGAAACTATAACATGGTTTATGAATTGCATTAAGACTGCCATTACAAATTATGCTTAGATGAGTTACTGGTTAAAGTTATGTCTTGTGCAGATTTTTGAGTATAATAACACGTCACTCCTTGTATATGAAAATAAGGTGCTCAGATTTGGGATGCCAATCCCATAGTACAAATAATATAAAAATAAATCTGGCACTCAATTGAAGGTGAAAGAAAAAGAGTTTTTTTATTTCAATATACAATCCTCAAAATTTGTAACGTTTCGGTCATGCATCTGACCTTTTTCAGACTGAGGAATAAGATAACAAACAAATAGATAAATAATGTCCGTCATTTTGAACAATGATATTAGTAACAAGAAAAAAATGTACAAATAATATGGAAAAAAAGGGAGACTAAATTCGTGCGTGCACTATATGGCAGTATTAAGACATACATAACAAGTTATCCTACAGCATTATAGGTTCTGGTACACATAAAAAAATTTTTTGTTGAAGTTATATTATATTTCATAGAGGACATAAAATAAAAAGAAAATAGTATAAATTATATTTCTGATATTCAATTAATATGCATAATCAGCAAAATATGCAAAATATCGCTAGCAAAATATCGCCATGTCTTGGCAAAGTACCCTCCAAAGATTATATGGCCATATGGTGGAAATGGTGCAACATGTGCTATATGGTGCAAGATTTAAGAATGGATTCCTTACCGGATTGTAAGGAGCTGCAAGGTGAGTTCTGTGAATAGAAACAATGGAGACCACTATAATTGCCATAGTGTCTAAAGTGAAGAGTTCCCTCAGGTATATATAGATAGTGCATATGGTGTCTTGACCCGCACCACAATTGTGGTTTACCAGAGCAATGGGGTACTCAGAGCCGAGCCCATGGAAGTCTATGGGGTTGTCACAGGTAGCGGTGGCTTGGTCTGTGGCCCTGGCGGTCAGGCGTATGTTGGGGGGGGATATTTACAGGGGATAGGTATATATACAGTTTGTGACGCCACCTGTAGTTCTCTGATCACTAAGACCAGCGCTGCTGTAGATCTCTGAGGGGATGGTGAGGCAGCTAGATGTCGGGTCCCCTACAGGTGGGACTCTTCCCTCAGGTCGATAGTTATGGTGGGGTTGTGCAGGGATGCAATCAAATAACTCAGTCTCACACATAGAAGCTTCTTTCCATACCTTTTACTTCAAGTTGTTCAGGCAGGTCCCAGGGAGGCTGTTCGGGGTGGATGAATGCACGTAGCGGTAACAGTTGAGCAGGTTACAGGCCTCCTTCTCTTTCCAAATGATGAGTGAGTCCAAGCTTGCCTGTAGCTAAGTTAACTCTATAGTTTTCAGCTTTTCCCACTAGCTGTACTGCCCGGCCGGTTTTGTGATAGAGCCTTATAAGTGGTGAACTAAGTACTTTCTTTTGCCGCGCGCCGGACTCAGAAGTCTTGTTCTCCTGACTCGGTTACGTACTGGCACTCTAAGGGCGGCTTTCTGCAACCTAAGGTCCAGTAAGACTCTGGCTTTTCTATCACTATGCCTGGAGCTATAGTGACGCTTCGGTCCCCAGTGACCGGTGACAATGTGCAGGATAATCCGATCCTTAAGGCACTTCTGAATCCTTCCCACTATGCCCTTCGCCCTGCTTCTGCTTTCAATGTAGCACTGAAGCGTGAAGATAGAAAGTCAGTTTTCTTCCTTGGTCTCACTGAGTAACTCTCAGTTTCCTCAAAGTTCAGACTGAGTAAAAGGTAACTCTGACTAGACTCGGGATGATAACTAGTCATCCGTTACTAGACTCCACTTCGTTGAATTGGCAGGAACTAATCTTCTGCTCACCCAGAGCTCTGACAGGAATCCTCACTGTCTAAGAAGAACTAGCCCTGACTGCTCTGTACGATGACAGGAAGCTAGACTGACTCTCTCCTGTGCTACACGTCACTCCCCTATACACCCCTGTGGGTGTGTCTGAAGTGTAAGTGAGTGTCAAGCTTTAACTGTTACCTTACTGTGCATTCTCCAGATCCTGTGTGCCTTACATACCAGGGCTACACATTCCCCCTTGGTAAAATACAGCACTCCCGGGCTGTGAAATATAAGAAGAAAGACATTTTGTTTTCCATTTAAACAAGTAACATTTTAAACTCTTCCCATCAGGGAGGTACGGATTTCTTGAACGTTGCATTATAACAATAGGCATAGAAAAATACAAAATACTAAATAGACATTTTCATATAAATAGATGACGATATTCTTGTGAAGGACCCGCACCAAACCTTCAACGTGGGTCCTGGGTGGGCTGCAGGACATCTGAATGCAGACCTCACTCAGTGCCTCACCATACGGGTTTTATGTTCAGAGGTAGGTGTGCTGGTAGAGAATGCACAAAGTGCAACTATATACAAGATCAGTTCTTGGGCTGGCTCAGTCCTCAGCCTCAGAGTCCATCATGAAACATTTTCAAGTAATTTACATATCATAACAATACTTTATACAATTATCCATACTTAGTAAACTAGTTTGCTAGGACTACTTTTGATAACGAATAGGTATCTTCCCTTTCGTTGTACGTTCTGATCTACGTGGAGTAGCTTCAGGTATATTAATCTCTAACCCAACTGTTCTACGTAACGGCAAACTATAGAACTGCCTCAATCTTTCTATGGATCTGGCAAGCGTACTGATGGCTGGGCGGTGTGAGTCAGCTTCACCAGGGGTTCCCATAGCATGGGGCGCTGCTTCCGATGATTCTTCCTCTTGAGGTTCCGCAGGTTGGGGTGCTGCTGGAGTAGGTAACTCCTGAACTGGCTCAACTGGCACCATGGGCACAACTGGAGGTAGAACTTCCTCTTGTGGCTGATAAAATTGCAACACCGGAATTATTACAGCATCTCCCCGTCTCGGCCAATCTGCAGGGAAATCTCCCAGATCCGTGTGTATGACCTCTTCTTTTCTTTCTTCTTGATTGATGACAGAGTTCTCTTCACGAAACTTTAAGGGTTCTGGACACAATTTCAAATGGTCTCTGGACACAGTGGATATTGTTCTTCCTCCGTCCTTACTGATGATACAAACTTTTCTATTGTCATATTTGGAATCTTGTACGACGTAGGGTTCTTGCTCCCACTGGTTATCCAATTTGTGCATTTTCCTTTTCCTTTTCAATACCACTTCTCCAGGCATCAAAGGCTTGGCAGGAGCATTCCTGTTGTAAATATCTTCCTGTTTTTCCCGTACCTTGTTGAGACTTTCTTCTACACAGACTTGCACTCTTCTGTATTGCTCTTGCCGATTGATGTCCCAGTTTTCAATAGCGTCATCTGCCTCTGGTTCTACCACTCCAAGTTCTAAATCCATTGGTAGTCTTCCGGGCCTTGCTCTCATAAAATAGGCTGGAGTGCAGTTAGTGGAACTTACAGGTATATGGTTATACAAGTCAACCAAATCAGGTAGTAAGTCCGGCCATCGATTTCTGTCTTCCAACGGTATGGATTTCAACAAATCAAGGACAATGTGGTTCATTTTCTCGCAAAGACCGTTGGTTTGAGGATGGTATGGTGTTGTTCTAATTTTCTTACACCCATACATGTGACAGAATTCCTTGAATAGATCAGCTTCGAAAGCAGGTCCTTGATCGGTTAATACTTGCTCCGGATACCCATGCGGTCTGCAGAAGCTTGCTTGAAAGGTTTTTGCTGCCGTCACTGCTGTCTGATCCTTAACTGGTACAACCACCAGAAATCTAGAGTAATGGTCCACCATGGTCAAGGCGTATGAGTATCCAGATCTACTTGGCGACAGTTTGACGTGGTCCAGGGCCACAATCTCCAAGGGACGAGTCGTCCGGATAGGCTGCAGGGGTGCCCTCTGACTACCGTAGTCCTTTCTTCTGAGACCACAGGGTCCACAGTTCCGACACCACCTCTCAATGGAGCTGCGCATCCCTACCCAGTAGAACCGGCACCTCAACAGGGTCTCCAGCTTTCTCCAGCCAAAGTGTCCTGCTTGATCATGGTATGCTTCCAACACCATTTGGACGTCTGCCTTGGGGACCACTATTTGCCAGACCATCTCGTGGGTCCTGGGATTGACGTATCTCCTGCACAACTTCTCACGGTATAGGAATAACCTGCTTCTCTCGTTCCACAGGAGCTTTGCTGACATAGGTGCATCTTTTTCCAAGGAGGAACCTTCCTGTCTTAACAACTCCTTGATACGGCTGACCACTGGATCGCTGTCCTGAGTCTCTTTCCAGCTGTGATGGGGTAAAGGATTTAACGTTGCACCATACTGCTTTCTGTAGACTCGATGCTCGTGGACTACCCCATTTCGATGGAACGCAGGTAGCTCAATTTCTTCCAGGTCGTCCGATTCTTCCTCCGTGTCAGAGTCATGCGGCATTCGGGACAATGCGTCAGCATTAGCATTCTTTCGGCCTGCCCGGTACTTGATAGTAAACTGGTAATTAGACAACCGAGCCATCCAACGCTGCTCCATGGCGCCCAACTTGGCCGTTTCCAGGTGCGTTAGCGGGTTGTTGTCTGTGTACGCCGTGAACTTGTTGGAGGCCAGATAGTGCTTAAATCTTTCAGTAATGGCCCAGACCAGCGCCAGAAACTCCAGCTTGAAGCTGCTATAATTTTCCGGATTCCTCTCAGTTGGCCTGAGTTTTCTGCTGGCATAAGCGATGACTTTTTCTTGGCCATTCTGCTTCTGACTGAGAACTGCTCCTAAACCTTCATTACTAGCATCGGTGTACAGCAGGAACGGTTGGCTGTAATCAGGATACGTCAAGATCTCATCGCCTGTAAGGATCTCTTTCATCTTTTGGAATGCTTCAGCCTGTTCCTTACCCCAATTGAAGGGAGGATTTCTGCTCTTTAGGGATTGGCCTACTAGGAGGTCCTGTAGAGGCGCTGCCTTCTTCGTGTAATCTTTCACGAACCTTCTGTAGTAACCCGTTAGTCCCAGGAACTGTCGCACTTCCTTGAGGTTCTTCGGCTCCGGCCACTTCTGGATGGCAGTGACTTTCTCTGGGTCCGGCGCTACTCCTTCCGAACTGACGATGTGCCCCAAATATTGTACCTTCTGTTTGAGTAGATGGCATTTTGAGGGTTTCAACTTCATCCCGTACCTGGACAGGGACTCGAATACTTCTGCCAGGTGCTTCAGATGGTCCTCATATGTCTTGGAGTACATGATGACGTCGTCTAAGTATAGCAGCACGGTTTCAAAATTGAGATGTCCCAGGCAGTTCTCCATCACTCTCTGAAATGTTCCTGGGGCACTGCTGAGCCCAAACGGCATTCTGTCGAACTCACAGAGCCCCATTGGGGTGGTGAAAGCCGTTTTCTCACGATCCTCCTCAGCCACAGCCACTTGCCAGTATCCACTAGTCAGATCAAGGGTAGAAAAGTAGTTAGCCGTTTTCAGAGCAGCTAATGACTCCTCTATACGTGGTAACGGGTATGCATCCTTGTGTGTTATGCGGTTCACCTGCCTGTAATCCACACACATTCTCAAGCTACCATCTTTCTTTCTAACCAGGACTAGAGGTGCTGCCCAGGGACTACAACTATCCCTGATTACTCCGGCTTCTTTCATATCTCGCAACATTTCCTTAGCCTTCTCATAATGGGCTGGGGGTATAGGCCTATACCGCTCTTTGATGGGAGAATGACTGCCTGTAGGGATATGATGTTGTACTCCCTTAATTATCCCAAAATCAAGTGGATTCTTGCTAAATACTTGGGCGTACTCTTGCACCACCCGTAATACCCTTGCTTCTGGTGAGCGGGAGTGGTGTCCGTCCCAACATGGAGTTGCTGACACCATTCCGCCACCTGGGTTGCCGGGTCATTGTCCTCCGCTATTTGGCGGGAGTCTAAGGACTCAGCCGGGAGAATAGAATTATTGTCAACAGCATGTAGTTTAGCAATGGTTGCATAACGGGGTAAGTTTACCTCATCATCTCCCCAGTTGAGAAGCCGTACCGGTACTCTTCCATTCACCACTTCCACTACTCCCTAGCAGTCATAAGTGTAGGTCTATGTTCTGAATGGTGGGGTTCTACTACAGCTTGGTAATTCTGTCCTCTCAGACCTATGGCTGCCCTGCACCAGATTATCATTTCACTCATTGGGGGTATCACAATGGGATTCGAGTCAGTGACCCGTACATTACCAATTTCGCCGTCTGTAAGCTTCGCTTGCTGCTGACACACCAGGGCCCGGATCTCTCTTTGGATTACTCCTTTCTGCCTTGGTCGGGCAATCTCAGCGAGCTGTTGGAGTAAGAACACAACTTCTCCCAAACAATTACTGATAATGTTAGTACCCAAAATTATATTTAAACCGTTCTCCTCATTTACAGTCTTTACTACCAGAAGCCCTGGTCTTTCAACTCCTCTCTGCCCACTTTCACATCTACACATTTTGTCCCGAGTACTTCTACAGGAAGACCATTAGAAGCATACACGGTAAAGTCAGGGCTCGGGGGTTTAAGACTGTCCATTGACCAGAACTTAGTATATAGGGCATCAGGTATTAGGGTCACCTGAGACCCAGTGTCTAACAATGCCGGAACAGCAATACCATCTAGAATGATAGACAGGTAGGGTCGTCCACCCACATACCTGCGGTTCCAGTCTAGGGGGCCTGACGGGTCTCCTCCTGGGTGTTGGCCCTCGGACCCAGGTTCTGCCCGTTTAAAGGACACTGTGGAGACATATGACCTTTCCGGTTGCATCGGTAACAGGTGATCTCCCGACGAGGAGGGTGTTGATCAGAGGTCGCTCCTGGGGGTGGCGTTGTCCTCCTCCGGGGGGGCGACGTCTTCCTTCTTCTCCGGTTCATCCACGGGACGTCTTCTGGGCAATCAGCTAATAAGATCTTCCCTTCTTCCTCTTTCCGCAGCTGCAGGGCACTCATCACAGCAGCCAGATTTTTAGTCAGCTGGCGCACCTCTGAGCGCAGACAGTCCAATTCACTAGGGGGTGTCACCTGCGTTTTGGTTTCGGCCACTAGCGAGGAAAAGGGGGTTGCCGCCGGCTCCAGAGTGACTTCACCCTGACGATGTTGGGTTGCCACCTCAGGTTTGCCCAGGGGCCGCAGCCCTTTTATTGCCATGTCCTTTAGGGCATCAAAGGTAGCATCAGGGTGATCTAAAGACCACCAATTCACAGTTCTGCGTTCCGCTTGGGACCTCAGTCCCTGCACAAATTGTTCTTTCAGCATCTTATTTTCATCAATGACACTTATGGTATTAACCTGCTTGAGGGCTCTCAGGGCCCCTTGTAGTCGGCAGGCATAGTCCCTTATGCTGTCACTTGGTTGCTGTGAACAGTTATAGAATGCCATCCGGAGATCTGTTTCGGTGCGATCTTCAAAAATGGCCTGTAACTTTAAGAGGATTGCAGGCACCAACTCCTGGTCCGTGGTAGCCCAAGTCTCCACTTCTCTCTCAGCAGCGCCAGTTAGCTGCCCTATTAATACTGCAGCTTTTTGCCTCTCAGACATAGAGTACATTTCCAGGACACTGCATATCTTCCGTTTGAATCCTGCTAAAGTGCCTGGCTCGCCGCTGTACTGGGGAAGCCATTTCGCCCCAGGCATATATGGAAGCGTTAGTGGCATGAGCGGGACCACCGGACTGAGTGCTGGGCCTGCGCCCCCATCTGGCGCTACAACGCCACGCGGTGCGGAGTCGGGTCCTCCGGCTGGGGCCGCACTGTCGGCCGGTTGTTGCAACATATTAGCGCCCCCTTGGTTAAATGGAGCCTACCGGTTTCAGAAGCTGTTATTTCCCAGGCACAGCAGTAGGAACAGGACCTTCGTCGCAGGCGCTCTGATGTCAGAGCGTCCACTTCCTGTCGCAGGACCTGCCGCTGAGTCAGAGCCGGGGGCGTGTCCAAGACTTTGCGCGCTCCTTCAGGTACGCCCACCTTCTTCTCCAGCGCCTCAGGGCGCGAATATGGCGGCAAATATGGCGGTATTTGGCGCCAAACAATAGCAACAGTCTTTTTCACCAAAACACTCCACAGGCACACAGGGCTCGCAACTCTGCAAGTTTCGGATCCTGTTCGTGACGCCAAGTTTGTCTTGACCCGCACCACAATTGTGGTTTACCAGAGCCATGGGGTACTCAGAGCCGAGCCCATGGAAGTCTATGGGGTTGTCACAGGTAGCGCTGGCTCGGTCTGTGGCCCTGGCGGTCAGGCGTATGTTGGGGGGGAATATTTACAGGGGATAGGTATATATACAGTTCGTGACGCCACCTGTAGTTCTCTGATCACTAAGACCAGCGCTGCTGTAGATCTCTGAGGGGATGGTGAGGCAGCTAGATGTCGGGTCCCCTACAGGTGGGACTCTTCCCTCAGGTCGATAGTTATGGTGGGGTTGTGCAGGGATGCAATCAAATAACTCAGTCTCACACATAGAAGCTTCTTTCCATACCTTTTACTTCAAGTTGTTCAGGCAGGTCCCAGGGAGGCTGTTCGGGGTGGATGAATGCACGTAGCGGTAACAGTTGAGCAGGTTACAGGCCTCCTTCTCTTTCCAAATGATGAGTGAGTCCAAGCTTGCCTGTAGCTAAGTTAACTCTATAGTTTTCAGCTGTTCCCACTAGCTGTACTGCCCGGCCGGTTTTGTGATAGAGCCTTATAAGTGGTGAACTAAGTACTTTCTTTTGCCGCGCGCCGGACTCAGAAGTCTTGTTCTCCTGACTCGGTTACGTACTGGCACTCTAAGGGCGGCTTTCTGCAACCTAAGGTCCAGTAAGACTCTGGCTTTTCTATCACTATGCCTGGAGCTATAGTGACGCTTCGGTCCCCAGTGACCGGTGACAATGTGCAGGATAATCCGATCCTTAAGGCACTTCTGAATCCTTCCCACTATGCCCTTCGCCTGCTTCTGCTTTCAATGTAGCACTGAAGCGTGAAGATAGAAAGTCAGTTTTCTTCCTTGGTCTCACTGAGTAACTCTCAGTTTCTTCAAAGTTCAGACTGAGTAAAAGGTAACTCTGACTAGACTCGGGATGATAACTAGTCATCCGTTACTAGACTCCACTTCGTTGAATTGGCAGGAACTAATCTTCTGCTCACCCAGAGCTCTGACAGGAATCCTCACTGTCTAAGAAGAACTAGCCCTGACTGCTCTGTACGATGACAGGAAGCTAGACTGACTCTCTCCTGTGCTACACGTCACTCCCCTATACACCCCTGTGGGTGTGTCTGAAGTGTAAGTGAGTGTCAAGCTTTAACTGTTACCTTACTGTGCATTCTCCAGATCCTGTGTGCCTTACATACCAGGGCTACACAATGGTACAAAAGGTCCCAAAAGAGGTCTTACCATGTGAAGTCCACTGGTACAATGAAGGTGAGTTATAGCGCTAAGTAAGTAAAGTAATAAGGCTGTAAGGTAAGGCACTGTGTGAGGACAAAACCCATGTGTTTTTATAAGGCTCCTGGCGTTACCATGTGACCGGAAGTGACCTCAGTATGCTGAGGCTGTCAGCTGGGACGCATTTGGAATGCAATCTTAGAGGCAAAACCGAAAGTAGGTCATATTCCAGCTCCTGAAGGTGGTGGAACGCTCTGTGGAACGCAGAGACAGCAGTGCACAGTGGCTGTGATTTTAACAGAGGCTAGTAATCGCTGGGACAGTATGCAGAAGTGATAAGAATATTTATTGATTCGCCTATGAGAATGGAAAAGAATAAGTTGTTTAGTACTAATGCATAAAATAATGAAAAAAGCAAAAGACAGGGAAAAATAAAAATAAAAAAATTAAAGAAATTAGCAAACACCTCTATGAGTACAGTTATAATATAGAGTGTAGTCAGGTTTACATAGAAAATTATGCACACATCAGACCATATAAGTGTAGAGGGGTGGAGAACCCGAAAATCTCATTATAACAATGAGTCCATCGATATGGGGGCTTATTTTCGATAACCATATCATAATGCTATAAATTATTAATTGATTGCATATTATGTATAAACCTACTAAGTAATATATTTAATTTCAATATAGACCTACTATGTCATATTCTCTATTGAGGCCTTTTGGCTCAAGAGTCTGAAGTCGGTGTATCCAATATGTCTCCCTGTACCGTAATTTTTGAATCAGGTTACCACCCCTTCTACTCAATTGCACTTGCTCTAACACCAAAAACTTCAATTGTGCTATGGAATGTCCTGCTGTATTGAAGTGATAAGGAATAGGCAGATGATTTTTCTGACAACGTATTGTCATGTGTGCATTGCCACGAAGATCGTCGCGGTTGCACATTCTGACTTCTCACAGCTGAGTTGCTGTTTCTTTGTGTTTGGCAGTTAGGGAGTTAATTCTGTCTGTGCTCAGTTCTGGGACTGGGTGCAGTTTCTCCCGGCTGCAATTAATTATTTGTTGATTGGTTTCCTTTAAATCTCTGGTTGTCTGTGTTGGGAGTTGCCAGTGAAATTCTTCATGCAGACCACAGATAGGATTGTATCTGTATAGACTTAAGTTAAAGAGCTCCTTAGTTGTTTTAAGCTCACCTTGCTTAGAGTTTAATATCCCAGATCATTTATGTTCCTTCTGTGTTTGAGTGTGTATGCAAGTCTGTGTTTTCTCCAGTCTGTCTAATATGTCTAATCTGTGTATTTAGCAGAGATCAGCCCATATTCCTTTGGTGGTAATCAGTATCCTTCTTAGGACTGATTACAGGGTTCAGGGACTGATAGGAGACAGGGTTAGGCTGGAGACTTGGACCTCTGAACCATTATCAGTACCTCCAAGGTGAGGGATTAGTTAGGACCCCAGTTTAGGGTCAGGTTAGACCCCCGGTCCTCCTCTTTCCTGTGACAGTGTATCAAGTCCTCAAGATTAACCCTGAGTTCAACGGATATCGTGTCAGGTAAATCTATTCTATATTTACATGCTGATGTTGCTAATCTATATGTTGTATAGAGTGTTGTTCTTTTAAGAATAGTTTACTGACATCGTACACATATCATAAGACCGCGTGACATTTTCACTGGCCAATAAAATTATTCCCAGTTGCCATGGATCCAGTAGCCCAGCTGGCTCTGCAGTTACAGAGTTTGTCCATGGAGCTGACGGACTTTAAGTCCAAAGTTTTGTCTCCCTCGGAGCAAACCAGATTTGAACCTAAAGTAGCTCTCCCGGACAGGTTCACTGGTGGGCGAGACAAATTTTTTACCTTCAGGGAAGCATGTAAATTGTATTTTCGGCTTCGGCCTCGATCATCGGGGAGTGAGGAGCAGAGAGTGGGAATTGTTATCTCGCTCCTACAAGGGGACCCTCAATCCTGGGCCTTCTCCCTTCCTCCGGGATCCCCGGCTCTACAGTCAGTGGATCGATTTTTTACTGCCCTGGGTTTGGTATATGATGACCCAGATCGGGTCTCTCTTGCTGAGACAAAATTACGTAAGATACAGCAGGGAGATCGTCCGGCAGAGGAATTTGCTTCTGAGTTCCGTAGATGGGCCACAGATACTCAGTGGAATGACCCAGCTCTTAGAAGCCAGTTTTGTCATGGGCTTTCTGACAAATTAAAGGACGTTTTGGCTCAGTATGATTCTCCTCCATCACTGGAGGCTGCTATGGCCCTAGCTATCCGTACTGATAGACGGCTCCGGGAGAGGTGCGAGGTAACTCCGCCCCCGGTTGTTACTCCACCTACTACTAAAGTCCCTTATGTTGAGGTTCCCCTTGTCTGTTCGGAGGAGCCTATGCAGTTGGGAGGGACATCATTTCGTAGGAGGGGATTGGCGGTACGCCGCAGGACTAGAAGGTGTTTCTTCTGCGGGAAAGAGGGACATTTTGTTGGGGGATGTCCATCCCGTGCCTTGTTGAGCAAAAGTCGCCGGAAAACTGTTAATCCCAGGTTGTGTGGTGGACGACAACCTGGGAGTATGTATTTCGTCCGCTAGTTCTTCTCAGTTCCTTGTACCAGTGGAGGTGGTGGTTGGTACGAGAGTGGAGAGATTTTCTGTTCTTCTTGATAGTGGTTCCGGGGCTAATCTGGTTGACGCTCAGTTTGCTCAGGCTCAAGGTATGCATCTGAGTGTATTGGTCAAACCGATCCCTATATTCTCCATTGACGCCAGGCCTCTCGGCCAAGGTAGCTTTGTTCATGAGGTTCATAACATTGACCTTCGGGTAGGGGCAATACATAGGGAACTATTATCTTGTTATGTGTTGGAGGGTCTACCTACTCCTATTGTGTTGGGACTTCCTTGGTTGGTTAAACATAACCCTGTGATTAATTGGCAGTCCAGAGATATAAGCCAATGGGGTGAGTTTTGCAAAAGCAACTGCATGAACACAGTCATCAGTGCGGTCGTGCCTAGTACTTTGCCTCCTTTTTTGGAGGACTTTGGGGATGTTTTCTCTGAGGAGGGGTGTCAGGAGTTGCCTCCTCATCGCGTGTATGACTGCTCTATTAATTTACTTCCTGATGCTAAGTTACCTAAAGCTAGGTTATATAACCTTTCTGGTCCTGAGAGGCAGGCTATGAAAGATTATATTTCGGAGAGTCTGGCCAAAGGGCATATTAGACCTTCATCTTCCCCAGTGGCCGCGGGGTTCTTCTTTGTGAAGAAAAAAGATGGAGGCCTACGCCCTTGCTTGGATTTCCGCGAACTTAATCGGATTACTGTTCGAGATCCGTATCCACTCCCTCTGATTCCTGATCTCTTCAATCAAATTGTTGGCGCCAAATGGTTCTCTAAATTGGATCTCAGGGGGGCGTATAATCTGATTAGGATAAAAGAGGGGGATGAGTGGAAAACGGCGTTTAACACGCCGGAGGGACATTATGAGAACCTTGTCATGCCTTTTGGTCTGACTACTGCACCAGCAGTGTTCCAACATTTTGTTAATGACATTTTTCGTCATCTGGTGGGGCTGTTTGTGGTCGTATATTTGGATGACATTTTAATTTACTCACCAGATCTTGTGTCTCACCAGGAGCATGTGAGACAGGTGTTGCAGATCTTGCGAGACAATAAACTATACGCCAAACTGGAAAAGTGTGTATTCGCCGTACAGGAACTTCAGTTTTTGGGTTTCTTGGTGTCAGCCTCCGGTTTCCGTATGGACCCTGAAAAGGTGAGAGCAGTGCTTGAATGGGATCAGCCAGAGGATCTTAAGGCTCTGCAGCGTTTTCTGGGGTTTGCTAACTACTACCGGAAATTTATTTGTAATTTCTCATCTGTTGTCAAACCTCTCACTGACATGACAAGAAAAGGGACGGATTTTTCTAAATGGTCGGACAAAGCTTGCCAAGCTTTTTCCTCTTTGAAAAAATGTTTTGCTTCGGCACCCATTCTCATCCAACCAGATGCATCACAACCGTTCATTGTGGAGGTGGATGCGTCTGACGTAGGGGTGGGTGCAATATTGTCCCAGGGTCCGTCCCCTGGTAAATGGCATCCGTGCGCTTTCTTTTCTAAAAAATTGTCGTCCGCCGAAAGGAATTATGATATCGGCAATAGGGAACTTTTGGCCATTAAGTTGGCTTTTGAAGAATGGCGTCACTTTTTGGAGGGGCAGTCCACCCGGTCACCGTCATTACTGATCACAAGAACCTGCTGTATTTGGAATCTGCTAAGCGTCTGAATTCCAGACAAGCTCGATGGTCGTTGTTTTTTACCAGGTTTAATTTTGTTGTCACTTATCGCCCTGGATCTAAGAATGTTAAGGCTGATGCCTTGTCTCGCAGTTTCCCAGGGGCCGGGAAAATGGATGACCCGATTCCTATCCTTCAGGAGGGGGTGGTAGTGTCGGCTGTATGTTCTGAGCTTGAGGAGGAGGTGTTAGAGGCTCAGGGGGACGCCCTGCAGGACCTCCAGGGAGACTGTTTGTCCCAAATCAGTTGAGACAAAAGGTTATTGAGGCACATCATAATTCTGCTTTAGCAGGACATCCAGGGAGTAAGGCTACTTTAGATCTCCTTTCTCGCCGGTTTTGGTGGCCTAACGTTAATAAAGATGTTTTAACTTTTGTCGCGTCCTGTGGGGTTTGTGCTCGCTCTAAGACCCCTCATACCCGTCCGTCTGGGACCCTCTTACCCTTGAAACTTCCGGAGCGTCCATGGACTCATTTGTCTATGGACTTCATCACGGACCTTCCTCAGTCGTCAGGGAAGACTGTCATACTGGTGGTTGTTGACAGGTTCAGTAAGATGGCACATTTCATTGCTCTTCCTGCCCTCCCTAATGCTAAAACTCTGGCGCAGGTGTTCATTGGGGAGATTGTGAGACTTCATGGGTTGCCTTCTGATGTGGTGTCAGATAGGGGGTCTCAGTTTGTGTCCAAGTTTTGGAGGGCATTTTGTTTACGTCGGGGGATGCAATTGTCATTTTCCTCGGCTTTTCATCCGCAGACCAATGGTCAGACAGAGCGTCTGAATCAAAGCCTAGAGACTTATCTTCGGTGTTTTGTCTCAGAGAACCAGGAGGACTGGTCTTCTTTCTTGCCTCTGGCAGAGTTCGCTCTTAACAACAGGCGGAGCGAGTCCACTGGTAAGTCCCCGTTTTTTGGGGCATATGGTTTTCATCCCCAGTTTTGTACATTCAATGGGGGGGTCCCTTCTGGGGTTCCTGAGGAGGAGCGTTTCTCGTCGTCACTTGCTTCAGTGTGGAGAGGTGTATTGAATAATCTGAGTGCTATGGGGAACCGTTATAAACGTATGGCTGATAGGAGGAGAGTTTCTGGTCCAGATCTTAATGTGAACGATCTGGTATGGTTGTCTACCAGGAATATAAAACTTAAAGTTCCCTCCTGGAAGCTGGGCCCCAGATTCATCGGGCCGTACAGGATCAGTTCCATAATTAATCCTGTGGCATTTCGTCTGGACCTCCCTCCTACGTTTAAAATCCACAATGTGTTCCACAAGTCATTACTTAAGAGGTACGTGGCACCAGTCATACCATCACCTCTACCTCCTCCTCCAGTGGTGGTCAATGGTAACTTGGAGTTTCAAGTGTCAAAGATCATTGACTCACGTCTGAATCGCCGGTCCCTTCAGTACTTGGTGCATTGGAAGGGGTATGGTCCAGAGGAGAGGACGTGGGTTCCTGCGTCTGACATTAACGCAGATCGTTTGGTGCGGACCTTCCACAGAACTCACCCGGGCAAACCTGGCCCTGAGGGTCCGGAGGCCCCTCGTAGAAGGGGGGGGTACTGTCATGTGTGCATTGCCACGAAGATCGTCGCGGTTGCACATTCTGACTTCTCACAGCTGAGTTGCTGTTTCTTTGTGTTTGGCAGTTAGGGAGTTAATTCTGTCTGTGCTCAGTTCTGGGACTGGGTGCAGTTTCTCCCGGCTGCAATTAATTATTTGTTGATTGGTTTCCTTTAAATCTCTGGTTGTCTGTGTTGGGAGTTGCCAGTGAAATTCTTCATGCAGACCACAGATAGGATTGTATCTGTATAGACTTAAGTTAAAGAGCTCCTTAGTTGTTTTAAGCTCACCTTGCTTAGAGTTTAATATCCCAGATCATTTATGTTCCTTCTGTGTTTGAGTGTGTATGCAAGTCTGTGTTTTCTCCAGTCTGTCTAATATGTCTAATCTGTGTATTTAGCAGAGATCAGCCCATATTCCTTTGGTGGTAATCAGTATCCTTCTTAGGACTGATTACAGGGTTCAGGGACTGATAGGAGACAGGGTTAGGCTGGAGACTTGGACCTCTGAACCATTATCAGTACCTCCAAGGTGAGGGATTAGTTAGGACCCCAGTTTAGGGTCAGGTTAGACCCCCGGTCCTCCTCTTTCCTGTGACAGTGTATCAAGTCCTCAAGATTAACCCTGAGTTCAACGGATATCGTGTCAGGTAAATCTATTCTATATTTACATGCTGATGTTGCTAATCTATATGTTGTATAGAGTGTTGTTCTTTTAAGAATAGTTTACTGACATCGTACACATATCATAAGACCGCGTGACACGTATATCAGATTTATGATGTGAAATTCTGTCTTTAATGGCTTGGGTGGTTTCGCCTACATATATTTTTCCACACGGGCACTTTATGGCATAGATGACAGCTGTAGAATTGCAGGTAAAAAAAACCTCTGATTGAAATATCTACTCCTATACAAGGATGTGCAAGTTTAGGGCCCTTTAGAATATTGGCGCATTGAGCACAATGTAGGCAAGGAAAAGTGCCTTTCTTTTGCGTCCGAAAGAAAGTTTGTCTGGATACTGTCTGGGATGACCCTAAGTCCACCCTTACTAGTTTGTTTTTTAGATTATCAGGCCTTCTAAAGCATGGCAAAAATGGAACCTGGAATTCAGAGATTTCAGGAAAACTATCCCAAAGTACATACCAGTGTCTACGAATTTTATGATGAAGACCATACATTAGGGGATGGTAAGTGTGAACGAATGGGATCCTATTAGTTGTGGTGGATAGGGAAGTAACTCGAGGCAGACGAGAGTTACGAAGAAGCGATTTAGTATAGCCCCTTTCTATGAATTTATTCTACATTTCATCTAAACGTTTGGTGCGTATAGATGGGTCACTAACAATTCTTCGTACTCTTTCGAATTGTGAAATCAGTACTGACTTCTTCACTGCCCTGGGATGGCAGCTCTGAAACAGTAGGAGATTGTTACGGTCTGTATTTTTCACAAATAAATCCAAGGAAAGATTACCATCCCCGTCTAACAAAACGGACGTATCCAGAAAACTGATTTTCGTATTACTATGGTTTAAAGTAAATTTTAATTCTGGCCAAATTGCGTTAATGGTATTAAAAAATTGATTTAAGCTGTCTAAGGATCCATGCCAGAAGCAAAAAATATCATCGATATAGCGACGCCATAACAGACAGTGCTTCTGATATAAGACGTTTGAATAGATATGATCAACTTCAAAGCAGGACATGTAGCAGTTAGCGTAGGGGGCGCTACATTCGACCCCATTGCGGTGCCCTGTGTCTGTAAATAGAACTGATCTTCAAAGATAAAAAAGTTCTTTGTGAGGACTAATGTAAGAAGATCCAGCAGAAAGGTAATGGTCCGACCAGAATAGGAAGAGGATTCCTCTAACGTTCTTTTGGTGGCTGCAATGCCCTTAGCATGTAGAATAGAAGTTGTAACATTTCCAGGGGTATAGCTCTAGGATCGCTGTCTGGGTAGACAGAATGGCACGAAAACAGTTCATTCAGACAGCAGTTCTGGTGTAAAACTGGCCGCAACCAGCTTTATTAAAGTCCACAGCAAACAGATAAAAATAAATCATAAACAGAAAACCTGGGCTTGTCTAGCCACTAATTACACATAGATAGATTGCCCTGTCTCTCCGGGTCCCGGCTCTACCAGCCTGGCCCAAAACAACACATATGATATATGTTACCAGTATGGAGTTTCACAGATACTCCTCCTTGTGTCTGAAGGCACATCCAACGTCCAGACTTGAGAGAGATCCACTCCTATTCAGCCGCTATTCGCACGGATTCTCACTGAGACTACTCCTGTGTCCGGGGTACCTCCTGCACCCAGACTGAGATAGCTCACACTCCTGGAGACGCTTCTTGTGCCGGGACACCTTCCTGTGTGTCCAGACTAAGCCAGCTCTAACACTTTGAGACTGCTTCTTGTGCCGGGACACCTTCCTGTGTGTCCAGACTAAGCCAGCTCTAACACTCTTGGAGACTGCTTCTTGTGCCGGGACACCTTCCTGTGTCCAGGCTAAGCCAGCTCCCCTCTTGGAGACTGCTTCTTGTGCCGGGACACCCTCCTGTGTCCAGACTAAGCCAGCTCGCTGATTGTGTTTGCAGACACCTACTTCTGGTCTCCTAATTAAGACCTGAGTAGTTTCAGGCCTGAGCTGCAAGTGTGTAATGAATGTAAGGTGTAGTGACCTTTCTCTACCACTAGGTTTACAAAGCCACACATTTCCCTTATACCTAGGTGAAATGTACACCCCATTCACCACACATTCCTTCACTGTCTCACAAAGTATATAGATTATTGACATCTAATGTGACAAGCAGCGTCTGTTTAGGGAGTGTACCTAACCCCCTAATAAGTTGTACAAAGGCACCAGTATCTAAAAGGAAAGACTGTGTGGATTTAACCAATGGAGTCAATACCTTTTCCAATAGGATGGACAATGGAGAGAGAATAGAATCTGTGGACACAACAATAGGACGTCCCGGTGGTCTGTCCAGTCTTTTGTGGATCTTAGGCAACACATAGAATACTGGGATTAGGGGATCCACTTTCGTAAGGTATTCTGATGTTTTAGAATCAATAATGTTATCATCCAGAGCCTTGGATAAGACCTGGGTGATTTCTCCTTTCAATTTTATTGTTTTATTATGCGGAAGGGGTAAATAGACATCTCGATTAGATAACTGTGACAAGATCTCGCTAACATAAAAGGCAGATCCATTACCACAGTGGCACCCCCTTTATCTGCTGGTTTGAGGACTATGTCCTTATCCTCAACCAGTGTTCTAAGGGCTAGATGGTCTTCTGGACTGAGGTTAGAATGAAATAAAAAATCACCTCTGGAGATTCGTTTGGTATAATCTGCCACTTCTCTATCAATGAGTGAAATAAACGTTTCTACTGGATGTTGGTTCTTAGGTGGTAAAAAGTTACTACGCAACTTTAGGCCCAAGTCTAAGATATTAATTGGTGTGGGTTGAGCAATTGAAGTAGATGTATAAGGTTTATTATGAAAATGTGCTTTTAGTCTAACATTTCTATAGAACCTCTGTAGATCTAGATTCAATTGAAAAGAATTAAATCTATATGATGGACAGAATGAGAGGCCTTTCTGTAATACATTGAGTTGTGTGTTATTCAGACATTTTGATGATATATTTATAACCAAGTTGGTATTACCTGGGACCTCGTGTATGCCCCCCGTCGATTGATGTCTGTAGCATTGGCCCCCCCGCCTCGTCCTCTTCGTTGTTGAAGATTCCTGTGGAGCCTAAAAAAGAAGAAGAGGAAGAAGAAGGAAAGACAGACGGTCGATTGTAGTCTCCACGATCGCTGTCGGAACTTGAAGCTGAAGTGCCGCCTGTATACTTGTGGAAGCGTTGATGTGGACGGGAGGAGGAGCTCTGCCATCTATAGACCCTTTTATTTAAATAGTCTTGAGTGTCTCGAATAAATTTTTGACGTTTCCTTTTTTCTGTTTCTTTCCTGAAGGAATCTATGTTCTCCTTTGTCCGGACTTGAATGTTGTCGAACTCTTCTTTTGGTAATGAGTCTTTTAATTGTGTTTCTATAGCCGAGACTTTATCTTGACAATTCTTTATTTCGGAATTAAGGGACTCTAAGGTCAGGGTCATTAGGTCTAGGGAACATTTATTCAATATCTGTTCGAATTTTGAGCAGAAATCCTTATTGTCCTGAAAGAGAGTAGGTCTGAGGGATACCTGCAGGCCCCTAGGGATCCTCTGAGTTTTAATGTATTCAGCGATGGTTATACTGTGTAGTTCAAGGCCTACAAGATGTCTGGATTCGCGCTCAAAGTCTCTAGATTTAAAATCATTGCCTGAAATCTGTAGGAAGTCACTTGTTGAAGTTACTTGAGCAACAATCGCTGCCACTTGCGTGTCGCTATATGAGAAACCACTTGTGGTCATCTCTTGGTTGGAAAAAAATTAATATAATTTTGAAATTTTTTTTTTAAAAAAAAAGTAAAAAATGAAAAGAAACTTATGAATGGACTTATAACAAGGGTGCCCTGTGTAAAAGGCAGTGATTATTGAGTATAATAACACGTCACTCCTTGTATATGAAAATAAGGTGCTCAGATTTGGGATGCCAATCCCATAGTACAAATATATATAAAATAAATCTGGCACTCAATTGAAGGTGAAAGAAAAAGAGTTTTTTTATTTCAATATACAATCCTCAAAATTTGTAACGTTTCGGTCATGCATCTGACCTTCTTCAGACTGAGATCAGAGAGCATGAAAGGGGTTATCCTAAATCGCTTCTTCGTAACTCTCATCTGCCTCGAGTTACTTCCCTATCCACCACAACTAATAGGATCCCATTCGTTCACACTTACCATCCCTAATGTATGGTCTTCATCATAAAATTCGTAGACACTGGTATGTACTTTGGGATAGTTTTCCTGAAATCCCTGAATTCCAGGTTCCATTTTTGCCATGCTTTAGAAGGCCTGATAATCTAAAAAACAAACTAGTAAGGGCGGACTTAGGGTCATCCCAGACAGTATCCAGACAAACTTTCTTTCGGACGCAAAAGAAAGGCACTTTTCCTTGCCTACATTGTGCTCAATGCGCCAATATTCTAAAGGGCCCTAAACTTGCACATCCTTGTATAGGAGTAGAGTTTTTTTTACCTGCAATTCTACAGCTGTCATCTATGCCATAAAGTGCCCGTGTGGAAAAATATATGTAGGCGAAACCACCCAAGCCATTAAAGACAGAATTTCACATCATAAATCTGATATACGTTGTCAGAAAAATCATCTGCCTATTCCTTATCACTTCAATACAGCAGGACATTCCATAGCACAATTGAAGTTTTTGGTGTTAGAGCAAGTGCAATTGAGTAGAAGGGGTGGTAACCTGATTCAAAAATTACGGTACAGGGAGGCATATTGGATTCACCGACTTCAGACTCTTGAGCCAAAAGGCCTCAATAGAGAATATGACATAGTAGGTCTATATTGAAATTAAATATATTACTTAGTAGGTTTATACATAATATGCAATCAATTAATAATTTATAGCATTATGATATGGTTATCGAAAATAAGCCCCCATATCGATGGACTCATTGTTATAATGAGATTTTCGGGTTCTCCACCCCTCTACACTTATATGGTCTGATGTGTGCATAATTTTCTATGTAAACCTGACTACACTCTATATTATAACTGTACTCATAGAGGTGTTTGCTAATTTCTTTAATTTTTTTATTTTTATTTTTCCCTGTCTTTTGCTTTTTTCATTATTTTATGCATTAGTACTAAACAACTTATTCTTTTCCATTCTCATAGGCGAATCAATAAATATTCTTATCACTTCTGCATACTGTCCCAGCGATTCCTAGCCTCTGTTAAAATCACAGCCACTGTGCACTGCTGTCTCTGCGTTCCACAGAGCGTTCCACCACCTTCAGGAGCTGGAATATGACCTACTTTCGGTTTTGCCTCTAAGATTGCATTCCAAATGCGTCCCAGCTGACAGCCTCAGCATACTGAGGTCACTTCCGGTCACATGGTAACGCCAGGAGCCTTATAAAAACACATGGGTTTTGTCCTCACACAGCGCCTTACCTTACAGCCTTATTACTTTACTTACTTAGCGCTATAACTCACCTTCATTGTACCAGTGGACTTCACATGGTAAGACCTCTTTTGGGACCTTTTGTACCATATGCACTATCTATATATACCTGAGGGAACTCTTCACTTTAGACACTATGGCAATTATAGTGGTCTCCATTGTTTCTATTCACAGAACTCACCTTGCAGCTCTTTACAATCGGTAAGGAATCCATTCTTTAATCTTGTACCATATAGCACATGTTGCACCATTTCCACCATATGGCCATATAATCTTTGGAGGGTACTTTGTCAAGACATAGCGATATTTTGCTAGCGATATTTTGCATATTTTGCTGATTATGCATATTAATTGAATATCAGAAATATAATTTATACTATTTTCTTTTTATTTTTATGTCCTCTATGAAATATAATATAACTTCAACAAAAAATTTTTTTTTGTGTGTACCAGAACCTATAATGCTGTAGGATAACTTGTTATGTATGTCTTAATACTGCCATATAGTGCACGCACGAATTTAGTCTCCCTTTTTTTCCATATTATTTGTACATTTTTTTCTTGTTACTAATATCATTGTTCAAAATGACGGACATTATTTATCTATTTGTTTGTTATGTTATTCCTCAGTCTGAAGAAGGTCATATGCATGACCGAAACGTTACAAATTTTGAGGATTGTATATTGAAATAAAAAAACTCTTTTTCTTTCACCTTCAATTGAGTGCCAGATTTGTGCAGATTTTTAGCCACCAGCCTTTTGTAGTTACATGACAAGTTGGGTTGCCTATATAATATATACACTATCTTACAGTGGGTTCGGAAAGAATTCAGATCCCTTTACATTTTTCACCTTTTTGTTTCATTGCAGCCATTTGGTAAATGCAAAAAAGTTAATTTTTTCTCATTAATGTACACTCTGTACCCCATCTTTACTTAAAAAAAAGAGAACTGTAGACATTTTTGCAAATTTATTAAAAAGAAAAACTGAAATATCATATGGTCATAAGTATTCAGACACTTTGCTCAGTATTGAGTAGAAGCACCCTTTTCAACTAGTACAGCCATGAGTCTTCTTGGGAATAATGCAACCAGATCCCTCCAGAGATGCTCAATTGGGTTTAGGTCAGGGCTCTGGCTGGGCCAGTCAAGAATGGTCACAGAGTTGTTCTGAAGCCACTCCTTTGTTATTTTAGCTGTGTGCATGGGGTCATTGTCTTGTTGGAAGGTGAACCTTTGGCCAAGTCTGAGGTCCAAAGCACTTTGGAAGAGGTTTTCATCCAAGATAGCTCTGTACTTGGCCGCATTCATGTTTACTTCAATTGCAAACAGTCGTCCTTGTGCTGTTCCGTTTGTCTGGTTAATGTATTGTATTATTTCCATGCTGTATAATCTATTCTTTCATGCTCTCTGCTGTCACCTGGTGGCCCTTTCTGTGTGGCAGCCTGTAACTAATTAATTCTGGTACATGCCTGTGCTGAGGTCACTGCTTCTTCTTCCTGTTAGCAGCCATTTGCTTGTTAGTTCTTTATGGGAGAGACACGTTTGCACCGAGCTGTGAAAGGCATCAGTTTTCGACCACCACCTACACTCACTCCTGCTGGTCACACTTGCAGCCACACTTGGTGCTACATCTTGCTGCACCTCATTTTCACCTGCATTTCTGGAGAAGTTACTGTATACCAATCATAAGCTGTATGTCCAGATTTCCAAATAAACAAGTCTGGACTTCACAATCCCTGGTGTGCATCATCTCCCCGGACGCTGAACAGCACTGGTCCTGTCTGCTCTGCATGAGGAAGTGGAAGGTAGGATAACTCTCCCAGCCCCATTCAACTTCGCCTCTATTCACCTCATGTGGGGACAGAACTGTCCTTTCACTGCAGCTGAAAAACACCCCCATAGCATGATGCTGCCACCATCATGTTTCACTGTTGGGATTGTATTGGGCAGGTGATGAGCAGTGCCTGGTTTTCTCCACACATACCGCTTAGAATTATCAACAAAAAGTTCTATCTTCGTCTCATCAGACAAGAGAATCTTATTTCTCATAGTCTGGGAGTCCTTCATGTGTTTTTTTAGCAAACTATACGAGCTTGCATATGTCTGGCACTAAGGAGAGGCTTCCGTCTGGCCACTCTGTCATAAAGGCCCAACTGGTGGAGGGCTGCAGTGATAGTTGACTTTGTGGAACTTTCTCCCATCTCCCTACTGCATCTGTGGAGCTCAGCCACAGTGATCTTGGGGTTCTTCTTTACCTCTCTCACCAAGGCTGTTCTCCCACGATAGCTTAGACTGGCTGGAAGGCCAGATCTAGGAAGACTTTTGGTGGTCCCAAACTTCTTCCATTTAAGGATTATGAAGGCCATTGTGCTCTTAAGAACCTTGAGTGCTGCAGAAATTCTTTTGTAACCTTGGCCAGATCTGTGCCTTGCCACAATTCTGTCTCTGAGCTCCTTGGCCAGTTCCTTTGACCTCATGATTCTCATTTGGTCTGACATGCACTGTGAGGTCTTATATAGACAGGTGTGCGCCTTTACAAATCAAGTCCTATCAGTTTAATTAAACACAGCAAGACTCCAATGAAGGTGCACAACCATCTCAAGGAGGATCACAAGGAAATAGACACCATGTGACGTAAATATGAGTGTCTGATCAAAGGGTCTGAATACTTATGATCATATGATATTTAAGTTTTTCTTTTTTAATAAATTTGCAAAAATGTCTACATTTCTGTTGTTTATCAGTCAAGATGGTGTGCAGAGTGTACATTAATGAGAAAAAAAATGAGTTTTTTTGCATTTACCAAATGGCTGTAATGAAACAAAGAGTGAAAAATTTAAAGGGATCTGAATACTTTCCGAACCCACTATATGTTTATTTCATAAAGAAAAGAGTGATAACAGGTGGTACCTTCAAACCGCTACTAGGCAAAATAAAAGACCCCAAATGCTTTGAGGATCACCTCACTAATCAAAATTTCACTAATAAAAAAGCGGTCCACCAAAATGAAATTTTTTTCTACAGCTTTAGGATCAAGTTGAAGGAATCCGATCTCCAAAAGTCCAAAATTCCAGTTAATACAATCTAATGGTTAAAGAGGTTATTGTTATGTTCTGCTACAAGCACTAAGGAAAGAAGGGAGATGTGTCCCTACGATAGAACTAAGCTAGATCCCTACGATGTAAGGGGAACCTGATCCTGCGATCAGACCCGATAAAGTCCTCAGCTAGTCTGTACGAAGACCTATAGATGCGAGGAAGGGATCCCTACAAGAACTAGGGACTGGGAGAAAGATGGACACCTCCTAACAGAAGTTGTAGCAGTAAAAGACAAAAAAACAACATAGAACATATAGGTCCGAACACCAAGCAAAAACTGACTGAGTAAGGTAACAAAGCACCTGGCTAGCTTAAGAGTAGAAATTACAATGAAGTCCAGCAAAGCCAGAAGGGCGGAGCAGGATTAAATAGGCAAAAAAGGTCATGTGACCAGCAAGATAGAAAAAACCTAACAGGAGAGTTCTAACAGTACCCCCCCTTCTAAGAGGATCCTCCGATCCCCTAGGCCCAGGCTTATCCGGAAACCTTTTGTGAAACGCTCTGACAAGTCTGGACGCAGAAACATCCTCCGCCCTCACCATGAGTTATCCTCGGGTCCGAAACCCTTCCAAGCGACGAGATACTGCAAACTTCCTCTATACCGTCTAGAATTTAGGATGCGGGAAATTTCATATTCCCCGTCCTCCACCACCGGGGGAACAGTGGCAGAGGCGTCTCCATCCGACACATCAGCTCTTTTCAATAGAGAAACATGAAACACCGGATTAATCTTCCAGGAGGTAGGAACCTCCAACCTAACAGCAGATTGGTTAACAACCTGAAGCACCTTAAAGGGCCCTACAAACTTGGGACCTAATTTTTTAGAAGGAATCCTCAACCGCAGATTTTTAGAGGACAACCAAACCATGTCACCAATAGCCAACAAAACCTCTTGCCGTTTCCTATCAAAGTACCTTTTAGATTTTCTGTTAGCCTCCTGAAGATTAACACGCACATCCGTCCAAACTCTCTCCAAATCACCAGAAAAATTCTCCTCTTCAGGCACGGCCGATACCAATTTGGAGAATGACCCAGTACAACAAAAAAAAGGCGAACAAGCAGCAGAAGAGGATGTATGGTTGTTAAGAGCAAATTCAGCAAGTGGCAGAAACTCAGACCACCCTTCTTGATTGTCTGCCACAAAACAACGCAAGAACTGCTCAACATCCTGGTTTTTCTTTTCTGTCTGGCCATTAGACTCAGGATGATATCCGGATGAAAACGACAAATGAACTCCCAACCTGTCACAAAAGGCGCGCCAAAAACGAGCCACGAACTGAGGTCCCCTATCAGAAACAATGTCAGTAGGAATGCCATGTAGTCTGACAATTTCCTTGACAAAGGCCTTAGCGAGAGTCTTAGCGCAGGGCAGTTTGATGAAAGGAACCAAGTGACACATCTTGCTAAAACGGTCCACGACCACCCAGATGACAGTGAAACGCTCAGAGGGGGAAGGTCAGTAATAAAGTCCATAGTCAAATGTGTCCAAGGTGCACTAGGAACCTCCAGAGGGCAAAGCAACCCCGCAGCAGGAGTATGTGAAGACTTAGATCTAGCACACACAGTACATTGACGCACCCACTTAATGACTTCCTTCTGCCATCCAGGCCACCAAAAACTGCGACCCACAAGTCTCTTGGTCTCAGAGATTCCAGGATGACCTGCCAACCGAGACTCATGACACTCAACAAACAAATCTCTCCTAAAGGTCCCAGGCACAAACAACCTCCCATGGGGAGTGTTAGATGGGGCATTCTTCTGTGCTTTAAGAATCTCATCTTCCAACACAGGGTCCAAAGCAGCAATCACAACCCCTTCTTGTAAAATGTTCTCCTCCTCCTCAGCACCGACCATGGGAGAAAAGCTGCGAGACAAAGCATCAGCTTTAACATTCTTAGTACCTGGGATGTAAGTAACGGAAAAATTAAACCGCAAGAAAAACTGTGCTCACCTAGCCTGACGGGCATTCAAGCGTTTGGCAGCATCAAGATAGATCAGATTTTTATGATCAGTGAAAACCTGAACGGGAAATTCAGCACCTTCCAAGAGATGACGCCAGTGTTCAGATGCAAGTTTAATTGCCAACAATTCCCTATTACCAATAGTAACATAGTAACATAGTAAAAGTTATTAAGGTTGAAGGAAGACTTTAAGTCCATCTAGTTCAACCCGTATCCTATCCTAACCTGCCCTAACATGTTGATCCAGAGGAAGGCAAAAAAAACCCAAGTGGCAAACAGTAAGCTTCACATTGGGGAAAAAAATTCCTTCCCTACTCCACATACGGCAATCAGACTAGCTCCCTGGATCAACGCTGTATCTAGGAAACTAGTGAATATAGCCTGTAATATTATACTTTTCAAAAAGGCATCCAGTCCCTCTTAAATTTTAGTAAGGAATCACTCATTACAACATTAGACGGCAGAGAGTTCCATAGTCTCACTGCTCTTACAGTAAAGAATCTGCATCTGTGATTATGGCTAAACCTTCTTTCCTCCAGACGTAGAGGATGCCCCCTTGTCCCCGTCACAGGTCTAAGAGTAAAAAGATCATTAGAAAGGTCTTTGTACTGTCCCCTCATATATTTATACATTGTAATAAGATCACCCCTAAGCCTTCGTTTTTCCAAACTAAATAACCCCAAGTGTAATAACCTGTCTTGGTATTGCAGACCCCCCAGTTCTCTAATAACCTTGGTCGCTCTTCTCTGCACCCGCTCCAGTTCAGCTATGTCTTTCTTATACACCGGAGACCAGAACTGTACACAGTATTCTAAATGTGGTCGCACCAGTGACTTGTATAGAGGTAAAATTATGTTCTCCTCATGAGCATCTATGCCTCTTTTAATGCATCCCATTATTTTATTTGCCTTGGCAGCAGCTGCCTGACATTGGCCACTAAATGTGAGTTTGTCGTCCACCCATACACCCAGGTCTTTTTCAGTGACAGTTTTGCCCAGTGTTTTACAATTAAGCACATAATTATACATCTTATTTGCTCTACCCAAGTGCATGACCTTACATTTATCCCCATTAAAGCTCATTTGCCATTTATCAGCCCAAGCTTCTAGTTTACATAAATCCTCCTGTAATATAAAATTATCCTCCTCTGTATTTATTACCCTGCAGAGTTTAGTGTCATCTGCAAATATTGAAATACTACTCTGTATGCCCCCTACAAGGTCATTAATAAATATGTTAAAGAGAAGCGGCCCCAATACTGACCCCTGTGGTACCCCACTGCTAACCGTGACCCAGTCCGAGTGTGCTCCATTAATAACCACCCTTTGTTTTCTATCCATGAGCCAGTTCTTAACCCACTTACACATATTTTCCCCTATCCCCATTGTTCTCATTTTATGTATCAACCTTTTGTGTGGCACTGTATCAAAAGCCTTTGAGAAGTCCATGAAACCCACGTCCACTGCATTCCCTTGGTCCAGTCCTGAACTTACCCCTTCATAAAAGCTTATCAGATTAGTCTGACAAGAACGGTCCCTCGTAAACCCATGCTGATACTGTGTCATGAGGTTATTCAGCTTCAGATACTCCAATATAGTATGCCTTAAAAAACCCTCCAGGATTTTACCCACAGTAGATGTTAAGCTCACTGGCCTATAATTTCCAGGTTCAGTTTTTGCCCCCTTTTTGAATATTGGCACCACATTTGCTATACGCCAGTCCTGTGGTACAGACCCAGTTATTATGGAATCTTTAAAGATTAAAAATAATGGTCTATCTATAACTGTACTTAATTCCTGCAGTACTCGGGGTGTATCCCATCCGGACCCGGGGATTTGTCAACTTTAGTGATTTTTAGACGCCGCCGTACTTCCTGCTGGGTTAAGCAGGTGACATTTAATGGAGAATTTTTTTTATCTCTGATCATGTTATCTGTCATGGGATTTTCTTGTGTAAATACAGTTGAAAAAAAGTCATTTAGCATATTGGCTTTTTCCTCATCCTCATCCACCATTTCACCCAGACTATTTTTAAGGGGACCAACACTATCATTTTTTAGTTTCTTGCTATTTATGTAGTTAAAGAATATTTTGGGATTATTTTTACTTTCTCTGGCAATGAGTCTCTCTGCCTCAATCTTTGCTGTCTTGATTTGCTTTTTACAGAATTTATTCAGTCTTTTGTATTTATTTAATGCCTCTTCACTACCTACTTGCTTTAATTCCCTAAACGCTTTCTTTTTGTCCCTTATTGCGCCCCTTACAGCTCTATTTAGCCATAGTGGTTTCCTCCTAATTCTAGCATGTTTATTCCCATAGGGTATATACTGTGCACAGGTCCTATTCAGGATACTAATAAACGTCTCCCATTTTCTTTGTGTATTTTTATGTCTCAGGATATCGTCCCAGTTTATTGCACCAAGATCATCTCTCATCCGTTGGAAATTTGCCTTCCTTAAGTTTAGTGTCCTTGTAACCCCTCGACTACACATCTTATTAAAGGATACATGAAAGCTTATTATTTTGTGATCACTATTACCCAAGTGACCCCCAACCCTTATATTTGATATGCGGTCTGGCCTGTTGGATAATATTAGGTCTAGCAGTGCCCCCCCTCTTGTTGGTCCTGAACTAGTTGTGAAAGGTAATTGTCTCTCATAGTTGCCAAAAACTTATTACCTTTGCCGGAACTGCAGGTTTCTGTTCCCCAATGTATTTCAGGGTAGTTGAAGTCCCCCATAATAATGACTTCTCCTTGAGTCGCTGCTTCATCTATTTGCTTTACGAGGATATTCTCTGTTGCTTCCATTATTTTAGAAGACTTATAACAAACCCCTATCAGTAATTTATTATTTTTCCCCCCTCCCCTAATCTCCACCCACAGAGACTCTACATCTTCATTAGATTCACATATATCACGCAGGATGGGTTTTAAGGATGATTTTACATATAAACACACACCCCCACCTCGCTTATTTTTACGGTCATTTCTAAACAGACTATAGCCCTGTAAATTAACCGCCCAGTCGTGGCTCTCATCCAGCCAAGTCTCAGATATCCCCACCATGTCATAATTATGTTCCAACAAAATTAATTCTAATTCCGCCATTTTGTTGGTGAGGCTTCTGGCATTAGTATACATGCACTTTATGTATCTCTCTGAACCTCTATTCTTTCTTAAATTATTAACTGTTCTAACCACACCCCCCATGCCACCCCCACCCCCAATTTCATTATTTGTGCCCAGGTCTCTATCTGCACTGCCTTCCCCTCCTATAAAATGAATACCCTCCCCCCCAGTCCCTAGTTTAAAGACTCCTCCAACCTTCTAGCCATTTTCTCCCCCAGCACAGCTGCACCCTCCCCATTGAGGTGCAGCCCGTCCCTAGCATAGAACCTGTAGCCAACTGAGAAGTCGGCCCAGTTCTCCAGGAACCCAAACCCCTCCTTCCTACACCAATTCTTGAGCCACTTATTAACCTCCCTAATCTCCCGTTGCCTCTCTGGTGTGGCACGTGGTACCGGCAGTATTTCAGAAAATACCACGTTGGAGGTCCTTGCTTTAAGCTTGCAGCCTAATTCCCTGAAATCATCTTTAAGGACCTTCCACCTGCCTCTAACTTTGTCATTTGTGCCAATGTGCACCATGACCGCTGGGTCCTCACCAGCCCCTCCCAGTAATCTGTCAACCCGATCAGCGATGTGTCGGACTCGAGCGCCAGGTAGGCAGCACACTGTTCGACGATCCCTGTCTTTGTGACAGATTGCCCTATCTGTTCCCCTAATAATTGAGTCCCCTACCAGCACCTGTCTGGCCTGCCCTGCTCTCCTAATTCCCCCCTTACTGGAGCAGACACTCCCCCGGCTTTCAGAGGACATGCCTGGCTGCAGCAGTGCTACCCCTGTACTGACAACCCCCTCATCTGCCAACTTTGCAAACTTATTGGGGTGTGCCAGATCAGGACTAGCCTCCCTGGCGCTCTTCCCTCTACCCCGCTTTCTAACTGTCACCCAGCTTCCTACTTCAGTGTCCTGCAGCTCCACCCTAGCTTCCCCCCCCCTCATCTATCCCATTGAGCGTCTGCTCAGTGAGCAGAAGACTCCTTTCCATATTGTCTATGGATCTCAGTGTTGCCAGCTGCACATTTAGATCCAGGATTTGGGCTTCCAAATGCACAACGTGCTCACATCTCACGCAGCAGTATGCACCCTCGACCGGCTGTTCAAGCACTGCATACATGTGGCAAGATGTACACTGGATGGCATTGGCAATAGTGGAGCACATATCTAATGGGGATTTCACCAGACAGCAAAGATAAGTAAAAATAAATAAAAAGTATTAATAAAATATACGGTAACAGCAATTCAGTAAATCCTCCCTTGGAAACTCCCTGAATCCAAAGTCACTGAATCTCAAGTCACACTTACCACCGGTCACACTCGCTGAAGCAGAAGATTTAAAGAGAGATTTTTTTTTTTTTTCTCCTTCAGCAGCAAATCACCCTGCTGCTCAAATGCACTTCCAAAAAGACTTGAGCCCCAACCAGCTGGCCCTTATAAAACCTTAATTATGAACCCCCACCCTTAATTAACCCCTTGTGAATATAGCTACACCAAGATTTAAATGCAATATAGTTAACCTTTAAACCTTTAAACACACAGATAGTAAAATAAGAGATTAATCCTTTAGAGAGAAAAAATAGGTTAAAAAAAGCCCCCAAACGATAGAACAGGTAGAAAGGCACTCAGAAATCCACAATTCAGCCACTCACACCAATTCACACAGGTATTTGATTAAAGGTTTTTCAAATACTTCTTCACTGAATCTCAAGTCACACTTACCACCGGTCACACTTGCGCACCGGTCACACTTGCGCACCGGTCACACTCAGCTCGCTCACACTCGCTGAAGCAGAAGATTTAAAGAGAGATTTTATTTTTTTTTCTCCTTCAGCAGCAAATCACCCTGCTGCTCAAATGCACTTCCAAAAAGTAATATCGTAATTCAGTTCAGTCTCAGAAAATTTTTTTTAAAAAAAGGCACAGGGATGTACTCCATCCCTGTTTTCCAGAGACAACACCGCGCCGACCCCCACAGAAGAAGCATCAACCTCAACCAAAAACGGTTTAGTCACATCAGGCTGCATAAGGATGGGAGCAGAGCTGAACCTCTCCTTTAGAAACACAAAAGCTTCAATGGCCTCAGTAGTCCACTGAACCGCATTAGCACCTTTCCTGGTGAGATCGGTCAGTGGTTTGACACTAATAGAACATTTTTTAATGAATTTTCTATAATAATTGGCGAAACCCAAAAACCTCTGTATCGATTTCAAACCAATAGGCCTAGGCCATTCCTGCACAGCTTGAACTTTCACCGGGTCCATCTCAAAACCTTCACTTGAGATAATGTAGCCCAAAAAACTAATTCTCTGTACAGCGAACTCACATTTCTCTAGCTTAGCAAAAAGTGAATTGTCCATTAATAACTGTAATACCTCACGTACACTCCGCCAATGAGACTCCAGATCCGGCGAGTAAATCAAAATGTCATCCAAATACACAACCACACTTTTGCCGATCAAAGGTCTAAAGATGTCATTAATAAGATTCTGAAAAATGCAGGAGCATTGGTAAGACCAAAAGGCATAACCAGATTCTCAAAATGACCCACAGGAGTTTTAAAAGCAGTCTTCCATTCGTCACCCTCCTTCATGCGCAACAAATTGTATGCCACCCGAAGATCAATTTTAGAGAACCACTTGGCCCCCACTAACTGGTTAAACAAATCAGGAATCAATGGCAGTGGGTAAGGATTGCGTACAGTAATTTTATTAATCTCACGAAAGTCTAGACAAGGACGTAAACCGCCGTCCTTTTTTTTAACAAAAAAAAAATCCAACAGCCACAGGAGACTTGGAAGGCCTAATGTGACCGGCGGCCAAGCTTGTCTGTATGTATTCCTCCAAAGTCTTTCTCTCAGGAATAGTAAGATTAAATAAACGACTTTTAGGAAGAGTCGCTCCAGGGACAAATTCAATAGTACAATCATAGTCTCTATGGGGAGGCAAAATCTGTGATTCCTTCTCAGAAAAAACTTTCCAAAAATCCTGAATAGTACAGATAATTCCCCTTTATCCAAAGCAGCAATACGCCCGTTACAACACTTGTCATAACACTTAGGGCTCCAGGACTTAATTTCATTGGTAGACCAATCCAGTACAGGATTGTGCAATTTTAACCAGGGTAACCCCAAAACCACCAGAGAAGGCAAATTATTCAATACTACCAAATCCAAATTCTCTTGGTGAACACCATTAATAGTGAAGGGAAATTCACAGACCTTGTGAGTAACATTCTTCAAGGGAGAGCCATCAACAGAAACCACGGCAATAGGGGATGACAAAAGTTTGGGTTTTAATTTAAGTTTTTCCAAGAATCCCCCATCAATCACATTCAGAGTAGAACCACAATCGTCAAATACCCGAAATTCCATTAATTCGTCCTGAGTAGCAGTAGTGGCAGAAAGAAAGACGCCCTTAGTGTTTAAACAGGCTATACGGGCGGAACTGACCTTTTTTTTTTTCTCTTTGTTCATACGAAGCACAGAGTTCTTAATGAAATGATCAGATTTGCCGCAATAAAAGCATAAACCTTCAGAAAACCTGCGGTCTTTTTCCTGAGAGCGAGGTGCCATCGCTCCAATCTCCATTGGCTCTCCAATGTCAGTACAGACCCTCTCAAGACTTGGAGCTGACATGGCAGAGGATTACTCTCATTAACCCTTGCACGCAGTCTCCTATCCACCCGTATAGCTAATTGTATAGCCTCCTGCAAGTTACCAGGTGGGATAAACAATCAGCAAATTTTAACCCTTTCACCTAGCCCTGCAAGAAACAAACTTTTCAAAACTGAATCGTTCCACCCCACCTGAGTAGACCACCGTCAGAAGTGAGTACAATATTTTTCCACATTACCTGATCCCTGCCTCAAACGTCTCAATTCTGTCTCAGCTGATGAGACACGATCAGGATCACCA
The DNA here is from genome assembly GCA_033576555.1 of Oophaga sylvatica. Classification (NCBI taxonomy): domain Eukaryota; kingdom Metazoa; phylum Chordata; class Amphibia; order Anura; family Dendrobatidae; genus Oophaga; species Oophaga sylvatica. The sequence goes on from JARQOD010000002.1 coordinate 579,292,175, forward strand.
TACAATAACCCCAAAGCAGAAAAAAATTATCCACTGATATAAAGCATGGATCACTAGGTTGTAGAGAAAAGACCCATTCCTGCGGTTCTTTGCGCAAAAGTGACATTATGAACCCTATGCGCTGTGATTCATCACCAGAGGATCTGGGTCTCAAACGAAAATACAACAAGCAAGCATTTTTAAAAGAAAAAAAATCTTGTTGTTCACCAAAAAATAAATTAGGCAAACGTGCCTTTGGCTCCACGAAATGTGCTCCAAAACAGCTACTCACTTGTTTCTGGAGCTCGGCCACCTCCAGAGAGTCCCTGCAGGCATTGAGCCAAGTCCTGAACCGACACCATGATGGAAACTGGAAATTTTTTCCTTAAAGATATTTTTGGGCTGGACTTACTGTTATGTTCTGCTACAAGCACTAAGGAAAGAAGGGAGATCTGTCCCTACGATAGAACTAAGCTAGATCCCTACGATGTAACGGGGAACCTGATCCTGCGATCAGACCTGATAAAGTCCTCAGCTAGTCTGAACGAAGACCTATAGATGCGAGGAAGGGATCCCTACAAGAACTAGGGACTGGGAGAAATATGGACACCTCCTAACAGAAGTTGTAGCAGTAAAAGACAAATAAAACAACATAGAGGTCCGAAGACCAAGCAAAAACTGACTAAGGTAACAAAGCACCTGGCTATCTTAAGAGTAGAAATTACAATGAAGTCCAGCAAAGCCAGAAGGGCGGAGCAAGATTAAATAGGCAAAAAAGGTCATGTGACCAGCAAGATAGAAAAAATCTAACAGGAGAGTTCTAACAGTTATCCAGGACTAAAATATTTTTTTACTATGAGCCAAAAATCTAACACTCATGTAGTTGCTAACTAGTTAGCAACTACCTTCTTGTTCTATCTGGCACCAGCTCAGAGCAGTCAGTGACTGCTACTGCTGGCAGTGTAGTTGATCTACATTAACAGAGCAGCTCTTTTTTCTTCCAGGCTGCTCTGTTGATGAGGCATGACTGCTGACATCAAGCTGATCGACAGCTGGCCGCAGTTAGGCAGCAGGGAGATGGCTGTCAATCAGCATGAAATCGGCAGTCACACCCGATCAGCACAACAGAGCATAAGAGAAGACGCTTCTCTGTTGACATGACATTAGTGAAAGCCACAGATTTGCCGTCTGGAGCGGTCCGTGATCACTCTGTGTTGGCAGAAATCGCTACCCGCCACAACAGGCAAGTAGTTAGTAATAACATGCCTGTTAGTTCTTAGGCTCACAGTAAAAAAATTAATATAGTCCGGGATAACCCCTTTAACACCTTTCCAATGTTGGGCTTAATACTACGCCCTTATCGGACTCCCTCCCACTGATGTCAACTCCGACGCTGAGCACACATCTTTCCCGCAATATGTCAGCTGTTTTGAATAGCTGACATGTGCCTCTAATAGGCGCGGGTGGAATTGCAATCCACCCACGGCTGTTAACTCATTAAATCCCACTGTCATTTAACTCGCGCTTCCAGGAAGCGCGCCGGCAAATCCCGCCCATTGGTGACCCCGTCACGTGATCGCGGGTCACCGATGGGTTGACATGACAACCCGAGGTCTCCAGCAGACCTCTACGGTTGTCATAGCCGGATTGCTGTGAGATCAGCCCAGTGGTCGGCGCTTATAGCAAGTGAGCATTTCTGCTACACACAGGCAATCTGATCATCGCCTGTGTGTAGCAGAGCCGATCGAACAACTGCAGCTTCTAGTCTCCCATGGAGACTATTGAAGCATGCAAAAAGCAAAAAAAAATGTTTTTAAAAATATTTTAAAAATTAAAAAAAAATAAAAGTTCAAATCACCCCCCTTTCGCCCTGTTCAAAATAAAACAATAAAAACAAAATCAAACATACACATATTTGGTATCGCTGCATTCCGATCTATCAATAAAAAAAAAATTAACCTGATTTCTAAATGGCGTAACGAGAAAAAAAGTAACACACCAGAATTACGTTTTATAGTCGCCGCTACATTGCAATAAAATGCAATAACGGGAGATCAAAAGATCGTATTTACACCAAAATGGTATCTATAAAAATGTCAGCTTGACAAACAAAAAATAAGCCCTCACCCGACCAGAGATCACAAAAAATGGAGACGCTACAGGTCACGGAAAATGGCGTCATTTTTTTTTACCAAAGTTTGGATTTTGTTTCACCATTTAAATAAAAAAGAACCTAGACATGTTTGGTGTCTATGAACTCGTAATGATCTGGAGAATCATAATGGCAGGTTAGTTTTAGCATTTAAACATGCTAACATGGTAAAAAAAAAAATAACACAAAAGTGGAATCGCACTTTTTTTGCAATTTCACCGCACTTTGAATTTTATTCCCGTTTTTGAGTACACGATATGGAAAAAACAATGGTGTCCTTCAAAGGTACAACTTGTCCTGCAAAAAATAAGCCCTCACATGGGCATATTGACGGAAAAATAAGTTATGGCTCTGGGAATAAGGGGAACAAAAAACAAAAATGCAAAAACGGGAAATTGCCCGGGATTAAGGGGTTAAGCAGCTCTTATAGTTAGTTTTTAATTATTCCAATGCATGAAAAATTAAACAATTTTTTAAGTAATAAAAAAAGTTCTATAGTTTTGCTTCTATACTGATTTATGTGTCTTCATAATAACAGACTACTAACAAACTCTTTGTGGTCCCTCCCTGTCTGGCTGCTCATTCTTAATAACATTTTGTTACAGGAATCAGGAGACAGATGTAAGAGAATATGGCTGCAGGATCAGACTACACAGGGTTTATTTGTAGTCTGTTGCTATGGAGACACTTCAGTCTGCATAGGAGCTATAGACGTAAAACAGTAGGAAATGTTTCATCAAGACTACTTATAAAGTTGCTTCATTTTTAATTTTAGGTGCATTAGAAGATACACCTTTCTAGATTTATAATGTCATTAAAAAATGCCATATTCATTTTCTCACCAATCTTAGATTTTGTTGCCTTTTTTAACACTAACCCTTAAATTGTTTCAATTTAGAAAGAATTGTGACAGCTTGTGGGAGACGCACTGCTCTGCATATCTCCATATCTTTATTTATATAGTGCCAATAAATTGCCAGCTTAAAAATATGCACAGATTGATGTGTGGTCGAAGCATGCCGCTCTGTTATCATTTGTATGATAAGAACAAGAAGAATGTCTTTGGACTATTAATGCCACTCTGGACAAAAGTGAGAAGGGAAAATGTTTGGCTGGCCTCAGATTTAACCTAAGGGCCCCGTCTCACATAGCAATACACCAGCGATCCCGACAACGATCAGGATCGCTGGTGTGTCGCTACATGATCGCTGCTGAGCTGCCAAACAGGCAGCGATCAGGACAGCGACACTGCGGGTAACGTCGCCTAGTTACCCACAGTGTACGTTGGATACCAGCCCGCTGATGCAGGGAGCTGGTAACCAAGATACACGTCGGGCTTCCAGGCGCTGCGCGGTGCCTGGAAATCCGATGTGTACCTTAGTTACCAGCTCCCTGCAGCAGCGCGCTGGTATCCAACGTACACATCGGGTTTCCAGGCACAGCCCCGTGCCTGGAAACCTGAAGTATACCTTGGTTACCAGCTGATCGCTGGTCTCCTGCCTGTCACACGCAGCGATGCTGCTGGCCAGCGGGAGACCAGCGATCAAAAAAATGTCCAGGCATTTGCGACATGACCAGCCATTCACAGCAGGGGCCTGATCGCTGGTACATGTCAGACATAGCGAGATCGCTGCTGAGATCACTGTTTAGCAGCGATCTCGCTATGTGAGACGGGGCCTATGTGGTTGTCTCTGATGGGGAAAGTTCTTTAAATTGCTGCAAACCTACGTTGAATCTTGCTTGAAAAAAGGCTCAGCTTGCTGAGATAACATGGTGTTTTAAGACTGAATTCTGTTCAAGTGTCATTCTCGTTCCCGCCTGGGGGCATGTAGGTTTAGGTACTGATATCTGTTCATCTTTTATATATTACATTTCGGATATGAATTCAACTTGCCTTATGGAATGAATAAATAAATGAATACAACCTTGTAGAACTAATCTTATGTGCCATAATTCTCTGCAGACCAGAAATGTAGCCTGCACACATGGCATCAGCAACCCAACTTTTGATTATACCATGATTACATTTTTTTTCGTAAAGACTTTAGTATTCTATGTCCTGGTGATCATCTGACAATTTTAAAAGCTAATCGATCAATTTAGACATCAACAAGATCCATTAGCTCTGAATATGCAGAGTCGAGAAAATAATACCCCTCTCATGGGTCCTGTAGCTTTAAGAGTTATCCCATAACCTATATGAACAAAGGTTAATAAGGTGATAAGCGACTCGGTGTCTTCAGAGGACAATTATGTTCCTGCAAATTGTAATTGGACTTTATGTTAAAGGTAATCTCTTGCGAAAGATGTTTACTACAGCTATATTCACACATAAAAATGCAGTTACAAAAGCTGTCAGTAAAACCTTTCTCTCCAGGTGTAGCAAACCGGGCTACCACTTTTGTAATTGGGTAGTGTTTGGACTAATACTGTGGGTAAGAAATCATTAAACACCTCAGCAAATTCTGAATTAATCATTAATTGTACCAGCCTAAGTTGATGATAGAGGCGAAATTTAAGCTAACTCTATGCCAACACCAGCCAGAAACATTGTAATGTAAGATCTATGTCAGTACCAGCAGCTAATTATGCAAATTGTCTCTTCAGAGAGGAAGAAAGCTAGAACTCTAGTGCCACCTATTGGAAGGTAGCAATCCTACAAGTCAATGTTGACCCTTTAACGAGCCTTGTCAAATGACCTAGGATAATAGCCAAACCAGAATCTCAATTTGCAGACACTGTGTTTCGGGGTGCTGCCCCTCGTCAGTGCAAAGCAGAGATCTGGTTTGGCTGTGCGAGAGGCGTCCGACCATTATCCAAGAAGTATCACCTACTGGAAGGTAGCAATCCTACAATTTGCATAATTAGCATATTTCCCAGAGGAGCATTGCGGCTTTAAGTCTCCTCATCTCGGCATGCTCAGCATGTTGATCTCTGCAAGGAGAAACGAAACTTCTTGGATAATGGTCGGACGCCTCTCACACAGCCAAACCAGATCTCTGCTTTGCACTGATGTCCTGTTCCAGGAGGGTAGATGGACACTGCAGGGAAGGGAGTGCAGCCCCAGCCTCCTGTGACATCCTATTTGAGACTACCCTTAAACGAAATGTCACAGGAAGCAAAGTAGAAAAAAGCACACTTAGGGATTAGCTAGATAAGGAGAAGTGTATGGTATTGTATAAAGTTAATTACAAATGTGGATAGTGTGTAAGGATAGATTTTAGAAAGGCAATTTTAAGTATTGGAGCACACCTTAAGAGGGTTTATCTGGCTTAGGAAGCCCATTTTTTGTATCCTTTTAGGAAAATCTAAGTTAATCCTTTTTAAGAAATGTGTTCAGGATCTTGAAATCTTTGCAAAAGAGGGTGATGGTTATCAATATAGTCTCTTGTTCTAGAGGACTTGTGCTTTCCTCCATAACACAGATAAGCTGTTGAGGTTAATGGAAAATTATTAATCTTTTAAAGTAGTTTCCACCATTTTTTTATTTTACTTTATTTTTTATTTTACATTTTAGCTCATTTTATTTTATAAGGCTAGTCTTAAAATGCTAATAAGCACATTCACCTTGCTGGTTCCTTAACTGCTACTAAACAGCTCTGGCAAAAATTAAGAGACCACTTTCAAATGTTCAGTTTGTCTGATTTTTCTCTTTATAGGTATATTTTTAAGTAAAATGTAAATTGTTATTTTAGTCTATAAACTACTAACAACATGTCACCGAATTTCCAAGCAATAAATTTTGTATTTTTTTCTGACAAAGAAAAATGGTCAAAATTAAAAAAACCCAGTGCTTTCAGACCTCAAATAATACAAAGAAGACAAGTTCATAATCATTTAGAAACGACAATACTAATGTTTTACCTCAGGAAGAGTTCTGAAATCAATATTTTGTGGAATAACCATGATTTGTAAAAACAGCTTTCATGCGTCTTGGCATGCTTGCCACCAGTCTTTCATACTACTTCTGGCGCAAAAATGTAAGCAGTTCTTCTTTGTTTGATGGCTTGTGACTATCCATCATCCTCTTTATCACATTCCAGAGGTTTTCAATGGGGTTCAGGTCTGGATAATGGGCTGCCAATGACAGGGTTTTGATGTGGTGGTCTCTTAATTTTTGCCAGAGCTGTATATTGCAATCCAAGTCCCTAGCCTGTATCCTGTACTTTTTCTTACAGAGTGGGCATGTAACTGCTGCAGCAATGACATGTTAGTCACTAATGTGGCCGCTGACCAGCAGCAGGGGTTACAATGCAGTAACGTCAGAAAGAAGGAGACTAGTCGGGGACCTCGGTAGCAATACCAAAGTTCTGTCTCCGACATCTAGTTGTTTTTTCTACTGTTTATGTAGGAGTTTAGCAATCTAGTGTTTGGCTCCCTCTAGTGACCAGTGTCATATTCGCAGTTATAATGTTTTCTTTCACTTTCAGCAAAATCCTTTTCCCTCCCTTTGCAATGCATGATGGTAGCTTAAGCAATGCATGATGGTAGCTTAGCAATGTATTCTTTCGCTCCATTTTCTTCCATTTTCCTTCAGCCTGCATCCAGGAAGCAGCTCATCTTTTCCTCTCCTCTTGCGATAGCATCGCCGGTATGTACTTATGTCTCTCTAGTTAATTCCTGTCCTATATTAGCCGTGTCTAATCAGTCCTGCCCCTGGTTAGGTATTAGTCTGCAAATGTTTATTCACAGTGTACTATGTATATGTAATTCTAAAGCACACTTGGGCCCTTTATAAAATAAAAAAGTGGATAACAACATTCACTTTCCCTGTGGTGAATGGGCATCCATTCTCTAGTGTTTTAATTTACCTGCCTTCAAGGTACCCATTTGTTGAGGATTTTCTTAATATTGCCCATTGTATGGAGATTTTTTAAAAGTTATCTCCCCCTGTGCCCAATGTAAGAAACAAGACAGAAGGAGAATCAACACCTTTGAAATGTGGTGCTGGAGAAGGATGTTATCAATACTATGGATGGTAAGAAGAACAAATAAATCAATTTTCGAACGAATCAAGCCAGACATGTCGATCAAAGCAAGGATCACCAAGCTACAACTTTCCTGGTTTGGACACATCATGCAAAGACAGCAATCATTGGAGAAGGACATCATGGCGGAAGAATAGAGAGAAAAAGGTGAAGAGGAAGACCAGCAGCTCAATGGCTTGATACTATCAAGATTACGGCAGAGAAGACCCTACTGAACCTATCTAGAGTTACATAAGATCGACCTTCCAACAGAGGGTTTGTCCATCAAGTCGCCATGACTCAAGATCGATAAGAAGGCCGTTAAAGTAAAGGGTTGAGCGCCTAATATAAATAACTGATAGACTGATGTCAATGTCTCACCCATCACATCCATTATCAATGAACACTGTACTGCTGTAATTTTGTTATGGGCCATTATTTTCATTTGTACAATAGTTGTATGGGCTAAATTTAACTATTTAACTCTTGACCCTGTCGGGTTTCTTTTAGTAAATGCACTAACAATATATCTTTATCTACAATAAATGTGACCTTTAGAGACTTTTCCAATTTGACAATGCTTTATGGTCACTGTCACGGCCCTCCCATTTTTTATGGGTCAACTAGTGGATAGATGAAAGTGTTGGACTTTTTTTCTTTACTGATCTAAGGTCACTTTGTTGTCCTTGATGTTCACTGTGCTCGCAGGAGGCCTCAGCGTATTTCAATGTTCCTGTAAAGCATCAGTTTATATTTTCACAACGTGGTGATCATTAAAAAGTCAAAGCCAATTATATTTGGACCATGCTATTTCATATCAGTGGCCCTAGTAACAAAGAACATCCTCAAAATTGTGAGCTTTGCTGACAACATTGGGACTATCCATTAGCAATCTGCGTAATGTCCTGCTGAATATGCTGGCGCTACATATGCATGGGGTATAAATATGTGAATTTTACTAAAGCATGTGTTACACCCGGTCCCAGCGCTGCCTCTGCACTCCGTTCTGCTCACTCACCTGTTCCTCGGGCTGTCCCTCTGCGGCGGTCTGTGCGTGGGCTGGGGTCTCCTGTCCCATCTGCTCTCCGGCGTCCTGAGTCCTCCTCCACTTCCTGGCACGCTGCTGGCAGGCCTCCAGACAGTCGGCTTAGGACGCGAGGCCGCGCCCACCGCCTCTCTTAAAGGGGCAGCGTGCATCTTTTGAAATAGCTAATTATCCAATGGCTGCGCACTCAGTACTATATCTGGTCACTCCACCATTAGGGAGTGCCGGAGCAACGTGTTCTATCATTGCTACATCCGGTTCTGTGCCTGTTCCGTCTGCGCTGCGTCTGCAGTCTCTGTGCTTCGCTGATACTTTTTGTCTCCTCAGATCATTGCTAACCCGTATCTGGCTAATCTGGACAATCTCGGCTATTACCGGCGCAAGTGTCATCCCGTTCCGCCATCAGCCATCGGTACCCGTGGACCGTGACAAGGTCACTGAAGCCAGCCTTCTACCATCCGTTCTGGACCAGGACCTTACCCTTCTCCGTCAAGAACTTTCCACGGACTCTGTAAATACCTGTTACCCTTTTGGTCCCTCTGGGACAGCTGCCACGTGTCCGGGTCTAACTGGAGGTAGCACCTGTGTCCTCTGGGTATTCCATTCTGGTCCTGTTCGAGGGGCCTTACTACGGGTACCCGGGGCTCACTAGTTACGCCCCCTTCGGAGCCCCCCGGACCGCGGTCTCGAGGTTCCACATTAAAAAATAAAAACGAATGTGAACTTCAACACCTCTGCCTCCGCTTCCATTCGTTACAGATTGCTCCGGCAATGGAACCCGCTGGATCCCAGAGACCTCCGACCACGGATCTGTGCCAGGAGGTGGTCCGTTTGGGAGTTCAACAGGACAAGATCACGACTTATCTACGCAGCTTGTCTACCCGCATGGATTCCCTAGGGTCCTCGTCTGCACCTGACTCTTCTATCAATAATCAGGTACCAGTTCCCATGGCTAATCAAGGTCCCCGTCTGGCGGCTCCTACCCGTTTCCAGGGTGATCCTACTCTGTGTCGGGGTTTCCTCAATCAGTGCACTCTACACTTCGAAATCTTGGGGCATATGTTTGCTTCTGACCGAGCCAAGGTGGGCTTCATTATGTCACACCTGGGAGGAGAAGCCCTCGCCTGGCTAAACCCGCTATGGGAGAGAGGGGATCCAGTGGTTAACGATCTTCAATCTTTCCTAGAGGCTTTTCGCAGGACTTTCGATGAACCTGGTCGTACCACTTCGACTGCATCAAGGTACTCTCACGGTAGCTCAGTATGCTGTTAAATTCCGCACCCTCTCGTCTGAATTATCGTGGAACAATGAGGCCCTGGTTGCTAACTTCTGGGAAGGCCTATCCGGAAGAATCAAGGATGAGCTGGCGGGACGGGACAGACCTACTCTCTTGGAAGAGCTAATATCCTTGGCAACCCGAATTGACCTGCGTTTTCAGGAGCGCTCCATGGAGATCAAGCGGGACAAAAGGTCCTATCACCTGGACTCTAGTTTGTACAAAACAGGTACTTCACCCTCCGCCTCCGAGGACATGGAGGTGGACCATGTAAGTTTGGCCACCCGCCGCCGGGAGGCACGTCGCAAGGAGGGAAGTTGTTACTACTGCGGTAGTTCTGAACATTTGATTAATTTCTGTCCTAAAAAGTCGGGAAACTCCAGTGCCTAGGTCCGGTAGGAGGGGCCAACCTAGGTAAAGAGCAGTCCTCTCCCTCTTTACACATCTCTGTCACCGTGTCCTATGGAGCAATAAAATTCTCCGAACATTGTCTACTGGATTCTGGAGCTGCAGGGAACTTCATCCAGCAGGCGGTTGTGGATCATTACCGCTTACCAGTCCAGCGTCTTCCTGATCCGTTACAGGTGTCCGCCGTGGATGGCAAACCGCTGACCGAGCCCGTCCAGTTTCAAACCGAGTTGGTGGAACTCCGGGTAGGTCTAATGCATACTGAACGAATGCGATTTTATGTATATCCTGGTTTATCCCATCCCATGCTTCTAGGTTTACCTTGGCTCCAGATGCATGAACCAGTCCTTAATTGGAAAACTGGAGAGGTTCTGCGTTGGGGAGATACCTGCATGAATCGTTGCTTAACCCGGATTCAACCTGTTTCGCCTCCAGTCCAGCCTGATACCCTGCCAGGGTTGCCTTCCGCCTATTGGTCCTTCTCTGACGTCTTTGGGAAAAAGGAGGCTGAGAGACTACCTCCACACAGGTCGTATGACTGTCAGATAGAGCTTCTTCCAGGAGCATCACCCCCTCGCGGGAGAGTTTATCCTCTTTCACAGGCAGAGACTCAGGCCATGTCGGACTACATTCAAGAGAATTTGGCTAGAGGATTTATCCGAAAGTCATCGTCACCGGCAGGAGCTGGATTCTTCTTTGTGAAGAAAAAGGACGGATCCTTGCGGCCCTGCATTGACTATCGGGGTCTAAATCAAATCACGGTAAAAAACAGGTATCCATTGCCTCTTATTTCAGAGCTGTTTGATCGTCTCTGAGGGCCAAGATCTTCACCAAATTGGACCTCAGAGGGGCCTACAACCTGATCCGAATCAGAGAGGGAGACGAATGGAAAACAGCCTTCAACACCCGTGACGGCCACTATGAATACCTGGTAATGCCATTCGGCCTAAGCAATGCACCTGCGGTTTTTCAGGAATTTGTTAATGACATTTTCAGGGACTTGCTCTATACTTGTGTCGTGGTTTACCTGGACGATATTTTGATTTTTTCTGCTGACTTGACGTCACACCGGAGGCAAGTACGCCTGGTCTTACAAAGACTGAGAGAGAACAGGCTCTATGCCAAATATGAGAAATGCCTCTTTGAGCAGTCCTCTTTGCCTTTCCTTGGGTACATTGTATCTTCCACAGGATTAAAGATGGATCCGGAGAAATTGTCTGCAGTTCTCAACTGGCCTCGTCCGTCTGGGCTAAAAGCCATACAAAGGTTCCTCGGATTCGCCAATTACTACCGGCAATTCATTCCACACTTTTCCACCCGAGTGGCTCCAATCACAGCCTTAACCCGGAAAGGTGTAAACTCTAAGGAATGGTCCTCCGAGGCAGAAGAGGCCTTTGTTTCTCTCAAAAAAGCCTTCACTTCCGCACCCGTTCTCCATCGTCCTAATTCAAGTGAGCAATTTTTTCTTGAAGTTGACGCTTCTTCCATAGGTGCAGGAGCAGTTCTGACCCAGAAGTCGTCTACCGGGCGGATGATCTCGTGTGGTTTTTTTTCCAAGGTTTTTTCTCCTGCAGAAAGGAACTACTCTGTCGGTGATCGCGATCTGTTGGCCATCAAATTGGCTCTGGAGGAATGGAGACATCTTCTTGAAGGAGCTCAACACCAGGTAATCATATTCACCGACCATAAAAACCTTGCCTATCTCCAATCTGCTTTAAGACTGAATCCCCGTCAGGCCCGTTGGGCATTATTTTTTGCCCGTTTCAATTTTGTACTTCATTTCCGTCCAGCTGACAAGAACATCAAGGCAGACGCACTCTCTAGGGCCTTCTTGCCTCCTGAACTAGAGGAGGAACCTCAGCACATTATTGAACCTTCTAGGTTAGTCTCTGTTGCCTCCACTGGTCTGGCCCGGCTTCCTCCTGGGAAGACTTTCGTGTCTGCTTCTGACCATACTCGTGTTCTGCGCTGGGGTCATTCTTCTAAGTTGGCTGGCCATGCTGGTCAGAAAAAGACGAAGCAACTCATCTCCCGGTATTACTGGTGGCCTACCATGGTCAAGGATATCCAGGAGTTCATCGCAGCATGTCCTTCATGTTCTCGTAACAAAACTGTTAAACATCTACCAGCCGGCAGGCTTCTGCCTCTTTCCGATTCCGTCCGCTCCCTGGCAGCACATCGCGATGGATTTCATCACGGATCTTCCCATCTCTTCTGGCTGCTCAGTGGTATGGGTTGTGGTGGACCGCTTCTCTAAAATGGCTCACTTCGTTCCGCTATCTGGCCTCCAGTCTGCTCCAGAACTGGCCACTCACTTCATCCAGCACATCTTTCGTCTACATGGATTTCCTCTCCACATCGTGTCCGACAGGGGCGTCCAGTTCACCTCTAAGTTCTGGAGAGGACTCTGTAAAATGGTAAAAATTGAACTAGATTTCTCTTCTGCATATCATCCCCAGTCTAATGGGCAAGTGGAGAGGATCAATCAAATCCTGGCTGGATACCTGCGTCACTTCGTCAATGCTCATCATAATGACTGGGTAGAATTACTGCCCTGGGCGGAATTCTCCTACAACAATCAAGTAAGTGAATCTTCTGGAAAGTCTCCCTTTCAGATTGTGTTTGGACTGCAACCCGGAATTCCTCTTCCTGTCTCGGGATTGTTGGATGTTCCGGCAGTCGATACCTTGTCAAAGAATTTCTCGGACATTTGGAGAGAGACCAGGTCGGCTTTGGAGAAAGCTTCTCAACGTATGAAAACCATGCGGACAAAAGATGTTTGGAGGCTCCCATCTTTCGTCCAGGAGACAAGGTATGGCTCTCCTCCAAGTACATCCGTCTGAAGTTACCATCATACAAATTGGGTCCTCGTTTCATTGGTCCCTTTGAAGTTTTGAGACAGATCAACCCGGTCTCTTATAAACTGAAATTGCCTAATTCTCTAAGAGTACCTAACTCCTTTCATGTTTCCCTCCTCAAACCAGTAGTGTTGAGCTCCTTTTTTAAGGACCCGGGTACCACTCCTGATCCGGTCTCTGAGGATGATGTTTTTGAGGTAAAACATATCTTGGCCTCTAAACGAGTAAGAGGTAGGATCTATTACCTGGTGGACTGGAGGGGTTTTGGTCCTGAGGAGAGGTCTTGGGAGCCTAAAGAGAACATCCAGGCCCCTCTTCTTCTTAAAAGATTTCACGCAGGCTTGAAAAAGAGGGGGAGTAAAGAGGGGGATACTGTTACACCCGGTCCCAGCGCTGCCTCTGCACTCCGTTCTGCTCACTCACCTGTTCCTCGGGCTGTCCCTCTGCGGCGGTCTGTGCGTGGGCTGGGGTCTCCTGTCCCATCTGCTCTCCGGCGTCCTGAGTCCTCCTCCACTTCCTGGCACGCTGCTGGCAGGCCTCCAGACAGTCGGCTTAGGACGCGAGGCTGCGCCCACCGCCTCTCTTAAAGGGGCAGCGTGCATCTTTTGAAATAGCTAATTATCCAATGGCTGCGCACTCAGTACTATATCTGGTCACTCCACCATTAGGGGAGTGCCGGAGCAACGTGTTCTATCATTGCTACATCCGGTTCTGTGCCTGTTCCGTCTGCGCTGCGTCTGCAGTCTCTGTGCTTCGCTGATACTGTTTGTCTCCTCAGATCATTGCTAACCCGTATCTGGCTAATCTGGACAATCTCGGCTATTACCGGCGCAAGTGTCATCCCGTTCCGCCATCAGCCATCCGTACCCGTCGACCGTGACAAGGTCACTGAAGCCAGCCTTCTACCATCCGTTCTGGACCAGGACCTTACCCTTCTCCGTCAAGAACTTTCCACGGACTCTGTAAATACCTGTTACCCTTTTGGTCCCTCTGGGACAGCTGCCACGTGTCCGGGGTCTAACTGGAGGTAGCACCTGTGTCCTCCGGGTATTCCATTCTGGTCCTGTTCGAGGGGCCTTACTACGGGTACCCGGGGCTCACTAGTTACGCCCCCTTCGGAGCCCCCCGGACCGCGGTCTCGAGGTTCCACATTAAAAAATAAAAACGAATGTGAACTTCAACACCTCTGCCTCCGCTTCCATTCGTTACAGCATGAATGATTAGCAGAAACTACTAAAATTGAAAGAGGTTTTTTCTTGCAAGCAGAGAAATTGCTTTTTAGTGCAATTTCTCCTATCCTCCTTTGCTGTGTAGACAGCCTCAGAGGTGTCACTTACGGTTTGCTGGAAGTGTGACTGGCACATCATGGTGTATTTATATGTCAGAGGTGGCAGCAGCAGTCGCTGGGAGGCAGGAGATCAAAATCTACCCTCCTTTTTACTAGACATCATCAGTGTGTGAGACAGGTTGGGTTCATACCATAAATCAGGAATTTTACTACAGTCTGGATAGTGTCCTGAATTACACTTTGTGATCCCAATCATCGAGTAATTAAAGCTATTTTTTTTCCACATCCAACATAGTGAATCATTTTTACCCACTACATGTAGAAATTATTATTTTTGCCCTCAATATTGAAATTGCAACCCTAAGAAGGAAAAATCGTAGAATCATAGAAATCACAGGATCAATAGATGTTAAGGATATATAAATAATGGAAACAACATTTTATAAACATCTCGATTTATTCAGTATAGAGAATGAGCGCAACAAGCAGAAAATGATACACACCTTGTCTGCTATCAATGAGGTATTACTACTAAATAGTGTGTGTGAGTAGAAATAAGGACAGAAGTGAATGAGTTAGAAGAAAAAACAATCACACAATGAAACACTGACATACAGTGAGTACTGGCAAAAATGTTCAAAGCATAAAAATGATAAATAAAGAAGTTAAAAAAATAAGTGAATAAGAAATAATTTTTGACAAAAGCAAATAAGAAGTAATTATGGTGATCAGGTGTAGTGATCAAATAAATAAAATATCAGACATAAATATACCAAGGTTGAGTTAAAAGGTACCAAAATAGAAATGGAATAAGTGTGATGAAAAGTGAAAAATAATAAATAAAAAATATTAAAATGAAAAATGTAGAAGGCATGAAAATAATTATAATGATCAAATTAATAAATAATATACATTCTATAATAATGGTGCATTGTGAGTAAATAAAAATTACATATACAGTGGTATGTAAACGTTTTGGTACCCCCTGTCAAAATTACTGTTAATGTGAACAGTTAAAGTGAACCTGTCATGAGGATTTTGCTCACTAAACCTACAGACAGTGTCAGGTTGGCGCCGTTATACTGATTAAAATGATACTGTCATGTTGGGTGAGGGAGAAGCTAGGTGCACAACAACGGGAAGAGGGTGGGGGAGCCCAAACACTAGGAAAGGGGGGAGTGGAGGCCCCTAGGCTGATCTGACAACACCCTGTGTCCCTTAACGTCCCTAAATCGGTTCCGCACCTATCGCCAAGCAGAAACCTAATCCCTGATTGCCCCTACTGCTAGGCCCTGGATAGGGAGGGGACGGGGTAGGAGCTAATCAGCCCCCACTACAACTAAAGACGAAGCAGGAAGACAAACGAGGGAATACACTTAGCTTAAGTGACTGACACGTTTTGACATGACCCAGTGGATGGTCGATCAGCTAACGACACAACACACAACAGGGATGGAATAAGGGGGAGGAAGGCTCTACCGATAGGGAATGAGGGATGGTCACCACCTGAGCTCAAATCTGAGCCTGTCCCTGCACTCTCCTAACACCCATCAGGATGCCTCCTCCCTAGGTGTCACCTATAACTGCCCTGGTTAGTGCACTGGCCTGCAGCAACAAAAACACAACACTTAGCTTTCTCTGCTGCAAAGCACCACACAGCAGATTAAAGGCACTAGAAAAGCAAAATCAGCAGAAGCACCACTGCACCCAGAGAGCTCCTTACTCCAGCTTGGTCACTGCAGATTGCTCTAACACCGACAGTCAGCTGATGCATCAGGTGACCTTATAAAGGATGATGGGAGTGGTCACCACCCACATTGGCTGACCCAGAAGCAATGCAATTACACCAGCTTGGTAGCGGGGAAAAACTGACATTTAACCCCCGCTGGCCTGAAAGGAAAAAAGGTTTAACTCAATGGAAAAATGGATCGTGACAGCTCCAAGAAGAAACTTGTCGCCTTCTAGCACTTCCAACAGACAGAGGTAAATAGAGCTAACACCAGCACCTTACTGAAGGGATTCAGGGTATTTAAATATCCAGCAAAGGTGTGTCAATAAGCAGCAGAAGGTGGAGGTCACTGCTAGGTCCTAAAGGGAGAAAGATATCACTCCATAACAGAGATGAAAATCAAGAAGGTGCTTGCCAAGTGCAAATGACTGTCTGTCGCACCTGACACACCCGTGACAGTTACCTTGATTGATGAAATCCATCTTGTGGTTGTTGTTGTGTGGGGACTTCATGTGGTGCTCTGCTTACATATTCAACTTTATTGGCTTATGACAAGTCACTAATCCTTCACTCACCTAGCCCCTACTTTACATACTGTATATACTGTTGTGGGGTTAAAAAAAAAAGTAACTTCATCAAAATGGAGCAGCGGCGGCAGCACCTGCACTGTTGCATGATACATTCCTATATTTCATCTATGTTTTATTCCTATATGCTTTATTCCTACACTATCATGGGGTAAAATAAAAAAAATATCTTCATCAAAATTGCAGCGGCGGTGCCTGCACAGTACCATCTATCGGCAATAGATGCTACTGCGCAGGCACTGCCGGCACCATTTGATGGAGCCAATTTTTTTTTTCTCTAGCAAAATTGCACCAATGGTGGACGTTGCACAGTAGCATCTATCAGAATGCGATAGATGCTACTGCACAGGCACCGCCGCTGCTGACGCCATTTTGATTTTTTATTTTTTTTACCCCACGATAGTATAGTCATAAAGCATATAAGAATAAAGCATAAATGCATATAGGCATTCTACAAAAAATTAAGAGCATGCTGCCCCATATTATAAATAACAACCAATAATCTATATAATGCAAAAATGTGCAAACTTTATTGAGAACATTAAAATTATACAGAAAATATGATGAGTATTGATGAATGACAAAATGGACAGGCACAGCAGCAAAAAATGTATGTAAATGCACATGCGTGTGGTACAAAATATATACTAGTCATGTATAGGGGCAATATAAATGTGTCGCCATGACAAAATTAGGGAGTGAAAAAGAGGTGCTATGCATATGACATGGTAATAGATACTCTAGCACAGGGGTCTCAAACTCGGCAGAGTAAATGGGCCGCATATAAAAAAAATTTAAGCTGGAGGGCCGCATTCGTTCCAAACTTAATACAGTACAATGCTGTACTCAATACTCGTACACACACGGCTCCGCTCCGTCCACCTCGTGCACACGCGGATCCTCTCCGTCCACCTCGTACACACCGGGCTCCGCTCCGTCCACCTCGTGCACACGCGGCTCCGCTCTGTCCACCTCATGCACACGCGGCTCCTCCGTACACCTCGTGCACACGCGGCTCTGCTCCGTACACCTTGTACACACATTGCTCCGCTCCATACACCTCGTACACATGCGGCTCTGCGCTGTACACCCCGCTCCATACACACACGGCTTATCTTGTACACACACGGCTCCGCTCCATACACCTCGTACACACGCGGCTCTGCTCCGTACACCCCGCTCCATACACTTCATACACACACGGCTCCACAAACCTCGTACACACATGGCTGCGCTCCATACACTTCGCACACACACGGCTCCGCTCCGTATACCTCGTACACACACGGTTCTGCTACATCCACCCTGTAAACCCCTCCTGACCCCACACAAACTTACCCACATCCAGCACCATGTCAACCAGAACAGACAGCAGCGTCCTGCACACACTGAGGGCGGCCCCTGATCATGTGACCCTGACTCCTCTCCCTCCTGCGCGCCTTCCACCTTCTACCTGCCTCAGGGACTGAGCGCGCTCCTGAATGCTGTAGTGAGCATGAGACATGTGGTGCCCCGCGGGCCGCAGATGCCTGCCTCAGGGGCCGCATGCGGCCCCCGGGCCGCGTGTTTGGGACCTCTGCTCTAGAAGAATAGCACCTCTAATCCCAAAACAAGGAAACACTGTCCCACACCCATTGCACACTTGCCCAAGTAATATAAAGTTATAGGCCAATATGAATTACAACAACTAGTGCTTACCCATGTGGGATCTGCAGTGCACGTCCACAGAAAGGGGCTTCTGCATTTTTAGAGATGGTGTTATGTTTGTATCAAGAACTTGGTGAAATTTTATTGAACCATTGTTCCCTCTACCCGTGAAATGTTCCCTGTGTCATTGGCTGCGAAACAGCCCCAAAACATGACTGACCCACCTCCATGCTTAGCGGTTGGCAAGATGTTCTTTTCCTGAACTTCTATGTCCTTTTGTCTCCACACATAACTTAGATCATTGTGGCCAAAGAGTTCTATTTTAACCTCATTAATCCACATAACTTGTTTCTAAAATGGATCAGGCTTGTTTAATTTTTTTTTCATACTTCTAAAGCTGAATTTTATGGTGAGGACACAGGAGAGGTTTCCTTATGATGACTCTTTCATGAAGGCCATATTTGTACAGGTGTCTCTGTAACAGAAGAACAAGTCTTTTTGAAGGTTCTGATTTGCTTCTCTAGCAATCCTATGAACAGCTCTCACTGAAATTTTGCTTGGTCTTCCAGACCTTATCTTGACCTCCACTGCTCCTGTTAACTGCCATTTCTTAATTAAAGTTCAAACTGAGGCAAAGGAAATTTGAAAATGTTTTGCTATCTTCTTATATTCGTCAAGAGGATACCATGACAGAAAGGGGCCAGAAGATTGCGGCTTCTGGTTAAACAAACTCCTGCACTTATTAGAACTGCTTCACCATCCTATTAAACAGTGCAGGTTTGCTTGCTGTCATGTCAAGGGTTTATCAGTTCAGTTGATCTCCTGGAGCCCTACATCCTGAATTGTTTCAGCTGTTCAGTGTTAACCGCTCCTGTTAGGTATATATGCTTGCCACTGGCACTTGGGAGTTGTCAGTGATAGTTCTACTTCCTGGTTTAGGGTGAAGGAGAAAGTTCAGTCTTTGGAGTTGGTCTTTGGAGAGTTTTTCTGTAGATTGCTGCGTGGGTTTGAGTATTTTTCCTTATTCTCTCACACTTGCTTACCCCTTACCTTCCTATACCGCCTCTGTTATGTTTCGGTAGCTGAGGAGGACAGGAACAACAGCAGGGCAGCCGAACACCTGAGATGTTGGTAACTGATGGGTTGCAGATTCCTAAACTAACGACACAACTAGATAACTACACCTAAAGGCAGAAAGATGAAAGCTATCTGCCCCGGAGCAGATCCCCAAAGAAAATAGGAAGCCCCCAAACATATAATGGTGGTTAGACAAGATGAAAATACAAATATAGGCAGAAAATAGACTGAGCAAACGCTGGGGCCACAAGCTGACTAAATAGGATAGGACAGGAGAGATTACTTTCTGCAACCCAGAAAACCCTACAAAAATCCAACAATTCTGATTACAAAAATACTGAGATCACACGATCTCGCCACCCACTAAATCAGATCTCAGTGTGAACAAAAACCAAGCCGCAGCCACTGAAAAAACAGGAAAAAAGCAAATGAGCAAATAACAGTGGCTGCAGATAAACTGTGAGGAGCTCAGGCCCCAGGAGGGGACCTGGCTGACCTCCACAAAAGTGCAGAAAACAATGCAAATAGCAAGCACAAAAAGAAAAGCAAAAAATATCTTATCTGAAAGCAGGAGATGCAGGCAAGGCTCCAGCAAACTTCCAAATGAACCAGGAACCATAATTGAGACAAGAACAATTGATCACCGGCAACCATCATGGGAGGGAACCTCCCTTATATCAGACCAATCCGTGATCCCAGATTGCCACTCCTCGCTGAAAGGTTCAGTACTGTCTGTAACCACCAGAGGAAGCCTCTGCTCAGAAACCATCTCTAGCACATTCATAACAGAACCCCTCCCCTTGAGGAGGGGTCACCGAACCCTCACTTGTGCAACCGGGCCGATCAGGATGAGCTCGGTGATAGGCACGGATCAGTCTCCTAGCATGGATGTCCGAAGCAAACACCCAAGAATTGTCCTCCTGACCATAACCTCTCCACTTAACCAAATACTGGAGTTTCTGTCTAGAAAAACGAGAATCCAATATTTTCTCAACCACATACTCCAGATTGCCCTCAACCAAAACAGGGTCAGGAGGCGCAGCCATAGGAACCACTGGCTCGACAAACCTCTTCAATAAGGACTTGTGGAACACGTTATGGATCTTAAATGTCCCTGGAAGAAGGAAACGGAAGGAAACAGGATTAAGAATCTCCATGATCTTATAAGGTCCAATGAACCTGGGCTTAAATTTTGGAGATGCAACCCTCATAGGGATATTTCTTGAGGACAACCAAACCAAGTCCCCCACTTTAAACCGAGGACCATCAGTCCTATGCCGGTTGGCAAACCGTTGGGCCTTCTCCTGAGAGAAAGACAACCTCTCCACTACCTGGTCCCAAATCTGCTGCATTCGCTCCACAACAGAGTCAACACCCAGGCAGACAGAAGCCTCCGCCTGTCCCGAAGAAAATCGAGGGTGAAACCCAAAATTGCAGACAAATGGAGACGTAAAGGGTGGCAGAGCTAGCCCTATTATTAAGAGTAAACTCAGCCAAAGGCAAAAAAGAGACCCAGACATCTTGATCAGCAGACACAAAACATCTCAAATAAGTCTCCAAGGTCTGGTTTGTTCTCTCGGTTTGTCCATTGGTCTGAGGATGAAAAGCAGAGGAGAAAGATAATTGAACACCAAGTTTAGAACAAAATGTCCTCCAAAATCTGGACACAAACTGGACTCCTCTGTCAGACACAATAATCTCCGGAATGCCATGTAATCGAACCACGTGCTGAAGGAACAAAGGCTCCAAATCGGAGGAGGAAGGTAACTTAGGTAATGGCACAAGATGTATCATCTTGGAAAACCTATCACAGATTACCCAGATAACGGTCATTCTCTGAGAAACAGGGAGGTCGGAAATAAAATCCATAGAGATATGGGTCCATGGCCTCTTGGGCACAGGTAATGGCATTAACAAACCACTAGAGCGAGAGCAAGGCTTGGAGCGAGAGCAAGTCCCACAGGACTGCACAAATTCCCTGACGTCATGAGACAAAGTAGGCCACCAAAAGGACCGACTCACCAAGTCTCTGGTACCAAAAATCCCGGGATGACCAGCCAACACGGAACAATGAATCTCAGACATCACACTCTTCTTCCACTGGTCTGGGACAAACAATTTCCCAATAGGGCAGCGCTCAGGTTTATCCTACTGACACCCTTCCAAGGCCAGTCTCAAATTGGGCGAGATGGCGGAAAGAACTACACTCTCTTTCAAAATAACAGTAGGATCAGATAACTCAGGAAAGTCCACAAAGAAACTCCTCGAGAGGGCATCCGCCTTAACATTCTTAGTGCCAGGAAGAAAAGAAACCACAAAATTAAAACGTGTGAAAAACAAGGCCCAACTGGCCTGTCTAGGATTAAGTCGCTTGGCTGATTCGAGATAAACCAGATTCTTATGGTCCGTGAGAACCACCACCTGATGTTTGGCTCCTTCCAGCCAATGTCTCCACTCTTCAAAGGCCCACTTCATGGCCAATAACTCCTGATTACCCACGTCATAATTACGTTCAGTTGGAGAAAATTTTCGAGAGAAAAAGGCACAATGGTTACTCTTAGAGGTCTCTGGATCTCTTTGGGACGAAACGGCACCTGCCCCAATTTCAGAGGCATCAACCTCCACCTGAAACGGTAGAGAAACATCAGGCTGCCGTAGAACAGGAGCAGAAGTGAATTTCTGCTTAAGTTCCTGAATCGCAGAGACTGCCTCAGGAGGCCAATTCACCACATCAGAACCCTTTTTGGTCAAATCAGTCAATGGTTTAACAATACCGGAGAAATTACCAATAAATTTATGATAAAAATTGGCAAAACCCAAAAATCTCTGAAGAGCCTTTAATGAAGTAGGTTGGACCCAATCACAGATGGCTTGAACCTTGACCGGGTCCATTTCAATAACAGACGGAGACAAAATGAATCCCAGAAATGAGACCTTCTGTACGCCAAAAAGACACTTTGATCCCTTCACATACAGTGCATTCTCTCTCAAAATCTGGAACACAGTCCGAACATGTTTCACATGAGAGTCCCAGTCATTGGAAAAAATCAAGATATCATCCAAATAAACAATCAGAAATTTATCCACAAAATCCCTGAAAATATCATTCATGAAGGATTGGAAGACAGAAAGAGCATTAGTGAGCCCAAAGGGCATCACTAGGTACTCAAAATGCCCCTCTGGGGTATTAAACGCCATCTTCCATTCATCCCCGTGCTTAATGCGAATAAGGTTATACGCCCCCCTGAGGTCAAGCTTGGTAAACCAACTAACTTTTCACCCTGAAAAACAGGTCAGAAATCAAGGGTAACGGATATTGATACTTCACAGTGATCTTATTCAAGAGACGATAATCAATACACGGCCTCAATGAACCATCTTTTTTGGCCACAAAGAAAAAACCGGCACCCAAGGGTGAAGAGGATGGTCTGATATGACCCTTTTTCAATGACCCCTTGATATAAGATCGCATAGCATCGTGTTCAGGTACAGACAAGTTAAAAAGGCGACCTTTAGGAAATTTACGACCAGGCACTAATTCAATAGCGCAATCGTAGCTCCTGTGAGGGGGTAAAGATGCAGATTTACTTTCACTAAATACATCAGAAAAATCAGTCAAAAAGTCAGGAACATCCTGAGACTTGGGAGAGGCAGAAAAAACAGGAGTGTCGGCATTAACACATTGGCAGCCCCAACTGGTCACAGACACAGATTTCCAATCCAAAACAGGATTATGAATCTGCAACCAAGGGAAACCTAGTACAATAATGTCATGCAGATTATACAGCACCAGAAATTTGCAACTCTCCTGATGATCTGGTTCAACCCTCATTATCACCTAAGTAGAAAACTGGGGTTTATTCTCCGCCAAAGGGGTAGAATCAATGCCCAGTAGGGGAATAGACTTCCGCAGGGGTATCATGGGAAACCCACAACGTTTGGCAAAGTCAAAATCCATCAGGTTAATAGCTGCTCCCGAATCAACAAAAGCCTGAGCAGAAAATGTGGACAGGGAGCAAATCAGGGTAACAGTCAACAGAAATTTAGTCTGAACACTACCCAAGACAACTGAGCGTGCAAAACGTCTTCCCCGCTTAGGGCAGACTGAAATAGCATGAGAGGCATCACCACAGTAGAAACATAACCCATTGCGCTTTCGAAACTCATGACGCTGTGCCCCAGAAGTCACTCTATCACACTGCATGGGCTCAGAAGCTGGCTCACAAGGCAACACAATCTCACGCATACCTCTGCGCTCACGCAAACGTCTGTCAATTTGAATAGCCAATGACATAGAATCATTGAGACCAGAGGGAGCAGGGAATCCCACCATAACATCCTTTACATTCTCTGACAGCCCCTTCCGAAAAAGGGCTGCCAAAGCATCATCATTCCATTTGGTCAGGACTGCCCACTTTCGGAATTTCTGACAGTACAACTCAGCGTCTTCAAGACCCTGATTTAATGCCAACAAGGCTTTTTCAGCTTGATCAGTGACATTAGTTTCATCGTACAATAACCCCAGAGCCAGAAAAAATGCATCAACATCATTCAAAACAGGGTCCCCAGGTGTCAGGGAAAAAGCCCAATCCTGAGGATCGCCGCGCAGGAGAGAGATGACAATTTGAACCTGCTGTGCTGCGTTACCTGAGGACTTAGGTTTTAAGGCAAAAAACAACTTACAGTTATTTTTGAAATTCATAAATTTAGCCCGATCCCCCAAAAACAAATCTGGCATGGGTATCCTAGGTTCCACAACCGGCAACCCAGCAAGATAGGTAGCAATACTCCGAACCTCAGTGGCAAGCTGATCCACACGGCCAGACAACTGTGCAAACTCCATTGAGAGAAAAAAATCCTCCTCAGCACCCAGAAAAAGAGGGAAAAAATGCAACAGACAAAAAAAAAATCTCTGACAACTCTGACAACTTTTTTTTTTTTCCACACTATTTTTCCCTTCTGTGAGTACCATATAATTTTCAGTTATGGCCGGTGATACTGTTATGTTTCGGTAGCTGAGGAGGACAGGAACAACAGCAGGGCAGCCGAACACCTGAGATATTGGTAACTGATGGGTTGCAGATTCCTAAACTAACGACAAAACTAGAGGTAGCCGTGGAGCGTTCCTACGTTGATCCTAGACGCCTCGTCACAGCCTGAGATAACTACACTATACACTAACACATAAAGGCAGAAAGATGAAAGCTATCTGCCCCGGAGCAGATCCCCAAAGAAAATAGGAAGCCCCCAAACATATAATGGCGGTTAGACAAGATGAAAATACAAACATAGGCAGAAAATAGACTGAGCAAACGCTGGGGCCACAAGCTGACTAAATAGGATAGGACAGGAGAGATTACTTTCTGCAACCTAGAAAACCCTACAAAAATCCAACAATTCTGATTACAAAAATACTGAGATCACACGATCTCGCCACCCACTAAATCAGATCTAAGTGTGAACAAAAAGCAAGCCGCAGCCGCTGAAAAAACAGGAAAAAGCAAATGAGCAAATAACAGTGGCTGCAGATAAACTGTGAGGAGCTCAGGCCCCAGGAGGGGACCTGGCTGACCTCCACAAAAGTGCAGAAAACAATGCAAATAGCAAGCACAAAAAGAAAAGCAAAAAATATCTTATCTGAAAGCAGGAGATGCAGGCAAGGCTCCAGCAAACTTCCAAATGAACCAGGAACCACAATTGAGACAAGAACAATTGATCACCGGCAACCATCATGGGAGGGAACCTCCCTTATATCAGACCAATCCGTGATCCCAGATTGCCACTCCTGGCTGAAAGGTTCAGTACTGTCTGTAACCACCAGAGGGAGCCTCTGCTCAGAAACCATCTCTAGCACATTCATAACACGCCTCTGTTCCCCACACTGTTGTTTTGTGAGTGTATTTGTATGATTGTAATTTAAATTTATCCCTGTCTGTTGACCCTGTCAGGTATGTGTTTCCTATACACCTCAGCCCCTTATATCCCTCAGTGGGGGAGGGATCAGATAAGGGTTAAGTTAGGAGCATACATAAGTACAAGAACCCCGCATCTCCACCTTCAGGAGTAATCCGGGGGACAGGGATTCACTAGGCTGCCCCTAATTCAAGGGATCGTGTAGGTGCCCACAGTCCCTTGACACTACATGACAATAGCTTTCTCCTGCTTTGTGGACCTCCACTATTTTTATTTTCATAGTGCTAGACAGTTGAAGAACCTATGGCTGCTGTTTTTTAAAACCCAGTGGATCTACTCCAGCTGATCACATGGCTCCCCAAACCATCACCGATTGAGGAAACTTCACACTAGACATCAAGCAGCTTGGATTGTGGCCTCTCCACTCTTCCTCCAGACTCTGGGACCTTAATTTCCAATTGAAATGCAAAATTTACTTTCATATGAAAACAACACTTTGGACCACTGAGCAACAGCCCATTTCTTTTTCTCCTTGTCCCAGGTAAGACTCTTCTGGCAGTGTCTATTGGTCATGAGTGGCTTGACACAATGAATGCGACACTTGTAGCCCATGTTCTGGATACATCTGTGTGTGGTGAATCTTGAAGCAATGACTCCAGCAGCAGTCCACTCCTTGTGAATCTCCCCCAAATTTTTGTATAGCCTTTTCTTAACAATCCTTTCAAAGCTGTGGTTATCCCAGTTGCTTATGCACCTTTTTCTACCACACTTTTTCCTTCTACTCAACTTTCCATTAATATGCTTGGTTACAGCACTCTGTTAACAGCCAGTTTCTTTAGCAATGACCTTTTGTGGCTTACCCTCCTTGTGGAGTGTCAATGACTGTCTTCTGGACATCTGTCTAGTCAGCAGTCTTCCCCATAATTGTGGAGCCTACTGAAACAGAATAAGGGACCTTTTTAAACACTTAGGAAGCCTTTGCAGGTGCTTATTAATTATTCTAATTTACTGAGATAATGACTTTTGGGTTTTCATTGGCTGTAAGCCATAATCATCAAGAGTAAAAGAAATAAACACTTGACTCTGTGTGTAATGACTCTATATAATATATGAGTTTCACTTTTTGTATTGAAGAACTGAAATAAATTAACTTTTGATGATATTCTAATTTTGTGAAATGCACCTGTGCTTTTTATGTGTATGTACAGTATTTCTGTTTTTGGATGAAATCATCCTTTTAACCCCTTTCTGCCACTGGACGTACTATCTCGTCCATGTGCCCTGGGCCTTAATTCCCATGGACGGGATAGTACGTCATGGGCGATCAGCCGCACTCACGGGAGGAGCGCGGCTGGTTGTCAGCTGATTCTCACAGCTGACACCCGGCACTAAGTGCCAGGAGTGGTCACAGACAGCCCCTCTGCCTTTGAATCAGAGACCTCGCGGCATGACACGGGGTCCTGATCGCTGCCATGGAGACCCGACATCCGGGTCTCCAGACCTGAGAGACTTCCTGTCATGGCAGTGATGACCATGAAGTCTCTCAGGTCAGTGTAATAGAAACTGCAGCGCTGACAGCTTCTATAGCATGCAGATCTGCATGCTATAGAAGCGATCAGCCTGCACAAAATGTGTCCCATAGTGGGACAAAGTGTAAAAGTAAGAATTAAATAAAAAAAACGTTTTTTAAATAATTGTTAAAATATTTAAAAAATAATAAAAAATACTAATAAAAAAAATCAATATTTATTTCATCAATAAATAAATATTTGAATTAAAAAAAAAATCCAAACAATAAAAGTACACATACTTAGTATCGCTGCATCCGTAACGACCTGACCTATAAAATTGTCCCACTAGTTAACCCCTTTAGTGAACACCATTAAAAAAAACAAAAAAACAATGCTTTATCCTCATACCGCCGAACAAAAAGTGGAATAAGACACGATCAAAAAGACGGATATAAATAAATCTGTTACCGATGAAAACATCATCTTGTCCTGCAAAAAATAAGCCACCATGTAGCTCCATCACCAGAAAAAAAAAAAAGTTATAGCTCTCAGAATAAAGCGATGCAAAAATAATTATTTTTTATATAAAATAGTTTTTATTGTATAAAAGCACCAAAACATAAAAAAATGATATAAATGAGGTGTCACTGTCATCATACTGACCCAAAAAATAAAACTGATTTATCAATTTTACCACATGCAGAATGGTATAAACGCCCCACCCCAAAAGAAATTCATGAATTGCTGGTTTTTGCTCATTCCGCCTCACAAAAATCGGGTTAAAAAGCGATAAAAAAATATCATGTGCATGAAAATGGTACTAATAAAAACGTCAACTCGTCCCGCAAAAAACCAGACCCCACATGACTCTGTGGGCCAAAATATGGGAAAATTATAGCTCTCAAAATGTGGTGATGCAAAAACTATTTTTTGCAATAAAAAGCTGCTTTTGGTGTGTGACAGCTGCCAAACATAAAAACCCGCTATAAATAGTAAATCAAACCCCCCTTTATCACCCCCTTAGTTAAGGAAAAATAATAAAATAAAATAAATTTATTTATTTCCCTTTTCCCATTAGGGTTAGTGCTAAAGTTAGGTTTAGGGTTGGGGCTAAAGGTAGGTTTAGGGTAGCAGCTAAAGTTAGGGTTGGGGCTAAAGTTAGGATTACAGTTGGGATTAGGGTTAGGGTTGGGATTAGGGTTGGGGTGTGTTAGGGTTAGATTTGTGGTTAGGATTATGGTTGGGATTAGTGTTAGAGGTGTGTTGGGGCTAGGGTTGGAGTTAGAATTGGGGGGTTTCCACTGTTTAGGCACATCAGGGGCTCTCCAAATGCGACATGGCGTCTGATCTCAATTTCAGACAATTTTGCATTAAAAAGTCAAACGGCGCCTCTTCACTTCCGAGCTCTGCCATGCGGCCAAAGAGTGGTTTACCCCCACATATAGGGTATCAGCATACTCAGGACAAATTGCACAACAACTTTGAGGTCCCATTTCTACTGTTACCCTTGGGAAAATAAAAAATTGTTGGCAAAAATATCATTTTTGTGAAAAAAATATTTTTTTATTTTTACGGTTCTACATTATAAACTTCTGTGAAGCACTTGAGGGTTCAAAGTGCTCACAACACATCTAGATAAGTTCCTTAGGGGGTCTACTTTCCAAAATGGTGTCACTTATGGGGGATTTCCACTGTTTAGGCACATCAGGTGCTCTCCAAATACGACATGGCATCCGATCTCAATTCCAGCCAATTTTGCATTGAAAAGTCAAACTGCCCTCCTTCCCTTCCGAGCTCTGCCATGCGCCCAAACAGAGGTTTACCTACATATATGGAGTATCAGCATACTCAGGACAAATTGTACAACAACTTTTGGTGTTCAATTTCTCCTGTTACCCTTGGTAAAATAAAACAAATTGGATCTGATCTAAATTTTTTGTGAAAAAAAGTTAAATGTTCATTTTTTTTTAAAACATTCCAAAAATTTCTGTGAAGCACCTGAAGGGTTAATAAACTTCTTGAATGTGGTTTTGAGCACCTTGAGGGGTGCAGTTTTTAGAATGGTGTAAATTTTGGGTATTTTCTATCATATAGACCCCTCAAGGTGATTTCAAATGTGATGTGGTCCCTAAAAAGAAAATGGTGTTGTAAAAATTAGAAATCGCTGGTCAACTTTTAACCCTTATAACTTACTAATAAAAAAAAAATTTGGTTCCAAAATTGTGCCGATGTAAAGTAGACATGTGGTTTATTTTGTGTGACATATCTCTGTGATTTAAGGGCGTGAAATTTCAAAGTTGGCAAATTGCAAAATTTTCACCAAAATTCCGTTTTTTTCAGAAATAAATGCAATTCATATCAAAGAAATTTTACCACTATCATGAAGTACAATATGTCTCAAGAAAACAATGTCAGAATCACTGGGATCCATGGAAGCATTCCAGAGTTATTATCTCATAAGGGGACAGTGGTCAGAACTGTAAAAATTGGCCTGGTCATTAACATGGAAACCACCCTTGGGAGTAAAGGGGTTAATGTATATTTAATAAACATAATTTTAGGTCTTTTTCTATGCTAATGTGAGTGTGCCCTTACATTCTATCTTAACTACTTTAGGACTCACCCAAAAGAACTTTGGACACGAGTCCATGGGTGTTTTGTTTTGGTAGCTGAGGAGGGCAGGAGCAAAAAAACGCAAAGGCAGCCAAACACCAGAGAGGTTGGTATCTAATAGGTTGCAGACCCCTAAACTAACCGCACAACTAGAAGCAGCCGTGGTACAGGAGAGAATACTGTCTGCAACCCAACAAAACCCTAGGAAAAATTCCAACACTTCTGATTCCAAAAATGCTGAGACCACACGGTCTCGACCACCTATATCAGATCTCTGGTGTGAAAAGGCAGCAACACAGCAGTAAAATATCACAGGTACTGAGCACAAGTGCAAATACAAAAGGAGAACAGAGACCAGCACAAGCCCCCCAAAGGGGACCTGGCTGAACTCAAAAATCAAGGCAGCAAAACAAAGGGAAATCAAACCACAGAAAAAAAACACAAAGGAACTTATCTGAATGATAGCAGGAGACAGCAGAAAGGCAAGCTGAATTCCAACCTAGACCAGGAAGTAACAATTGATTACCAGCGGGGATCATGGGAGGCCAGCTCACTTATATCAGACCAGTCCATCCCCCCTGATAACTATTCATCCATTGCAGGTGGAGAACTCTTGTTGTTCAACATAGGTTCAATACTCTCAGCAACCACAAGAGGGAGCCTCAGCTCCTAAGTCGTCTCCAACACGTTCACAACAGTACCCCCTCCTTGAGGTGGGGGTCACCGAACCCTTACGTGCGCTACCAGGCTGATCAGGATGAGCTCAGTGATAGGCACGGACCAGTCTCCTAGCATGAATGTCAGAAGCAAACACCCAAGAATTGTCCTCCTGACCAAAACCTCTCCACTTAACCAAGTACTGGAGTCTCCACCTAGCAAAACGAGAATCCAATATTTTCTCATACTCCAAATTGCCCTCAACCAAAACAGGGTCAGAAGGCGCAGCCATAGGAACCACTGGCTCGACAAACCTCTTCAATAAAGATTTGTGGAATACGTTGTGAATCTTAAATGTCCCTGGAAGAAGCAAATGGAAGGAAACAGGATTAAGAATTTCCATGATCTTATAAGGTCCATGAACCTTGGCTTAAATTTTGGAGACGCAACCTTCATCGGGATATTTTTTGAGGACAACCAAACCAAGTCCCCATTTTAAACCGAGGACCATCAGTCCTGAGAGAGAGACAACTTATCCACTACTTGGTCCCAAATCTGCTGCATTTGCTCCACAATAGAGTCAACACCCGGACAGACAGAAGCCTCCACCTGCCCCGAAGAAAACCGAGGATGAAACCCGGAATTGCAGAAAAAAGGAGAAATCAAGGTGGCAGAGCTAGCCCTATTATTAAGAGCAAACTCAGCCAAAGGCAAAAAAGAGACCCAATCATCTTGATAAGCAGACACAAAACATCTCAAATAAGTCTCCAAGGTCTGGTTTGTTCTCTCAGTTTGCCCATTGGTCTGAAGGTGAAATGCAGAGGAGAAAGACAACTGAACTCCAAGTTTATAACAAAATGTCCTCCAAAATCTGGAAACAAACTGGACTCCTCTGTCAGACACAATGTTCTCTGGAATGCCATGCAACCGAACTACCTGCTGAAAAAATAAAGGCACCAACTCGGAGGAGGATGGCAACTTAGGCAGTGGCACAAGATGTATCATCTTGGAAAACCTATCACAGATCACCCAGATAATGGTCATTCTCTGAGAGACAGGGAGGTCGGAAATAAAATCCATAGAGATATGGGTCCATGGCCTCTTGGGCACAGGCAATGGCATTAACAAACCACTAGAGCGAGAGCAAGGTTTGTACAGAGAACAAGTCCCACAGGACTGTACAAAGTCCCTGACGTCACGAGACAAAGTAGGCCACCAAAAGGACCGACTCACCAGATCTCTGGTAACAAAAATACCGGGATGACCAGCCAACGCAGAGCAATGAACTTCAGACATCACATTCTTTCTCCACTGGTCTGGTACAAACAATTTCCCAACAGGGCAGCGTTCAGGTTTATCCTCCTGAAATTCCTCCAGAGCCAGTCTCAAATTGGGCAAGATAACGGAAAGAACCACACCCTCCTTCAGAATAACAGCAGGCTCAGTTACCTCAGGAGAATCCGCAAAGAAACTCCTCGAGAAGGCATCCGCCTTAATATTCTTAGTGCCCGGGAGAAAAGAGACCACAAAATTAAAACGTGTGAAAAACAAGGCCCACCTGGCCTGTCTAGAATTAAGATGCTTGGCCGATTCGAGATAAACCAGGTTCTTATGGTCAGTGAGGACCACCACCTGATGTTTGGCTCTTTCCAGCCAATGTCTCCACTCTTCAAAAGCCCACTTCATAGCCAATAACTTCCGATTTCCCACATCATAATTACGTTCAGCTGGGGAAAATTTTCGAAAGAAGAAGGCACAAGGGTTACTCTTAGAGGTCTCCGGATCCCTTTGGGACAAAACGGCACCTGCACCAATCTCAGAAGCATCAACCTCCACCTGAAATGGTAGAGAAACATCAGGTTGCCGTAGAACAGGAGCAGAAGTGAATCTCCGCTTAAGCTCCTGAAACGCAGAAACTGCCTCAGGAGACCAATTCACTACATCAGAACCCTTTTTGGTCAAATCAGTCAGTGGTTTCACAATACCAGAGAAATTAGCTAGAAATTTACGATAAAAATTAGCAAAACTCAAAAATCTCTGAAGAGCCTTCAATGTAGTGGGTTGAACCCAATCACAAATGGCCTGAACTTTGACCGGGTCCATTTCAATAACAGACGGAGAGAAAATGAATCCCAGAAATGAAACCTTCTGTACGCCAAAAATACATTTTGATCCCTTCACATACAGTGCATTTTCTCTCAAAATCCGGAATACCATCCGAACATGTTCTACATGAGAATCCCAGTCATTGGAAAAAATCAAGATATCGTCCAAATAAACTATCAGAAATTTATCCACGAAATTCCTGAAAATATCATTCATAAAGGATTGGAAGATGGAAGGGGCATTAGTGAGCCCAAAAGGCATCACTAGGTACACAAAATGCCCCTCTGGAGTATTAAACGCCGTCTTCCATTCATCACCGTGCTTGATGCGAATAAGATTATACGCCCCCCTGAGGTCAAGCTTGGTAAACCAACTAGCACAAGCCCCCCAAAGGGGACCTGGCTGAACTCGAAAGCAAGGCAGCAAAACAAAGGGAAATCAAACCACAGAAAAAAAACCACAAATGAACTTATCTGAATGATAGCAGGAGACAGAAGAAAGGCAAGCTGAATTCCAACCTAGACCAGGAAGTAACAATTGATTACCGGCGAGGATCATGGGAGGCCAGCTCACTTATATCAGGCCAGTCCGTCCCCCCTGATAACCATTCATCCATTGCAGGTGGAGAACTCTTGTTGTTCAACATAGGTTCAATACCCCCAGCA
The DNA here is from genome assembly GCA_033576555.1 of Oophaga sylvatica. Lineage (NCBI taxonomy): Eukaryota > Metazoa > Chordata > Amphibia > Anura > Dendrobatidae > Oophaga > Oophaga sylvatica. The sequence goes on from JARQOD010000002.1 coordinate 579,324,653, forward strand.
ACCACCAGAGGGAGCCTCAGCTCCTAAGTCGTCTCCAACACGTTCACAACACATGGGCATCTCTGGTGCTTGTCCACATTATGGCCAAGTGCAGGAGCTGTCTTTACATGGAATGCATATTCTGGTTTGTAAAGTGGAAAAAGTAGTGCAACCTGTGTTTTTTTTTTCCCGACATAGATCATTGTTGGAAAATTAGCCATGTGCACAGCCAAATTCCACTTTAATTTTGTGTGTGACTTCAAATCCAGGCCTCCATTGGTTAATAAATTTGATTTCTATTGATGATTTTTGTGTGATTTTGTTGTCAGCACATTCAACTTTGTACAGAACAAAGTATTCAATAAGAATATTTCATTCATTCAGATCTAGGATGTGTTATTTGTTCCCTTTATTTTTTTGAGCAGTGTATATCTGATCGAAAATGGAGGGGTTTGGATGTGGTTAATGCAGTTTACCCTCATAGATTGTAGCTCTTAATACATCCCTCACTCATCTTGGTATCTGTTGAATTATATGTTAAGAGTATATCCAGGACTTTCTAAAAAACAAAAAATGTACCAAAGCACTAACAGATTACCCCCTTTAATCTATAATGTCTTTATTGTCTGTACACGCCCCTCCAGAGTTGCCAACAGTCCAGAAATTCCGAGACAGTCCGTAAACATTTTTTGCCCTATCCGTAATTTTTTTTTTCAAATCGACAATTTATTTTTTTTTGAGGCTGAAGAAACATACAATTTATTTTCACTTATCAGTTTCCAGTGACTGCAGCTGATTTCTCATATCAGAATTCCGGGCTGTAGACATATATTACTTATAATCGCAATGATTTATTATGGTTTTCCAACGTGTCTGGAAAAAAATATTGTCTGTCCATGATTTTTTGATAAGCTGTCTAGAAAAGAAATAAAAAGTCAAATTGGCAACTCTGAATTGTACAGTTCTGAGGAATATATTGCCACTCTTACTATCCACATTTATTTTTGAGCAGACAGCAATGCATTAGATGACTGACCCAGAAATGTCTGCCCCCATCACCACTTTGCAGCACAGTTCTTGCCTCCTGAGTGGCAGCAGCTCCCTCCTCTCATTTGCTTCGCACTTGTGGGCCCCTTTAAGAAGAGACAACTTAGACATCCGCACCAGGGGCTCCCTGATCTCATCTGGTTGAGCAGTGATGGATCTACAGGGGATTTTCCTGGCACATGCCCAGCAGACCTCTTCTGGCAGGAGAGTGGCCAGCTCCCTCTCAGGAAACGCCTTCTCCCTGACAAGAGCCACAGCCCCTCTCTGCCTGTGTGCATGGCTCCAGAAGAGGCTCCCAGACCCCCAAGTCCTACCTGCCAGCTTCTGGGCTGCAGCCAGAGGGAAGCCCCTGCCTCCTCCCTGTCTGGGGTCTGCAACTTGCAGCAGCCACCCCGGCCCCTGAGACTTTAATCGGATTGATTCCCAGTGCCAGGCAGTCTGTGTGCTGAGAGGCTGAGACTTTTGCGTGTCAAATGATGTGTCTGCTCCTCTCCCCCTCCCCCTGCCATTAGAAAGCCTTCTGCTGCTGCTGATCCTGGGGCTTCAGAAGGACGTGCAACAGTTTGGAGTGGAGCAGACACTTGGACTTGGGTGGAGGACACATCTGCTGCAGGTGGTCGCCGCCTCCTAGTGTCCTCAGCTCTTCTTCTCTGTGGTTCTGGATGTATGGTAGAAAGTTCTGCAGCCTGGAGGGGGCTTGGGAGGTGGGAACAGAAACAGTAGCACCAGAGGAGGAGGAAGGGAGAGAGACCCCAGCTGTGCCTGCTGGAAACAATGTTGCAATGTTGAATCTCCGGCATTTCCTAAGAGGATGTCAGTGGGATCTTCTTCTCTTAGGTGCCACCTTGTGATGATGCCATTGCTGGAGTGACTTGCTCTGTGGATCACTGACCTGTTGCATGCTGAGCTGCCTCTTCTGGAGAGGTCATTCATCTGTACATTTGAGCCCCACCAGGATCATTTCGGATGCCTCTCCTGAGGGATCATTCTTACCATCATGGGCACCAAGCAGACCAAGGTCTGCCAAGCTTCCAATGCTGGAGGGGAAAGCCCTCAGCAGCACCCCCCGGGATCCCGGAGGAGCACTCCTGCCAGGGAGAGAGGGGACTTCTGGTCTTTTGGAGTGAAGTCTGGGGATAAATTTGGAAAGAGTGGATCCTCCAATCTACCCCCTTATCACAGGAGGCTCAAGATGATCCAGGACATGATGCTGCTGGTCAAACAGGGGAGACAGGAGGAGGCCACTGAACTGTTGAGACACCTGAGACAGGTGAGTGGTGACAGCCCTGACATAAGGATTCTAGCAGCTGGGTGCAGACATGCTGGAATATTGTATATACTGGGTAATGTTACATGGGGTTGGCACATACTGCGCATGGGACTTAGGGTTCGGTCAGGATAAGGGTATGTTTCCACGGTCAGTAATTGCTGCGTGTTTGACGCTATGTACAGCTGCAGCGTCAAACACACAGCGTCCAGATGTTACAGCATAGTGGAGGGGATTTCATGAAATCCGTCTCCACTATGCGTTAAAACACGCAGGCGGCAGACCTGCGTAAACGGACATGCGGCGCGTCTTTTTAGATCGCAGCATGTCCTTTTACCTTGCGGCGACGCTCCGTTGCCGCAAGGTAAATAACACAGGCCTATGTATCGCTGCGGCGATTCCGGATGTGTTCAATGAAATCATCCAGATTCACCGCACGTTCAGAAGGGGGCGGAGCTTTGGGCGGAGCGGGGTTTCCGCTCCGTCCAAAGCGCTGTGGTTCCGGAACGTGGAACCATACCCTTAAAGTAGTTTAGCAACATCTGCAAGGAGTTTGTATGTTCTCCCCGTGTTTGCGTGGGTTTCCTTCAGGTTCTCCGGTTTCCTCCCACACTCCAAAGACATACTGATAGGGAAATTAGATAGACTGTGAGCCCCAATGGGGACAGTCATGATGATATCTGTGAAGCGCTGCTGAGTATAATTTCGCTGTATGTGATAGCTGTAATAAGTTAGAATAGTTTAGATAAGTAGTACTTTACGATATCCTAAGATCCAAATGAAACAAAAATTCTTTTTTTCAACAATATTCTTTATAGTTGGGGAAGTTTTAACAATTTTTGAGGAAAGGGTTATAGTTATAGTCAATATAGTGAGTGACAAATAGTAAACAATGATAAAAAAAAATATTGAAATTAAACAAGAAAGGAGTAATATCCATACAATAAACAAGGGAGAAAGAAGGGTTAGGACAAAAGGGTAAGGCCGGAGTCACACTGGCGACAAAATCGGACGACTGCAATGCGATGAAATATCGCATTGCAGTCGGACCTATGTTAATCTATGGAGCAGCTCCCAGTATCAGATTTTTTGTGGTCCGTTTTAAACGTCCGTGTACAATCGCAGCATGCTGCGATTGTCACCGATTGTGGGTCGACTATCGCCAATGCAAGTCAATGGGAGCGATGAAAAATCTGATTACAAACGGACCACACTGTGTGACTTGCGATGAAATCGCATCGGTGTCCTTTAGAAAAGCCGGCAATTCATCCCCGGCTATACTGTAAAATCACACTGACAGCTTTAATAAAGACTAGAAAGAATAGATATACACACATAGAATACATATATATATATATACATGTCATTGTGACATGTACATATACATATATTTATAGTTCCTAGACTTCCACATACTGTAATAGCCGCTAATTCAATTGCCGGGTTTTGTGAAATCACAGAAGCCGACATGAAATGATACATTGTTTCTACACATTTAACCATGTAATTTCATGTATTTTTATATATGTTTGAAACATACAATTACATGAGTGTATTTGTGCAAAATTTCAGACATGTAGGGGTTAATTAAAGGTGTAATTTCGTTGAAAAAAAATGCGTGGGCTCCCGCTGTATTTTCTCCACCAGACAGACAAAGCAAAGCGAGTGGGGGCAGATAATAATAGCCCAGGGAGGGTGCATTTTTTTGTGCCCCCCCTGGCTACTAACATCTGCCCCCAGACACCCCAGAAAGGGCAAATCTATAATTAGATTCGCCCTTTCTGGCACTTTGCCCGTCTATTCCCATTGCCCTGTAGCGGTGGCGAATGGGTTAATCTCACCTTACTGTCACCTTGCAATTGAAAGGTGACCTTAAGGCAGGTTAATGATTGATAGCTGTCAATTAGACAACTATCAATTATTAATCCTATTGAAGTAAATAAAAAAACACACACACTTTAAGAATAAATAATTTTAATGAAATAAAAACACATTTTTTTGACCATATTTTATTTTACACTTAATCCGTGCGAAGCCATTGATCTCCTAAAATAAAGAAAAAGAAATAAAACAACATTATTCTTACCTATTCCGCCGATCTGTCACGTCCCACGCTGTAATCCTTCACAAAGGGTTAACTAGCTTTGAGCCAAGCAGTGCAAGTAATCCTGCATGCTCAGCTCAAAGCTCCTGAATGAATAAGTTCCTCTCCTGGCGACAGGAGAGGATGTGTTTCATGAATGAAGCTTAATTGATTGTATCCACTTTCCCTTTAGGTCAGGTCACTAAAGTTAAATTGGCAATAAATCAATTAAGCTCCATTCATGAATCTATTCCTCTACTTTCGCTGGGAGAGGAACTTATTCATTCAGGGGAATACAGGTCTGAGACAGCATTATTAGCTCTCTGCCACCTGTAACCTGTTAACCCTTTCTGATGGATTACACCGTGGGACCTGACTGTACATCGGATTGGTAAGTATAATTTTGCTTTTTTATTTTATTTTTATTACAGGAAATGGTTTTAGCAGGAAAATAAAATATGGTCAAAAACTGTGTGATTATTTAATTAAACTTATTTTTTATTAAACTGTGTGTGTTTGATTTTTCTTTCATACGATAGGATTAATAATTGATAGTTGTCTAATTGACAGCTATCAATTATTAACCTGGCTTAAAGTGACCTTTCAATTGCAAGGTCATTTTAACCCCTTATTAACCCATTCGCCACCGCTACAGGGCAATGGGAATAGACGGGCAAAGTGCCAGAAAGGGCGAATCTAATTATAGATTTGCCCTTTCTGGGGTGTCTGGGGGCAGATGTTAGTAGCCAGGGGGGGGCACAAAAAAAATGTACCCTCCCTAGGCTATTATTATCTGCCCCCACTCGCTTGCTTTGTCTGTCTGGTGGAGAAAATACAGCGGGAGCCCACGCATTTTTTTTCAACGAATTTACACCTTTAATTAACCCCTACATGTCTGAAATTTAGCACACATATACTCATGTAATTGTATGTTTCAAACATATATAAAAATACATGAAATTACATGGTTAAATGTGTGGAAACAATGTATCATTTCATGTCGGCTTCTGTGATTTCACTGAAGCCGGCAATTGAATTAGCGGCTATAACAGTATGTAGAAGTGTAAGAACTATAAATATATGTATATATATATGTCACAATGACATATATATATATATATATATATATATTGTGCTCTATGTGTATATATCTATTCTTTCTTTTGGCATTTAAATACTATTCTTTTGGATCCATTATATGTCAGTTTTGCAAGCCTGCGAGAAAATCTCGCAAGTCGGATGAAAATCGGATGTTACAAGGTACACACACATGCGATTAAATCGCTTCTTTGAAGGAAAATCGGATGCCAGAAGGATGTGTGATGTTTTTATTTTGATCCGATTGTCGACCGTCTAAAACGGACCGATTTTTTGTGGTTGTGTGTGACTCCGGCCTAAGGGAAAGAAACAATGTGCTGCACCCCAGCACCATGCGAAATCCATGACCATGGGCACTACTGAAGGTAGCATCACTAGGACAGCATATCACTATCGAGAAATCATTGAGCACGAGCCGTGGAAAGGTAATGTAGAAAAAACAAAACAATGCTTCCACCGAATTCTGACGCAATCTGTGGTTATCCCCATCAGGGCTCATTCAGACTTCCATTTTTCACATCTATGTTCTATGCATGCTTCTACGGATAGAACTCGTACTCGATAGTCCGAGTGTAAAAAAAAAATGAAAAAGGGACAGGTCCATGTTTTTGATCTGAGTATGGCCATGTTCACACATTCAGTATTTGGTCAGTATTTTACATCAGTATTTGTAAGCTAAAACCAGGAGCGGGAGAAAGATACAGAAGTGGTGACGTGTTTCTATTAAGGTGCTTTTACACTGCGTTCTGGCACGCATTCGGTGGCCCAAGCGGGGTTTATGTCTCAACCACCGCAAGATGCAGTTTAATATGTCTGAATGTCCGTCTACTGTAGGTGTACACTATCGAAAATGATGCGCGACAGAGCATGCGTTTACTCTGTCGACACCATTATAGTCTATGGCTCTGTCGGCGCATAAGCCGAATCCGTTTTGCAAGGGGGTTCGGACGTATGCCCTGACGGAACCAGCGAATGGGTGCCAGAACGGGTTCCACTCTGATTTTGGCTTTCAAATACTGATGTAAAATACTGATCAAATACTGAACGTGAGAATGTGGCCTTACAGGTCAAATTGTTGAATACAAGGCAATAGGTCTGTGAAAAAATATCGTATAGCATACAGATGCCATCTGTGTGTCATTCACGTGCTGTCCAATTTTTTCTGTTTAAGGGCTTATCCACACATCAGTATCTTGTATCAGTGTTTGTATGCCAAAACAGGAGTGCAACTTCCAGAGAAAAACTATACTTGAAGGTAACACCAGTTTTTTGTTTTGGTATAGAAATACTGATCAAAAATACTAACGTCTGAATAAAGCCTAAGACCTCTTTCACACTTCAGTCGTGTGACGTCCGCCTAAGAGAAAAGTGCAAAAACGGATGCAAGCGGATCACTTTTCTGACGGATCCGTCATGAAATTTTCAACCCGGAAAAAGAAATTTTTCTACCTGGAAAATGCAGGTACGCATGTCTGGACCGAGGAGAGAGGAAGAGATATCCCGGACAGTTTTGGCAGTATTTTCAATGGTTTTCTATGGAAGCGAGCGGATTCCGTCAAAGACGGATGCCAGCGGATCCGCCCCCCATAGCACATTAACAAATGGCGGATGCGGCGGATCCGCATAGTCCGCCTTTTGGCGGGCCAAAAAAACGTTGCATTGGACGTTTTTCTGAAACGACGGACGCAAAATTTTGGGCGAATCCGTCAAAAAATGGACAACCATCCGTCAAAATCCGTCACCAATGCAAGTCAATGGAAAAAGAAACGGATCCGCCAAAAATAAATGGCGGATCCGTTTTTTTTCACATTTTGACGGATTTTGACTGACGTCGCACGACTGAAGTGTGAAAAAGGCCTTACATAAGAGCTAATTGGTAGCAGAATCTTGGACGGAATCAAATTTTACAAAAAAACATTTAGGCCATACATAGGAAAATGGACACACTGTGGTTAAAATCTGATCCAAAACTTCAGAAATTCGGTCTGTTTTTATTTTTTGTGAAAGGAGAAATATTGCGGATATCTGAATGAGGCCTCAGTCTCACACTGCGTATAAACAAACCACCAAGATGGTGGTGACATGGGAGGAAGAAATCAGAAGTAAAACTGTTTATGCCTTTAAAAAGAGAAGATTTCAGCGATGCCCCTCTTATCAAGCTCAGAGGTTTTGTTTGCTTACATTTATTCTTTTAGCAACAGGAACCTATCTTTGATGGGACTAGCTGTTCCTGTGAGCCCTGGTCCGGCAACGCCCCCTCCTGTAATAGGCAGCTCACTGTCTATGGACAGTGTATATACAGAGCAAGGTGTGGGCGGGGTTAGCTTCCTCAGCTCTGCTTCATTGCTAAATCTAAAAACTCTGTTAGAACAGCTGCACCCAGTAATCTAAGTGATACATGGTTGGATTCAGGGTCTCTTTGCCTACATTATGCTGCTCTCAGATGAGGTAGCAAAAACCTGCTTACAGATTCCCTTTAAGTGCAGAGTAAGTAATGTGAGAAAGTCTCTTTTTCTGTGGTATTACAGGGCACAAAATTATGTGCATCACATCATATTCAACTTCACATCTAATTTATTAACTGAGCCTCTTTTAAGGACCAAAATTGCTTTGTCCTATCACATAACATTACAATTGCACAAATACCTTGTTATTTTAATACAAACCTAAGGGGGAGACGGCAATGCAATTTGTGATTATCACGTAAATTGTAACATGTTGTATATTTTTATCTATTGTTGTCATTGTTACATTAAATCCCATATTCCGATTTGACCCTATAGAATTACATGACGCCTCATATCTCATTAGTAGGATGATAGTAAACAATCGTTGGCTGTTGAGCCTTCATTTACGTAATTGGGAATTATCCTTTAAATAGGGACAGAACTCTGTTATATACGTATAAAAGCTGTGATGCTTTATAGAAAAACACATAAAATACATTATAAATTATTAGCAATCTTGATTTTATTGTTCTTAGTGTTGTTTTTTTTTACATCACTTCTTATTCCTTGTCTGTCATTCTCATTTAATGATATGGGTTTTAATAAAAAAAAATGTTACTAGGTAACATGAAGCTGTCTGCTGAGCATAACTAGATTGCATGACATCTGTATTAAATGTTACAGAGTTGTTCTCAACTTCCAGCTCTCCTTTAGCTCACTAACCTTATTATGCTGGATGTACGACTCAAGACTGATGTAGAAACTTGTGTTTCCCAGAATTCCGGCGTAGCAGGGGAATCACTTGTAATTAATCCATAAACTTCAGTTATATGGTTTCCTCACACGTACCTTCTGATCTAAAACTTGCAAAATAAAAACAATCCATAAAATTTTAAATTCCATAAATATATGCAGTACATTCATAGTTTTGATGCCTTCAGTGTGAATTTACAATTTTCATAGTCATGAAAATACAGAAAAATCTTTAAATGAGAAGGTGTGTCCAAACTTTTGGTCTGTACTGTACATTATATTAAAGAACCTGTCTTCACGATATAACCGGTTAAGGTAAAGGTACGGCCATAATGGCACTGTTATACTGATTTAATAGATACCTGTAAGGAAGAAATCCGTAGCCTGGCTATTGTTTAACCCCTTCACGACATGCACCGTACATGTACATGTCAACTGTTTTGAACAGCTGACATGCGCCCCTAACAGCCGCGGGTGGAATCGCGATCCACCCGCGGCTGTTAATCCTTAACGACCAGAGGTATTTTTGTTTTTGCATTTTCGTTTTTTACTCCCCTCCCTCCCAGAGCCATAACTTTTTTTATTTTTTGCTCAAAATGGCCATGTAAGGGCTTCTTTTTTTGCAGAACAAGTATTACTTTTGAACGACACCATTGGTTTTAACATATCGTGTACTGCAGGGGTCGACAAAGTTGTTCAGAATCTAGGAGCCAGCCAAAAAATTTAGGAGCCAGAATGCCTGCCCATCATCATCATTGCCTCCCCATCATCATCAATGCCTGCCCATTATCATCATCGCCTCCCCATCATCATCAATGCCTGCCCATCATCATCATTGTCTCCCACATCATCATGCTCCCATCATCATCATTGCCTCCCCATTATCATCAATCCTGCCCATCATCATCATCACCTCCCATCATCATCAATGCCTGCCCATTATCATCAATGCCTGCCCATCATCATCATTGCCTCCCCATCATCATCATTGCCTCCCCATTATCATCAATGCCTGCCCATCATCATCATTGCCTCCCCATTATCATCAATGCCTGCCCATCATCATCATGGCCTCCCATATAATCATGCCTCCCATCACCCATCGCTTCCCCATCATCATCAATGCCTGCCCATTATCATCAATGCCTGCCCATCATCATCATCGCCTCCCCATCATCATCAATGCCTGCCCATTATCATCATCGCCTCCCCATCATCATTAATGCCTGCCCATTATCATCAATGCCTGCCCATCATCACACACAGACAGCACCGCAGCACACAAGCACTCTCTCACATACATAGATACATACATACACAGACACACAAAGCACCGCACTACATACACACACACACTGATACACACAGACACACACACACAGACACATCACATCTCACCTGTCCGGCGTCCGCGCGCTCTCTGCCACAGCCGCCGCTGAATGATGACGTCATTCAGCGGCGCTGCTGTGAGAGGAAGCGCCGACGCCCCCTGGAGCCCGGAGCTGCGGCAGCGGAGGCACGGGGAGAGGTAAGTATTGTGCCAGCTGCTGCCGGGGCCCTGAGCAAGTGGGGGGGGCCCAGGCGGCACTGACATCGCTCTCCTCCGCTAACGGGCGCCGGGGTGCCCGACGGCGAGTGGGCCCCCCCGCCTGCTCAGGGCCCCGGCACTTGGCCGGGTGCTGACGCCGGCCCTGCCTCCCATAAAAACATGCCGCTAGTGGCTAGCGGCAGTAAACAGAATTATGGTGGCAGCCAATCAGCGCGGCGCAGCGGAGGCAATCCAGACGGCGCAGGAGGAGCTGCTAATCAGCTGAGTAAAAATTTTTTTTTTCCTCGTTAATTCCCCGGGCGCCAGGCATGATTTTCTAGGCACCACTGGCGACCTGGCGCCCGGGTTTGTCGAACCCTGGTGTACTGGAAAACGGGAAAAAAGTTCCAAGTGCAATAAAATTGCAAAAAAAGTGCAATCCCACAGTTTGTTTTTTGTTTTTTTTACCATGTTCACTAAATGCTAAAACTGACCTACCATTATGATTCTCCAGGCCGTTATGAGTTCATAGACACCAAACATGTCTAGGTTCTTTTTTATTTAAGTTGTGAAACAAAAATTCCAAAGTTTGTTAAAAAAAAAATTGTGCCATTTTCCGATACCTGTAGCATCTCTATTTTTGCAATTTTGCGGCTACCAAAAAAACTTAATTCTGGCGTTTTGACTTGTTTTCACGTTACGCCGTTTAGTTTAATTATTTTTTATAATGATAGATCGGGCAATTCTGAATGCGGCGATACCAAATGTGTGTATATTTGATTTTTTTGATTTTTTATTTTGAATGGGCAAAAGGGGGGTGATTTGAACTTTTATATTTTTTTATATGTATAATTTTTAAAAACATTTTCTTTAACTTTTTGCATGCTTCAATAGTCTTCATGGGAGACAAGAAGCTGCAGTTGTCTGATCGGCTGTACTACATACAGGCGATGATCAGATCGCCTCTATGTAGCAGAAATGCTCACTTGCGATAAGCACCGACCACCGAGCAGCGCTCATAGCAATCTGTCAATGACAACCATAGAGGACTGCTGGAGACCTCTGGTTTTTCTGTTGACCCATCGGTGACCCGCGATCATGTGATGGGGTCACCTATGGGCAGGTTTAGTGACACACTTCCGGTAAGCGCAAGTTAATTGCCTCTGTCAGAGATTGACAGTGGCATTTAACTAGTTAACACCCGCGGCTGTTGCGGGCACATGTCAGCTGTATATATCCAGTGGCACCAGTGTGAACATACGCCTATGCATTGCATGTATACTAACTTATATTCCAGTTCATCTCTTTGGGTTTTTATAAAGATTGCATGGTCTACTTTATACAAATAATTTATTACTAATATTGGTTTTTCAATTCTCTGGTGGAATCAGAATACTATCCTGCTGCAAGTGATTTAACAGGTGTACTGGAGCGCCAGTATGAAACCAAGGCCGGGGTCACACTTGCGAGTGTGATGCAAGAAACTCACGCCTCAATACCCGGCACTGCCACCGGCACTCGGACTGGAGCGTGCGGCTGTATGTATTTCTATGCAGCCGCACACTCCGGTCTGAGTGCTGGCGGCAGTGCCGGGTATTGATGTGTGAGACTCGCGCGAGTTTCTCGCATCACACTCGCAAGTGTGACCCCGGCCTAACATAGAGAACCATTTGTTGCAGAAATTTCTACAATTGAATATATCTTCCAAGATTCTGAATAGGCATGAGTTGACGACAGGTACATGGATTTTCAGCAAGCCACATTAAAATTAATTACATCAATGCAGAAATTTCTACCACAGATCTGCTGCTTTATTTCAATAGTAGAAGTTAAAGTACAGAGCAGATAGAAACCCCTTAATATCTCGTCAGTTTTCCCCATGCACCTCACCAGATTCCAGTATCTTACCTCTTCCCTGCAGATGATAATCCAGGCATCCTTTATTCTGGTATTGGCCATTTTTTCAAGCATGTCGTCCTTACCAGAAGATCACATAATTTGGGCCGCTGTAAATACCATATGTTTTCCTATCCAACTACTCCTCCCGAGCCACCCAAATGTGCATGGTGAGCTGGGAATAAACTGGCACCAGATACATCTGGCAGCAGCTTATCTTTCATGAACTCCAACATGTGTGATCCTTCTTTTCCCCAAATTCTCACCCACATACATATTAGATCAGTGTTCCCCAACTCCAGTCCTCAAGGCCCACCAACAGGTCATGTTTTCAGGGTTTCCTTTGTATTGTACAGGTCATGCAATTAACACCTGGGCAATACTAAGGAAATCCTGAAAACATGACCTGTTGGTGGGCCTTGAGGACTGGAGTTGGGGAACCCTGTATTAGATGGTCGACGAGTAGCAGAGAAATCAGCAGTTTTCTGGTGTTCATCTAATGTGTAAGGAGACCTTAAGGCCAGATGTACCTGGCAGTATTTTGATTAGTGGCTTGAATGAAATGAGAATTCATACTTTCCTACCACAACGGCGCCTTTCCAAGCACTGTGTTCCCTATCATTCTCATGACATTTATGTGACGTCAGGGATTAAACCTATCAGGGGCTGCTGATGGGCTGCAGCTGTCACAGTTCCATTGGAGCTGACCTCCCCTCTAAGGCTGTGTTTCCACCGTCAGGAAAAACAGCGCATTTGACGTCTAAGCCCCGCCCCATTTATGACGCGCGTTCTTTCCGGAGGTGTTCAGGACACCTCCGGAACACCTCCGGAAAGAACGCAGGGCTACATAGCCCTGTGTTAAATTCCGTTGCGGCGACGCAGCGTCGCCGCAATACGCTAGGACATGCTGCGGTCTGAAAAGACGCGCAGCATGTCCGGATACGCAGGTCTGCCACCTGCGTATTGTTACGCATAGTGGAGACGGGATTTCTTGAAATCCCCTCCACTATGCTGTAACATCTGGACGCTGCGTGTTTGGCGCTGCGCCAGCGCACATCGCCAAACACGCAGCGTTTCCTGACTGTGGAAACTCACCCTAACGAAACTTGACAGATTGCAGTGCTCACGTGACATAATGTCACAAGATCGTTGGGGAACACAGAGGAGTACGGAGGAGCGGTGCCAACTTGCGAGGGAACAATGATTACTTCTTATTTCTTTCACTGGAAACATCCAAAAAGTCGCTGTCCAGTTTTACACAACCCAACCCTTACATTTTTGGATCTTAAGAAGTGGTATGGTATGAGTGTGTCAGGGGCTTGTTAGAGGTGTACGACAAATTAGACCATGTCTATAACTTGACTTACACATGCAGGACACAGCAGAGGTGAACCAGGGTCTTTTATGGAGCAGTCTGTAGTATTATGCTGGGTCACATGACCATTTTTCTCTCATCTGAGAAAATCGATCCAATTATTCTAATCACACTGATCAGAGTATGATGGCAGTGTGATCCAAATTTCTAGGACGAGGAGAAGAAAAAAAAATGTTTGTCCATCTCCATTCATTCTGTCCACGTGTCGGATTTCGGTCCGATTTTTTTCCATGAACCCATAGACATGATTTGCTGAGTGTGATTCGATAATCGGGTGCAACTCTGGCATGCTACGTTTTTTTTTCTTCAGGCTTTGTCTGAGAAAAATATTAGACGTGCACGGACCCCATAGAAGAACATGGGGTCAAGTGCTATCTGTCAAAATGACGTGTGGCACTCATCTGATTTTTAAGGTTGTCTACACGAGCCTTTAGAGACGTTCTTCAGAAAGCATACAACAGTTACAATAAAACTGGTCAGGTTTCTCAAATTTATAGTGGATTTAAATAGCAATAATATCAGTCCCGGTGACAGTGCTGATAAATCTGGATGACTTCTTGCTAAGTCACAGTACCTTTTAATACCCAGTCCTGAATAGTAACTTCCTGGGTTTTAAAGGGTCTAAATCCATGGACTATTTCTAAACATTTGATTATACTTATCTGCCTACATACCCCATAATTTATGCACGTATTCTGCATTTTTATGAAAGGGTTATTCCAAAAAATGCGTTTTACCTTCTATCAGTACAGCTGTTCGGGGCTTTATCCAGAAGTCCCAAAAACAATGAGTTGAGCAGAAGTTGGGTATGTGCATCTCCACTCCATTGTTTCAGAGTCCTGTCTTCTGGATGGCGGGTACTCCCAGTGGTTGGACCCTCCACAATCAATAGGTTGATCCTTGCAATTTTGGGAATAACCCTTTCACCCTAGACATCTATAAAATGGTATCAGGTGGAAGAACCACAGAAAACTATAAGCAACTGTTGAGACAGCACAGAATATCTACATATAGTTCAGCAGTAAAATGATTTTTCTACACCAAAAGTTATGGCGGCCATATTAACCCTTCCTGATTCCTATTGTTGAGCGATTAAATCAGCATTCAGAACAGGATAATAAGAATTTATGTTTTTATCTTCAAAAAAATCATCTAAAACTTTTTCAAACCATCAATGGTTCCCACCGTGACCAGCCCCTGCGGTCGGCTTTTGTACAGATCGGTAATGAAGGCTTGCCCCCTATTCAGACTGGAGCTTTAAACTTTGTTAAGGTGCTTCCAGCAGCAAGAATTTAAGGTTTTAGTGTTATCTTCAAAATAGCAATTACCTCGGCAGAACCCATATAAGTCTATTAGATCCATTCCATGTCGGATCTAGCACTGCATCATGATTTTACATTTTGTATGGAAACATCTATGCAAATGTGCACAGAGCCTGGGTAATTTGGAAACTGCCATGTGCTAACGAATATATTGAATAGTGATTTGTATGTGCAGAAGTATTGCCTTGATAATGTAAATGCAGTAGCGTCTTGTTTTTCTGTCCCCTTCTCCTGCCCCTGGTCCTTATCTCAGACTCACTGTGTACAAGACAGATATGGCTGGTCTGGATCTCATTGCAGCAGAGCTGTGTTTAGCCTCTGGCACAAGTCTTTGTTGTATGACAACTCTTTTCTATAGGATTGATAGTGAACCCATCACATTGAATTATTACAAAATTCCTAAGAACTAGATTAATAAAAAAAAATGAGCACCACTAAAATATATGCAAAAAATCATTGAGACACGCTTTGTAATCAGAGAATTGAATTGAGGTTTTTCATTAACCCCTTTCCGTTTTTTGCGTTTTTGTTTTGTCCTTCCTTTCTTCCCAGAGCCATAACTCTTAGGCCCTGTGCACACGTTGCGTTTTTAGATGCGTTTCCGCTGCGTTTTTCAACGTGCGGAAACGCATCCAACCCGCAGCACAGTGCACATGCAATGTAATCCAATGGGAACCGCAGGTCTGCTGTGCACATGCTGCTGAAAAAACGCACGGTTTCGCCGCGTTTTATTTTCTGCAGCATGTCAATTATTTGTGCGGAACTACAGCATTTTTGCGCCCATTGACTTGCATTAAGTCGTTCACTTCCGCAGCAAAACCGCAGGTCTAAAAAAGATCTGCGGTTTTGCTGCAGGTGAAACCGCTGCAGTTCGGGAGGAGGGAAGTGTGTGGGCGGTGCGTGGGCGTGTATAGTGTGCGGCTCTATGTGTGTGGGCGCTGCATGGGCGTGTATAGTGTGTGGCGCTATGTGTGTGGGCGCTGCATGGGCGTGTATAGTGTGCAGCGCTATGTGTGTTGGGGGGTGCGTGGGCGTGTATAGTGTGCGGCGCTATGTGTGTGGGCGGTGATTGTGTGCCGGTGTCTGCGCGGCGGTGTGCGGGCCTGTGTGCGTGATCGGTGTATGTGCGGGGCTGTGTGCGTGATCTGTTTATGTGCGGCAGTGTGCGGGGCTGTGTGCGTGATCTGTGTATGCAGACATCGTCGGATGGGACTACAGGTCCCATCCGGCGATGCCTGCTACAGTGACAGTGACTGACACATTAGCCAATGATGCGACAGTAGTAGTCCCATCATCCGGCTAATGTGCTGAATGTAAAAAAAAACAAACATACATTACATACAACATATAACATATAACATACACATGACATACAATGACATACAGAACATATAACATACAATGACATACAACACATAACATAGAGTATATACTCACCTATTCCCCGACGCCATCGATCTGTGTACCGCTCTGCCGCCGGGAGAGAATGACGTCACTACAGTTCATTCTCTCACGGCAATGCTGGGTGAGAAAATTCCCACACAGCATTGTCATAAAGTGAGACTCTAAACTCAGGTAACCTCAGGGATGCACTGCAGGAGCCATTGTCTCCTGTGAGTGCATCACTGGGAGGCCCTACAGAGCAGTGGCATCACCTGATGTCACTGTTCTATAGGGGAGACCGTCGTGGGACAGTCGTTATTAATTGGACTGCGTCGGACAGGGAGTATACGGTTGTTTTATTTTTTTATGTTTTATTACAGGAGATCGAGGGCGTCGCTTGGATCTGAGCGTATAATAAAGATATGAAAACCGTGTTGTGTTTTATTTCATTAAAATAATTTATTCTTATGCGTGTGTTTTTTTTTAACCCTTTCTTAATATAAAATTAATACTGGATAGACGTCTTATTGACGCCTCTCTATTATTAACCGGGCTTAATATCACCTTACAATAGCAAGGTGATATTAACCCCTTATTACCCCATATCCCACCGCTACAGGAGAGTGGGAAGAGAGGGGCTAAGTGCTGGAATTGGCGCATTGTACAGATGCGCCAATTCTGGGGCGGCTGGGTGCTGGTATTTTTAGCCAGGGAGGGCGCCAATATCCATGGCCCCTTCCTAGGCTATGAATATCAGCCCGCAGCTGTTTGCGTAGCCTTTCTGGCTATAAATTATAGGGGGACCCCACGTCATTTTTTTGGGGGGGTTCCCCTATTTTAATAGCCAGTGAAGGCTAGCTGCAGGCTGATATTCATAGCCTGGGAAGATCCATGGGTATTAACCCCTTCCCAGGCTAGAAATATTGGCCCCGGCTGTCGGCTTTCCCCCTCTGGCGCAGAAAATTGCACGGGAGCCCACGCCATTTTTTTTTCCTATTTTTTTTTTATTAACTATTGCATTAAGATTTTATGTGTGTGTACGCGTGTGTCTTTAACTATTTATGTACCATTTTATCTATCATCTATCTACCTATATATCTTTCTATCTATCTATCTATCTATCTATCTATCTATCTATCTATCTATCTATCTATCTATCTATCTGTGTATGTAATGTAGTGTGGGTTGGATAAATGTAAAAGAGGAGGTTGGACAAGAAATGACATCACAAATCTTTTTTTTTTGTTAAACAACATATCTTTATTTAGCTGTCAAAAACGCATACAAAAACGCATGAGAAAAAGCATGAAAAACCGCGTCAAAACCGCGCCAAAACCGCGTCAAAAAAGGACATGCGTTTTCTGCCAAGAGGTGCGGATTCGGCGCGGAATAATCCGCAGGCAAATCCGCAACGTGTGCACAGTCCCTTATTGTTCTTAGACACATAGACATATGAGGGCATATTTTTTGCGGGACCGGTTTTACTTTTACATGAAACCATTCATTTTACCACATAGTGTACTGGAAAATGGAAAAAAAAATTACAAGTGGGGAGAATTTGTGAAAAAAATCCCACAATTTTACATGGCTTGATTTAGGGATTTTCATCCATTTTTCCTTGGAAGATTCTTCCAGTTCTGTGAGGTTCCTGGGTCGTCTTGCATGCACTGCTATTTTGAGGTCTAGCCACAGCTTTTCAATGATGTTCAGATCAGGGGACGGTGAGGGCCATTGTAAAATCTTCAGCTTGCGCCTTTTGAAGTAGCCTATTGGGGATTTTGAAGTGTGCTGTTAGGATCATTATCTATTTGTAGAAGCCATCCTTTTTTACAGATAGTGGTATGTTTGAATCAAGAATTTGTTGAACTTTCATTGAATTCATTCTTCTCTCTACCCGTGAAATGTTCCCTGTGCCATTGGTTGCAACAAAACCCTAAAACATGATTAATCCACCCCATGCTTAATTGTTAGCGACAGGGCTGTGGAGTCGGAGTCAGTGTCCGATTTTGGTAGAGTCTGTATAAAATGGACCGACTCCAACTCCTAGAATGTATAGTAAATTGGGTACAGTAGTACAATGTAGGATGTGCTGTAAATTTTTTCATAAGAATTTGGGAAAGTTATGAAATGTCCTTTAAATATCTGTTCTATTCCTGGTCCTTCAGCAGGCAGTGGCGGCAGCAGCGCCTGTGCTGCAGCATGATCACATGTATAATGTGCTTTAAATTGTTTTATTTAGTCATATACATAGATGTTTTTGGCAGAATCATTCTCAAAATTTCTCCAGCCGCACCTGTGCAGTAGCATCTATAAAATAGATGATCTTGTGTCTTAACATTGTCTCTAAGGTGAAATCCATCACTGACATCTTTTGTAAGTTTAGATGTCAAAGAAAAAAAACAAAGTGCAAACTAGAAATGTCAAAAACGTGTGACATTTCCTTTTTGGTACATTTCCTTCCTTGAAATTCTAAAGCAATATCCAGATGACGAAACATGTATTTCAGAAGGGTTCAGGGCACATTAGGGAGAGACTCATCCAGGTCTCATTCATGTGGGCGTAATGTAATGTCACTTACATTCAGTAAGGGACGTCTGAGAGCTTCCAAAGATGGGAACAAAAATTTGCCTGCTGTACCCCACCAAATATAGAGGAAATGCCCCACCTATGATATTAAAATCACAAATAATGCATATAGTCCCTTGTAGCACATACCAGAATATCTGCAGTCCACACCCCGGACCTCCTAACCGATCCAGACCAGACACTAGACTTCCTTAATAAATATATAGGACTTACTGACCTCTAAAGATACTCAGTTCATAGCAGAACGTATTGAATTATACATTAATCCAAAACCTTTGCAGCTTATTGAAAAGTTTATAAGAGAAAGGTTAAAAGGTATTGGATCAGTGTTTAGTGCAATACAATACAGTAGGCCCCGGGGTCCATTATATATGGCCTAGGAAGAGAAACTTTTATGGTATGTTGGTGCAGAAGAAATGCTGCAGAATTTCCATATTCTCACCTTCATTTTACTCTTTACAGTGTACAGACAAAGAGGAAAGTCCAGAATCCGATAAAACTGACTTTATTAAATCCTCATTACACATCAATTAGACTAGCTAAGGGCACCACCGTTTACCCGCTTCATGCCTTTCTAGGTCTTAATCATAGCACCCAAGTAAGTGCGCAAAAGTGATTTCAAATAAGTGGCTAAGCCAATCAGACATGGAACATTAGTTACCAGATGACTGTATTAAAGATTCTAAGAAGTGTTAGATTGTACAAATATTTAGCTAGGAAATGCTTAAATAAAATAAGACACATTTCATAGTGTAAGATTATATTCTGCCATCTGTTGCGAGTAAGTGGGGTACTGGTATTCAAAAAGAACACCTCTACCTCACCGATACTGTACTTATCACCTTTCCTATGTCTAGTGTCCCAACCAAGCATTAATGTAACGAGGAAAGCCAACTTAATTTACGGGTATCTGGCTCCAAAAGCACAATATAATGGATATCACATTGTATTGGGCACTACAATGTATTGGGCTTTTCAGTGGCATATCTGCATTTTCATTTGCAACTTCCACTGCGTATTTTTTCTCTGGAAAACACTCATTGAGTCAAAATCGTCACTACACGCGAATATGAGTACAAGGAGGGGTCTAAATTTCTATAAGGGGTCTCATGAGGGGTGTTTCTGCTGTTCTGGCACTTAGGGGCTGTGCATATGAAAATCGCAAACTATTCTAGGAAAATCTGCACCGCCAAAGTCAAATAGTGCTCTTTCCTTTCTGAGCCCTCCTAAACAATAACTTTTGCCCATATATGGGGCATTGTTGTGCTCAATAAAATTGCACAACTAATTGGGTGGTTCATTTTCCCCTGTTACTCTTGTGAAAATGAAAATTTTGGCACTAAAGCAACATTTTAGTGAAAAACACAGAATTTTTCATTATTTCTTCCACTTTGCTATTATTCTTATGAAGCACCTGAAGAGATAATAAACTTCCTGAATACGGTTTGGAATACCATGAGGGGTGCCGTTTTTACAGTGGGGTCTTGCTTGTGGTTTTTCTGAAATATAGGACTTTAAGCTAAGTTCACAAGTTGCGAATTGCGCGGAAATTCCGCAATCGCACTTTCTGCAGAATACACTTTTTATGCTATTCCGCCAGAATAATAGGTTTGCAACGTAAATAGCTGCAAATGCTACTTTTCCTAGCGATCTTAGCATGCTAAAAGATTGACATGTTGGTCACAGAGTCAAACATAAGTGTTGACAAGTGTACAACTTTTTATATTGAGCCGCCATGCTCTCAATTATAAAAGATATGTAAAAATATAAAAAATTATAATAATGTTTTTACTTCCGCGCCCCGCAGTCCCTTCACGACGCCGGTATTGTCGTCCAGGTTCTTTGCGTACAAATCAACCATGACTACCTCGTGAACAGCTTTGCCATGGTGATCTCGCAAAAAGGGAACTGGATGTTGCCACAGCGTCTGAAGGCGGGAAGGCTGCGGGGGCCGCGGGAAGGCTGCGGGGGCCGCCGGAAGGTGAGAATATCATTATTTTTTATTTTAATTATTGTTTTACAGGGATATGGTACCCAGGGCCTGGAGGAGAGTCTCCTCTCCTCCAGACCCTGGGTACCACCGCACATGAACCGCTTACATTCCGCAAAATTAATGAACATGTTGCTATTTTTTCCGCAAAGCGTTTTTTTCGCGGAAAAAACGCAACATGTGGCCAAAACATGCGGAATCAATTAACATGTATAGGATGCTTAATGCTTGCGTTTTTATCGCGTTTTTACCGCGGAAAACCGCGGAAAAACCGCGAAAAAAACGCAATTATTCCTGATCGTGTGCACTTAGCCTAAAAGTCAAAGTGAAGTCGCTTAAACAAATAGGATTTGTAAATTTCATTGGAAAAGTTAAAAATCACTGCTAAACTTTTAACCTTCTAACTTCATAGCAAAAAAATGTTTAAGAAATGATGCTAACATAAAGTAGGTATGTCGTAAATGTTATTTACACCATGTTCCAAATTATTATGCAAATTGGTTTTAAGTGTCATAGTGTTTTTTGTTTTTTTTTTGTACATGAAACCCATTGACGGTATTGTGTCTCAGGGTTCTTTGGATCACTGAAATCAATCTCAGATACCTGTGATAATTAGTTTGCCATGTGAGCCCAATAAAAGGAGAACTGGATGTTCCACACTATTAGGCAGGCCAGAGTTTTCAAGTAACATGGGAAAGAAAAAGGATCTCTCTGCTGCTGAAAAGCATCAAATAGTGCAATGCCTTGGTTAAGGGATGAAAACATTAGATATTTCCCGAAAACTTAAGCGTAATCATTGTACTGTTAAAGAGATTTGTGGCTGATTCTGAGCACAGACGTGTTTGTGCTGATAAAGGCAGAATGAGGAAGGTTTCTGCCAGGCAAGTCCATTGGATTAAGAGAGCAGCTGCTAAAAAGCCATTACAAACCAGCAAACAGATATTTGAAGCAGCTGGTGCCTCTGGAGTCCCTCGAACCTCAAGGTGTAGGAGGATCCTTCTAAGGCTTGGTGTGGTGCATAAACCTACTATTCGGCCACCCCTAAACAGTGCTCACAAGCAGAAATGGTTGCAGTGGGCCCAGACATACATGAAGACTAATTTTCAAACAGTCTTGTTTACTGATGAGTGTCGAGCAACCCTGGATGGTCCAGATGGATGGAGTAGTGGATGGTTGGTGGATGGCCACCATGTCCCAACAAGGCTGCTGCGTCAGGAGGAGGTGGAGGATTCTTGTTTTGGGCCGGAATCATGGAGAAACAGCTGATAGGGCCCTTTAAGGTTCCTGAAGGTGTGAAAATTACCTCTGCAAAGTATATAGAGTTTCTGACTGAAAACTTTCTTCCATGGTATAAAAAGCAGAAACGTGTCTTCAGGAGCAAAATCATCTTCATGCATGACAATGCACCATCTCATGCTGCAAAGAATACCTCTGAGTCATTGGCTGCTATGGGCATAAAAGGAGATAAACTCATGGTGTGGCCAGCATCTTCCCCTGACCTCAACCCTATAGAGAACCTTTGGAGTATCATCAAGCAAAAGATCTATGAGGGTGGGAGGCAGTTCACTTCAAAACAGCAGTTCTGGGAGGCTTCATGCAAAGAAATACAAGCAGAAACTCTCCAAAAACTCACAAGTTCAATGGATGCAAGAATTGTGAAGGTGATATCAAAGAAGGGTTCCTATGTTACATGTAACTTGGCTTGTTAGGGTGAGTTTCCACGGTCAGGAAACGCTGCGTGTTTGGCGCTGTGCGCTGGCGCAGCGCCAAACACGCAGCGTCCAGATGTTACAGCATAGTGGAGGGGATTTCAAGAAATCCCGTCTCCACTATGCGTAACAATACGCAGGTGGCAAACCTGCGTAAACGGACATGCGGCGCGTCTTTTCAGACCGCAGCATGTCCTCGCGTATTGCGGCGACGGTGCGTCGCCGCAACAGAATTAACACAGGGCTATGTAGCCCTGCGCTCTTTCCGGAGGTGTTCCGGAGGTGTCCTGAACACCTCCGAAAGATCGCGCGTCAGAAAGGGGGCGGGGCTTAGACGGAGCGGAATTTCCGCTCCGTCCAAAGCGCTATGGTTCCGGACCGTGGAACCATAGCCTTAGGATGTTTTGGAGTTAAGTAGCTTTTTTGTTCAGTGAATGTGACCTCCAAGTGCTGCAAATTCCACAAATGAGCATTTTCAGTTCTTTAAAACAGATCAAATGTTCAGAAATTCAACTGCGCCTAATAATTTGGAACAATGCATTTTGAGTTTTTATTCATTTTGGAGATTATACTGTTATCATTGGGAGGTTTCTTCAATAAAATTCGATGTATACTCTAATGTGTGATGACTTTTATTAGACTGACTGTCATTTGCACCGACCACTTAGGAAAATCAGAGAAAAATATCATTTGCATAATAATTTGGAACATGGTGTAATTATTTTGTGTGTTATGACTATTTATTTTGAGAGCATCAAAAATTAAAAGTTCAAAAATTGCTAATTTTTCAAAATTTTTTGGATAATTTATATTTTCATTAAAAAAACCCACATATCATATCAACCAAAATATAACACTAATATGAAATACAAAGTCCTGAAAAAATATTTTCAGAATCAGTGGGATCCGCTGAAGCGTTCCAGAGTTATTATCATATAAGGTGACAGTGGTTAGAATTGTAAAATGTGGCCTGGTCATGAACGCGAAAACAGGCTTCAGCAGGAAGGGGTTAAACAATGAAATTGAAATAAAAAAAAATTGAAAACAGGCATTTATTTCCACTATTTTCAAACTGATATTGCCCGATATTAGCAAAAAAAGGAAAGAAAATACAGCAGTGATATAAAAATTACTTGAATATCTGAACGAGAAAAAGATTTACTGCTCTTGTACAAAAAAAAAAATGAAGATGTGTCAGTAAGAGGGGTAAATGGCCTGGATTTGAGCTGCTGGTTACAGCAATTTTAGCAATATTTATTTTTTCATATAATGATCTTTATAAGAAAAAGGAATTAGTAGCCTTGCAATTTTCACACTGGCCACTATTGCTATTTTAGACTCATACTTTCTGTCCTTTCAGAATGCATTTTCAGCAGTCTCATTATCAGCAGAGACAATGACTATGCACAGATGATAACACAGGATCCACCAGGCACATTATGTGATATCACAGCTGACCGATCTCCCTCTCCCTTTGTAATGATTATTGCCAATGCTCATTAGATGCTTAAATGCAAATAACCCAGTAGCAAGGATCAACATGGCAATATTTCTAATTTCGATTTTTAGTAAAGATTGTGATATTTTAAAAAAACAACTTACGGTATATTTTTTAAAAATACTATAACACAAAAGCCTGTTTTTAACAATGTAATTTTCTGATTACACGTTCTCTTTAAAACGCAATTGTGTATTTTAAATGCATTTTTCAAGCTCCCCAGAGAAGTGTGTGAGCTAAAAAAACACACATTTCTGCAGCATCTTTAAATACACAGTGGACATGAGTTTTCATTACATCACATCTGCTTTGTTTGAACTATGACCTACTACTGGATTTTGCAAACAAAAAAGAACAGTGTAAAAAAAGATTATGTAGTTGGGTAAAATGGGATGAAAAATAAAAAAATTCTGTAATTAATTTTTGTCAACTTCACCAAAATGTCTCCTGATTCTAACTTTCATGCTGCAGCAAGTGCATCTCATGTATTGTACTTTGCAGCTCATACATGTGATTAGATATACTGCAGATTACATGTTTTTATTGGATCCTATACTTGCCTTTTTTGTTTCCAATATTACATGTGTCTCTTGGACTTTCCTACTGGAGATACTAAGAGTGCTGATGTATAAAGAGGCTGCTCACACTGTTGTCCACCCTGTCTATATGATCTAATCCTGGAGATACTAAGAGTGCTGATGAATAAAGAGGCTGCTCACACTGTTGTCCACCCTGTCTATCTGATCTAATCCTGGAGATACTAAGAGTGCTGATGAATAAAGAACCTGCTCACACTGCTGTCCACCCTGTCTATCTGATCTAATCCTGGAGATACTAAGAGTGCTGATGAATAAAGAGGTTGCTCACACTGCTGTCCACCCTGTCTATCTGATCTAATCCTGGAGATACTAAGAGTGCTGATGAATAAAGAGGCTGCTCACACTGCTGTCCACCCTGTCTATCTGATCTAATCCTGGAGATACTAAGAGTGCTGATGAATAAAGAGGCTGCTCACACTGCTGTCCACCCTGTCTATCTGATCTAATCCTGGAGATACTAAGAGTGATGATGAATAAAGAGGCTGCTCACACTGCTGTCCACCCTTTCTATCTGATCTAATTCTGGAGATACTAAGAGTGCTGATGAATAAATAACCTGCTCACACTGCTGTCCACCCTGTCTATCTGATCTAATCCTGGAGATACTAAGAGTGCTGATGAATAAAGAGGCTGCTCACACTGCTGTCCACCCTGTCTATCTGATCTAATCCTGGAGATACTAAGAGTGCTGATGAATAAAGAGGCTGCTCACACTGCTGTCCACCCTGTCTATCTGATCTAATCCTGGAGATACTAAGAGTGCTGATGAATAAAGAGGCTGCTCACACTGCTGTCCACTCAGTCTATCTGATCTAATCCTGGAGATACTAAGAGTGCTGCTGTATAAAGAGGCTGCTCACACTGCTGTCCACCCTGTTTATCTGATCTAATCCTGGAGATACTAAGAGTGCTGATGAATAAAGAACCTGCTCATACTGCTGTCCACCCTGTCTATCTGATCTAATCCTGGAGATACTAAGAGTGCTGATGTATAAAGAACCTGCTCACACTGCTGTCCAGCCTGTCTATCTGATCTAATCCTGGAGATACTAAGAGTGCTGATGTATAAAGAGGCTGCTCACACTGTTGTCCACCCTGTCTATCTGATCTAATCCTGGAGATACTAAGAGTGCTGATGTTTAAAGAGGCTGCTCACACTGTTGTCCACCCTGTCTATCTGATCTAAACCTGGAGATGTTAAGAGTGCTGATGTATAAAGAGGCTGCTCACACTGCTGTCCATCCTGTGTATCTGATCTAATCCTGAAGATACTAAGAGTGCTGATGAATAAAGAGGCTGCTCACACTGCTGTCCACCCTGTCTATCTGATCTAATCTGGAGATACTAAGAGTGCTGATGTAAAAAGAGGCTTTTCACACAGCTGTCCACCATGTGTATCTTATCTGTTCCTGGAGATATTAAGAGTGCTGATGTATAAAAAGGCTTCTCACACTGCTGTCCACCCTGTTTATGTGATCTAATTCTGGAGATACTAAGAGTGCTGCTGTATAAAGAGGCTGCTCACACTGCTGTCCACCCTGTATATCTAAATCTAATCCTGGAGATACTAAGAGTGCTGAATGCTGATGAATAATGAGGCTGCTCATACTGCTGTCCACCCTGTCTATCTGATATAATCCTGGAGGTACTAAGAGTGCTGCTGCGTAAAGAGACTGCTCACACTGCTGTCCACCCTGTATATCTAAATCTAATCCTGGAGATACTAAGAGTGCTGAATGCTGATGAATAATGAGGCTGCTCATACTGCTGTCCACCCTGTCTATCTGATATAATCCTGGAGATACTAAGAGTGCTGATATATAAAGAGGCAGCTCACACAGCTGCCCACCCTATCTGATCTAATCCTGGAGATACTAAGGGTACCGTCACACTCAGCGACGCAACAGCGATCCCGACAACGATACGACCTGGCAAGGATCGTTGCTGCGTTGCTTTGTGGTCGCTGGTGAGATGCCAAACAGTCAGATCTTCACAACGACACAGCAACAATCGGCGACCGTAGCGACCTGTGTAACGATGTGTCTCCTATGTGTCTCAGTGCTGAGTCACTAGCGAAATCGTTGGTAAAAGGTGTCAAACACACCGATGCATGCTTCCAGCGGATCTCAACGACCAAAGAATGGTCCAGCATTTCTGACACAACCAGAGATCTCACAGCAGGGGCCTGGTCGTTGGTACCTGTCAAACTTAGCGAGATCGCTGCTGAGATCGCTGTTGCGTTACAAAACTTCTGACTCAGCAGCGATCTCGCTAGCGATCTCACTTAGTGTGACGGGGGCTTAAGAGTGCTGATGAATAAAGAGGCTGCTCACACTGCTGTCCACCCTGTCTATCTGATCTAATCCTGGAGATACTAAGAGTGCTGATGAATAAAGAGGCTGCTCACACTGCTGTCCACCCTGTCTATCTGATCTAATCCTGGAGATACTAAGAGTGCTGATGAATAAAGAGGCTGCTCACACTGCTGTCCACCCTGTCTATCTGATCTAATACTGGAGATACTAAGAGTGCTGATGAATAAAGAGGCTGCTCACACTGCTGTCCACCCTGTCTATCTGATCTAATCCTGGAGATACTAAGAGTGCTGATGAATAAAGAGGCTGCTCACACTGCTGTCCACCCTGTCTATCTGATCTAATCCTGGAGATGCTAAGAGTGCTGATGAATAAAGAGGCTGCTCACACTGCTGTCCACCCTGTCTATCTGATCTAATCCTGGAGATACTAAGAGTGCTGATGAATAAAGAGGCTGCTCACACTGCTGTCCACCCTGTCTATCTGATCTAATCCTGGAGATACTAAGAGTGCTGATGAATAAAGAGGCTGCTCACACTGCTGTCCACCCTGTCTATCTGATCTAATCCTGGAGATACTAAGAGTGCTGATGAATAAAGAGACTGCTCACACTGCTGTCCACCCTGTCTATCTGATCTAATCCTGGAGATGCTAAGAGTGTTGATGAATAAAGAGGCTGCTCACACTGCTGTCCACCCTCTCTATCTGATCTAATCCTGGAGATACTAAGAGTGCTGATGAATAAAGAGGCTGCTCACACTGCTGTCCACCCTGTCTATCTGATCTAATCCTGGAGATACTAAGAGTGCTGATGAATAAAGAGGCTGCTCACACTGCTGTCCACCCTGTCTATCTGATCTAATCCTGGAGATACTAAGAGTGCTGATGAATAAAGAGACTGCTCACACTGCTGTCCACCCTGTCTATCTGATCTAATCCTGGAGATGCTAAGAGTGTTGATGAATAAAGAGGCTGCTCACACTGCTGTCCACCCTCTCTATCTGATCTAATCCTGGAGATACTAAGAGTGCTGATGAATAAAGAGGCTGCTCACACTGCTGTCCACCCTGTCTATCTGATCTAATCCTGGAGATACTAAGAGTGCTGATGAATAAAGAGGCTGCTCACACTGCTGTCCACCCTGTCTATCTGATCTAATCCTGGAGATACTAAGTGCTGAGGAATAAAGAGGCTGCTCACACTGCTGTCCACCCTATCTGATCTAATCCTGGAGATACTAAAGGTACTGCCACACTAAACAATCCCGCTAGCGATCACAATAACGACGCATACTAATGCGATCGCTAGCGGGATTGTTTCTATATCGCTAAATGCTGCCGCATTTAGCGATATAGTTAACGACGCTATCGCCGTTAGCGATCTTCTTAACGACTTTAGCGGTACAAAAGTACCGCTAAATCGCTAAGAAAAGGTGCCACACAGCGATAAGATACTTACCCAGCGGGAGCGCCAGCGATGAAATAGGGTCCGGA
The DNA here is from genome assembly GCA_033576555.1 of Oophaga sylvatica. Lineage (NCBI taxonomy): Eukaryota > Metazoa > Chordata > Amphibia > Anura > Dendrobatidae > Oophaga > Oophaga sylvatica. The sequence continues at coordinate 579,353,021 of JARQOD010000002.1, forward strand.
ACGATTCCAGCGACGAGCGAGATCACAGCAGGAAGCTCGTCGCTGGAAGCTGCCGCACTGAACAACATCGCTAACGGGATCGCTAAATAGTGACGTTTTTTAGCGATCCCGTTAGCGATATTGTTTAGTGTGGCATACCCTTAAGAGTGCTGATTTATAAAGAGGCTGCTCACACTGCTGTCCACCCTGTCTATCTGATCGAATCCTGGAAGATACTAAGAGTGCTGATGAATAAAGAGGCTGCTCACACTGCTGTCTATCTGATGTAATCCTGGAGATACGAGGGGTGCTGAAGTGAGATGGGGCTACTCACACTGCTGTTCACCCTGTCTTTCTGAACTAATAGTGAAGATATCAGATTTATTATTTTTTAAGATCTTTAAGTGTTTGTATGGCTGTACAGGGTACAGTTTATACTACCGTATGTACATTTGCCAATGTACTGTATGTAACTACACTTTTCATTTGAAAATTCCAGTCTAGTTTCATAGTTTTTTCCTCGCTGTTTACAACTAATATTCTTGTTTCCTTCAAGAAACTGCTGCACTGCATCTCTCCAGTATGAGCGCTTTTCACAGACTGATAAACTAGGTATACACGGCTTTATCCAGCAACATATAAACAATTTCATTAACTCCGCTAAGTCTATTACCCAAGAGCTTACCTGAAGCAGCTGCCTTTCCTGCATCTGAAGGTACTCTCCAGCCTGCAGTAAGCATCGCTTCTTTCTTACCTTGTAGGTAGCTTAGCCTCAGCCTGAATTTCTGTTGGTGATTGAGGGCTAGAGCCTAGAGCCACACTTAGGGCCCAGCTGTGGGATGTCTGCTTGTGAGCATATCTGGGATCAGTGCACAGTATTAGTTTTGCTATTTTTCCTATGATTTGCTATGAGATTCATATCTAGTTTACTTTCTAGTATACTACATTATTCATATTTATAATCATGTCCAGAATTCTTTTGCTTTTGTGTCAGTAGAGAACTAAAAATCTATGCTAGTAATGATTTTTAATAAAAAGACATTTATTGATGGAAATGTGTGTTAAATTTATACATGTTCCTTTCAGGAGAACCTGTCAACTCTCCTGATGAGGATAATGTTTTAAAGAAGCATTCCCATTAACATTTTTATCCTCTTAATATATTGCAATCATCATATTATATAGTACCGTGGACTTACAATTGCTTATTTTGCCTTTCTACCAAGTTACCGTAATTATTCTCTTCTCCATTAGGTCTATAACATCACTTATTAAAAACTGACGAGCTAAATCCTTCTAAGCTCTATGTAGAAACAAGAAGTCAATTTTCCCTGCATGAGTTATCGCTGCAAAAGTCCCTGGCAGGGAGGACATGAGGTGAATAGGGGGGTGACTTATGTAGGGAAAAGAGACTTCCTGTTTCTGCACAGAGCAGAGAAAAAAGAAAAATTAATTGGGTAGAAAGGCAAAATGAGTAATTGTAAGTACACTGCTATATAATATGATGACTGCAATATACAGTGGGTACAGAAAGTATTCAGACCCCTTTACATTTTTCACTCTTTGTTTCATTGCAGCCATTTGGTAAATTGAAAAAAGTTCATTTTTTTTCTTTTTATGTACACTCTGCACCCCATCTTGACTGAAAAAAACCCAGAAATGTAGATTTTTTTGCAAATTTATTAAAAAATAAAAACTGAAATATCACATGGTCATAAGTATTCAGACCCTTTGCTCAGTACTGAGTAGAAGCACCCTTTTGAGCTAGTACAGCCATGAGTCTTCTTGGGAAAGATGCAACAAGTTTTTCACACCTGGATTTGGGATCCTCTGCCATTCTTCCTTGCAGATCTTCTCCAGTTTCCGTCAGGTTGGATGGGGAACATTGGTGGACAGCCATTTTCAGGTCTCTCCAGAGATGCTCAATTGGGTTTAGGTCAGGGCTTTGGCTGGGCCAGTCAAGAATAGTCACAGAGTTGTTCTGAAGCCACTCCTTTGTTATTTTAGCTGTGTGCTCCGTGTCATTGTCTTGTTGGAAGGTGAACCTTTGGCCAAGCCTGAGGTCCAGAGCACTCTGGAAGAGGTTTTCATCCAAGATATCTCTGTACTTGGCCGCATTAATGTTTCCTTCAATTGCAACCAGTCGTCTTGTCCCTGCAGATGAAAAACACCCCCATAGCATGATGCTGCCACCACCATGTTTCACTGTTGGGATTGTATTGGGCAGGTGATGAGCAGTGCCTGGTTTTCTCCTCACATACCACTTAGAATTATCATCAAAAAGTTCTACCTTCATCTTATCAGACCAGAGAATCTTATCTCTGGGAGTCCTTCATGTGTTTTTTAGCAAACTTTATGTAGGCTTTCATTTGTCTGGCACTGAGGAGAGGCTTCCCTCAGGCCACTCTGCCATAGTTGACTTTGTGGAACTTTCTCCCATCTCCCTACTGCATCTGTGGAGCTGAGCCACAGTGATCTTGGGGTTCTTCTTTACCTCTCTCACTCAGGCTCTTCTCCCACGATTGCTCAGTTTGGCTGGACAGCCAGGTCTAGGAAGACTTCTGGTGGTCCCAAACTTCTTCCATTTAAGGATTATGGAGGCCACTGTGCTCTTAGGAACCTTGAGTGCTGCAGAAATTCTTTTGTAACCTTGGCCACATCTGTGCCTTGCCACAATTCTGTCTCTGAGCTCCTTGGCCAGTTCCTTTGACCTCATGATTCTCATTTGGTCTGACATACTCTGTGAGCTGTGAGGTCTTATATAGACAGGTGTGTGGCTTTACAAATCAAGTCCTATCAGTTTATTTAAACACAGCTGGACTCCAATGTAGGAGTAGAACCATCGCAAGGAGGATCACAGGGAAATGGGCAGCATGTGACTTAAATATGAGTGTCTGAGCAAAGGGTCTGAATACTTATGACCATGTGATATTTCAGTTTTTTCTTTTTAATAAATTTGCCAAAATTTCTACATTTCTGTTTTTTTTTTCAGTCAAGATGGGGTGCAGAGTGTACATTATTGAGAAAAAAAATGAACTTTTTTGATTTGACCAAATGTCTGCAATGAAACAAAGAGTGAAAAATGTAAAGGGGTCTGAATACTTTCCATACCCACTGTGTTTAGGGATAAGAACTTTGATGGGAGGAGGAGGGCTTCTTTAAAAGCGTGAATTGAAAATTAATTTCTGAATCCTCTTTTTCTGCCGTTATTCTGCAGTTTCTCTCGGAAAAGTATAAATGAATTTACAACTAAATAATTTTTTTTCAGTGCGTGTGTTGCTATATACCTTAATAACTGTCTAGTCAGTGCTGACATTGTCATTGTGTGTAGGGACACAGTAGTTTGACAATAAATGGCTTTACCCAACCACTATCCATGAGTGGAGAAAAAGTTTTGGTGTTATCATTCATATTCTCTGAAAAAAAGGCCAATAAAGCAAAAATTCTGCCGGGGTATAAATACTTTTGAGGAAAACTGTATACTATCACAGGTGTGTTTCTTTTTGGTGAGGGGTAACGGTATTATTTATTTAATTTTTTAAAGCCGTGGCGATCTGCAGTGGGAAGCCATATCCAAGCATTCATTTGCCCTGTAGTGGATTTATAAACATAGTCTAAATCCAAGTGTATTTCTTTAGGCTATGTGCCCATGTTGCAGAAATGCTCCGGACAATTCTGGAGCATTTGCGCAACTCCACGCAGCGGTTGTAACGCATGCGTTATTCGTTTTTAGCTTGCAGAATGCTCGCGCTTTTCCAAGCGATTTGAAGAATCTCTTGGAAAAGGATTGACAGGCTGTTCACACTTATCAAACACAGTGCTTGACAAGTGTGACCAACTTTTTCCTATGGATGCTGCCTATGCAGCATCCATAGTAAAAGATAGAATGTTAAAAATAATAAAAAAAATAAAAAATAGAGATATACTTACACTCTGTCAGCCCACGGAGTCCTCCCGGTCCTCAGCGAAGCTGCCGGCAAGTTCCGTTCCCAGGGATGCATTGCGCGAATGACCTCTGATGACGTAGCGGTCACGCGACTGCTACATCATCTGGGGTGATTCTCGCAATGCATCCCTGGGAACGGAAGTTGCTGGCAGCGCCGTGTGCACCGCTGAGGATTCCGGGGGCCGACAGAGGGTAAGTATATCTCTATTTTTTATTTTACCGTATATACTCGTGTATAAGCCGACCTGTGTATAAGCCGACCCCCCTAATTTTGCCACAAAAAACTGGGAAAAATTATTGACTCATGTATAAGCCGGGTGTATAAACTGCCCTCCTGCTCTGTGCTGCCCCCGTCCTGCTCCCCCATCCAGCTCTGTGCTCCCCCATTCTCCTCTGTACTCCCCCCCCTCCTGCTCCATCCTCCGCTGTGCCCTCCATCCTCCCCTGTCCTGCTCCATGCTTCCCCCGTCCTCCTCCACGCTTCCCCCGTCCACCGATCTCCCCCCAGTCCTGCTCCATGCTTCCCCCGTCCTCCGTTCTCCCCCGTCCTCCTCTATGCTTCCCCCGTCCTCCTCTATGCTTCCCCCGTCCACTGATCTCCCCCCCGTCCTGTTCCATGCTTCCCCGTCCTCCGTTCTCCCCCTGTCCTCCTCCATGCTTCCCCCGTCCTGCTCCAGCTTCCCCCGTCCTCCTCTATGCTTCCCCGTCCACCGTTCTCCCCTCCCGTCCTGTTCCGTGCTCCTTGTCCTCTCCTCCATCATACTCACCCCTCCCCGTGCCATCGCTGAGCGTCCCTGCAATCCTGCATTCTCCCCGTCTTCCTGCAGCTCTCTCCAGCACTGAGCGGTGATGTAATACCGCTCATTAAGGGCATGAATATGGAGGCGACGCCCATGGGAGTGGCGTCGCGTCCATATTACATGACCTTAATGAGCGGGTATTACATCACCGCTCAGTGCTGGAGAGAGCTGCAGGAAGACGGGGAGAGTGCAGGATTGCAGGGACGCTCAGCGATGGCACGGGGAGGGGTGAGTATGATCCCAGCCACCGGCTCCTGCCGCGGCATCCCCTCCCCCGCTGGTTTCTGCCCTATGACTCGTGTATAAGCCGAGGGGGCATTTTCAGCACGAAAAAAGGTGCTGAAAATCTCGGCTTATACACGAGTATATACGGTAATTCTATTTTTTACAGGAATATGGTACCCAGGGCCTGGAGGACAGTCTCCTGTCCTCCAGACCCAGGGTACCAACCGCACATGAAGCGCTCACTTCACGCATGGTGGGCATAGCCACATTCATAAAGTGAGCATTTCAATACAATCCTATGGCGGCGTAATCGCAGCGATTCCGCTAAAATAATGAACATGCTGCGTATTTTACCGCGATGCGATTACGCTCCGGAAAAATACGCAGTATGGGCACAGCAATATGCGGAATCCCATAGGATTGCATGGGATTTGTTTTGTTAGTGTTTTTATAAGTGTTAACGCTATGGAAAACTGCGGCAAAAACGCTTGAAAAACACAACGTGGTCACATAGCCTTATGGTTATATGTAGATTTCCAAATCCCAATTTATGGCTGGATTTCATGATTTATTATGACTTAGTAAAGCGCTATTCACATAGCGAGACACGCAATTATTTTAGGATTTAATTTGGTTTTGAGTCACATGCAATTTAAGATTTGCACCACTCAATAGATGCACATAAATATTTAAATTCGCTTTATGTCTGGCACATAGTTAAACCTTAGCAGAAATTGTGCTCTCCAGTATGATATAGAGATGTCCGAATCTGCAGTGATTCAAATTCGATATATGACGCAAATTTATCAGGGAAATTTGATGAAAATTGAATGTTCTGATTATGTTCAGACACCAGAACATAACATTTGTAGAATTAAAATAAAAAAAGAATACTCGCCTTACTGCTCCCCTTTCTCTCGTGAGCGTATCTTCTTCAACCTGCTTCACTCTGGGCAGTAGCTTCCAAACAACTGGACCTTTTACGTCCCTGCGCGCAGTGCCATCGTGGCATATGTCGTGACATCTTGATATTATGAAATATGTCACCCGAGTCCCGAGGCCTCACCACTCGGGGCAACACCACTCAGTCGATGCACATTGTGACGACAGAGGCCTAGTCACAGCAGAAGCTGTGAAGCAGGTTGCAGAGATGCGTGCGATGATCGAAGGCAAAGAGAAGAGGAGTGAAGGACTTAAGGTACTGCCACACTTAGCGATCTCGTTAGCGATCTCGATAACGACGCAAGCTAACGAGATCGTTGGTGTGATCGCTTTTAGGTCGCTAGTAGCTGCCAAACAGGAGATCTCATAAAGACTCATCAGCGGTCAGCGATCTCTTTAACGACTTTGGCGGTCGTTAGGATCTGTCATTAGCATGTACTGAGCGCTTCTGATTCATAGGAATTTCCTGCATCGCTCCTGCCAACGATCAAAAAACGGTCCAGAACGCTAGTGAACGATCAGCGACATCAAGGCAGGGGCCACATCGTTGCTACATGCCACACACAACGAGGTCGCTAACGAGATCGCTAAATAGTGACGTTTTAGTGATCTCGTTAGCGATCTCGTTAGCGATCTCGCTTAGTGTGGCATACCCTTTATTGGTGGCACAGGTGAGCAGTTAGTTAAGTATTATTTTTTTAACCTTTTTCCGACCCTCTACTGATCAACAAAATGGCCACTATCTTCGGAATTTGCGTAGTGCAAACTGCAAAAAAATCTGTATTTTGGAGAATGCAAATTTTCATTAAATTCTAGTAGAAAACAATACCACTCTAATAAATTTGCTCATCTCTATTATGAAGTCAAAGAAATTTAGGGAACCTACTTGTTTTTTAATGTAGTGGCTGGGGAAAAGAGAGAACGGATAACTGTGTACAGTATCTTACTGATTCTGAGCACTGTGTAAGCTTTGCTGAGTTAGGGGTTCCTCACTGATAAAATATTCATCACTTGTCTCACTGTCCGAGCAGCTGTTCTTCTCTGGTAGTCCCATTTACTTTCTCAGGAGATATTAATATGTTATGGAGTGTCTCAGTTTCATCAGATGAGCAGGGATTTATAATTCCAGTTGCAGACTTTCCACTCTTGTCTGTTTGTCTCCATTTATTACGCTGCAATATGCTATTTTAGCCATTTCGTTCTCGCACCACTACTTGGCATAGGAATGATTTCATTTGAGGTTATTTTAGATTGATATTTCTCTCACTGTCACTTGACTTGTCCACATTGTACAAATTAGATCTCAAATTAAATCTGCCCCTTAGTGCCATCTGTTAAAGCTTGGTAGCTTACAAGTCATTGTCTGACTTCCTAACGAACCTGACAACATTAGGCTTCCTAGGGATTTGTAGCCACACCAGAGTCTTCTGCAAATGGAGAAAAACACCCATTCTTTTTGGAGAAAACTCTGGTTTGACTAAATGTCCTACAGTGGTGCTTGAAAGTTGGTAAACCCTTCAGAAATTTTTATAAATTCTTCATAAATTTGACCTAAAACTACATTACACTTTCAAGAAAGTAGAAATAAATCAAACAAATGAGTCAAAAATATTAGACTTTGTAATATTTTCATTGAGGAAAATATTTCAATATTACATTTCTGTGAGTGACAAAAGTATGTGATTAGGATTAGCAAATAATTTGGAATTGAGATAAGAGTCTGGTATTTTATTCAATGGGACAACAATCAAGTGTGAGTGTGTGACCTGTTTAAATAAAAGCAACTGGGATCTATCAAAGTCCGATCTACTCACCTTTTGTGGAAGTATTTCATGGCACGAACAAAGGATATTTTTGAGGACCTCAGAGAAGAAAAATTAATACTCATCAAGCTGGATTATATTAATAAACCATCTCTAAAGACTTTGGGTTCCACCAATCCACAGTGATACAGTTTGTGTACAAGTGGAGGTAATTCAAAATCATTGGAGTGATTTTTGGTCTATCACTCTTCCCCAGGAGTGATCAACCAACAAAGATCATATAATGGTCTGGTCACAAAGGAAACCAAGATAACTTCTACTCAGCTAAAACTCATGTTAACGTTCATGAGTTCACCATCAGGACACGAATAACTGGTATGTATGGCATGATTGTAGTTTCACCTGAACAAGCCACAAGGCTATTGGAACAATGTTTTATGGACAAATGAACAAAATAGAGCTTTTTAGTTGTAATGAGAAGAGTTATGTTTGGTGGAAGAAAGGCACTGCATAGCAGCATAAAAAACTCATACCATCTGTGAAACACGGTTTTGGTAGTTTTATGGTTTGGGCCTGTTTTCTGCATTTTAGACCAGATGGCTTGTTATCATCGATGCAACTATGAATTCTGAATATTATAAGCCAATTCTAAAGGAAAATATCAGGACATTTATCCATGGCCCGAATGTCAAAAGAACTTGGATCATAAAGCAACCACACAAGTCGTTCTACTAAATATTAGTTAAAGAAAAATACAGTTTTAGATTGACCAAGTCAAAGTACTGACCGCAGTCCGATAGCAATGTTGTTAAAGGACCTAAAGGAATAAGATCATGGAAGAAATCTTACCAACTTAACAGAGTTGAAGAGGAACGGGCTTACATTTCTCCAAACTGATGTGCAGGACTGATTTACAATTACTGGAAAGTTGTAGATACAGTTGTTGAATCATCTTCCACATTAAAAAAAAATTAAAAAGTCTAATATTTTTGACTCATTTGTCTAGTTTTCTTTACCTACTTTTAGGACTAAGAATTAAATTAAAATTTGATGTAGTTTAGGTCGAATTTATGCAGAAATATGTAAAATTTTAAAGGGAATCTGTCACCCCAATATTGCCATATCAGATAAAGATATGGCAGAATAGTGCATCCCATAACAAAGCTAACAGTAGGTATCATATAGAGAAAAAAGACCAGCACATCCAAGCTATTGTGAACAGGCGCCAACCAAAGAAAGTATAAATCAAAAAATATAAAGGTTTGCACCATAACTAACCAAGAATGATTACTCTAAAGCATAGGAACTGCATTACTGCACAGAAAAAAATGAAAAAAGCGCTATATGATGTATATATGACATATCAGGTTAGTGACCCAATTGACGAAGGACACCGTGACACATTTTTTTCTGTGCAGTAATGCAGTTCCTATGCTTTAGAGTAATCATTCTTGGTTAGTTATGGTGCAAACCTTTATATTTTTTGGTAGGTATCATATATCATGATACCCCCGGAAATGACTGCTTGCCTTGGACGACTTCCGGGGCAAGGAAAGAGTAGCGCATGCGCTGTACTGATTTTATGCTTTGCCCACTGTCGGGCAAAGCACACTGCGCATGCGCCAGCCCGAATTTGAATTGCGCAATTGCGGGAAGCCGAACGCCGTCTGTGGGATTCACAAACGGCGATACGCAATGGATGCCGAGGAGCGGGGAGGGAGAGAGAAAACGCCGCCCTCCTGACCTGACCACCGTGATTGACAGGGAAAATACCGAAGTTTACAAAGGTATTTTGATATGAAAATAGGGGTAGCATGATATATGATACCTACCATTAGCTTTGTTATGGGACACACTATTCAGCCATATCTTTATCTGATATGGCAATTTAGGGGTGACAGATTCCCTTTAAAGTGTTCCCTAACCTGCAAATGTCACTATAGGTCATGTGGCAAGACCTGTTAATAGGCAGAAAACAGATGTATAAAAAAGCTTCTTTGAAAAGGTGCCAAAGCTGACTTCTTCCTCCTGTGGGAGAGCTAATTTCTTTACCATTTTCCCAGGTAGCCTTGCTTGACCTGAAAGTCTCCCAAATACAATTTGGCAGTAAAATACCAGAAAGCAACAGATACAGTTCCAGAGCAGAGAAGCTGCTATGGACTGTGCCTTATGCAGCAGCACGTATGTCACATGCACATGTATATCACCAGAAGAGGCAAATAAAACAAAAGTAGCTTTGGAAGAGATTTATTGATAATAACAACAGTTGTCACTCAGTCCATTTCTGGATTGTTGTTCTGCAGTGGACCATATACAGTGGGGAAAAGAAGTATTTCATACACTGCTGATTTTGCAAGTTTTCCCACCTACAAAGAATGGAGAGGTCTGTAATTTTTATTGTAAGTACACTTCAACTGTGAGAGACAGAATCTAAAAATAAAGCCCAGAAAATCACATTCTCTGATTTTTAAATAATTAAATTGCACTTTATTGCATGAAATAATTATTTGATCACCTACCAACCAGCAAGAATTCTGTCTCTCACAGACCTGTTAGTTTTTCTTTAAGAAGCCCTTCTACTCCGCACTCATTACCTGTATTAATTTCACCTGTTTGAACTCGTTAACTGTATAAAAGACATCTGTCCACACACTCAATCACTCTCCAACATCTCCACCATGGCCAAGACCAAAGAGCTGTCTAAGGACACAAGGGACAAAACTGTAGACCTGCATAAGGCTGGGATGGGCTACAGGACAATAGGCAAGCATCTTGGTGAGAAGGCAACAATTATTAGAAGATGGAAGAAATACAAATGCAACATTTTGTAGGATAAGGTTGCTTCTGAGAAAGGTTAGGAATCAGAACTACACGGGAGGACCTGGTCAATGACCTGAAGAAAGCTGGGACCACAGTCTCAAACATTACCATTAGTAACACACTACGCCGTCATGGATTAAAATCCTGCTGTGCATGCAGGGTCCCCCTGCTTACGTCAGCACATATCCAGGCCCGTTTAAAGTTCACCAATGACCATCTGGATGGTCCAGAGGAGGCATGAGAGGAGGCCATGTGGTCAGATGAGACCAAAATAGAACTTTTTGGTATCAACTAAACTCACTGTGTTTGGAGGAAGAAGGATAAGTACAACCCCAAGAACATGTCTAATTGTGAAGCATGGTGGGGGAACATCATACTTTGGGGATGTTTTTTCTGCAAATGGGACAGGACGACTGCATCATATTGAAGGGAGGATGAATGGGGTCATGTATCACGAGATTTTAGCCAACAACCTCCTTCCCTCAGTAAGAGCATTGAAGTTGGGTTGTGGCTGTGTCTTCCAGCATGACAATGATCTGAAACACACAGCCAGGACAACTAATAAGTATTTCAAGGTCCTGCAGAGGCCTAAACAGTCTCCAGACCTGAACCCAATAGAAAATCTTTGGAGGGAGCTGAAACTCAATGTTGCCCAGCAACAACCCCAAATTCTTGAAGATCTCTATGGCGGAATAGGCCAAAATCCCTGCTGCAGTGTGTGCAAACTTGGTCAAGAACTACCAGAAACATCTGACCTCTGTATTTGCAAACAAAGGTTTCTGTATCAAATAAAAAGTTCTGTTTTTCTATTGTATCAAATACTTATTTAATGCAAATAAAATGCAAATTAATTATGTAAAAATTATAGAATGTGATTTTCTGGATTTTTTTAAGATTCTGTCTTTCACAATTGAAGTGTAACTAAGACTACTTTCACACTTGCGTTTTTTTGCGATGCGTTTCGAGCGCTCATCAAACGCATTAAAAAAACGCATACAAACACTTGTAAATGCTGCGATATTTAGTCGCATAAGCGTGCGCATTATGACAAAAAAACGCAGCGTTTGGACGCGATTGTATGCGATTTCAAGCGTTTTTGCATGCATTTGCGTTTTTTCGGTGCATGGGTTGTCTACTTGTCACATTTCTATCATCTCTGTCTCTATCATCTGTCTCTATCATCTCTGTCTCTATCATCTGTTTCTATCATCTCTGTCTCTATCATCTCTATCATCTCTGTCTCTATCATCTCTATCATCTCTGTCTCTATCATCTCTATCATCTCTGTCTCTATCATCTCTGTCTCTATCATCTCTATCATCTCTGTCTCTATCATCTGTCTCTATCATCTATCATCTCTGTCTCTATCATCTGTCTCTATCATCTGTCTCTATCATCTATCATCTCTGTCTCTATCATCTGTCTCTATCATCATCTCTGTCTCTATCATCTCTGTCTATCATCTGTCTCTATCATCTCTGTCTCTATCATCTCTATCATCTCTCTCTCTATCATCTATCATCTCTGTCTCTATCACCTTCTTTATATCTACACTCCTCACAAACAATGTTGCTTGTGTAGGGGGTGGTGTAAACAAGTGTGTAGACATTATTTACTCAAATAGCGCACCCATAGACTATAATGTTATTTTTTTGCGCATAGCGTGCGCACACGTGCGCATGCGCTTTTTTAAAGTGGTTGGGCGGAAAAAAAATGCAACATGTAGCGTCTAGCGCGTCTTGGCGCACACCTGGAAAATGCGCAGCGCACGACAAACGCAGATGAACGCATGCAAGCGCTAGACCCTGCGCCCGCCATGTTAAAGATAGGGGAACATTGTACATGCGACCGATAGCGCACGATGCTCTGCGCGATAAAACGCAAGTGTGAAAGTAGCCTAAGATAAAAATTACAGACCTCTCCATTCTTTGTAGGTGGGAAAACTTGAAAAACCAGCAGTGTATCAAATACTTATTTTCCCCACTCTACATTCTGTTTATTATTTAGAAATCGAGAAGTGCCAGCTGTAGCATCAAGTATCGTGATTACCGATGAGCATTGACATGGTAATATCTGGCTGTCACCACGGATTCCTTCTACAGGTTGTTTTGCTTTGTGGCCTATATAGTATCTCTGAAAATGAACCTTGATTTCTATAAAGTGTCTTTTACAGGGAAGGACATATGGAAGGAGAAGTATTCCTCACAATTTTTATTGATGTCTTTTTTTTACTGATGTCTATCTGTATTAGTGTTGGGCTGCTAAAAATATTCAAATTGGCTCCTGGAGTTGTGTTACTAGTTACAGAGATCGACAGTAGGATAGGTGATAAATGTATGATTGCTGGGGTCTGATCTCCACCAATACTAACAACCGGGGTCTCGAAGAGAACACATTTAGAATTTATCTCAGTCCCATAGTAGTGAATAATATATTGGCTATAGGAAAGATGTGTATCTTCGTACCGTGTTAGCCAGTGGATAGAAAAATATTTAGACTTGAGAGTCCTCAGTGGTCGATACCTTTTAATGGCTAACTGTCATGTGTGCATTGCCACGAAGATCGTCACGGTTGCACATTTTGACTTCTCACAGCTGAGTTGCTGTTTCTTTGTGTTTGGCAGCTAGGGAGTTAATTCTGTCTGTGCTCGGTGCTGGGACTGGGTGCAGTTTCTCCCGGCTGCAATTGATTATTTGTTGATTGGTTTCCTTTAAATTCCTGGTTGTCTGCTTTGGGAGTTGCCAGTGAAATCCTTCATTCAGTCCACAGATAGGAATGAATCTGTATTGACTTAAGTTGAGAGCTCCTTAGTTGTTTTAAGCTCAACTTGCTTAGAGTTTATTTCCCAGACCATTTATGTTCCTTCGGTGTTTGAGTGTGTATGCAAGTGAGTGCTATCCTGTCTGTCTTATATGTCTTATCTGTGTATTTAGCTGAGATCTGCCCATATCCCTTTGGTGGTAATCAGGATCCTTCTTAGGACTAATTACAGGGTTCAGGGTCTGATAGGAGACAGGGTTAGGCTGGAGACTTGGACCTCTGAACCATTATCAGTACCTCCAAGGTAAGGGATTAGTTAGGACCCCAGTGTAGGGTCAGGTTAGACCCCGGTCCTCCTCTTTCCTGTTACAGCTCATCAAGTCCTCAAGATTAACCCTGAGTTAAACAGAAATCGTTTCTGCACATCTAGTCCTCAAGATTTACCCTAAGTTCTGCAGATATCGTGTCAGGTAAATCTATTTTATACTTACATTCTGATGTTGCTAAACTATATGTTGTATAGAGTGTGGTTCCTGTATAAATAGTTTACTGACATTGTATTCATATCATTAGACAGCGTGACACTAACTGAAAAGATGGTAACAAATTGCAAGCTTTCGAGACTACTCAGGTCTCTTCATCAGGCAAAGACTAAAACAAAAACTGAAGAATCACATATTTATATACACAACAGGACACAGGAATAGTGCAATAGGTAACACAAGTGACGTGAAGCAGAACTGTCATTATGGCAGAGGGATGAACATAAATATTGGAACAGTTCATAGATAAGGAGAGAAAGTTTTATTGCCCTCTGATTGGGGTCTGGTATTGTGTTTTGATGCCCCTAGAAGGTCAGAGACACAGATTCCTTAATTGATATAGAATGACATGAATCCGTGTGATATATTCATTCCAGCACTAAGAGTGTCAAAGGTCATCATAAGTTTGTATTCCCAAACCTTTCTATCTTTCTCAGATTTGAAGTTAAATTTTAATACCAGTAATTCCATATCCATCATGCTATGACCGGGCATACAAAAGTGTTTTGCCACAGGTAAATCCATTCTTTTTTCTCTTATTGTGTGGCGATGAGAATTCATCCTTGTTCTCAGTTTTTGCCTGGTCTCCCCCACATACAGACCCCCAATCAGAGGGCAATAAAACTTTCTCTCCTTATCTATGAACTGTTCCAATATTTATGTTCATCCCTCTGCCATAATGACAGTTCTGCTTCACGTCACTTGAGTTACCTATTGCACTATTCCTGTGTCCTGTTGTGTATATAAATATGTGATTCTTCAGTTTTTGTTTTAGTCTTTGCCTGATGAAGAGACCTGAGTAGTCTCGAAAGCTTGCAATTTGTTACCATCTTTTCAGTTAGCCATTAAAAGGTATCAACCACTGAGGACTCTCAAGTCTAAATATTTTTCTAATATATTGGCTGTAACATTTGTGCACCACCACTCCATTCACACAGGTGAGGTTGGGATCGGTTATCGGTATCATTGGGGGTGTTTTTGTTCAGACCCCAGTGATTATATATTTATCACTCATCTTCTGAATAGGTGATACATTTAGGGGCAAAAAACTCTTTAATGGAATCATTTTACTACTATTATGACTTAATTAAATATAGTCTGGGCTGAATTAAATCAAATCTGACTCTTTTTTTTATGTTGTCTCCTAAACTTTTACATAATTCCTCATAATCTAAACTCTTCATATTTAACACCTGTCACACTTCTTGACCCAATAATTGTGTAATGTGAATGGGTTGAGTGACTAATCGATGGGTCCAAAAATGGGTCTATTTATCTTGCAATAAATCATTTAGGAGAGCGGAAAAAAATCTTGTTTAACTCTTGAAAATTGTGTAATATAAATGGAGATTTTTCCCTTAAGGCACTGCCACACTTAGCGATCGTACTAGCGATCACGACAACGACTTAACCTGGCGAGATCGCTATGTGATCGCTAGTTAGATTCCAAACACAACTCATCAGCGATCTGTGATTCCAAACACATCTCATCAGCGATCTGTATAACGACCTCTGCGGTCGTTGGGAAAACCTAGTCCCACCTGCGATGCTGGTGAAGTCGTTCATAAAGGGTGTCACACTCAGCGATTCAGGCTCACCAACGGGACACCAACAACCAAAAAACGGCTCAGAACGTTCATGAGTGATCAGCGACATCGCAGCGGGGGCCACATCGCTGCTACATGTCACACACAGCTAAGTCGCTAACGAGATCGCTACTGTGTCATAAATGGTGACGCAGTAGCGATCTCGTTAGCGATCTTGCGTGCGATCTCGCTTAAGCCCCCGTCTCACATAGCGATCTCGCTAGCGAGATCACTGCTGAGTCACTAGTTTTGTGACGCAGCAGCGATCTCCCCTGCGATATCGCTGTGTGTGACATTCAGCGACAATCAGCCCCCCTGCTGGGTATCGCTGATCGTCGCTGAATGTCCTGGACATTTTTTTGATCGCTGATCTCCCGCTGACAGGCACGCATCGCTGCGTGTGACAGGCGGGAGACCAGCGATCCGCTGGTAACCAAGGTACACAGCGGGTTTCCAGGCGTGGGGCTGTGCCTGGAAACCCGCTGTGTACCTTGGATACCAGCGCCCTGATGCAGGGGAGCTGGTAACCAAGGTACACAGCGGGTTTCCAGGCACCGCGCAGCGCCTGGAAACCCGACGTGTACCTTGGTTACCAGCTCCCTGCATCAGGGCTCTGGTATCCAACGTACACTGCGGGTAACTAAGCAATGTTACCCGCAGTGTCGCTGTCCTGATCGCTGCCTGAGCTGCCTGTTTGGCATCTCAGCAGCGATCATGTAGCGACACACCAGCGATCCTGATCGTTGTTGGGATCGCTGGTGTATTGCTATGTGAGACCCGGGCTTAAGTGTGGCATACCCTTTAGTCAAGGATTAGACCGACAAGAGGGAGTGGAAATTCAATCCTTAAATAGTGTTAATGATATTCCAAGGCAATAAATAGTAACAGTTGGAGTACTGAATCGAGGACATATTTTATCGGAATGTTTATTTGCTTCTCTAATTTGATTTTTTTTTTTTCAATTTGCACAGTATCAATGGAAATGTTTGTACTTTATGAATTCATGTATTTGAAATAATTAGAATCACTTATGGGATTTGAACGTGGACACACGTGCACTTCATGTTATCTGTGTGAACATGGTGCACCATGATTGATGTAATGATCGCTATTCAACCATTTCTTTCACTATTCTTGCCCTATAAAAACAGTTGGCTGACATGATTTGCTAGTTGTGAGCTACAATTGCATAATTTATCATTTTAACGACTATCTGCTCATGTAGACCCTTAGAGTAGACAGTCTCTGGGTTATCAGAGTGGTTCAATCTGGTCTGTCTAGTCAAAGTTTACACCACTTATTAGTTGTCTTACTTTGAGCCCACAATGTTGCATGTCATGCCATGACCCTTTCTGCTAAATCTCATCTTCTTCAGCAAAGCTGTTCTCCCTTATAGGAAAAT
Organism: Oophaga sylvatica; assembly: GCA_033576555.1. NCBI lineage: Eukaryota > Metazoa > Chordata > Amphibia > Anura > Dendrobatidae > Oophaga > Oophaga sylvatica. The sequence continues at coordinate 579,369,786 of JARQOD010000002.1, forward strand.
GTGCAGAAAGTGTCTAAAACACATTATAAATATGGTGCAAGTCTTGAAAGACAGTTTTTGAATTTTTTCTTTTACAAAAATTGCTTGCTACCCTATTTTGTATATAAAAGATGACTGGGCCATTGTGGAAAACAAGCACTTGCTATACGTGTCACCCGTATTTTCATCCCTTTTGTGTTAATTTCTCTATCCTCATAGGCCACAAGTCATAAAAACAATTTTGCCATAATTCTGGCTTGCTTTGAAAAGTTGCAACATTTGTTAGCAAAACAGAGCTGAACAAAAACGTTGCAACTTTTGTCGTGTTCATGCCTGTTTCTCCCAGCACCCTAAAATTGGATAGCTAGGGCGGGTTCGTTGGCGCAGCGGAGGCATGTCACCACAATTCGTCAAATTCATGATGAGCTATGGTGTTCTTTACTCCGTAAATTTTAGTCCAGTCCCTGACTTGAGTATGATTTGTGGCAAGGTGCCCAAGGGGGAGGATGGCACTCCTCATTTATTAAGAAATTAAGAACGGTGCACCTCTTAATGAATCGGGAGTGTCTGACTCCAACATGCCCCTAATCAAGAGTGGCAAGAAAATCACCGGTCTTGACGAATCAGGGCCAAAGACTGTAAACTCTTGTGAACAGGAACCTCAATCCTCTTGTTTGAATTATTTGTTAATCTATGACAGGAAACCCCAACCTGTGGCTCATAGGACCATAATGTATGGCTCACGGCTGTCAGCCAACTAGATGCATTAGCACCAGGTCTAGAAAACGGCTATGAAGCGCAAGTCTCCACATGGCGCCTTTTGTTAGTAGGCCCAAAAAATAATCAGATCTGGGTGCACATACTGTGTTTTTCGGACTGTAAGGCGTATTTTCTAATAAGAATAACTCTTGTTAAAAAGTGTGTGTGTCTTATAGGATGGAGACAGCTTCCTGTGATGTAGGAGAACGCTGACACCATTCCTCCCCGATCACAGAGAGCTGCCCTCTCTCCTCCTGCTCTGCACTGATCTATGTGATCGGTACAAAGGAGTAGAGGAAGCTTACTGACCGAAACAGAGGGTGCAGGGGCCGAGCAGCTGAAGGACCTTCTGATCAAATGACCTGAAGTTGCTTGAGTTAATAAAGTGTGAGGTCCTGCAGGCGCAGCTACTCAAGTCCTGCAGCCTCCGTGGTGGTCCCGATCAGGAACGGCAAGATGTGGTAATGTATAGTGTCTGTGTGTGAGTAAATGTGCCTGGAACAGAGCTGTGTGTGTGTGTCTATATGTGAATGTAGCAGAGCCGTGTATGTCTATATGTGAATGTAGCAGAGCCGTGTATGTCTATGTGCATGTAACAGAGCCGTGTATGTCTATGTGCGTGTAGCAGAGCCATGTATGTCTGTGTGCATGTAGCAGAGCCATGTATGTCTATGTGCATGTAGCAGAGCCATGTATGTCTGTGTGCATGTAGCAGAGCCATGTATGTCTATGTGCATGTAGCAGAGCCATGTATGTCTATGTGCATGTAGCAGAGCCATGTATGTCTATGTGCATGTAGCAGAGCGATGTATGTCTATGTGCATGTAGCAGAGCCATGTATGTCTATGTGCATGTAGCAGAGCCATGTATGTCTATGTGCATGTAGCAGAGCCATGTATGTCTATGTGCATGTAGCAGAGCCATGTATGTCTATGTGCATGTAGCAGAGCCATGAATTTCTATGTGCATGTAGCAGAGCCATGTATTTCTATGTGCATGTAGCAGAGCCGTCTATTTCTATGTGCATGTAGCAGAGCCATGTATGTCTGTGTGCATGTAGCAGAGCTATGTATGTCTATGTGCATGTAGCAGAGCCGTGTACGTCTATGTGCATGTAGCAGAGCCATGTATGTCTATGTGCATGTAGCAGAGCCGTCTATTTCTATGTGCATGTAGCAGAGCTGTTTGTATAATACGCACTGCAGAAAGACACTAATAATAGATGTATTACATCCCTATTTTACCCTAGTGCATTACAATTGGTGATAATGTCCTCTCCGCTTTACACCGCCAGGAAAGTTTTAATTAATAGGAAAAATGTTTTTCCTATTTTCTGCCTGAACTTGGTTTGTGTCTTATGGTAAAGTGCATCTTATACGGTGTACTGGCCTTGAGGTTGTAGAGATAAATTAAGTTAATGCTAAGCTGGACATAGGATGATACTGCTAGATTGTAGTGGTGATTGATTCAAGAATGCTGAAATAAGGTTAAGGTGGAGACACCAAGTTGAACGTATACTGCTTGGTGTGATTTCTGCAGGGAAACGTTGGCTGTCATTACACAGATAATGGGGGCCCTGGGTGTCATTATGGGGGGAGGAGCAGGATCTCACCTTTCAGTAGGGCTATGAATGTGGCTCGCAACCCTCTTTCAGAACTGAATATGGCTCTCAAAAGGTAAGAAAAATTGGCGTTCACTGATCTATGATATATCATTTTTTTAAAAGGTTTCTCCTCTAAATTGTAATATTCTGCGGAATAAGATTTTTCTATCATGGTTGATTATATTATTATTAGTTACTGCACAATTACTTATTTAGTGGTTTTCTAAAAGCAACAGCTTTGACATGATAGATGTTCATATATTTCCGATCCCAGTATTCATCAGTCTATAATTAGGTAAAGCTTTGGCTGTAGATGCCAGAGATGCTCCAAGTGTTCCCATTTTTTACCTTTGAATCCCAGTTTGATTGCCTGTAATAACACGGGATACAGACTGTCCGGATAGCTGGGAGAAAGGGAGCCCTGCATTTACTCGTCTGAGTTGTCTTTCTTAAGTGTATGATTAAAACCTTTCGTTGAATCACTTGTAATCGCATGGCATGGACTAATGACTGTGATCAGCTCACATTTTTTCTGAAGTCCTGTTATTTCGCTCACTTTGCCCCTATCATGGGAAGATTCACCACATAATGCTGTAAATACTGTGTGGAAGTTCACACATATATCAGCCATCAGCTAGCTAGTATTTAGGTCAATTTGCTGATAATGGCGCCAGTATTTTTGGGTTTGGTTAGTAAAATAATCCCAAAATTTAACCATGTCATTACCACTGGGGCTGAGACATTCTATGAGCTGTTAAGAGAATTACAGGATAATTGTTATAATCAGTTTCATAATGAAAGACGAGAAACATTCTTAAAGAGTTTAGTTCATGAATCATTTTTACAGCAAAATCATAAAAAAACAGTTTTCATTACTTATTTATTTCAATGAGCCCTGGGCAGAATCAGTTTCCTTCCCCTCTGGCAGCGGATGATATGGATCCTTCATACTACCTCTGCAAAAGGAATCTTCTCAGACCTACTGCCCTTTCCTAACAAGAGGGGCAAAATACTGTTTCTATTGGCTATTTTACAATTGACAGAGGACTGAGGCCTGTCTGTGTGAAGAGTGACTGAGCATGTGTGACCGCCAAGCAGTCAGCTCATGGATGGATGTGCATATTACTTGAGGCTGTGTGCACACGTTGCGGAATTGCCATGGAAATTTCCGCGGCAATTCCGCACCTCCCTGCCACGGGAAATACGCATATTATAGGTATGCGTATTCCCGCTAAAAACTAGCGTTTTGCAAGCGTAATTAGCTTGCAGAATGCTAGCGTTTTACAAGCGATCTGACAGGTTGGTCACACGAGTCAAACAAGTGTTTGACAAGTGTGACCAACTTTTTACTATTGATGCTGCCTATGTCGCATCAATAGTAAAAAGATCTAATGTAAAAATAATAAAAAAATAAATAAATAATGATATTCTCACCTTCCGGCGGCCCCGCTGCTTTCCCGCCTCTCAGCGACGCTCCGGCCAATCCCGGTCCCAGGCGTCCTTTGCGACAATCACCCCGATGACGTAGCATCACGCGAGACCGCTACGTCATCTGGGTGATCTCGCAAAGGACTCCTGGGAACGGGAGCGTCGCTGAGAGGCGGGAAAGCTGCGGGGGACGCCGGAAGGTGAGAATATCATTATTTTTTATTTTAATTATTGTTTTTACATGGATATGGTACCCAGGGCTTGGAGGAGAGTCTCCTCTCCTCCAGACCCTGGGTACCATCCGCACATGAACCGCTTACTTTCCGCATGGTGGGCACAGCCACATGCGGAAAGTAATCGGTTCAATGCATTCCTATGGCGGCGGAATCGCCGCGGTTCTGCAAAAAAGAATGAGCATGCTGCTGATTCTTCCGCGATGCGATTCCGCCGCGGAAAAACACGCAGCATGTGCACAGCATTGCGGAATTCCATAGGCCTTAATGAGTTGTATTGTGTAAGCGGTTTTGCCGCGGTTTTGCGGCGTTTCACGGCAAAACCACTAGGAATCCGCAACATGTGCACATAGCCTGAAATGCCAAGTTCTGTCATAATATGTAAATGTTATCAGTCATTTGTCCATTGTTAAATCTATACAATATTTAATTGTACTCATTAGCTCATTGTGTCTATTTAGTCATATTTAGATTTATGATCGTGAATTCACAGTCAGTGGGAGCCATCATGTTTAGGAGTTCTTTGCTTTCATTGGTATGAGTGTGTCCTAGTAAGTAAGAGTGGCTTCTGTTGAGATTGGAATCCAGCTGAAATGGTAATTACCAGTCAGGTTTGTTCCTGTAACACAGGGGTGGGGAATCATTTTTCTGCCAAGGGCCATTTGGATATTTACACCATCCTTCAGGGGCTGCACAAATTCCACCCACAAAGTACATCCTGACTCTGGCACTAGTGTCAGGACGTGATCTTTCATTGCATACCCTTCAGTGTTCAGTAGTGATCACAGAGCAAGAAGAAAGTAATGAGCTGGTGGCAATCAAAATACAGCTCCCTGCCAAAGCACTGCGGTCCCTGAGAATCTGCCCAGGAGCCGGATAAAAGGTAATCGAGGGCCGTAAATGGCCCTGGGGCCTGAGGTTCCCTACCTCTGCTGTAAGAGATAAGCTGCTGCCAAGGTGGCTCTTTTGTTTCTGATCCCCAGTAACGCCAAAATATACACTTTTATAAATAAGTCCCCATACCTGTATTGAGTCCCATAGGTATGGTGTGTGTCCCTGTATCATCCTCCTCCCAGCTTTCCATCATCCCCTGCTTCGTTACTGCGCCGCCTCTTCATGTGTTTCTCTTGCCGTTACATGCCGCTGCCCGGGAACTGACATCAGGCTATCGCGCCTGCGTGTTTCTGAGGCACCAGATCCCGCCCCGCAGTGTGTTATGATGTATTCACACTGCGGGGCTGGCAATCTGGCGCTTGCGCAGTTAACAACTATAGCTGCGCCTGCCTCCTAATCCCTCCGCTTTTGTTTTCCTCCCTCAGCAGTGTCTGATGAGCTGAGCAGTCTAAAGATAGACTTTACAGAATCTACATGAACTATAGGAACCTGTAGTGCAGACAGTAAATTTTTATTGACTTATGTGAGAGAATCCTAGGCATGCTCTGTGATCTGTGCAGAGGTCATTGTGCAGGGAGGGAGGAGGTGAGCTGTGATCTACATCCATTGTAAATAGTAGATTTTGTGCTTTTTATATGTACCTGTATTTTTCAGTGAATTCTAGATAGTTGTGATGACAATGACAACTGAAGAAGTAGTTTCTACAAAACCAAAACTATCAGTCAATTTCAGACTCAAAGTCCAGTGTAAAAAATGAATTATTTATATTTTCAAAAATACTTGAAAATTTTAACAAAGAAATTGCATTTAAAGAGGTGGTCTGAAGGCAAAGCATTTTTCTCCTAATTCCCTATTAAGCTATTTTCTAATATACCTGCTTTAAAAATTCCTTAGTGTTCCCTAACTACACTAGCTAACTACTTTTTGTATTTTTTTTCTCTTCTTCCTGTCTGATGACAATTCTTTTGCATATTCCCCAGCTCTTCCCTCTCCTAGTGTATCCTCACCCATCCCTGTAGATTGTGAGCCCTCGCGGGCAGGGTCCTCTCTCCTTCTGTACTTGTGTGTGCCTTGTATTGCTCATGTTTATTGTACTTGTCTATATTTGCCCCTCTTCACATGTAAAGCGCCATGGAATAAATGGCGCTATAAAAATCTATAATAATAATAATAATATCCCAGTGCATGCTGGGATGTTCAAACAAAACATCAGAGAGTAGAGGCTGTGGTCATTGTGACAGCTTCTGCCCCCTCCCTCGTTTCAGGGGCTGGTCCCTTCTCCGTCTCTGAGTGTCTTCCTTGTCCAATGTCTCTCCCATTCGCACTCTCCCCAGTTCCCTATGTGGTGAACACAGCCTCTGCTCTGTTGTCTGCTTAGCTGAATAGTAATAAGCCGGCAGCAGAGTAGTGTCGCTCTACCGGCAGGGACCAGTGACGCACCTGTGGGGGCGGTGCTAGTGACACCGCTCTGCTACCAGCTTGTTACTATTCAACTTAGCAAAAAACAGACTGGACACTGCGCTCATCACACAAGGCCCTGAGCACGGTAGGAGACACTGCAATTACACGTTTTATTATACACGTTTATTTCCTTTGTGTGTATTGGAACAACACAAAAAAAAACAGAAAAAAAAAAGAAAAATTTTCTAATGACACATTCCCTTTAAACCAGGTTTCAACAAACCCGGTCGCCAGTGGCGCCTAGAAAATCATGCCTGGCGCCCGGGTTTGTCGGGGCCCTGAGCAGTCGAGCACCCCGGCGCCCGTTAGCGGAGGAGAGCGGTGTCAGCCCCGCCCCCGCCCGCTCAGGGCCCGGCAGCAGCTGGCACAATACTTACCTCTCCCGTGCCTCCGCTGCCGCAGCTCCGGGCTCCAGGGGGCGCCGGCGCTTCCTCTCACAGCAGCGCCGCTGAATGATGTCATCATTCAGCGGCCAGCTGTGGCAGAGAGCGCGGACGCCGAACAGGTGAGGTGTGTGTGTGTGTGCTCGCGCATCAGTGTGTGTGTGTGTATGTGAGAGAGTGCTTGTGTGCTGCATGTGTGATGGTGGTGGGGGGAGGGCAGTGATGATGGGGAGGCATTGATGATAATGGGGAGGCATTGATGATAATGGGGAGGCATTGATGATGAATGAGGGGCATTGATGATGATGAGGAGGCATTGATGATAAGGCATTGGGGGAGGCATTGATGATAATGGGGAGGCATTGATGATAATGGGGAGGCATTGATGATGATGGGGAGGCATTGATGATGATGGGAAGGCATTGATGATAATGGGGAGGCATTGATGATGATGGGGAGACATTGATGATGATGAGGAGGCATTGATGATGGGGAGGGATTGATGATGATGATGAGGAGGCATTGATGATGATGAGGAGGCATTGATGATAATGGGGAGGCATTGATGATAATGGGGAGGCATTGATGATGATGATGAGGAGGCATTGATGATAATGAGGAGGCATTGATATGTGATGGGGGAGGCATTGATGATAATGGGGAGGCATTGATGATAATGGGGAGGCATTGATGATGATGGGGAGGCGATGATATGATGAGGCGTGATAAATATGATGATGGGGAGGCCATGATGATGATGGGGAGGCAATGATGATGATGAGGAGTCAATGATGATGATGGGGAGGCGATGATGATGAAATGAAAAAAAAAATTCTGGCTCCTAAATTTTTTGGCTGGCTCCTAGATTCTGAACAACTTTGTCGACCCCTGCTTTAAACAGTATTGCATATGTGCTACATTTCGCATCTGTGAATATACCGTAATCGCCAATGTTAATAAAAGGTGGAACTTCATTTAAACATTTTCCCTCCAAAGTTTTCTGCACTCATTTCCATATCATCAAATGCATGAAGTTCCAGTGCTGTTTAACATTTGACATTCCTGTTCAGTTGAGGGGATTATGGATCTGTACAGAGGAATGACTTCTATATACACTGAGGCACAGTTACTTCTCCAGCGAATAATACTTCAAAAATCTATTTAACAAGATACAATGCACTACGGAATCCATTGTAACACCATAGAATTCTTTATATGAGTTTTCTGATAATCTCCATTCTCCGACCACTACTATTGTAGTATCATTTTATTATGGCCTCTTTTTAATTCTAGATTAATTTCTTTTCCCATGGACAGAATGCAGTAATAGTTTTGCTTATATATAATTTACCCTTATAATAGAAATTTCCACACTATCCGTTGAACTAATGGTGCTTGTGTCTTTGGTCAGATAGGGCTGTTTTTTGGTGAATTAATGTGTTCATCAGTTACTTTTTAGTATTAAATTTCGAGTATGAAAGGTGTTTACAGGAAAATTATTTTTCTGGAATCAGAATATTGATGTCTTACTGTGATGATAAGCAATCAGTATCAGATAGCTGATGGTTCAACTCTGGGCACCGCCACTAATCAGCCCCAGGAAGAAGCAGTGAGGCGAAATCCAGGGTCGGGATAGGATTGGCGTGCCGCTTTGCTCCTTTTTAATGTAATTTTATTACTTTCCATTTGTGAATATGGTGAAATCCTATCTTAGATATCTATTACCCGGCTGGCTCACAATATATTTGTTTTACTTTCTGGGGTCACCTACACCAAATACTGGAAGATTTGGAAGTGAAGGAGGGTTGTATGCTTGTCACGTAGATGTGTTTGTATTCCACACACATGCTGACGCTGTAGATATGGTGAAGAAGAGGAATTCCCGAGATCATTTTGCATACTACAAAGATTGTGTTTGCAGTAAAGTACAAGTTATCAATATTCTGATTCCAGAGACCCCTTTAAAGGAAATCTTCCCATTAAGACATTTATAGCCTATTGCCAATACAAGCTTATGTAAAGTGACCCTTTACCCCCAAGGGTGGTTTGCACGTTAATGACCACTGTCTCTTTATGAGGTTATAACTCTGGAATGCTTCCATGGATCCTGGTGATTCTGACATTGTTTTCTTGTGACATATTGTACTTCATGTTAGTGGTAAAATTTCTTCGATATAACTTGCGTTTATTTGTGAAAAAACTGAAATTTGGCGAAAATTTTGAACATTTTGCAATTTTCCAACTTTGAATTTTCATGCCCTTAAATCTCAGAGATATGTCACAAAAATACTTAAGAAGTAACATTTCCCACATTTTTCCTTTACATCAACACAATTTTGGAACCAAAATTTTTTTTGTTAGGAAGTTATAACGGTTAAAAATTAAACAGTGATTTCTCATTTTTACACCTTTTTTTTTAGGGACTACCTCACATTTTAAGTCACTTTGAGGGGTCAATTTGGTACAAAATACCCAAAGTGACACCATTCTAAAAACTGCACCCCTCAAGGTGCTCAAAACCACATTCAAGAAGTTTATTAACCCTTCAGGTGCTTCACAGGAGTTTTTGGAATGTTTAAAAAAAATGAACATTTAACTATTTTTCATAAAAAATTTACTTCAGATCCAATTTGTTTTATTTTACCAAGGGTAACAGGAGAAATTGGACCCCAAAAGTTGTTGTACAATTTGTCCTGAGTATGCTGATATATGCAGGTAAACCAGTTTGGGCTCATGGCAGAGCTCAGAAGGGAAGGAGCGCAGTTTGACTTTTCAATGCAAAATTGACTGGAATTGAGATCGGACGCCATGTCGCGTTTGGAGAGCCCCTGTTGTGCCTAAACAGTGTAAACCCCCACAAGTGACACCATTTTGGAAAGTAGACCCCCTAAGGAACTTATTTAGATGTGTGGTGAGCACAGAAGTTTATAACGTAGAGCCGTAAAAATAAAAATCATATTTTTGTCACAAAAATGTTCTTTTCGTCCCCAATTTTTTATTTTCCCAAGGGTAACAGGAGAAATTGGACCCCAAAAGTTGTGCAATTTGTCCTGAGTATGCTGATACCCCATATGTGGGGGTAAACCACTGTTTGGGCGCATGGCAGATGCGCTGCACGTGACAGGAAGTTTCTCAGCTCTGGAGACCCGGGTCTGTTCCGGGTGTTAAAGTGCCAGGAGCGGTCTGTGACCGCTCCTGGCACTTAGTGCCGGGTGTCAGCTGTGAGAATGTGAGCTGACACCCGGCTGCGATCGGCCGCACTCCCCCGTGAGCGTGGCCGATCGCCTATGACGTACTATTCCGTCCATGGGAAATAAGTCGCAGGTCACATGGATGGAATAGTAGTCCAATGGAAGAGAGAGGCTAATGTGAAAAAACATGATACTTATCAGCCATCAGTAGAGATCATTCCCTCATCCCACAAATACTCTGTCACTCTGAAATTGTAACAAAACCATCAATATATGCTGTATCTAACTGAAACTAAGCATGAGCCTCTCTTCCTAATGCAGAACAAATGTTCAATTACTCTGTTCTCTACCAAGTGTTGAAACTCTGTTTGAAGCATGCAAGTAAAGATGTTTTTAACTTTTTACAAAGGACTCAGTCACAAAATATCAAGGTCCTGTACCATCAAACACTTATGGTCAGAAGAGGGGTAAGCAGCAACCCCCAGATCACACATTCAGGGCTGCTGTAACAGGTTGTTTAGGGCAGGGCTGTGGAGTCTGTAAGCCAAACCTCCGACTCCACAATTTCCCTGGCTCATGACTCTGACTCCACAGCCTGCCTCACTTCTGAGCATGTGCATAAAGTGCAGCACAGATTCATCTCAACTAAAAGCCGAGATCCTTAGATCAGGAACAGAACAGACATTTATAGGACATTTCATAACTTTCCCAAATTATTATGAAACCATTTACAGCACATCCTGCACTGAACCCAATTTATTAGATAGATATTTTAGGAGTCTGAATTGGTCCATTTTATACCAACTCCACCAAAATCGACTGCGACTATACAGCCCCGATTTAGGGACTGAGAATCAAACCTCGCCGACTTGTGTTTATGCAGAATTTGAGAATCGGCATTGTATGGGGACAAAGCAGTCGTCTGAACCATTGAGGAAAAATACACTCTCTATAGGCAGTATAGCTAATCTGTAGTCTCAGCTCACAGCTTTACACTAATGGAGCTGAGTCAAGCACCAAGAAATATAGCAAGTAAGTATGACACATAGACGCTAAATCACTTTGTGAAAAATTGTAAAATGTTCAATATGCTTTTGGCGGCATTTATCAAGATCTGTTCATTATTTTTTTTTACCTTATCATTTGAGCTCATGTCACTTCTTGGCATTGTTAGCCAGGCAAGAAGTCACAATTTTTACTTAAAAATAAGCTATAATCTGAAAATGACATCTTGCCTCTATGAGAGTTTTGTGTTACATGTATTTTATTTTTTATTTTTTTAATGTTTATATAATATATAATATCACAATCTTTATCAATCTAAAATTAAAATTAAATAAGTAATCTTACAGATTTTGACAATGGCCTCTGGGACTTTTTTAGACTCCTTACTTCCTGTCCTTTCATGAAAAGTTTCCAGGAGTTTTCTCATCGGTGGAGGCAGGATTACAATGACAGATAACTCTTCTATGCACATCTGATAACACAGAATCCACCCATCATAATAATAATCTCACATCTGATGCTGCCACCTCACTTTATCATGACCTTTTCACAGGATCATTAGATACTGTAGGTATTAACAAGAGACAGGGTCAGGAATCAGGATCCGACCATTGTGGCTATGTACAGATGTTATTTCCTAAAACAAAAGAAAGTATCAGTCTAGTAGAGCCCCAGTGGCCAGTGTGAAAATTGCAAGATTTCTGTTTGATATTTTTATGATAGATTGTGATATGTAAAAAAGGGAACATTGCCAAAAACTAAAAAATTGTTTTCTTTTAAATAGGGAAATGTTGTAAAAATAGAGAACCATTTGTATATGAAAGTATTACTTTTTAAAGATGTGTCAGATTTAATGGCTAATGGCAAAGCAGCCTCTAGCAAAACTGACTTTAAACATTTTTGCTCATGATCCGACTCTTTGGCTCCGATACATTAAGACTTGCGTTCCGTAAGTCATTCCTAGTGAAGGGAGTGCTGCAGTAAGATGTGCCAAATTCTTGAGAGGTGCGTGAACTCGACTCTACTATCAACTGTTGTGCGCCATCTCCAGAAATGTATGTCAGGAAAAGTCTATCCTTAGTATAGGTCAGCCTCAGATCAGTGGCATCTGACACCTGGCACCCTACCAATCAGTTGTTAACAGGCCTGGTGGTGGACAGACGCACGCAGTGTACAGAGAACAGCACAGCTCCTTACACTGAGTAGTGCCCGCTCTGATTTTCTGTGGCTCAGCTTCAGTTCACCTTAAAGGGGTTGTCCAGGATAGATTATCAATGTCTGATTGCTGATTATGGTCAGATGTTCCCGATATTCGCGGCGGCGTGAACTACTATGTTGCAGAGCTGCATAGCTCCAGCGACGGAATAGTGGTCCCAACCGGGTACTGCACGTCTACCCCCTACCAATTGTAATAGATGGAGAATGTGTAGTTCGGTGCCACGGCCATTATACAGTCAACAGAGCTGTGCTTCACAACTGCGCAGTTCTGGCCGCAGCCAACACTGGGAACAGCTGATCGGTGAGGGTGCCGGGTGTCGTACCCCCACCAATCAGACATTGATGACCAATCCTAAGGATAGGCCATCAATGCTAAAGTTCCGGATGAACCCTTCAATAAGAACTGCGCTGCAGTAGCCAAGAAAGGTCCCTATCCCATGTATGGAGCGGTGGATTCCCGATTCCCTTCACAGTGTGCACCATGTGTCCTGCTGATCAGTTGGTGGTGAGTTTTGGCCAGACCGATCTGATATTGATGACCTATCCTAAGAGTAGATCATCAATATCGTATTCCTGGAAAGCCCATTTATGATTACCGTATATACTCGTGTATAAGCCGAGATTTTCAGCCCATTTTTTAGGGCTGAAAGTCCCCCTCTCGGTTTATACGCGGGTCATATACGGGGGCGGCGGATCATACTCACCCCTCCGCCGGCGCATCTCTGCAGCCCCCCTGCTTATCCCACGATCTCCGGCTCCTTCCTGAGCGGTCACATGGTACCGCTCATTAAAGTCATGAATATGCTCATATTCATGACTTTAATAAGCGGTACCACGCGACCGCTGTAGGACTGAAGCGCTGCGGAGACTGCCGGGAGAAGAGGAGACGCTGCAGAGAGTGACGCGCCTGCGGAGGGGTGAGTATAGCGATATTCACCTGTCCCTCGTCCGACTCCTCTGGCTGTGAATGTTCAGGCAGAGGGCGCGATGACGTCGTTAGTGCGCATCGCGCCCCCTGCCTGATCATTCACTGCCGAGGACCCGGAAGACAGCAACGTGCAGCGGTGGAGAGAGGACAGGTAAATATCTCAGGTGCCGGGGTCCTGAGCGAGCGGTGACACCGGCACCTGTCCCCCATAGCGCGCCAGTGTCACCACCTGCTCAGGACACCGGCACCTGGCCCCCAGCACGAGAGGTGAGTATGTCATTTTTTTTGCAGCAGCAGCGCGGCAGCATAAGGGACCTATACTATGGGGCATAATCTGTGCAGCATATGGGGGCATAATCTGGAGCATATAGGGGCATAATCTGTGGATCATACGGGGGCATAATCTGTGCAGCATATGGGGGCCTAATCTGGAGCATATGGGGGCATAATCTGTGCAGGATATGGGGGCATAATCTGGAGCATATGGGGGCATAATCAGGGAGCATATGGGGGCATAATCTGGAGCATATGGGGCATAATCTGGAGCATATGGGGGCATAATCAGGGGAGCATATGGGGGCATAATCTGTGCAGCATATGGGGGCATAATCTGTGGAGCATATGGGGGCATAATCTGTGGAGCATATGGGGGAATAATCTGTGGAGCATATGGGGCATAATCTTGAGCATATGGGGCATAATCTGTGCAGCATATGGGGGCATAATCTGGAGCATATGGGGGGCATAATCTGGAGCATATGGGGGCATAATCTGGAGCATATGGGGCATAATCAGGGGAGCATATGGGGGCATAATCTGTGCAGCATATGGGGGCATAATCTGTGGATCATACGGGGGCATAATCTGTGCAGTTTATGGGGGCCTAATTTATGGAGCATATGGGGGCATAATCATTTTTCACCCTAGGCTTATACGCGAGTCAATAAGTTTTCCCAGTTTTTTGTGGCAAAATTAGGGGGGGGTCGGCTTATACATGAGTCGGCTTATACATGAGTATATACGGTACTTATTAAAGCACAGATGTTTATTGAGACCTTTATGTCCATCTTCCATATGGAAACACAAACTAATATTTTAATTTTGGAAAGAGCTTTTGTTGGATCGATGAAAAGAAAGATATGTAGGTGATAGGAAAGCATCTGATCAGGTCTGTTAATGATAAGATTCAAACATTCATGCCACATTGTAATCCTCCCCCATACATCTGAAAAACAGAGAAGGAATGAATGGCACCAAGACCAAACCATCAAGCCTGCAATAACGGATGAACGGCAGAAAGTGAACAGTGGTATACTAGCTTCGGGTTACTGGTGCACAGCATTGAAAAAACATCCAGAAATAGAAACTTGTAGAAAAAATGCAGCACTCACCCACAAGCAGTAATAAATGAAGTCCTTTATTCAGCCATGCAAGGCATTTCAACACAGTTCATGGGACAAGCAGGTGCAGGACGGTAGCGGGGATAGAGCCGGACGACGGCCCTTTCGCGTCATAGACGCTTCTACGGGTCCAGGTGTCTGTTAATGATAAGAATCAAACATTCATGCCACATTGTAATCCTCCCCCATACATCTATACACTAATCCTATGGCCACCTTGATGTATAAAATCATTGCTCCACGTGTGAGGTAGCTGTGTTTGCTCTACTTATGGCTGGTTCAAGGATAAAGTGAATTATTGTGTTATCCTTCAATTTCCTATAAGCACATGCATTTCAATGAGCCACCAATGACATTAATGCACAAGTGAAAGGTGACAGTGCTGTTTGCTTGGTGGAGATGGGTGTTTTGTTTTCTTGGGTGACAATGACTGGATCGGAGTGGTAAAACTAATGTAACCGCCTGCAGAACATTATACGGAGGTCACAGGGAAGGTTAGCTTGCTTCATTGAGAATTTTTTGGCAAACTCTTGCCATTGTTGGATTATGGGTTGGCCTGGTCCATTTTGTGTAGGAAGGCTGTATCGTCTCTGACAGTGGAGCCCTATGGACTTGTTTAGTGTGGACATCAGGAGATTTTACAGCCCATACATGGGACGTGAATATGTATTGAACATATTTGTCTTTTTTTTTGTTTCTCTTTAAAAAGATAATACAGAAAGTTGTGCTAAATTACAGACTGAACTCTGCTGCATTGGCAAAATCAGCTTTGCCCCGGCTCCATATTTTCTAGGTAAATGGGAAGATGCAAACAATCAGATGCCTTATCTTGACATATGCATTTTGATGGGTTTGAGGAGACCATTATTTATTCTGCTGACTGCAGTGTACAATAATATTTCAGAACTAGATTATTAATAGATCAGTACACCGGATAAATGTTTGGATGCAATGTCTGCTTTGTGAAGGCTGCATAATAATTACTTCACTAGAAAAGGTGTAAAGTCGAGAACTCGTCACTACGTGTGATGGTGCAGATCGTGTCTATGGCAGTGACCAATTGCCCGGGTCTAACAAATGCTAATAAATTATTAGGCCCCTTATTCATCACAGTGTTTTCTCCAGTTCTGACGTAAAACACTTTGAAGAGTAGCAAAAAATTTTTCACAATGTGAAATTGGTCAAACATTTTATGATTTTCAGAATCAGATACAGACTACTCCGCCAAAAAGGGTGGAGCTGGGGAGGAGCCAGGGTGGTGCATGGGTGCGCCCACCTGGCATATTCATCAAAAAGGGTGGTGTTTCCTACACCAGAAAGATAACTCCAGTCTCAGACAGTTGAAAAATTTCTGATGAGGCTCACGGAGGCCACTTACAAAATGTGCTGAAATCATTAAGTGGCGTGCATCTTATTCCTCAACTCTCCTCATTGAGAATGGTGTATGAAACGCCTATCTTTAATGGGTTGTCCAGCCTCAGGGTACAAGTATGCAGCCACTCTGTGACTGCAGTCTTGAGAGTCCTCACATTGCATGCACTGTGCACTGTGAAGTTCTCCAGGCGCCAGAAGTGGCCGGTCTTGTGACCGCAAGTATACAATTTGTATACTTCTGGCCACATTCCCACTAGACTGTGTTCGGCCATGCTCATTACACATGTATTGAGGAAGCTGCGCTCATCTAGTCGGCATGTGACCGCAGGTATGCAAATCACATGCTTCCAGTCGTGCGCCCATAGCTCCCAGTATAGGCACCGGAAACTCATCACAGCACGCGGGACGTGAGGATTCACAAATCTGCAGTCACATAGAGTGACTGCAGACTTGTAGCCTAAGTCCCGACAACCCCTTTAATGAATCGGGCCTTAGTATACTGGTCAGAATACTGTTTTATTATCTCTTACTCCTACCACTTTGAATTTGCTCATTTTAATTAATTTCCAAATAATTCGGAAACCTGCTCTGCATTTGCTGCACTTCTGTTTTGGGGCAATATTCTGACTGCTGAGATAATACATTTCCCATAATGCTGTGTACTGGCTTCTCAGTACCTTTTGCACTACCTTTTTTTAAGGATATATTTCTTAGGGTTTTCCGCTTTCAGAAACCCTCTCTCCAAAATCTGGCTACCATCTTTATGCTGATGACACACAGCTATACACGTCATCCTCTGACCTTACCCCCGCTGTACTACAAAATACCAGTGACTGGCTGTCCACAGTTTCCATCATGTCCACTTTATCTGAATCGCCTCCTTTCCAAAACTGAACTTCTGCTCCGCCATGTTCTGACCTCCCTAAATCTGACATCTCCCTCTCTGTGGGTGGCACCACAATAACGCCTGGGAAGCAGGCGCATTGTCTGGGTGTTATGTTTGACACCAATCTTTCCTTCACCTCCTATATTAATCTCTTGTCGCTTGCACCTGAAGAACATCTCTAGAATCCTCCCCTTTCTCACCATGGAAACAATAAAAACCCTCACTGTTGCCCTGATCCTCTCCTACCTTGACTACTGTAATTCTCTATTACTTGGCCTCCCCATCATTTGACTTTCCCCTCCCCATTCCATCCTTAATGCAGCAGCCAGGGTCATCTATCTGGCTAAACAGTACTCGGATGCTTCCTTTCTATGCCAGTCATTGCACTGTTCTCACCCAAAAGCTCTCCACAGTGCGGCATACCCCATTACATCTCCTCCCTCATTTCTGTTTATCGGCCTACCCGCTCTCTATGCTCCGCAAGCGACTTTTGACTAAAATCTGCTCTAATCCGTACCTCCCACTCCTGGGTCCAAGACTTCTCCAGAGTTGCACCAATTATTTGGAATGCCCTACCCCAAGAAATTAGGATTAACCATAACTTATGCAGTTTTAGGTGCTCCCTAAAAAATCTGTTTAGGGCGGCCTATCACGTTCCCTAATCAAAGTCCTTTCATATATTGCCCATTCATTAACTCTCTGAACATAACTCTCCATCAAACTCCACCGCACCCAAAAGCACTACAAATACTGGCTGGTGACTAATTCAGGCAGCCTTTATCTATCCCCCATTCCCTCAAGATGGCTGGACCGTCATTGTAAATACACACCTGTACTTTGTGTCTCACCCACCTCATTGTCATTATTTTTGCTTTAATTATCGTATTATCTTTAACTATGTTTCTTATGACTTGTATTTGAACCTCTGAATTGTAAAGCGCTGCGGAATATGTTGGCGCTAACTAAGTAACGATTATTATTATTATTGCAGCAGTCAGTTAGAGAGTCATGTAGCATTGTGTAGACTACACGAGTTGTAAGCTCACTGATTGGCTGCAGCGCTGTCAAAATGTCATCAGCGCTGTAGACAATAACAGAACTGAGAGCAGCGGCAGAGACTCAGGGCTGGACCCGGGGAGGGTGAGTAGAGCAATTTGTGCTTTCTAAAATACATTGCAGTTTTGGAAAGGGATTTTGCAACAGCAGAAAACTTTTTTACCAATATTTTGTTTTTCAGTGTTTAATCGATTGTCGATTGGTTCTTGGCATCAGTGTTCCCTTTTATCTATGTTTGTTGCTCTCAGATCTGACCCCCATAAAGATATATGAAGATTTTTACCTTTTTTTTTTACCTATTATTCTTCGAGATTCCCTTTTAACATTGTTGGCATGTCTTCAAGATCTGTGCCAACAATTTTTTACCATTTTGTGGCTTTGGTGCAGATTAGAAGGGTTTGTTCTTTGCTGTGAGGCTTGATTGTGTAAGCGCAGGATATAAAAATAGAAGTGCATGCTGACAGGTCACTGTTGGTGGTTTTATAGATCAAAGTGGCTGGTCTCCTGCCAAAGGAAAGCTGGCAGCGACTAATCTGGACATCTTCCAAGGTGACCTGTTGTGCAGCTTTTCCTCAGTGGTGAAAGCTAAATTTGCATATAAAAAAAAAATACTCCTCCCAATAGTAGGGGCATAGCACGTAGCCATATATATATTTAAATAAAAAGACAGGTAATTTGTGGACCATTTCCAGCACTAATTGTGCAGATGAATTTCCACGCATGTATTATGCATCAGATTTGTAGATTGAGGGAAATATGGTACATGGTGCAAAATTGGTGGGAAAAAAGGATTTTATGCCATTGATCAATCGAAAATTGCTATGGATCAATCACCTTTGCATACTGGACCCATAATATGTATCAGATAGTATTCTTTACTGATAAGTCTGCCTGATTTAGACAAGTCCTGTTATGTCATACAAGTCCTATACACGTACTCCATATACCTGCTTAAAAATGCAATTTTTTTTTCATTGCTGTGCCTACGTGCATGTAATATAGTATAAGTGTATGAATATACAGTACTTACCTACAGTCATCTACTTCGGGATCCAGCATCTGCATAAAAATGTTCGAAAATTGACTTGAATATATTTGTAAGTTCATGGGGTGAAATCCTCAGCCAATCCACTGCAAAATCTGATATAACTTCGCTAGTAACTTTTTCTGGATTTGTTGCAGTTTATTTCTTCTCATAATTTTTCCCATGTATATGTACCCCAAGAATAGATTAGTGGGTTCCCCTTCTAGGAGAGCTCATAGAATGCTTCAATTAAACACAGTGGTGGCATAGGAGGCTTGATGGTTACAGTTCTCATTAAATGACTTGATGGCCCCATTTCATCAAGACCGGCATTTTCCACATCAGTCTTGATGATTGGTTGAAGCGCGAGGCACATGATGCATTAAAAGGCACACGCGCGAAGTGGCATGTACCTCCAGGTGCGACAGGAATAAGATTTGTGGCATGACTGTGATAAGTGGGGGTGAACACCGAGACACACGCAACTTCATGCCTTGCCGTATTCATTAGGAGGCATGAACTTCTTAATGAACCAGATGCCTTGCATTCCAGTAGTGGTGTGAAAAATACCCATCTTGATGAATCAGAGCCTTGAATTTTACAGAACTTTGACACTTTGCTGGGACTCGAGGACCGTGCAGTACTTTATTCCAAGGAAGGTTGGGTTGCACCCAATGTTCTTGGCTATTGCTTTTCCTACAGTACGTCAAAGCCTTCATTGGCAAGAATAGCCTTATAATATACTACCATTTATTTTAGTATGCAATAATTTTTATTCCTTACCATGATGCTATATGAGCCTATCAATTTTAATGGGCACCATATAACTATTTTATGCAACATGGTTTTATTATATGTAAATGTGCGTAAAACATCCTTAGCGGTTACCGTCTTTTCAATATCTTGTCCCTGAATGTAACTGAATGCATATTGTCATTTCCCTGCCTAATATCCTGTGCCTAATTGTAATTAATTGTGTGTACTACAGTCTTGCATTTCTTACTTTAGGCTCTTTCATGTGTTCTTTCACCATGATCATGAAATGAACATCTTCACACAGAGGTTTTTAAAGGCTTCCAGTGATTGTAAGTGCTCTCCATCCTCCCAGGAAGCTCTTCATCTTCAAAAACGATGATATGAGATTTCTTACAAAAGTTCAGTGTTCAACTGCAAAAAAAAAAATACTGATAAAAGTTTTAAATTAGATGCAATCAAAGAGATGTGGATATTCAGAACAAAACTTATACAGATTCTGAAATGTGAACTTGTATAATGGTCACCGAGATAAGACATTGTGTTGGTGATTTATCAACAGTGTCATAAGATGTATAGATTCAGAAGTCCATGCTGATGGGTGAATTTGGCAAAAATTTATGAAAATTCAACATATAACATTTGGAGCAACTCAATAGGCAAGTTAGGCGCATTTCTGAGGACGCTACTTCAAAACTGGAGTAAGTGAACACCTGTAAATGTAGCAAGATGTGGGAAAGTTATTAGACCTGACACCCATAAACTGTATACAATTCCATCAATGTGAAAACTTATTTGAAACATTTCACTTTATGGATCTTTATACCGTCCCTTTTTTATTTTGCGTAACTGCATTGAAGGACTATAAAAATGTTCTGTAGATACTATATCCCATTTTAACCGTGGATTTTTCGAATTGTGTTTGTAATTTATAGCGTGTGTAGATATCTACGATAATTTGTCAATTTATGTCTTATGAGATCCTCCCAACCACTGTGCCTATGCCATACCCACTTTGAACAAAGTTGAGAGTGACAATCTTAGCTCAGAGAGGTTTGCCCACCTTTAAAGGGAATCTGTCACCCCATTTTTCGTATATAAGCTGCGGCCACCACCATCAAGGCCTTATCTACAGCATTCTGTAATACTGTAGATAAGCCCCCGATGTTAACCTGAAAGATAAGAGAAACGAGTTATACTATACTCACCCAGGGGTCCAGTCCGATGCGGTCCGGTCCGATGGGTGTTGTTGCGGTCTGGGTCCATCACTTCCCATCTTCTAGCGATGACATCCTCCTCTTTGCGTCCTTCTCTGAGCGGCAGCGATTTCCCACTGCACCCAGCTGATCCTCACACACAGCGCTTTCCAGCTGAACTCGCTGCCTTAGGACTCCAGTCCATTAAATCTAGTGCTTTACATACATATTTCCAGCGCATCCAGTTTGACAAACTGTGGGTTACTTTGACCTCCTTTGCATTGGATTATACCCCAGTGACCTTTTGTAAATATTCTGATGAAGGTCCTATTGTGGACCAAAAACGTTCAATATACAGTTTGTCCGGATGCAAAATAAAAGGAATTTACTGATTTTCCATAATTTGAGTAACAAGTGTTGAGGGCAGAGCAGAGTACTGCAGTGTGCAGGCGCCGGGAAAGGTCAGAGAGGTCCAGCGCCTGCACACTACAGTACTTTGTTCTGCCCTCAACAGGGCAGATAAAGTATGCCTGCACAGGAGCGCGACAGAAGCAAGGAGGAGGACGTCATCGCTAGAAGATGGGAGGTGACGGACCCGGACCTGCGAAGCCCATCGGACCGGACCGCCCCCCCCCCCCTGGTGAGTATAATATAACTTTTTTTTCTTATCTTTCAGGTTACATCGGGTACTTATCTACAGCATTACAGAATGCTGTAGATAAGCCCCTAATGGCGGTGGCCGCACCTTATTTACGAAAAATGGGGTGACAGATTCCCTTTAAGGACTATTTTTATTTTCACTTAAACGGTATGTCTTAATATGTCTTCATTAGAGCACTTCAGGACTGTTCCCAGCCTCCTGGCTTCCTTGTTACTGAGGAGGCAGACACTCTTCCTTGAGCATCATACTGCTGCTAAACTGAATGTGCTACTATGACTGTTAGTGTGCTTGTTCTAAAGTCTAAGCTCTTATCTGTACATTTACATATAAAAATAAGGGTCCCATCACACTCTTCAATGTCCCAGCGATCCCACCAACGAACCAACGTGGATGGGATCGCTGGGACATTGTTAGCTGATCGCTGGTGAGCTGTCACATGGGCAGACTCACCAGCGATCAGGACCAGCGAACACGCTGGTATCCAGGCTAAACATCGGGTAACTAAGGGCTGCGCAGGACCTAGTTACCCGATATGTACCCTGGATACCGGCTGCCAGCGCTCTACAGCAGAAGCTGTGAGCCGGTATCCAGTGTACACATCGGGTAACTAAGCACTGCGCGGCGCCTAGTTACCCGATGTGTACATTGGATACCAGCTCGCTGATCGTTGGTCTCCCGCTGTCACACGCAGCGATGCGTGCTGGCCAGCGGGACACCAACGATGAAAAAATGGTCCAGTCCATTCGACAACTATCAGCGATACCCAGCAGGGGGGCTGGTCGTCGCTGCATGTCACACTAAGCGAGATCGCTGGCTAGGTCGCTGTTGCGTCACAAAATCGGTGACGCTTCAGCAATCTCGCTAGCGATCTCGCCTAGTGTGACGGGGGCTTTAGTCTCTTTAGGCATGGGGAAAATCAGCAGTGATTAACTGCTCAAGCAACCAATGGATGGGGATAACAGACATACGAATTTCCAGGGCTGATAACAGCAGCTCCAGGTCAAAACAGGAAGGGGGGAGGTGGGCAGCACTGTCAAACCTCTCTATAAAAATGAATGACCTGGAGAGATGACTGGGGTCTCAGGAGTTAACTTTCAGATCCCAGAATTGAAAGTAGCTACCATGCATGTTAGACCACTCTGTTGGTCTGTCTCCTTTTCAATTTTTATATGATCATGCAGGTCTTAAAAAGGTTGAATAAGTCCTAGATATCTGAAAACCAATGTCTTGTTTGAAAGAAATCCATGTTTTTCCTAATATGTAATTCAGCAGATTAGATCTATGGGCCGGACACAGATCCCTGAGAATCGCCTCCAGAGATGATTTTAAATGAAAAGGTGCTTTACAAGTGTGAGACATGTAGGTCAGGGGAGCAGACTGTCAGTCATTACATGTCTCACACTGGTAACATATCCTATATCCTTTCATTTAAAATAAACTTGGAAGGCAGATTCTCAGGGAGATCTATGCTTAGCCCATAGATCTTAACAGCTCATTAAAATATTAAAGAAACACTCCTCACATCAAGATTTTTATCCGTTTAATATATTGCAATCATCATATTATATAGCACTTGTGAGACAGTGAAGGAATATGTGTTGAATGGGGTGTACATTTCACCTAGGTACTGTGTTGTATGGTATAAGGGAAATGTGTGGCTTTGTAAACCTAGTGGTAGAGAAAGGTCACTACACCTCACATTCAACACACACTTGCAGCTCAGGCCTGAAATCACTCAGGTCTTAATTAGGAGACCAGAAGTAGGTGTCTGCAAACACAATCAGCGAGCTGGCTTAGTCTGGACACAGGAAGGTGTCCCGGCACAAGAAGCAGTCTCCAAGAGTGGAGCTGGCTTAGTCTGGACACAGGAGGGTGTCCCGGCACAAGAAGCAGTCTCCAAGAGTGGAGCTGGCTTAGCCTGGACACAGGAGGGTGTCCCGGCACAAGAAGCAGTCTCCGGGAGTGGGAGCACGCTCAGTCTGGACACAGGGAGGTGTCCCGGCACAAGAAGCGTCTCCAGGAGTGTGAGCTGTCTCAGTCTGGGTGCAGGAGGTACCCCGGACACAGGAGTAGTCTCAGTGAGAATCCGTGCGAATAGTGGCTGAATAGGAGTGGAACTCTCTCAAGTCTGGACGCTGAAGGGGCCTTCAGACACAAGGAGGAGTATCTGTGAAGCTCCATACTGGTAACATATATCATGTGTGTTGTTTTGGGCACAGACTGGTAGAGTCTGGACCCGGAGAGACAGGGAAATCGATCTATGTGTAATTAGTGGCTAGACAAGCCCAGGTTTTCTGTTTATGATTTATTTTTATCTATTTGCTGTGGACTTTAATAAAGCTGGTTGCGGCCAGTTTTCATCAGAACTGCTGTCTGCATGAACTGTTTTCGTGCCATTCTGTCTACCCAGACAGCGATCCTAGAGCTATACCCCCTGGAAATGTTACACACTGTATAGTTACAATTGCTCATTTTGCCTTTCTACCCAGTTAATTCTTTTCTTTTCCATTAGGTCTGACATCACATGATGAAAAACTAACTAGATAAATCCTGCTAAGCTCTATGTAGAAACTCAATTTCTCTGCACAAGTCATGAGTCACTGCAAAAGTCAGTGCAGGGGGGATGATGGAGCAGCTGGGTCAGGAGTTGAAGAGGGGGATGATAAATGCAGGGAAAAGAGACTTCCTGTTTCTGCATACAGCAGAGAAAAGAGAAGAATTAACTGGGTAGAAAGGCAAAATGAGCAATTGTAAGTACACAGTGCTATATACAGTTGTGCTCAAAAGTTTACATACCCCGGTAGAATTTTTGCTTTCTTGGCCTTTTTTTCAGAGAATATGAATGATAACACCAAAACTTTTTCTCCGCTCATGGTTAGTGGTTAGGTGAAGCCATTTATTGTGAAATTACTGTGTTTTCTTTTTTTTAAATCATAATGACAACCCAAAACATCTAAATGACCCTGGTGATTTTGGTCTGATAACATGCACAGAAGTTAACACAAATGGGTTTGAATGGCTGCTAAAGGTAACATCCTCACCTGTGACAGGAAAATTGTTGGGATGCAAAGAAATACCCACAAATAACATCAGCTGAAATACTATGACTATACTATACGATGACTATACTATGACTCTATGAAAACTAGCGGTGTGGCTGTTTCAAGATGCACAATAAGGAGGCACTTGAAGAAAAAAATAGCCATTAATTGCATATTTTTGGGCTAAAATTTTTTTTTTGGCTCCTATTGGCTCCTTGTTTCCCTATTCATGCTACATCGATGTTTTCTGTGGTCATATAATCAGCTGAGAAGAGCTCAGAAAAAGACAGCTCATTTGCAGTTAAATCATTGTGTAACATGCAATAGACTGTTCAACACAAAGTCTATTGAAATCGGATGGCGCAAAAATGCTAATGAACCCCAAAAGTAAAAGTGGTTTATGGCCCCAAGTTCATGCATTTAAAGGGAAACTGTCAGCTGATCCATGCGGCCCAAACCACAGCCAGAGCCAGGCTGGATGCTAGGTATATGGTTCTATGCAGTTACACAGTCAGGCTCTGGTTCATGCTGCCTGCGGTTTGAGCAGCATGGATCAGCTGACATGTTCCCTTTAAGTTAAAAAAAATATCCCTAAAGATTGACTAACCCTTTAAAACTGTATTCAGTCTTGTGACCATTATGCTTCAGAATGAACCACTGCCATGTTGAGTGGCATTGTTGGCAAATAACAGCATCTAAAAGTGCTTTCATCGTTAATTGCCGCACGATTATGCAGTGAAGCGTCTGTTACCACGCGGCCATTAAAGCAAAAGTGCTTTTAGCTGCTGTCATTTGCCCATCGCGTTGCTCAGCATGGTTTTTGGCTGCACATTGGCCGCAGTCTGTGTGGGAGCATCTTTTGGTTATTCCTGTATTCCCTGCCCAAGGAGCCTTTCTCTGGCTTGTTCTCCAAAATGTATATATTTTTGTCATAAAATGTTATATATCTAAAATGTATTTGCACTGCATCTATTCTATGACCTGGCCTTCAGCCCAAGCCCTGGAGACTGTATTTATTAAAGCGCTGGAAAGCTTGCCGGAGTCCCAGACGGTTTTTTTTTTCTGGAAGATATTTTGGTGCTCATCTTAATAAAAATAAAAAGCGTATATACATAGTAAAATGTTTAGATCAATTACACTAAACATTTTGTTCTGACCTATTTTTAGGGTTTGCGTTTTATGCAAAGTGTCGAAAGCCATATTAAATAGCAGGAGTGGCCGTAGATGACAACTGCTGACCGATTATATTCTTGTAAGCAACTCGTCCAGAAAGAAAATAAGGAACAAGATATTTTTCCCTCGGGAATATGTAATGGTTGCTAAAAATAGCAGGATGAAATAAACAGATTACTTTCTGATTGAAATTTGGATTTAGAGCTTTTTTTTTTTGACAAATGAGGTATTATGTGACATAATGTTCTTAAAGCTCCATTACAAAGATTGTTTTTAATTTCACTATCTGTTATCTATCAGTAATGTATAGTGCATGTATTAAAATACTTATTGGTTGCTGTCTTCTGCCGTTTCCAGCGCTGTTCCAGTTCTCTGCTGCATTGTGGGACTGCAGCTTTTTCGTGCCTGTTAATAGCACAGACTTTTGCAGCGCCCGCATCTCTGCCTGCAGTCCCCATCTCCCTGCAGAGACATCTGCGTACTCACCGCCAAGGCTCTCGTCCTGCTCCTTTCGTGTCTGCTGCTGCCCGGGGTGCACGCACTCCTAGCAGGTCTCCGGGCACTGTGCTTAGAGCACGCTCCACTTTCTTATTGAGGCCTTGCGCGTTCCTCTAAAGCAGTGGTCCCCAACCTTTCTGCCCTTGAGAGCCACATTCAGCTTAGAGAGAGGGTCGCGAGCCACATTCAACACTGAGACAGGGTCGCGAGCCACATCCAACTCCCACCCCCCTCATAGTAGTGTCAACCAAAGCCCCATTACAGGTATAATCATAACCAAAGCTTTTCCACATAAATCACTCCAAAGAAGTACACTGAGATCCAGGGGTTGTTCCCACAATACTCCCATTCAGTATTCTCCCATCAAGGACTCCCAACACACTGTCGCATCCAGCTGCAAGAACCTCCTCTAACAGGTAGTATCATCCTCCAGCGCACCATACCTAAGTCATCTCTAAACCCCAAGACCAGAATATGTGCATCCAGATCTGCTCTTCTGTGCATGGCTACTCACAAAATTCATCATTTTGAGATGTACTCTTCATACCTATTAGCTAGACCTTGGGAAAAAAAAGCACCAAGCTGACAGTCGCGAGCCACAATTCATGTGGCTCCCGAGCTACAGGTTGGGAACCCGTGCTCTAAAGTGTCCCCAGCCAATAGCTGGAGGTCTCTTACAATTTGAACCGCCACCTCCAACATGGAGGTGCCTGTGCAATGTTGTGAGTTTGTTCCTAACACGCTTGTCAGTTCTCAGGTCCCTATACTAGCAGCTCAGTCAGCTGCACCCGCCAGTGCTCACCTCAACTGCAGCAGAGCCAGCTGCACCCGCCAGTACTCACCTCAACTGCAGCAGAGCCAGCTGATCTGCCAGTGCTCACCTCAACTGCAGCAGAGCCAGCTGCACCCGCCAGCGCTTACCTCAAGGGCTGCAGGGCCAGCTGCACCCGCCAGTGCTCACCTCAACGGCAGCTGAGCCAGCTGCACCCGATAGTACTCGCCTCAATGGCAGCAGAGCCAGCTGCACCTGCCAGTGGTCACCTCAAGGGCAGTATAGCCAGATGCACCTGCCAGTGCTCACCTCAACGGCAGCTGAGCCAGCTGCACCCGCTAGTGCTCACCTCAACGGCAGCAGAGCCAGCTGCATCTGCCAGTGCTCGTCTCTCCTTCAGACTGTCCTGTCTGCACCTGCTGTTCATGTCATCTTCTCTACATGCCTGCATCTGTTGGACATTCCCCCGGGCCATTCCAGCTATCCACACCTAGGGGTCAGCCGCCATCTATCCAAGGTCAGTACTGGAGTAGTACCTGGATCATCTCATTTTTCTCTCCATGGACCGTGGTGTCGTTAGCTGCTGCGTGTCCTTGGTCAGATTGGGTGAGGCTTCTAGTCACGCCCCTCCAGGTCTTCCTTGGGCTTTGGCACAGTGGTTTCACCACCCAGCCCATTACAACTTTCAGTTCTTTTCATAATTTAAGACTATGAGAGGCTCCTTCTGAGACTCATAGACTTACATTGAGAAAGTGACTTCCAGTCCACGCAGAAACTCTGTAGTGAGCGAGTTTGTCACAACTGTGGTCTCATGATGCAGATGAGGACCAGAGCAGCTCTAGAAATGGTAGAAAAAGGCAACAGATAAGTATTTCAATGAACCCACTGAAAATACGTTACTGATAGTTATCAAATGCTGAAATAAAAAAAATATACCAAAGTGGTACTATAAAGGGCCTCTGCCTTGATTTTGTGCTCTAGGTCCAGTTAGTGCATATTTCTGGAGTCACCGGCAGTAATGCATTTTCATATTCAGGAAATTATATGTTTAAAACTAAAAAGCAAAGATCAAACTCAGCCCCACATCATAGTATGCGGTCTTGCCACCCAGTACATCACAGTGTCTGTTTTCCCCCTCTATGACCCTATGTTAATTCCTTGGACCTTTGTGGATGCAGTTTCCTCTAGAGGGGTGCCCTGCACAAATTCTTACCACCTAAAAGGAAAGGAAACGGTAACAGCCATTAAGGAGTGCATGCTTTCCAGCAGTCCCATAGCAGCCACATGGTCTCCCTCTATGGTCTGCTAGTATATTTCATACTCTAATAAGTAGCATCTAATACCAATACCCCTCTACTGGATTATATTTTATCCAGATGACTTTTCCTTTTCATCATGGTAGCAGGATTGGTGGGACAGTTTCATCCAACCAAAGAATGAGGCTGTGATTGTTAAGACCAAAAGGACCCTAGTCCAAATTCTAGAAGATGAGACTGGGGAACCCTTTTCCTCGGATCACCAATAGTCCTATCCTCTGCTCAGCCAACTACAGTAGGATCTAGCTATGAGATTAAGTGTGTAGGGGGAAGTTCAGAGTGCACAAGTCTTCCAGAGTGGCCAAAGCCTCATAATGAATTTTATTTACCCACCCCTCCCATAGGGCAATACCGCTAACTCCAAGCAAAACTGTCATGCCTGTTGCAAGGCTTGAGTAGGTAGTTAATGACAAAGGGGTCCACCTTTTGAATCCATGTACTAACTAACCCTTTAGGACCTGCACTGTACATAGTAAAGCATAATGTATGTTAGAGTTTTCATTGAGTCTCCATAATAATAAAAAAAAAATTAAAGGAATGATCCATCTGCCGTAGTGTAGTTAGCTATGGAGAGTTTCCAGGTGGTCACTTTAAAGCAGCAGAGACACTATATTTTGAAGTCCAGGAGGCTATTATACCTGAAAAGGAATGTTCTCAAGTAGGAAAATGTTGGCATAACCACAGAATCTAAAACATGCACCGATTTACTGAACCCATGTCTCCAGATACCTATTGATACACTCTGTATCTGGATGTTCTGGGCCAGCAGCCACCTCACCAGACAGGTCAGGGGTTGTTCTCCATGTAAGTGCAGGCCTCAGAAGTTGGACCCGGATCTATCAGACATTTATTGAGTATAATCTGGATCTGGCTTGTCCAAGTTGGGAATGACCATATAAGTGAGAATTCTTGCATCTCAATAGAAGACAGACTCCCTTTTACAAGTCACATTTTTCTCTCTTGCTTGGCTTGTCAGCAGTGTCTCACAGCTGGCTGTCCTTATAGCATGAAAATAAATCCTTGAAAGTTACACAATTAGTAGTTTTAGGACAAGCAAGGTTGTAAAATTGGCAGCCTGGACATCCCATGTCCTCCAAAAGAATGTGGAGACAATTCTTATCCGCCCTAACGCTAATCCTATGTTGTATGACACATTAAAAGTAATAAGTCATTTAAAATAATGAAAAACACATGAATGGCCTTATACAGTTTGTGGCATTTCTCAGTCTATTAAGGGATTTCTGGCTTTGAGAAATAAAATATTAATTAGTGATGTAATTATTGGAGTCTCATCACATCCTTGATGATAAGAGAAATTGTCACTTTAATTATCACTCAAAAAGTCCCCTATTCCCGCATCACTTTAATGTTGTCTTTTTGGGAATTCACAGAAAGTACTTATGTCTTTGTTCTTGAAATGCAAGTAGAAAAAGTGAGTGGGATCAAATGATAGAAAATTCCAATGCGGCATGAGGTCCCATGATGATTTTTTTCCGATCATCAGCTCTGGCCGTGGATTATTGTCAAGTTTAATTTGTGCTGAATGGGCAATTTTATCAACTCTATAAATATATTGTTATTTAATGTATTCAGTACTTTACTGTAATTTTTAAGTTGAATTATGTGTAGTATCTCACCATAAAGCCATTTGGAGTAGTGATAGTATTGTTACAGTATAAGGCCGGTTTCACACGTCAGTGGCTCCGGTACGTGTAGTGAAGTTTCCTCACGTACCGGAGACACTGACACACGTAGACCCATGGAAAAGAATGGGTCTATGCACGTTAGCGTGTTTTCACGGACGGTGTGTCCGTGTGCAAAACACGGAGACATGTGAGTGTTTGTGGGAGGGCACAGATCACACGGACCCATACAAGTCAATGGGTGCGTGTAAACATGTATTGCACACGGATGGCGTCCGTGTGCGTTTTTAAAATCATAGGGTTAAAATTTAAACAAATTGTTTCAATACACGGACACAGACACACGGACAGTACACGGATCATACACGGATGGTACACACGGATAGCACACGGATGACAGACAGATGTGCCACATGCACACACGGACACAGATATCTTCCAGTACCGGAATTATCTGGACGTGTGAGACTGGTCTAACATATGGTTGTTGTTTTTTTTGTCTTTATTTTCTTTGGTATGGATGCATAAAAAATTTGCAGTCTTATGATGTGATCTTATTACATAATTGTGCCTTCTAGGTAGAGGAAAAAACACGCTTCAGATCATAGGGTTTTCTGCTTCTTTAACCTTGTTTGGCAACTCCTCTGAAATGTCTGTAAAAAGGGGAAACCTCCCAAACTCCCAGAAGCATTGGCGAAACTTCCAGGCGCACTATACTACAATACATTCAGAAACCTCACGTAAAGCTACGATTAAGGAACTTTTTTTTATGCATTGGAACTCCATCATCAGCATGCATAATATTTCAAACATAGCGGTAATGAGGTGTGGAAGAGGAGTGGCTTGTAAGAGCGGGCATGGTTAGGGGAACATGTTTAGGCACCTCAATTTGCTCTTTTTTTTATTAAAAGTTTTATTGTTAATATAAATGTAACACAAAATAACAGATTATAAGCATAGAAATAATACCAAGTGTGTTTTTCATTTTTACAAATGTGAGAATAAAATCCCAACTTCCACCTCAATGTAGATACCTACAGGGTAAGTATACACCTAGAGAGCACATAGGCTACGCTCCAACTGGAGAGTAAAGGAATAACCAAGGTTTCAAGGAGGGATGACAGATGCCACCAATGTGACAATTAAGACCCAAATTACACTTCTCCACTCCCAATCCCAAGAAAGTAGCCTAGAAAGTTGCATGCCAACAAGAAAAAGCCTAATTGCCTAGTAATATAGGGATTTGTCTCAGTAGCAACTGTAAACTCCATCTCAAACATTGTGTTAGCTCATATGCTGCGTTTTTTCCGCACATTTTTCCCAGGGTAAAAAAAACTAGTGCAGTGTACCAGCAAAGTGAAACAAATTTCTGAAATCTCTCTTTTCTTTGAACCCTCATGGCGTTTTCTTTTAAATCTGCAGCTTGCTAATTCTTTCAGCACTTTTACAGCGTTTGTCATCAACTCAAATGGAAAAAAAAAATTGCAGGGAAAAATCGCAAGAAAAATATTCATCAAAATCACATGTAAAACTCATCACAAACGCATGTATTTTATGCAGTGTTTTTTTTGTCCTGTCAACACTGGTTTTTCGTGCAGAAAAGTCTGCTCCAAATACTCACCATGTGCACTAGGGTTGTGGAGTCAGAGTCGTGGAGTTGGAGTCGGTGTCCATTTTGGTGGAGTCGGTATAAAATGGACTGACTCCTAAAATATATAATAAATTGGGTTCAATAGTTCAGTGCAGGATGTGCTGTAAATGTTTTTATAATAATTTGTGAAATTATAAAATGTCCTATAAATGTCTGTTCTGTTCCTGATCTAAGGATCTCGGCTTTTAGTTGAGATGAATCTGTGCTGCACTTTATGTACATGCTCAGTAGTGAGGCAGTGCTGTGGAGTCGGAAGTCAGGGAAATTGAGGGGTCGGGGTTGAAGTCAGTGGCTTGGCTTATCGACTCCACAGCCCCGATGTGCACATACCCTTAGACTAGCGCAGCTTTCTATGCACAAGTAACACACCGGGCTCATCCTTTTTAGTTTTACTACTGTAAATGTTCCACTTTGGCAGGAAAGATGTGTATCTTCGTACGTGTTAGCCAGTAGATAGAAAAATATTTAGACTTGAGAGTCCTCAGTGGTTGATTAGTCTAGCTGATGAAGACTGAGTAGTCTCGAAAGCTTGCAATTTGTTACCATCTTTTCAGTTACCATTAAAGGTATCAACCATGAGGACTCTCAAGTCTAATATTTCCACTTTGGCAGAGCGCTACAGTTTGTAGTTAATTCTTAACAATGTTCTTTTAATGGAATTGCTTCTGGCAACTGGAACTGTCCAAATATTGAGCAGGTCGCTCGTGTAACAGACCAGATTAAAGGAATCTGTCACCATTTTTGTATATAAGCTGCGGCACGCCACAGGGCTTATCTACAGCATTCTGTAATACTGTAGATAAGCCCCAATGTCACCTGAAAGATAAGAAAAACAAGTTATATTATACTCACCAGGGCGGTCCGATGCGGTCTGGTCGATGGGCGTCGCAGGTCTGGTCCGGCTCCTCCATCTTCTAGCGATGATGTCCTTCTCCTTGCTTCTGTCGCGCTCCTGCCCAGGCGTACTTTATATGCCCTGTTGAGGTGAGTAGAGAACTGCAGTGCACAGGCGCTGGGAAAGGTCAGAGAGGCCCACGCCTGCGCACTGCAGTAATCTGCTTGCCCTCAACAGGACAGATAAAGTACGCCTGCGCAGGAGCGCGACAGAAGCAAGGAGGAGGACTGTCATCGTAGAAGATGGGAGGGCCGGATCCGGACCGCGACACCATCGGACCGGAACGCCCCTGGGTGAGTATAATATAACTCGTTTTTCTTATCTTTCAGGTTACATCGGGGGCTTATCTACAGCATTACAGAATGCTGTAGATAAGCCCCTGGTGGCGGTGGCCGCAGCTTATATAGGAAAAATGGGGTGACAGATTCCCTTTAACCCCCCCTGCCCAGAATATACCCGGGGTTAAAGTGGCCTAGGCCAGATTATACCCCTCTGGGCCAGAATATTCCCGGGTATAGTAGATCAGATTTTTCACGCTTTTGAGAACCATTGAGTGATATACTAAATAACGGGGCCCCAGTCAGTGCACAGGGGCCCCAGGCAGCGCACAGGCGGGCAGAGACAGCGCATAGGACCTCAGACAGTGCAAGGGGCCCCAGACATGGCACAGGGGCCCCAGACATCGCACAGGATTGAATGATATACCCAAGAACTGGGCCCCAGACATCGCACAGGAACCCCAGACATCACACATCGCACAGGGGCCCCAGACATGGCACAGGGGCCCCAGACATCACACAGGGGCCCCAGACATGCACAGGGGCCCCAGATATCACACAGGGGCCCCAGACATCACACATTGCACAGAGGACCCAGACATCACACAGGAGCCCCAGACATTGCACAGTGGCCCCAGACATCACACAGGGGCCCCAGACATCACACATTGCACAGGGGCCCCAGACATGGCACAGGGGCCCAGACATGGTACAGGGGCCCCAGACATCACACATCGCACAGGGGCCCCAGACATCATACAGGGGCCCCAGACATCACACAGGCGCCCCAGACATCGCTCAGGACCCCAGACATCGCAGTGGACCCAGACATTGCACAGGGGCCCAGACATCGCACAGGATTAAGTGACATACTCAAGAAGGGGGCTCCAGACATCGCACATGGGGTCCCAAACAGAGCACAGGGGGTCCCAGGCAGGGCCAGTGGGGCAGAGACAGCACACAGGGGCCCTGCGCCGCTGTCTCTTCCCCCCTTGCGCGCTCTCTGCCCCCCTGGGGCCCCTGTATGCTGTCTGGGGCCTCTGTGCACTCCCAGGGGCCCTGCATGCTGCCTGTGGCCCCTGTGCGCCATCGGGGGCTTATCTACAGCATTCTGGAATCTGGCCTGTTACACTGGGATGAAATTCTAGATTATAAATTGTGCTGGTAATTTGGAATACTAGATTTAGTGCTAAAATGGAGACTAGATGAGATTTATTAAGCTGCAGGTAGACAACTTTGGAAATTATTTTATAGAGACGTGTTCAGCCAGGTTCATAGCTTCCTCTTCGTATAGACTATTCTCCATCTCGTACGCCAAGGGTCAGCACAGTATAGCGAGTGTATGAGGTGTCGGTCTGTGCACACCCTTTACCGAAATAATGTATTAATAACCGTTCTTCATTCGTGATCAGATCTCAGCGTAGCGGCAGAATCAGATGTTCACAGTAACGACTCCAAACTGGTGGATATAATAGATTCCTCCTCTGTGGACCGGAGCGTCTTGTGTGCACATTGCTGTACTCATCTGGAAATATTTGCTCTTAATAACTTGCATTTCAGTGTGAGGATGATATTCTACCAGCCGCTCTCTTTTCTACGTGATTTTCCTAGTTTATATTTTCCATCAGCCAAATGCAATATCAGAAAACACCGTCAGAAATTAAACCAGCGTGTGTCCACTCTACTCAGAATGCCAATGAACGAAATATGGCTGGACCGGCATTCTGCACTCGACACCGAGCGTCTGACAACTCTCCAGAGTTCATTTAATTGAAAACCTCCAGGTTGCCTTTCAGCTTCCTAGAACTACAAGCAGAAAAGACGGATGCCTGTAAATTGCGGAGGACAGTCTGTACCCAAGATCTGACAAGAACAGTCTCCAGGTTACATTCTACGGTACCTTGCATTTATTGCTCCTAAAAAAACAAACAAACAAGGGAAACAAGGGATATTAGTTAAAATCAATTATCTATGGAGTACTGGTGATACAATGTGTATTTTGCCTTCTCTTTTCTGATGTATTAAAATACGTCTACCGTATTTTTCGGACCATAAGACGCACTTTTTCCCCAAAAATTTTGGGGAAAATGGGGGTGCGTCTTAAGGTCGCAACATACTCACAAATCCGGTGGTGGCGGTCCCGATGAGCCTCCCTGTGCTCTGTGGTGCGGTGGTGTCGGGGCTCTGTAGTGTGGCTGCAGTGGGGCTCTGTGCTGCGTGAGGGGGCTCCGCCGGCATTTCATTATAATGCCGCCTGGGGCCTCCAGAAAGATGGCCGCGCATACTCAAATTCAAATCTCGGGACAAGATCTCGTTGCGGAGATCTGACTCTAAGCATGCACGGCCATCTTTCCGGAGGCCCCAGGCGGCCATCTTTCCGGAGGCCTCCGCCTGCCAGCAAGTGCAACGGAGCTGCGGGGGGCTTTCTGGCTATGACGAAATGCTGGAGGAGCCCCTTACGCAGCACAGAGCCCCGCTGCAGCCACACTACAGAGCCCCGACACCACCGCACCACAGAGCACAGTGAGGCTGCATTGGGACCACCGCCACGGGACCACCGCCACGGGACTTGTAACTATATTAATTATTATTGCCACCCCACAGAGCACAGACACCCCACAGAGCACAGCCACCCCACAGAGCACAACCACCCCACAGAGCACAGCCACCCCACAGAGCACCCCTGCAACACAGAGCACCATCACCGCACCAGCCTGGACCACCGAACGACCCCTGTGACCACTCCTCTACCTGTGCTGATCCCATCGCTGGTAAGCTGAATTCGGACTGTAAGACGGACCCCTATTTGACACATTATTTTTTTTCCCTATTTTCCTTCTGAAAATTTGGAGTGCGTCTTATGGTCCGGTGCGTCTTATAGTCCGAAAAATACGGTAATTATGTAAAGAAATCAATGATGTTTAGCTGACGACTGGAAGAAATGCTAGAGATACAAGAATATATCATATTTATACCCCATGTTTTATGCATTAAGGGAAAGAGACCTACAAACATCTCTGTTGTTCGAGTATTCATTTATTTATATGGTATCTGTTATTTATTCAGTGCCAACATATTTTGGATTGCTGTACAAAGAATGTATTAACCCACACTGCTCCTATATGAATTCCACAAAAGCACGCACCGTTACACATGTTCAGGCTTGGGTTTGTTACAACTCGAGGGTCAATTATTCGTTATGATCGAGCATGCTCGGAAAAGGTGTTATCCGAGAATGCTTGAGTCGCCGTTTCTGCATGTCTCTTGGTTGTTTGACAGCCGCGACACATGCAGGGATTGTCTAACAAATAGGATATCCCTGCATTTGTTGCAGCTGTCAAACAGCCTAGAGACATGCAGCCTCGGCGACTCAAGCATTTTATTTAAACTCAACGAAATATTCAATTAGGACACAATCGCACGCACTCATCACTATCAGTTATCTATCGGGGGTCACCATTTTCTGAGATAGATGGTTGACTTTTTATTACACTCAGTGGATTTGGATTAATACTAGCTGCAACTTTCTTATATTCATGTACAGCTAAGCAAAAGCAGTACAAAATTAATCCAGGCTACTACCTATTTATGCATAGCATTTCTCAGTATCATAGGCTCTAACCATAATTCCATGTAACACAAAATTTATGTAGTCTAAAATGATTTATCATGATGGTGAATCCCATCCACAGGCACAAGCTCCTCCATTTAGCACGTCTCAGGAGCTGGCCTTCACTGTCGGGGCTCCTGGGTTGCCTCTGCAGTGTAGCTTCTGACAACCTGAGAGAAAAATGTTTTCAAGCTGAATCCGAATCAGAGATTCGGAGACAATAGCAAAATTGTAGCCAAAAATCTAGTCATGTGATAGCTGAGCTTAAGTTCAATAATTTTAATGCAATTCTGTATTTACATGGATCAGTCAATAGTCACAGGGCAGCTCTAAAATGGCTACCAGGCTTAGCACTAGAGATGGACGGACCCCTGGATGTTCGGTTCGGCAGATTCGGCCAAAGAGTTACTTAAAAGTTCTGGTTCAGGTACTAGAACAGTACCCGGACCCCATTCACGTGAATCGGGGGCTTAAACATCCATTGTTTGCCACGCTGTCATGTGCATGACAGCTTGGCAAACACTGCTTCTGATCAGCGGTAAAATCATTACCCCCGGTCAGACAGATGCGGTTCCCACGCTGTCAAATTACAGCGTGAGCCCGCAGCTGCAATCGGAAGTAAAAAGTTTACCTCTGGTCACTGGTGTCAGCAGATGGGACTACTACTCCCTTCAACCAGCGAGAATAGGAGCGGCTGGTGGAAGTATTCATCAGCCGGCGCCTGCGCTCTAAATAAATAATTTAAAAAAAAAAAAAAAAACTGTATTTTTGATAACTAGCCAGGCAAAAGTGACAGCTGGAGGTTGGGTAAAATCAGGACACCTCTATACTCATGAGATGGTTGGGCTGTGTGGCTTAATCTGCAGATTCGCCAACATTCATCTAATATGTATTGCCACCTTTAAGCTGGTGTCTGAGGAGAGCCCTATCCATACTATTGATAATAATTAGAAAGATGGGTTTTAACTAATAGATTTCCCCTACCTAGAGGCCGGACTCATGAATAATAAAGATATGCTCATCCGTGGCCTTTGGTAAAGTAACAAGACACAGAAGTCACCTAAACATTTTTACTGCACTTATCTAATAAATTGCACATCTTCTACACATTCATTATTCCTTCATGCTCTGATAATGTCTCAATAAAATTGCACCATTTGAGTAAAGCTGATATCAAATAGTTTTTAATTATTTTATACGCAAAGTAAAAATGAATTTTGAAAACCTATTTTGAATTGCACATAAGGAGAATCGTATTTTCTCTGAAAGCCCTCTCTTGCTT
This sequence comes from Oophaga sylvatica, assembly GCA_033576555.1. Classification (NCBI taxonomy): domain Eukaryota; kingdom Metazoa; phylum Chordata; class Amphibia; order Anura; family Dendrobatidae; genus Oophaga; species Oophaga sylvatica. The sequence continues at coordinate 579,407,377 of JARQOD010000002.1, forward strand.
ATAGACCAGTTACAGCTATTCTAAAAAAAAATAAAATTGAGCATCTGGGATTTCTATCCGAGCAAATAACTATTCCAGTCACATCATAGGTGTCTGTGGGAAAGAATTAAGTTATAAGGAGAAGCATGAATTGTACAGGCTTTTCGTGCTGTTTTATAGTGTTACACAAGGGATCATTGCTTTGGGTTCGAGCAATCTGTTGGGGACAGCATGGTTACTGCACCTACTCATTCGAAAGTTCCCTCAAGAAAAGTAGACTCAAAAACATAAAGGTTTGCTATTGAATTGTTACCATATCAATCTGAAACATACTGAATTACTTATGTTACCCAGGGAGAAGAAAATTTCCTGAATTTACTGACGATATGTACAGAATTCTATTATTTTGTACACCTACTAGTGCTTCCACTTAACCTTCATTCATCCTATTCTAGTGATACTTCAAAAATGAGTCATTTCCGTGTTACTTCCTTAGTTTCCTTTGTAGCCATGTCATATTTTGATTAGACATTCATGAGATATTTTATTTATTGTGACATAAAAAGTGAGTAACATCTGCTTCTTCTAACTCAAAAAGTAGAATACTCACTTTTTAACTCAAAAGTAGAACATTTAGACAACCTCAATTTAGCTGTGGTAAGACCTCAATCCTCTGTATATTTAGTTATCTAGTGTATGGATTTTTGCTATGTTGGCCGCTAAATATTTGCAAAGGTCTTATGAGAGACCAGTCCACTTACAAACCTTACCGGGAGACTTTGGTAGGCTTCTGTGCCATGTAAGAGATTTGTCATCACTTTCTGGAGTCTAACAGGTGTCCCTTTTTCCAGGAGCTTTGGATGTTCCACAAGAGTTGCCAGATATGATTTATGTATTATATAATGTGTGCATAATTATTAAACAAGTAACATCTTTATACATATTTTCCAACTCCAAGCTGTGTAAACTTGAAGTCTTTTTGGTTTGAAGCATGCCATGGTGATCTGTGTCTCTGTGTAATAAGAGAGGATGTGACCTACAGATATCAACACTCTTATGAAGGTGTGCAGAATTATTAGGCAGCTTATTTTCTTCAGGCAAAATGGGCCCCCCCAAAAATTATTGGAATCCTGAAAAGTCAAAAATTGTTAGCAGTCTTATGGAGGACGCAGCATTCTTGAAATTGCTTAGACATTGATCACAGAATCTTCAAAGGTTTATTGCAGATGGGCAACCTGGTCATAGTAAAGTTAACAAAAGAAACGCACATTAACTGAGAAAGAATTGAGAAGAATCAAACGTGAAGCGAATAGGAAGCCATGAACCTCCAGTACTTCCATATTCCAGATCTGTAACCTCCCTAGAGGCCCCAAAGTACAAGATGTTCAGTGGTGAGAGACATGGCTGAGGTAAGGAGGGCTGAAACCCAACCACCTCTAAACAATACCCAGAAGTACAAGGTGTTCAGTGCTTAGAGACACGGCCGAGGTACACTAAAGATGCTGAAACCCAACCACCTCTAAACAATACCCAGAAGTACAAGGTGTTCAGTGCTTAGAGACACGGCCGAGGTACACTAAAGATGCTGAAACCCAACCACCTCTAAACAATACCCAGAAGTACAAGGTGTTCAGTGCTTAGAGACACGGCCGAGGTACAGTAAAGATGCTGAAACCCAACCACCTCTAAACAATACCCAGAAGTACAAGGTGTTCAGTGCTTAGAGACACGGCGGAGGTACACTAAAGATGCTGAAACCAACCACCTCTAAACAATACCAGAAGTACAAGGTGTTCAGTGCTTAGAGACACGGCCGAGGTACACTAAAGATGCTGAAACCCAACCACCTCTAAACAATACCCAGAAGTACAAGGTGTTCAGTGCTTAGAGACACGGCCGAGGTACACTAAAGATGCTGAAACCCAACCACCTCTAAACAATACCCAGACGTACAAGGTGTTCAGTGCTTAGAGACACGGCCGAGGTACACTAAAGATGCTGAAACCCAACCACCTCTAAACAATACCCAGAAGTACAAGGTGTTCAGTGCTTAGAGGTGTTCAGTGCTTAGAGACACAGCCGAGGTACACTAAAGATGCTGAAACCCAACCACCTCTAAACAATACCCAGAAGTACAAGGTGTTCAGTGCTTAGAGACACGGCCGAGGTACAGTAAAGATGCTGAAACCCAACCACCACTGAACAAGATACAGAAGTGGAAATATCAAGACTGAAATATTTGTCTTGAGATATTTTTTGGCCCAAAGGTTTTATAGAGTAATGTGGTGATGGACTAGATGGACGGGCCTGTGGCTGGATCAGTAACAGGCATAGACCTCCACTTCGACTCAAACACCAGCAGCATGGACGTGGGGAACTGCTATAGACTAGCATTATTAACCCCTTTACAATGCTGAGCCTGCATCTTTTCCCACACTTTTACCTGCCTCCTAGTTTACATAATGAATACCTAACATACTAGGATTAAGAAACTGAAGGGCGGCTATAATGGTCATTGATATTTTTTGGAAATGTACTTTGTACATTTTGAGTGGTTTGGTTGTTATTCTCACTTTAGTACCACGTTCACACATTCAGGATTTGGTCAGTATGTCTTATTAGTATTTGTAGGCCCCAGCCAGGAGTTGGTGAAAAATGCAAAAGTGGTGCACGTGTTTGTATCAGGGCTGTGGTGTCAGAGTCGTGAAGTCGGTGCCCATTTTGGAGAGTCGGTATAAAATATACCAACTCTAACTCCTAAAATATATAATAAATTGGGTTCAGTAGTTCAGTGCAGGATGTGCTGTAAATGTTTTAATAAGAATTTGGAAAAATTATGAATTGTCTTACAAATGTCTGTTCCGTTCCTGATCTAAGGATCTACGTTTTAAGTTGAGATGAATCTGTGCTGTACTTTCTGCACATGCTCAGTAATGACCAGTGCTATGGAGTCGGAGTCGTGGGTCAGGGAAATTGAAGAATCGGTGGTTTGGCTAACGATTCCACAGTCCTGGTTTCCAGTATACCTCTGCTCCATTCCTGATTTTGGCTTACAAATACTGATGGAAAATACTGACCAAATACTGAACGTGTGAACGTGGCCTTACAGTGGTCGTAATGGTCGTAAATGGCTGCACATCCAGTTGGAAGAATGTCTCAAGTGGGGTACCACAGGGCTCTGTTTTGGGCCCTGTATTGTTCAACATCTTTATCAATGATTTAGATGAAGGAATTGAGGGTAAACTGATCAAATTTGCTGATGACACAAAGCTAGGAGGGGTAGCTAATACTAGAGAAGAGAGAGAGAGGATTCAAAAAGATATACATAAACTGGAGCAGTGGGCAGCAAGTAACAGAATGTTTTTTAACAGGGAAAAATGCAAAGTACTACATCTGGGCAATAAAAATGAAAAAAGCATATACAAAATGGGAGGAACAGGGCTAAGTAACAGCACATGTGAAAAAGACTTGGGTATACTAATTGATCACAGACTGAACATCAGTCAACAGTGTGATGCAGCAGCAAAAAAGGTAAATACAATTCTAGGATGTATCAACAGAAGCATACAGTCTAGATCACGTGAGGTCATTATTGCCCTCTACTCCTCTTTGGTCAGACCTCATCTGGAATACTGTGTCCAGTTTTGGGCACCACATTTTAAAAAAGACATCAACAAACTGGAGCAAGTTCAAAGAAGAGCCACCAGAATGGTGACCGGTCTGCAAACCATGTCCTATGAGGAACGGTTGCAGGATTTGGGAATGTTTAGCTTGCAAAAAAGAAGACTGAGAGGAGACTTAATAGCTGTCTACAAATATCTCAAGGGCTGTCACATTGTAGAAGGATCATCTTTATTCTCATTTGCACAAGGAAAGACTAGAAGCAATGGGATGAAACTGAATGGGAGGAGCACAGATTAGATATTAGAAAAAACTTTTTGACAGTTAGGGTGATCAATGAGTGGAACAGGCTGCCACGAGAGGTGGTGAGTTCTCCTTCAATGGAAGTCTTCAAACAGAGGCTGGACAGACATCTGTCTGGGATAATTTAGAGAATCCTGCTTTGAGCAGGGGGTTGGACCAGATGGCCCAGGAGGTCCCTTCCAACTCTACCATTCTATGATTCTATGAGATGAAAATGAACAATTGCGATGGGAAAATTTACATTTTTTATTTAGTTGTATAATATTTCTGCACACACGTATTTTCCTTAGAAAGACAAAACCTCACTTTTACTTTCCTAAATATTCAGGTTTATTAACCTTTTGGGTCGACCGACAGCTCTGTAGTTGTTATAAAATTACAACATTGTGCAAACAGTGTACAGCATTGTACAACCTCGAGGCCTTAATGTGTGAGCATATAGGGAATGTATGGAGCTAAGTGATCCAGACAAATTGTCCACATGCCCTTGTGGAGTCAGGAAGGTTTTTTGTCCAGTTTACTAAGGAAATTTTGTTTAGCCTTCATGTGATTTGAACTATGTCACCAAGGTCATCTGGTGGACAGAAGATAAATGTCCATGAAATTCGTGGACATTTGTCATCTGCCAACCTGTGTAACTGTAAGTATGTAAAATATGAGTCTTTCAATACTTCTTACATATAAACATGCAATCTTCCCACAAGAGAACTTCAGCCATTATTTGGAAATGTTGCTTTACCTTGTGTCATGCATAGAAGACTTAATAACGTGACATTTTCAAAGGTTAGCTTACTGTTATCTGCCATGCACAAATCTGTCAGAAACCTGATTCTTGTGAAGGTTTGTGGTTATTTATTATGGATCATGTTGGCGCTCCAGAATTTCTAAGGGCTTATTTCTCCATTACAGCTGTGGTGTTGCTTTATGTCAGGGGAAAAATGGAAAATAAATGACAAAGTAAATGATAATGACACGACCATTATTATAGTGTAAGCAGCTTTCCAGCTGCTTTCCTTGGCTGCATTTCCACTTTTGGCCGTTTACTCGTCTATACAAATACACAATAGAAAGTGTATATGTATTAGTCAGGCAATTCATGATGCCCAAACCGCATGCAGCATGGATCTTCATATGCTTTTAATGTGCATTTCTTACTTCCAATTGTTAATATTTTTTAGAACAGCCTTTCTCCACTCTTACAAACTTAGCGCCTTTCTGCCAGTATAATTTTACCTTTTCAGTGCTGTACCATTAGCCTTTTTCATGTTTGCAATCAGAAGTGACCAGGAGAAGCGATGTTTTAATGGCTTAGAAAGTGTAATAACTGGAAAGTAGGGTAGTGAATATCTCTTAACTTTGAAGTTGAAAAAGATTGACATGTACATGAGGCATACTGATGATGAGGTTGATCTTTTGCTTGATAAAATACCACCATAATAGCGCCAAGTGCAGTTCACCCACAGAAGGGTTATAGAAGTCCAAATAAAAGAACTTGCAACAGTAACTCGTAGACTTATCATATATGTGCATAAGCAGTTATGTCCTATTAAAGTGTTTTTCATCAATCTTCTGGAGCACATCGATCCTCCGTCTCCTGACTTCCTGCTCGCCCGGTGGGCGGTGTGTTCCTGATTGATTGTTCAGAACGCAGCATCACTGAGCTGCTCAGCAGAACTGTGTGTTCCCCAGTGCTGCACAAAGAGGCCGTTTTCCCTTTTGCAGCCTTCGAGGAGCGCAGATTGAATGATGCTGGCCAGATCCAGTGATAGTTCGTAGAATTTGAGCAAAAAGATGTGCAGGACCCTGGTATTTCATGGCCGCCTGACCAATGCCCTGCTAATCTAACTCTACCAGTTATCATCATCATCATCATCATCTGATGCCTCTTCCAATTAGTAGACCTGGCACAACATCACGCGTGCATCGTTCTGCAGCCATGATGACGGCCGAGGATGCCAATAGGCAAGAGAATGTTTGCAGGACATTGGTCCAATGGCCATGGACTATCAATGTGGCTGCTGCACCAGGAACCTGCAAATCTTTTTGCTCAACTACACTTAAAATTGTTTCGAAAATGACTTGTAATCGCTGCGCTACTTTCTTAGGCAATAAACAGTAAAATTAAAAATTCCTCCATTCTTGAGAACAGAGATGATAATCTCCATTCTCATGTCACAGGACGGCTGCAGCCTATGATCAGGTCATGTGAACCGAAAGTTCTTACAGTAGAAAATTAAAAGTCACACCTACCATATTCCTGGTATCATGACTTCAATCGGTGATTGACCCTAATGTCCACCGCTGATTTATGGAGATTAATAATTACAGTATGTTTCTTTTTTAGTTTTCTCGCTTATGCAGCTTTTTCCCCTTAAGGCCCCGTTCACACATTGCGGTTTTAGATGCGTTTCCGCTGCGTTTCTCAACGCAGCGGAAACGCATCCAACCCGCAGCACAGTGCACATGCAATGTAGTCTAATGGGAACCGCATGTCTGCTGTGCACATGCTGCGGAAAAAAACGTGCGGTTTAGCCGCGTTTTATTTTCCGCATCATGTCAATTCTTTGTGCGGAACTGCAGCGGTTCGGCGCTCATTGACTTGCATTGAGTCGGCACTTCCGCAGCAAAACCGCAGATCTTAAAAAGATCTGCGGGTTTGCTGCGGGTGAAACCGCTGCAGTTCGGGAGGAGGGAAGTGTGTGGGCGGTGCGTGGGCGTGTATAGTGTGCGGCGCTATGTGTGTGGGCGGTGCGTGGGCGTGTATAGTGTGCGGCGCTATGTGTGTGGGCGCTGCGTGGGCGTGTATAGTGTGCGGCGCTATGTGTGTGGGCGGTGCGTGGGCGTGTATAGTGTGCGGCGCTGTGTGTGTGGGCGGTGATTGTGTGCCGGTGTCTGCGTGATCGGTGTGCGGGGCTGTGTGCGCGATCGGTGTGCGAGTCTGTGTGCGCGATCGGTGTGCGGTGCTGTGTGCACGATCGGTGTGCGGTGCTGTGTGCGCGATCGGTGTGCGGGGCTGTGTATGTGCGGCGGTGTGTGGGCCTGTGTGCGTGTCTCCGTGTATGCAGGCATCGTCGGATGGGACTACAAGTCCCATCCGGCGATGCCTGCTACAGTGACTGACACATTAGCCAATGATGGGACAGTAGTAGTCCCATCATCAGGCTAATGTGCTGAATGTAAAAAACAAAAAAAATTACATGACATACAACATATAACATACACATGACATACAACATATAACATACATGACATACAACATATAACATACATGACATACAGAACATATAACATACACATGACATACAGAACATATAACATACACATGACATACAACATATAACATACACATGACATACAACATATAACATACACATGACATACAGAACATATAACATACACATGACATACAACATATAACATACACATGACATACAGAACATAGAACATATAACATACATGACATACTGAACATAGAACATACACATGACATACAGAACATATAACATACACATGACATACACATATAACATACACATGACATACAACATATAACATACACATGACATACAACATATAACATACACATGACATACAGAACATATAACATACACATGACATACAACATATAACATACACATGACATACAGAACATATAACATACACATGACATACAACATATAACATACACATGACATACAACATATAACATACACATGACATACAGAACATAGAACATATAATATACACGACATACAGAACATAGAACATATAACATACACATGACATACAGAACATATAACATACAACATATAACATACACATGACATAGAGTACATACTCACCTCTTCCCCGACGCCATCGATCTGTGCACTGCTCTGCCGCCGGGAGAGAATGACGTCACTACAGTTCATTCTCTCATGGCAATGCTGGGTGAGAAAATTCCCACGCAGCATTGCCATAAAGTGAGAGAATGAACTCAGTGATGCACTGCAGGAGCCATTGTCTCCTGTCAGTGCATCACTGGGAGGCCCTACGGAGCAGTGGCATCACCTGATGTCACCGTTCTATAGGGAGACCGTCGTGGGACATTCGTTATTAATTGGACTGCGTCGGACAGGGAGTATACGGTTGTTTTATTTTTTTACGTTTTATTACAGGAGATCGAGGGCGTCGCTTGGATCTGAGCGTGTAATAAAGATATGAAAACCGTGTTGTATTTTATTTCATTAAAATAATTTATTCTTATGCGTGTGTTTTTTTTAACCCTTTATTAATATAAGATTAATAATGAATAGGCGTCTTATTGACGCCTCTCTATTATTAACCGGGCTTAATATCACCTTACAATAGCAAGGTGATATTAACCCCTTATTACCCCATATCCCACCGCTACAGGGGAGTGGGAAGAGAGGGGCTAAGTGCCGGAATTGGCGCATCGTACAGATGCGCCAATTCTGGGGCGGTTGGGTGCTGGTATTTTTAGCCAGGGGGGGCGCCAATATCCATGGCCCCTTCCTAGGCTATGAATATCAGCCCGCAGCTGTCTGCGTAGCCTTTCTGGCTATACATTATAGGGGGACCCCACGTCATTTTTTTTGGGGGGTCCCCCTAATTTAATAGCCAGTGAAGGCTAGCTGCGGGCTGATATTCATAGCCTGGGAAGATCCATGAGTATTAACCCCTTCCCAGGCTAGAAATATTGGCCCCGTCTGTCGCTTTCCCCCTCTGGCGCAGAAAATTGCGCGGGAGCCCACGTCATTTTTTTTCCTATATTTTTTTTTATTAACTATTGCGTTATTTTGTGTATGTGTACGCGTGTGTGTCTTTAACTATTTATGTACCATTCTATCTATCTACCTATATATCTTTCTGTCTATATATCTATCTATCTTTCTATATATATATATATATATAACTATATTATCCATCTATCTACGTATTTTCTATCTATCTATCTATCTATCTATCTATCTATCTATCTATCTATCTAACTACTGGTATCTATTATCTATCTATGGCCGGCGTCACACTTGCAAGTGTGATGCGAGTAAGTCGCACGACTTTCTCGCATCAACACCCGGCACGGCCGCCCGCTCTCGGACCCGAGTGTGCGGCTGCATAGAAATACATGCATAGAAATACATGCAGCCGCACACTCGGGTCCGAGAGCGGGCGGCCATGCCGGGTGTTGAGGCGAGAAAGTCGTGCGACTTACTCGCATCACACTCGCAAGTGTGACGCCGGCCTATCTCTATCTGTGTGTGGTAATGGAATGTGGGTTGGACAAATGTAAAAGAGGTTGGACAAGAAATGACATCACAAATCTTTTTTTTTTTTTGTTAAGCAACATATCTTTATTTAGCTGTCAAAACCGCATACAAAACCGCATGAGAAAAAACGCGTCAAAACCGCGCCAAAAACGCGTCAAAACCCGCCTGCGGTTTCTGCCAAGAGGTGCGGTTTCGGCGCGGAAAAATCTGCAGGCAAATCCGCAATGTGTGCACAGGCCCTTACAATTCTAAAATAAACGTCAACCTGTAGTGTTACCTCCGCTCGAGTATAGAACAAGGGTTTTTGTATTACCATAACAAACTGTATAAGTGTATCATTTATATGAAGCCAATAATCTACAGCTGAACAGGTCTCCTCTTATCTTTTACTGTACACACATTCAGTCCTGCAAATAATAATGGTCACTTATAGTCAATAAGATATTTATAAGGATGATACTGAAAGGAACATATTAGGTAATTAAAAAGAAGAAATAACTAGTGATTGGAAGCGTTCTACATGACAATGCCATACACTTATGGCTGTGATCTACTGGTAATAAAGACCATGGGAGAAGACGAAGGAGGTTCGGCAGCAGCTTACACTGAATGGTAGCTATGTCACATGTGACCACATGAACAGTTTATAAAAATGAATGTACAATAATTTTAGACGAGAAAAAGAGCAATAGTAATTGTGAGGGATCTCGAAGGGGAAGAGGGGTCAACTTCACTCACCATGGGGGAGGGGAGAGAAGGACCTAGCAGGGGTCGGCTCTCTGGCTTCACTTCTTGCTCCAGGTCAGTCAGGAACTGCACCTAGGGCAAATAGTCGCCGGAAAGGCTTCCCTTATAGGTACGAGTTAGTGAGGCGCTCCCAGTGAGGGGGGATATATGTCACCAGTCCAGGCTGGGGATATATATATATACCTTCTGGCCATCACTGCCAGAGTTCCTCACTAAAACAATACGGTATTCTGCCACCAGTTCCTCGTTTGAAACAAACCCCAGGCTTATATCGGGTCAGGAACCAACCTGGGTAGCGTATCATATAACCAACCGAGCGTGCGGATGTTCGGATTCGTGGATTGAGATAAAAGAGCAGCCCGAGATTGATTTTATATTTAATCGCCTAAAAGGCGCACTAGAAATATACAAGCATATATTTACAGAACAATATACAAGTATGCAGTCAGGAGTGTAGTACAAAGGATAGGGTATAGATAGGTTGCACCACAGGGAGGTGCTGATGGATCACAGGTCCAAATCTTAGTTACAGACTTTCTTAGCCCCATCTGATAACGGGTCCTCGGGCCAAAAGAAAACTACAAAACCGAACTCCAAGTGAGGAACTGACATTATCTCCTTGGCTGCTCCCCCCACACTCTGTGCCCAACTTTGGACTTGTGGAGCCTCTCTCCTCCCATCTCTGAGAGCTTGATTTTCAGTCTAAAACTGTGGATGGCCCACAACTTTCCGCCCGAAGCTCTGAGTGGAACGGCAGCAGTGCCTGTTATGAATGTGCTAGAGATGGTTTCTGAGCGGAGGCTCCCTCTGGTGGTTACAGACAGTACTGAACCTTTCAGCGAGGAGTGGCAATCTGGGATCACGGACTGGTCTGATATAAGGGAGGTTCCCTCCCATGATGGTTGCCGGTGATCAATTGTTCTTGTCTCAATTGTGGTTCCTGGTTCATTTGGAAGTTTTCTGGAGTCTTGCCTGCATCTCCTGCTTTCAGATAAGATATTTTTTGCTTTTCTTTTTGTGCTTGCTTTTTGCATTGTTTTCTGCACTTTTGTGGAGGTCAGTCAGGTCCCCTCCTGGGGCCTGAGCTCCTCACAGTTTGTCTGCAGCCACTGTTGTTTGCTCATTTGCTTTTTCCTGTTTTTTCAGCAGCTGCAGCTTGGTTTTTGTTCACACTGAGATCTGATTTAGTGGGTGGCGAGATTGTGTGATCTCAGTATTTTTGTAATCAGAATTGTTGGATTTTTGTAGGGTTTTCTGGGTTGCAGAAAGTAATCTCTCCTGTCCTATTCTATTTAGTCAGCTTGTGGCCCCAGCGTTTGCTCAGTCTATTTTCTGCCTATGTTTGTATTTTCATCTTGTCTAACCGCCATTATATGTTTGGGGGCTTCCTATTTTCTTTGGGGATCTGCTGCGGGGCAGATAGCTTTCATTTTTCTGCCTTTAGGTGTAGTTATCTCTCAGGCTGTGACGAGGCGTCTAGGATCAACGTAGGAACGCTCCACGGCTACCTCTAGTTGTGTCGTTAGTTTAGGAATCTGCAACCCATCAATTACCAACATCTTAGGTGTTGGCTGCCCTGCTGTTGTTCCTGCAATATAAGCTCGGCACACACCAAAGTAATGTGATGAAGGTTTAATCAAAATGTAGTACATACAACAAACGTTTCGGTCTATAAAGACCTTCTTCGGTGTACTATAACATAAGCACATGAAAATAAATAAAACAATATGCAAAAAACCGCAAAAAACCTTCATCACATTACTTTGGTGTGTGCCGAGCTTATATTGCATGTTCGCACGGATTGGGATCCTACTCTGGCACCACAGATCCTTTCTCTACAGTTGTGCCAAAGACTAATTCTTACTGCTGTTGTTCCTGTCCTCCTCAGCTACCGAAACATAACAAGTGCCACTGGGTTTGGCTGGATTTTATCTGAGCATAAAGTCCAAATTTGCCTCCCGTATGCAATTCCTGGTGGCGAAGTTTTATAACTCCATAGCACAGAGTTCTACAATTGGCTGCCGGGCACGGGCATATGGGGGAAGGAACGCCGATTTGGATGATGCGCTCTGCTAGGCTCAGAGATATTGCATTCTGTTATTATAGGTCATTTTCCAGATTCATTACCTCATAGCCTTGCTGTGATTTGTTGTACAACGATGAATATTAGGGCTTGCATCAGCAGAAGTTTTCACACCTTGGTGTTATCAGCTTCAAAGGCTTGTTCTTGGTTTTTAATTAAAGATAAACACTGCATGGCTTTTTATGGCCTTGGGGAATGCAAGGGTGGGGGCACACGTCAGGAGGGGAAGTTGTCCTGAACTTAAAATCCAAAATGGATTCTCCCTTGTCCCTCACAGTAATGATGATTCATGACTTCTTGATCTCACTATGTTTTGGCCACTCATATTTTTATATTTTCACTATAATTAATGTGTAGTTAAAGAAGCTCTCCTCCTCCTCTCATCATATTATATAGCTCTGTGTACTTACAATTGCTCTTTTTACCATTCTATCCAGTTATTTTTTCTCTTTTCTCTGCTCTGTGTATAAACAGGAAGTCTCTTGTGCCTGCACTTATCATTCCCCTCTTCTCCTGACCCAGCTGCGCTGCTATTCCCCCTGTCCAGGGACTTTTGCAGTGACTTATGACTCATGCAGGGAAAAGAAACCTCCTGTTTCTTCATAGAGCTTAGGATCCGGCTCGTGAGTTTTAAGATCTAATGGAAGTGATAAGAATTAGCTGGGGATCAACGCAAAATAATCAATTGTAAGTACGCAGTGCTGTATATTATGTTGACTGCAATATATTAGGATGATATCAATTTTGATGCTAGTGCTTCTTTAACTATGGTTTACATTATGACGGTATGCCACAAAATGTGTACCGCTTTGCTTTTTCCTACATGATTCATTATAATTGCATTTGTTCAAGTAGATGCGATAGATTTCCACACAGAATGTGATGTGAGCAGATTAACTTAATGACTTCTGGGTTTGTAAAAGTACCATTGTGAATGTGAATATTTTTATAGACAAATGTTTCTAGTTTCTAATCTTAATCTATCGATCTATATCTATGCAATTACATTTTTTCAAGTGTTCCTATTCTTCCGATGTGTGGAATAGTCTTTATTAAAATTTCCTACTGTCTATAGAGTCTGTGCTACTCATGTACATAACTGGCTGTTGTACTGCTCCTGACTGAGATCTTGTAGAACACTGCTGCTGTGTTGGCTCTCTTTGCTAAGCGGAAGACTGTTGTACACAGCAGATCAGAGTGTGGAGAGGGGGGAAAGCATCATAGTCTTCAGGGAGGGCAGATCACAAAGGCTAGATTAGATTATAGATAGCTGTATATGGAGAATTCAGTTTTGAGATTAATGGTGACTCAGTGAGTAGCACTGTATCTTTACAGCACTGGGGTCCTGGGTTCACATTTCACCAAGAACAACATTTGCAAGGAGTGTGTATGTTCTCCCCATGTTTGTGTGGGTTTCTTTCAGGTTCTCAGGTTTTCTCCCACACTCGAAGACATACTGATAGGGAATTTAGATTATGAGCCCCAATGGGGACAGCGATGATATCTGTAAAGTGCTGTGAAATGTAATCGTGCTAGATCATTGAGTAAAATAAATAAAAAAATAATTAAATAAGGACCTCACAACCGGTATGTATTACTGAAAAATACAAGGTCACATAAGAAATATCTAAAATAAGGAGAAGGTTGCAAACTCTACATAAATAAAATCAATCATTATTTAGATTAACCTACAACTGAAAAAGCATAAATAATAGTTGCTGATCTATAAAATAGGTTTGATCTATTTCATTTTATAGCGAGTGAGTAATCGCCAGAACTTGCGGCTGGTGCTCCAGCTGTAAGTTCTGGCGAGTACTCACTCGCTGCTAAAACAACCTGCCTCCCCTTCCTGTGACACCCATGCCCCCCCCTCCCTGAAAAAGCAAATCGCAAAACGCGCGTTGGGACCTCCCTCTCCCACTATCTTCAGCAGGTTCGTCACTTGGTTCAAGAAATATATGTTTCTTTATTTGGAAAACAGGGGTTATCTCTTTCAAGATTTTGTATTATGTTGACTTTGCACTGAACTATGGAATTCTTTTTTTCAGCTGGTTGATAATAATTACCATTAAGTCTGAGTGACTACATCTGCTGTTTAGTGGTTGCTTCCGGCTGCTTACACCTGTGCATGTCATCTTGATTGGCAGCAATGTATGGTTAATCTTGTACAGCTCTGGCAAAAATTAAGAGACCACTGCAAAACTTTTCAGTTTGTCTGATTTTTTATTTTTGAGTAAAATGTAAATTGCTCTTTTATTCTATAAACTACTGACAACATGTCACTGAACTTCCAAGCAATAAATTTTGCATTTACTTTCAAAAAATGAGAAATGGTCAAAATAACAAAAAAATGCAGTGCTTGCAGACCTCAAATAATGGTAAGAAAACAAGTTCATAATCATTTAGAAACAACAATACTAATGTTTTACCTCAGGAAGAGTTCAGAAATCAATATTTTGTGGAATAATAACTATGATTTTTAATCACAGCTTTCATGCGTCTTGGCATGCTTTCCACCAGTCTTTCACACTGCTTTTGGGTGACCTTATGCAACTCCTGGTACAAAAATTTAAGCAGTTCTTTGTTTGATGGCTTTTGACTATCCATCTTCCTCTTGATTACATTCCAGAGGTTTTCAATGGGGTTCAGGTCTGGAGATTGGGCTGGCCATGACAGGGATTTGATGTGGTGGTCCTTCATCCACACAGAGTGACCTAGCTGTGTGACATGGTGCATTGTCCTGCTGGAAAAAAACAGTCCTCAGAGTTGGGGAACATTGCCTGAGCAGAAGGAGTCAACTGTTTTTCCAGGATAACCTTGTATGCGGCTTGATTCATACGTCCTTCGCAAAGATTAACCTGCCCAATTCCAGCCTTGCTGAAGCATCCCCAGATCATCACCGATCCTCCACCAAATTTCACAGTGGGTGCAGGACACTGTAACTTGTACGCCTCTCCAGGTCTCAGTCTAACCATTAGACAACCAGGTGTTGGGCAAAGCTGAAAATTAGACTCATCAGAGATTACCTACTCCAGTCCTCTATGGTCCAATCCTTATGGTCTTTGGCAAACTTCAGCCTGGCTCTCCTTTGCTTCTCATTGGTGGAAGGCTTTTTTTCTAGCTTTACATGACTTGAGCCCTGCCTCTAGGATCCTGTTGCGAACTGTTCTTGCTGTGCACTTCACCCCAGCTGCCATTTGCCTTTTCTTTTGTAGGTCAGTTGATGTCATCCTGCGGTTGCTGAGTGACATTTGAATAAGATGACGGTCATCCCGGTCAGTGGAGATTCGTTTTCGCCCTCTGCCAGTCTGTAGCTTTGTTGTCCCCAATGTCTGCTGCTTGACCTTGTTGTAATGGACCACCGTCTTAGAAATTTTAAGGATGGAGGCAACATGACGCTCACTGTATTCCTCTGCTAGTAAAGCCAGAAGTGAGCCCTTCTTTTCCTCAATCAAGACTTTTCTTTTCAACTCCTTTGGCATGGTTAAAAGTTATTTTTTCATCCTATTACTTTTGGGATATTACTAGCACTTGTTTTGCCATCCAGCTTGTCCTATTGCAAGAGGTTTGTGAACACCACAGCAGTGTTTTTTTATACTTTTCTTCGTTAAATAAGATTTGGTTCAGGTGATCACCTAATCAGAAGCACATTAAGTAGAATGAGGTGAACTCTGGTTGGAATTCAACTGACCCTGGAATGGAATGGCGGTCAGACATGTAGAGGAGCTGATTTGTATAAAACTGTGCAATGGTCTCTTAATTTTTGCCAGAGCTGTATGGTTATACATGTATATTCTGTACTCTCCCTGCTTTACAATAATTAACTGTTTTTACAGACCCTACACTGTGACTCTGCCCAAACGTGGTACTAAGGTGTTGCTTCCCTTTCAATTACTATTTTAGATATTTGTATTCATGTATCTGCTTTTATTGAATTTGTTACAATAAAGTTATATATACATTTTTACTATATGCTCTGTTGTCCGTTTCTCTTTCGGTTACTTCTGTGATTATGGATGAGCTCTTTTTTTGACCGGGCGTTTTTGTTTGGCTCTTTAATGTAAAGTATCATGGAAACAATGTCTGCACTAAAACAGTAGCAAATATCACCACTAGTTATTGCCAACATTTTTAATAGGGAGCTAACTGGAGTAAATGAATGTGTCCAGCTTTTTAGGTCTCATGCACACAACAGAGAAAGCTGCAGGAATCTATAAGGTGCCATATGCTGATCTGTTGCATGGAGTATCCATTACTTTTAGGGAAGACATTTAATAATAAGATACACAATGGAGCATTCCACAATCTGTACACTATCCAATGAGAAATACAGAGGCAGAAAAAAAGCCCCATGCACCTCTATGGGTGTCTATACAGCCCAAATCTGTAGAATGACCAGGGCCAGCATTAGGGGCAGCAAACTATGCAGTTGCTTAGGGCCCCATCACCAAAAGGGCACCCAACCTTGACAAGTCACGAACAGCACTGGTGATGCCAGTTCTGCATTATCAGTGTAGTTTCTAAGGTTAGAAGTGTAGACCGACCTTTGGTGACATCCCTGTCATGGGACCAAAGGTTCTTCACTTTGTGGAGGAACAGAAGAAGAGGAGAGAGCCTGGTACATACACTCTGTGTGTGACATACACATTGTATGTCTGACATTTAGTGCATGTGACATGTAGTGTGCGTATACAATATAACATACAATGTGTTGGGGGGCATGGAGTGTATGTCTAATAAAGTGTGTAGCATGGAGTGTGTGTAACATAGTTTATGTATAGCAGGTGTGTGTAAGAAACTGTAACAATGTGTAACTCTTAGGCCGGTGTCACACTTGCGTGTGTGATGCAAGAAACTCGCACGAGTTTCTCGCATCAACACCCGGCACTGCCGCCGGCACTTGGGCCGGAGCGTGCGGCTACATGTATTTCTATGCAGCTGCACGCTCCGGTCCCGAGTGCCGGCGGCAGTGCCGGGTGTTGATGCAAGGGACCCGTGCGAATTTCTCGCATCACACACGCAAGTGTGACACCAGCCTTAGTATGTATGTAACATGTATGTTTAGCAACAGTGTGTATGTAACATACAGTGTGTAACCCCATTCTGTTGTAATCACCCAGTAGTGTTTTTTGTATGTGAACAATTTTAATATTTATTGTATTTAATAAAAAGATTTTAAGGGTTATATTCTTTTGGTTATTATTTTAACCATTTTTTGTTTTGAATGTATTATATGAGTTTAGTACCCTACAATTTTGGTGGGCTTTTTTCTGATGGTGTGTAACATTGTGTAGCATGTGAGTGTGTGAAACGGAGTGTGTATGTGACATACAGTGTGTAATTTATAATGTATGTGTAGCATAGACCGTGTGTGTGTGTGTGTAACAGTATGTATGTAACACAGTTATGTATGTGTGTAGCAATAGCATCCATATTTAAAAATACCCACAGTACAGACAAGTGTTCATAGACATAAGCATGTCAGAAATCCGAAACACAAATCACTTTTCTCGGGAGCACATTGCTTGGTGTGAACAGGCATTGTGCTGCCGATACCTTGATCCTGTATGAGGCTGAATGATTGTCTACTTGGTGATGAGCGAACGTGCTCAGATAAGGTGGTATCCTGGCATGCTCAGATGTTATCCGAGTATATTGGGTGTGCTCGAATAGCATGTTCGAGTCCCCGCGGCTGCATGAGTAACACACTATCCGAGCACATTTGCTCATCACTATTTACTAGTCATTGTTCTGTCCCCATCATTCTTCGTCAGCTTGTGTTAAGAGGCCGTTAAATAAGCGCCACACAACAAATATTGTTGATGCTCATTTAATGGTCTGAAATCGTATCTTGTAGATGCATCCTAAATGTTTCTGTATGATGGTACTAGATGTCAGCATTGGGGCACCCACTGCTAATTTTTGCCCAGGGCCCCACTTTGCTTAGAACCAATCCCTGAGTGTGACCACTGCCTATTGCCTTATTAGAAAGGCAGGTGTGTTGGAGGGTAGTGTGGGGTGCGACAGGGCGTAGTGCGGGGGCCGGGGTGTGGGGGGGTGAGGTTGTATACTGAGGATTCACATGTGTCTGACAGGTTGTGTAAAATGTCTACAGCCAAAAATCCTTTCCTTACATCTGACTGGAAATGTTTCCGCAGCACGTCCAGGGGATTTGTGCATCCTTCCTTCTGATGTAATACCATTATACATGCCAAGTGCCATCTTAGAATTGAATAAATGCACACAATGCAATGCCATCTTTTGTACCTATATTTATGCACCATTTCTCTTTCTGATGTAGGATCTGGGCATGGAGTCAACATCATTAGATGACGTTCTATACCGATACGCAAGTTTTCGAAACTTGGTGGATCCTATTACACACGATCTGATAATCAGCTTGGCGAGATACGTGCACTGCCCTAAACCGGTACGTACCCCACTGTTTTAGTATTCCGATCGTTATTACTTAGCACTGATGTAGTATTGCATGGATCTACTTGTGTGTTTGTTTCATGGAGATAAAGCAGGTAATGCCTTCACCAAGCAACATTCACTTCCAGAAATATTGTCCTTTTCCTTCTCCTTTTCTCTTCAGAGTAAATACTACAATATGTAGCTTTTAGTAATCGTTCTCCTCTGTTCTCATTAGACAATTTTCTGAGAATAGACACATAATGGCTTCATTATAATGATGCATTATAAGTTTTAATATGATCTGCGGAAGTTGGAATAAAGCAAGGACAAAAAGTTACACCGAAAGCTGACAAACGACAAAGTGAAACCTGCAGGGATAAGACTGAGTTCACACAGTGTTTTAGTATACTTTCAGTGGCTCTGTGGGGGCTTATGTATGATTTGGTCATATGCACTGATTGGGCCATTGAATATAATGATGCAGATGGAGTCACAGTGTGCCCTTCGTGCATCATTTTTTTATATATAAGCCTAGCTAAGGTGGGGAGCAAGATATAGCTGACTAGTAATCACGACGAACGTGTTCGGATACGGTGTTATCAGACTATGCTCGGGTGCTAATCGAGTGTCTTTGGCGTGCTTGAAAAATCGGGTTTGATTCCCCGCGGCTGCATGTCTCACGGATGTTCAACAGCCACAACACATGCAAGGATTGCCTAACAAACAGTGGATCCCTGCATGTGTCAAACAGCCGTGAGACATGCAGGCGCGGGAACTCAAACCTATTTTTCGAGCACCCCGAAGACACTTGGTTAGCACCCGAGCATGCTCAGATAACACCTTATCCGAGCACATTCGCTCATCACTATTGACTACGTCTTGCTGCCCACCTTCAATACGCATAAGCCCGAATCCAGTTATGCGGGGGTTCGGACGGGAGCCCTGAAAAATCCACTGAATGTAGTGTCAAACTCTGTGTGAACCCAAGGATTGAGTCTAAGGATTTAAAGAGTATGTGTTTTAGAGAGCCACAGTAGTGATGTGCGTAGCATGCCTTGTTATACACTCATGTTTCCAGTTTTGGGTGTGCACTGAATTACCATATGTCATACTTTTAATATGTACACTGTAGGAATGGATGAATAAAAGGGACCATGTCATAATGTGGCCATAAAGCATAGAATGGAATGTCTTAATGTTGGGAAGGAATGAGTCTGTCCAAGTAGATTACAAACCTGCACACATGCAGCAATACAGCTGAAATGAGTCAATATTACATACTCATCTATTGCATCTCTGGGATCCCAGTGCCATGTCCCCGATCCTTCCCTTAAGTCTTCTGTTACCTGCACCATGATGTCCCACCTCACTGCTGCAGCCAATCACTAGCCTCAGGGGTATATGACACAAGACCACTGCAACTAGTGATTGGCCTGAGTATAGCATCTGATCTACAGTACAGACCAAAAGTTTGGACACACCTTCTCATTCAAAGATTTTTCTGTATTTTCATGACTATGAAAATTGTAGAATCACACTGAAGGCATCAAAACTATGAATTAACACATGTGGAATTATACATTACACTTTACAAAAAAGTGTGAAACAACTGAAAATATGTCTTATGTTCTAGGTTCTTCAAAGTAGCCACCTTTTGCTTTGATTACTGCTTTGCACTCAGAAAAGGTGAACGGATGGACTCTACATGCCTGGTTCCCACCGTGAAGCATGGAGGAGTTGGTGTGATGATGTGGGGGTGCTTTGCTGGTGACACCCTTGGGGATTTATTCAAAATTGAAGCGGTGAGCGGTCCAGCTCACCCCAAACCATCTCGATTGGGTTCAGGTCTGGTGACTGTGGAGGCCAGGTCATCTGGCGTAGCACCCCAACACTCTCCTTCTTGGTCAAATAGCCCTTACACAGCCTGGAGGTGTGTTTGGGGTCATTGTCCTATTGAAAAATAAATGATGTTCCAACTAAACGCAAACCGGATGGAATAGCATGCCGCTGCAAGATGCTGTGGTAGCCATGCTGGTTCACTATGCCTTCAATTTTGAATAAATCCCCAACAGTGTCACCAGCAAAGCACCCCCACACCATCACACCACCTCCTCCATGCTTCACGGTGGGAACCAGGCATGTAGAGTCCATCCATTCACCTTTTCTGCATGCAAAGAAGAATCAAAGCAAAAGGTGGCTACTTTGAAGAACCTAGAATATAAGACATATTTTCAGTTGTTTCACACTTTTTTGTAAAGTGTAATGTATAATTCCACGTGTGTTAATTCATAGTTTTGATGCCTTCAGTGTGATTCTACAATTTTCATAGTCATGAAAATACAGAAAAGTCATTGAATGAGAAGGTGTGTCCAAACTTTTGGCCTGTACTGTATAAAATACAACACCATGTCGGAGGGCTCCTTCAGCAGCGCGTTGCCCTACATCCAGAGATAGCAAACCTAACTAGACTTAGCAGAAAAGGAAGGTTAAGGCCACGTTCCCACAATGTGTCGGAAACGCAGCACCTTAGGCCACGTGCACGCGTTGAGTATTTGATGAATTTTTTACCTCAGTATTTGTAAGCCAAAACCAGATACTGATGTAAAAACTCACCAAATACTCACCGGGTTAACATGGCCTACAACATTGTCAATCTGAATGGACACTTTTGTGCATAGATGTAATGACTGATATACTGGAGTTAAAAAAAATAAATAAATCTGACATTTATGGAAATTGTTAAATGAGTGGCTTTTAATGAATATATAATGCATACCTCAAAATGAGAAAATATATGTATTTATACCTGGAGCCGTGTAACTTACTGAGCTCTAGCAGATGTTTCCCACTCGTTTCATTTTGCTCACACATTATTCTGCACAGTGTAGATGATGCTTGAAATGTCAGTTCCTCTATTGTGCTACACAACTATGGTTTACTTTTATGTAGAGATGGGCACCTATGGTTTACCAGCTGTTTTTGAGTTACAAGTACCTGTATTGGGTTCTTGTTTAATTAGCATTTACCTGATACTACTACTTTCTTTTAACCCCTTTGCCCCCCATGGTGGTTTGCATGTTAATAACCGGGCCAATTTTTACAATTCTGACCACTGTCCCTTTATGAGGCTATATCTCTGGAATGCTTCCATGGATCTCAATGATTTTGACATTGTTTTCTTGTGACATATTGTACTTCATGGTAGTGGTAAAATTTCTTTGATATGACTTGCGTTTATTTATGAAAAAAATGGAAATATGACAAAAATTTAGAAAATTTTTCAATTTTCAAACTTTGAATTTTTATGCCCTTTAATCAGAGAGATATGTCACACAAAATACTTAATAAGTAACATTTCCCACATGTCTACTTTACATCAGCACAATTTTGAAACCGAAACCAAATTTTTTTTTTTGTTAGGAAGTTCTAATTTTTCCAACACCATTTTTTTTAGGGACCACATCACATTTGAAGTCACTTTGATTGGTTTATATGAAAGAAAATACCCAAAAGTGACAACATTCTAAATACTCCACTCCGGAAGGTGCTCAAAACCACATTGAAGAAGTTTATTAACCCTTCAGGTGCTTCACGGGAATTTTTGGAATGTTTTAAAAAAAATGAACATTTAACTTTTTTTCACAAAATATTACTTCAGATCCAATTTTTTTTTCATTTTCCCAAGGATAACAGGAGAAATTGGACCCCGAAAGTTGTTGTGCAATTTGTCCTGAGTATGCTGATACCCCATATGTGGGTGTAAACCACTGTTTGGGCGCATGACCGAGCTCGGAAGCGAAGGAGCGCCGTTTGACTTTTCAATGCAAAATTGGCTGGAATTCAGATCGGACGCCATGTCGCGTTTGGAGAGCCCTGATGTGCCCAAACAGTGGAAACCCACCACAAGTTATGCTAATTTGGAAAGTAATTTATTTGATCGCAGTGTTCCGGGGGTTAAAGTGCCGGGAGCAGTCTGTGACCGCTCCTGGCACTTAGTGCCGGGTGTCAGCTGTGGGAAGCAGTTGACACCCGGCCATGATAGGCCGTCCTTCCCCCTTGAGCGCGGCTGATCGCCATGATGTACTATCTTGTCCATGGTCTAATTGTGCCAGTGCACATGGATGGGATAGTACGTCAGATGGCAGAGAGGGGTTAAAGGGAATCTGTCAGTAGGATCAACCCTCCTGAGCTGTCTATATGGACATGTAGGTCATAGGAAGCTGAACAAAATGATACCTAGATATCTGCAATCTGATGTCTTATAAAAAAAAAATGGATTTTTCTGGACTATGTATGTAACACCCCTTTAAGCCATCTTCTTGGGCAGGGTATCTGGTAGTTCTCACCTCAATATGGTGCAGTGTCTCCACCCGAATCTTGCTGGTAGTTGTTGTGGAATGCAGAAGGGTCTTACTCCAAGGGTCAACTTAGGAAACCCCTGTCCACGTTCTGCTCCGTACACGCTCACAAGAGAGGAGGCTGAAACAATTAACAGGTTTATTTACAGATGCCCTCTCCACGACCTCAATCATTGTTCTCCCCCACCACCTCCATCATTGCCCTCTCCAACACCCCAATCATTCTCTCCCCCAATCCCATCATCCTCTTCCCCACCACCATCATTGCCTTTTCCTTCACCACCCCATTATTGCCCTCACCAACACCCCAATCATTTTCTCCCCCACCACTCCCATCATCCTCCTCTCCCCCACCACCATCATTGCCTTCTTCTCATTGCCTTCTCCTCCACCACTTCCATCATTGCCCTTTCCACCACCACCCCCATCATTGCCCTTTCCATCACCTCCATGATTGCTTTCTTCCCCATCATTGCCTGCTCCCCCACCACCACTATCATTTCCCTTTCCACCACCTACACACACACACACACGGTTAGATCATCATTCACCTCTCTGCACGCTCCCCTGCAGCTGCAGCGCACATGCACACACCACTCACCTCTATGCACGTGTACGCACACACAGAGAACCATTTACTTCTCGGCACGTTTCCTGCAGCATCACCGTCGCTGGCAGCTTCCCCTCTCTGGCACAGCCGTGTACCGAATGATGACGTCATCCAGCCGCACTGCTGTGTCACATAGGAAACGAGGGCAGGAAACAGAGCACGGATCCCTGCAGCTCCGCTCCGCTGCCATTTTCTCCTAAAGGCAGCGGAGCTACAGAGCAATCCCGCATATAAGGCACTGCCAGGTGATGTGATGGTTACCAGTATTACAGTGTGATGTTTAATGTTTACCAGTTAGTGTGAGTGTATGGTACATATACCTGTGATTTAAATTGTACGATACAGTGTGTTAATGGTTACCAGTTTACCAGTGTGATGTGTAATGGTTACCATTATAGTATGTTAGGTACCGTATACTGTGTGATTTATAATTGTTAACAGTATTACCAGTGTGATGTGTAATGGTTACCAGTATTACCAGTGTGATGTGTAATGGTTACCAATGTTATCAGTGTGATGTGTAATGGTTACCAGTATTACCTGTGTGATTTATAATTGTTAACAGTATTACCAGTGTGATGTGTAAAGCCCCGTCACACACAGCGATCTCGCTAGTGATATCGCTGTGTGTGACATTCAGCGACGATCAGCCCCCCTGTTCGGTATCGCTGATCGTCGCTGAATGTCCTTGACATTTTTTTGATCGTTGGTCTGCTGGCCAGCACGCATCGCTGCGTGTGGCAGGCAGGAACCAGCGATCAGCTGGTAACCAAGGTACACATCGGCTTCCAGGCGCCGGGCAGCGCCCGGAAACCCGATGTTTACGTTGTATACCAGCGCGCTGCTGCAGGGGAGCTGGTAACCAAGGTACACATCGGGTTTCCAGGTGCAGCGCAGCGCCTGGAAACCCGATGTGTACCTTGGTTACCAGCTCCCTGCACCAGCGGGCTGGTATCCAACGTACACTGCGGGTAACTAAGCGACGTTACCCGCAGTGTCGCTGTCCTGATGGCTGCCTGAGCTGCCTGTTTGGCAGCTCGCCAGCGATCATGTAGCGACACACCAGCGATCCTGACAAGTGCATATCGTTGTCGAGATCGCTTGTGTGTCGCTATGTGTGACGGGGCCCTAATGGTTACCAGTGTTATCAGTGTGATGTGTAATGGCTGCTCTCTGATCTCCTGATCTCACCGTGGAGCTGTGTGTGTGATTATAAGGCTAGGGCAACACAACAGTATAAAAAATCCATCCGATTTTCATCCAGAAAATTGGTATGATTTTTTCTCACTTATAATCCGTGTGCTTTCCGTATGCAATCCATTATTTTACTCAGCAGCTATTAATCATTTACAAGACCATTTACAGTTTCTTATGTTACAAAATGCAATGTAGGCGTAAAAATCAGAAGCTATATTGTGGCTCCATATGGCATTCGATTTTTTTCTCGCACCCATCTGATTTCGGAGTGAATTTGCAGCGTGCCACCTTTCATTTAAAATAATGTCAGGAGGCAGATTCTCATGCAGATCAGTGCGTCCGGCCCATTGTCCTGAACAGCTCATTTACATATAAGAAAAATGTGGATTTCTCTGGAATAAGACATTGCATCGCAAATATCAAGGTATAATTTTATTCAGCTTCCTTTGACCTATACGCCAGGCTTGAACCCTGACAGACCCCATTAAAGCACCACTTAATAATTTTTTTTATTGCAGCATTGGAGTGGTACAACCAATGTAGGTTTCCTGCCACAGTTTTAGACTTACCAGCCACCATAATCATCTTTTATTGGCGCGCTTTGGTCTGTTTTCTACAGGTTGTGATCTGCCGGATCGCTCCAGTGTTTGCTGGGTGATCTAGAAGTCACAGCTCAATGTAAGTCTATAAGAGCCAGAATGAGGCGAGAACAAGGCTTTCATAGACCTACAGAGGATGTGATCGTTACCTTTCACTTCCGGTCACTCAGAAGTTGCAGTCACAAGATAGCAGCGCAGGACCAGAGCGGTGCCGGCAGGAGTTAAACACAGTAGCTGGTAAGTGTAATACTAGGGCAAGGAAACTTACATGAATCGCCCCAATCCAGTACTGAAATTAAAAAAAACGCTGGAGTGGTGCCTTAATGGTGTATTTCGGTAGTAGCCAATGACGGTATGAGATCCAACTGCAGGCACCCGGCTCTAAACAGCATCTGAATGACTGTAACATATTGCAGAGAATAATTTATATGGGGCTATGGTGTACTGCAGATCACCATACTACCCTTTTATCCCAGTACTAACTGGAAACCCCATTGGTAGGACCACGATTGATCAGCACGTGACATCGTATGACATCACTGGCTACTGCTAAAATGTCCCTTTATTCATGGTTCCATATACGCATGCAGATGGGTTCTGTAAGTATCACCCGCCAACTCTCGTAAACTCCAGCTACAATTATTTGACTTTGTGCTACAGTGAAGGATTTACAAGGCAGCTGGACAAATACATGCGAGCTTAGCCTGCTCATATCAACTGCACAGCAGATTTCAAAACCGGTTCAAAAACTATTGACTTAATGAATGTAGGTAATCCAAGTTTATTAGACGTTCAGCTTCTTCTTCTGATTCAGGGTACCAGAAGTAAAAATCAAAAACAAACAAAACACAAATGCAGCCAATAGGTCTATAAAATTACAAATTTTATTGAAACATATCTAAAATATATATGAGACAAAGTAGGATGGCAACTATAGGGGAAACCCAAATCACAGGAACACACACGATTACTGGGCTGCCATAGCAGCAAAGCACCACAGATAAATATATCAAAAAGTCCTATGAAATGTAAAGCACAAACTCTGTATAGCAAATGTCTATAGACATCAATAATGTATAACAGACATTAGTGAGGCAACAATTATCCAGCTGTATGCTGTAGACAAACATATGGATAGGCAAAAAGCAGCTTGTGCTGAAAATCACTATATAGAAACATTGCCAGCTTGTGCTAAACAAGGCCAGGACAGGGTAACAGCAGAATAAGCACATAAAATGAAGGCATATTTACCAAAGATAGAAAGCAATGCAAGTGCCCGCCGCCAGACAGCCCTCCCCGACGCGCGTTTCGGAGCGACTCCTCACTCCTTCCTCAGGGGGCGTGTTCCTGAGGAGTCGCTCCGAAACGCGCGTCGGGGAGGGCTGTCTGGAGGGCTGTCTCCAGGAGGTCGTAGAGTTTTCTGGAGCTATCTGACACATGGTACGTACGTAGGCTTTCTTTAGCTTAGTTGGACAGCATATTTCTCTACAAAGCTGCTGGATGGGACCCCTATGGTGGTCTAGTATGTACCTTTTGCCCTCCACTTAAGACCTATTCTAATCTATGACTTCTCGATTTGTAACGTTTCAGTGCCACTTTTTATCAACCTTTACCCCTCAAATTACAAAGAGCAGAAACGTTGCGGAAGCTTACTATCAAAATACGAAATTACTTTGTATTTTCATCTTTTCGATTTAGCAGGGATGGAATAACTTGTTTCACTTTCTCCATCTCTGATCTCGCTTGGGTCTACCATCCATCTTTTGTAGTGTAACTGCGGATCTGCTCTGGGAGCTTTTGACAAACCAAACTGCAGTAATAACGTCTGTTGTCTTCAGTCTCCACATGCTCAAAGGTGGAAAAATAAGAAACAATCTTTGATGGCTAGATAAAGCATAGCTCATGCTATGGCCTGTTTTCTTTACTGCTCAAAGCTATAAACTTCTATGAAGAATATCTGCTATGAAGTATTGTGGACATTCTGTGCTCTAATTCACATTCTTTCTTCGAATGTTATGTACTGGTCGTGTCTTCAGAGGACCAGACCAGCCCCACAGAACTTTTTTCTCTTCTTGCTATATGCAATATTTCCACTAAAATTTATTTGTAAGTGGCACCTCATCGAAACTTAATTCTTCTACTTAACCCCTTGGTGTCACAGTCAGTTTTTGCCTTTATGATACACCTTTTAGGAGCCATAACTTTTTTTGTCGACATAATCATATGAGGGCTGTTTTTTTTCTGGGGTGGAATGATGAGTTGTGTTTGTTGGTGGCATTATTATGGGGTTCATAGAACTTACTAAAAAAAATTTATTAACTCTTTATGAGAAGGAATATAAACAAAAAAGCAAATATGGATCTGTTTGTTTTGCATTTTAAAGTTTATGCAATTCTCCATACTGCACAATTAAAGTGTTAATTTTATTATTTGGGTGATAATACCAAATTTATTTTTATTACTTTTAGGGTGTGTTTTTAGGCTGCTCTGCATTATTATGCTGTGAATAACACACCTTGCTAAAGATTATAAAAACTATTACTGGATAAAAGTCCCCATATCTCTAGAATTATATGGAGGATTATAAAATACAGTATATATACAGTTGTGCTCAAAAGTTTACATACGTCGGCAGAATTTTTGCTTTCTTGACCTTTTTCACAGAATATGAATGATAACACCAAAACTTTTTCTCCACTCATGGTTAGTGGTTGGGTGAAGCCATTTATTGTCAAACTACTGTGTTTACTCTTTTTAAATCATAATGACAACCCAAAACATCCAAATGACCCTGATCAAAAGTTTACATACCCTGGTGATTTTGGCCTGATAACATGCACAGAAGTTGACGCAAATGAGTTTGACTGGCTACTAAAGGTAACATCCTCACCTGCAACCTGTGACAAATGCCAGGAAAATTGTTCAGGATGCAAAGAAAAACCCACAAATAACATCAGCTTGAAATACTGGACTCTCTGAAAACTAGCGGTGTGGCTGTTTCAAGATGCACAATAAGGAGACACACAAAGAAAAATGGGCTGCATGGTGAAGCCGCCAGAAGAAATCCAAATGACCCTGATCAAAAGCTCACATACCCCATTTCTTAAAACCGTGCATTGACTCCTCTAACATCAATGACAGCTTAAAGTCTTTTGTGGTAGTTGTGGATGAGGTTATTTTATCAGATGGTAAATCTGCCCAGTCTTCTTGGCAAAAAGCCTCCAGTTCCTGTAAATTCTTGGGCTGTCTAGCATGAACTGTGTGCTTGAGATCTCCCCAGAGTGGCTCAATGATACTGAGGTCAGGAGACTGAGATGGCCACTCCAGAAGCTTCACTTTGTTCTGCTGTAGCCAATGACAGGTCGACTTGGCCTTGTGTTTTGGATCGTTGTCATGTTGGAATGTCCAAGTAGGTCCCATGTGCAGCTTCCGGGCTGATGAGTGCAAATTTGCCTCCAGTATTTGATGATAATGTGCTGCATTCATCTTTCCTTCTACTTAGACCAAGTTACCTGTGCCTTTGTAGCTCACATATCCCAAAACATCAGCGATCCACCTCCGTTCTTTACTGAGGAATGGTGTTCCTTTCATCATAGGCCTTATTGATCTCTCTCCGAATGTAACGTTTATGGTTGTGGCCAGAAAGTTCAATTTTGGCCTCATCACTCCAAATTACTTTGTTCCAGAAGTTTGGAAGCTTGTCTCTGTGCTGTTTTGCGTATTGTAGGTGAGATACTTTGTGGCATTTGCGCAGTAATGGCTTTCTTCTGGCGACTCGACCATGCAGCCCATTTTTCTTCAAGGGCCTCCTTATGGTGCATCTTGAAACAGTCACACTGCTAGTTTTCAGAGAGTCCAGTATTTCATCTGATTTTATTTGTCGGTATTTCTTTGCAGTCCAAACAATTTTCCTGGCATAGGTCACAGGTGAGGATGTTACCTTTAGTAGCTATTCAAACACATTTGTGTCACCTTCAGTGCATGTTATCAGGCCAAAATCACCAGGGTATGTAAACTTTTGATCAGGGTCATTTGGATGTTTTGGGCTGTCATTATGATTTAAAAAGAGAAAACACAGTAGTTTGACAATAAATGGCTTCACCCAACCACTGACCATGAGTGGAGAAAAGTTTTGGTGTTATCATTCATATTGTGTGAAAAATTGCCAAGAAAGCAAAAGTTCTGCCGAGGTATGTAAACTTTTGAGCACAAATGTATATTATAATAAAATGAAATAAATATTCAGGGGAGCATCAGAAATAAAATAGAAGAAAAAGTGGCCACTTTTGACATGATTTAAGGTCTTTTTTACGTTGTCACCCAGTGGCATGACCAGAGTCCCGTGGGCCCCAGTGCCAGATTTGGACCTGAGCCTCCACTTCCATGTTGATGAGATGCATGGGCCCTTGTAGCATTCTAGATTCTATAAAGACATATGTGTCCATCCTCCATGTAATAGTGTCTCTAATCCGGCACCTTCCTGTAATAATGTCCCCGATCCTGGCCCCCTCTTGTAATAATGTTGCCGATCCAGGTCCCTTTCTGTAAAATGTCCCACATTCTGTAGTAATGTCTTACACCTCATCCTGATATAATTTCCCCCCATTCTGTGCCACTTCCTGTTATAATATCCCCTGTCCTTGGCATCTTCCTGGTATATTGTACCCCATCTTGAGCCTCTTCCTGACATAATGTCCCCTGTCCTGGTCCCTTACTGTACAAATGTCCCCCATCCTGACAATTTCCTGTAAAAATGTCCCCCATCATGGTATAATGTCCCCTATCCTAGGCCCCTTCCTGGTATAATGGCCCCCATTCTGGCATAGTGACTCCCATCCTGGGCCCCTTCCTGGTATAATGTCTTCCATCTTGAGCCCCTTCCTAGTATAATGACCAATAACCTTGTATCCATCCTTTTATAGTGATACTCAACACTGTGCCCCTTCCTTGTATAATGTCTCCTTCCTGACCCCATTTTTGGTATAATGTTCATTCTGTCAAACAATTCTTCTTACCTTTCTCCACTCGCACAACTTGCGGTTTCCTCTTTTATAGCCTACAGCTGACTTAGACGTGCCAGCCATGGGTGGTGCATGACATCACTGCCATGCTCTACTTGTGAAAGGCACGCCAACATCAGCTACCAGCCTCTGATTGGCCAGCGGCGTGTATTGCAGAGAGCTGGCGGGTCCTCGGACGCACATCCAGCTGAAATAAGCATCTTTACACCCCTGCTGTCACCAAACTATGGATAGATGATAATTTGTAGTGTTGCGAATACTCTTTAAAGGAATATTGAAGCGGTAGACATTAAAGGGAACCAGTCACCAGTTGTTAAAGCGAATCTGTCACAAGGTTTGGCTGATACGAGTTATGGCCACCAGCTTTTAGGCTTATCTACAGCATTCTACAATGCTGTAGATAAGTATGAGGAAATGCAGCTGCATGGATATATCAAAAACAGTGGGTCACACAAATAAGTGTGACCAAATCACCACTCATATAGATACAATAGGGAGGAGGAAACAAAGAGTCACTGGTGACAAAAAATATGTATATAGTACAAAATATTTATTTAAACATATCAAAAAGTGACACAAGAATATATGAACAATGACAACACTTTAAAAGGACAAGTGCGAATACAAGGGGAGAGATCTCCCAGCAGTGAGGCAAAAATACATTTGTGGCAAAGATGGTAGTATAATACATTAGAGCTCATAACACATAAAGTGTCTCCCCCACAAAGAAGGTATGAAAATAACAGAGCTACACATAGTATTGCCACATAAAATGGAGCATGCTTTTCATAAAACAGTATACATAGGTAAAAAGCGCCAGTAGAGATAAGTACAATGCTGGTCGGTCTGTCACAAGAGCATGCTCACCAAATAGAGTATAAAGCCACACTGGGAGAAGTCACCCCCAATGGAGATGCGACCCCAACGCACGTTTCGTGGCACGCCTGCCACTTTCTCAAGGGGATAGCGATATCTGGTACAAAAGACCTTTAAATGCCTCCCACAGTCAAGTCACATGTCAGACATCAGCGAATAGGAGCAGGTATAGCGGCGCATGCGCCGTTGGAGCCGAGGAGGCCCCCAGTGGCAGCGGCGTCATGCACCCGGGCGCGCGCGCCGGTCAAAGGCCAGAGCGCGGTCCGGGCACAGAGAGACGCCCCACCACATGGGGAACCGCCAGGGCAACAACGGGGCACGCGCACACCAAGCTCCGCATAAGTACATAACAACAGCAGGATATAAGAAGCGGTGACCATAAATGTAAAAGATACATAATTGTAGAATAACATATACAATGAGGTCAAATTGAAGCAGAGAAGGTAACAGATCACACTATCTTCAATACATCAAACGATAGTACAAACAACAAAGTCATACATATTAAATCATGTGGTCTGTCGCTGTGTTCTCGCTTTGTTTCTCCCAGCTTCTCACATGCACCAATCCGTGGGGGTAAATTCAAAGGGTCCAATAAAATCAATGAAATAGACAGAAACTGTGAAAAAATAATGCATAAAAAATAAAAAATTAAATTAAAAGAAGAGAGAGCATCACATAGACCCAGTGAGGGAATATCAGAGACAAAATGTTATAAAAAAGAGGCAAAATTTAGAGATTCGTTGAGGCCACTGGGCGCCGTTGTGTCAAGTTGGACTATCCAACGCGCCTCCATTTGAGACAGTATTTTCTTGTAATCCCCACCTCTAATGCCGAGGTGCAGGATATCAATGCCGCGTACCCTAAAAGATGTAGCATCACAGTTATGATAGCGTTTAAAGTGACGCGGGATTGTCTTAAGATCTGAGACGTCTGAAATGGTTCTTGCAGCGGAAATGTCCCTAACGTGTTCCCTGATACGTATTCGCAGTTCCCTGGTGGTTAAGCCAACGTATATCTTCGGGCAGCCACATGTGGTGTAATAAATGACATTCGAGCTGCCACAAGATATACGCTGGCGAATGTCATATATCTTATAAGATAAGACCTCGAATGTCATTCAGACGTCTCAGATCTTAAGACAATCCCGCGTCACTTTAAACGCTATCATAACTGTGATGCTACATCTTTTAGGGTACGCGGCATTGATATCCTGCACCTCGGCATTAGAGGTGGGGATTACAAGAAAATACTGTCTCAAATGGAGGCGCGTTGGATAGTCCAACTTGACACAACGGCGCCCAGTGGCCTCAACGAATCTCTAAATTTTGCCTCTTTTTTATAACATTTTGTCTCTGATATTCCCTCACTGGGTCTATGTGATGCTCTCTCTTCTTTTAATTTAATTTTTTATTTTTTATGCATTATTTTTTCACAGTTTCTGTCTATTTCATTGATTTTATTGGACCCTTTGAATTTACCCCCACGGATTGGTGCATGTGAGAAGCTGGGAGAAACAAAGCGAGAACACAGCGACAGACCACATGATTTAATATGTATGACTTTGTTGTTTGTACTATCGTTTGATGTATTGAAGATAGTGTGATCTGTTACCTTCTCTGCTTCAATTTGACCTCATTGTATATGTTATTCTACAATTATGTATCTTTTACATTTATGGTCACCGCTTCTTATATCCTGCTGTTGTTATGTACTTATGCGGAGCTTGGTGTGCGCGTGCCCCGTTGTTGCCCTGGCGGTTCCCCATGTGGTGGGGCGTCTCTCTGTGCCCGGACCGCGCTCTGGCCTTTGACCGGCGCGCGCGCCCGGGTGCATGACGCCGCTGCCACTGGGGGCCTCCTCGGCTCCAACGGCGCATGCGCCGCTATACCTGCTCCTATTCGCTGATGTCTGACATGTGACTTGACTGTGGGAGGCATTTAAAGGTCCTTTGTACCAGATATCGCTATCCCTTGAGAAAGTGGCAGGCGTGCCACGAAACGTGCGTTGGGGTCGCATCTCCATTGGGGGTGACTTCTCCCAGTGTGGCTTTATACTCTATTTGGTGAGCATGCTCTTGTGACAGACCGACCAGCATTGTACTTATCTCTACTGGCGCTTTTTACCTATGTATACTGTTTTATGAAAAGCATGCTCCATTTTATGTGGCAATACTATGTGTAGCTCTGTTATTTTCATACCTTCTTTGTGGGGGAGACACTTTATGTGTTATGAGCTCTAATGTATTATACTACCATCTTTGCCACAAATGTATTTTTGCCTCACTGCTGGGAGATCTCTCCCCTTGTATTCGCACTTGTCCTTTTAAAGTGTTGTCATTGTTCATATATTCTTGTGTCACTTTTTGATATGTTTAAATAAATATTTTGTACTATATACATATTTTTTGTCACCAGTGACTCTTTGTTTCCTCCTCCCTATTTAATGCTGTAGATAAGCCCCAAATCCGACCTGCAAGTTTTATTATACTTGCGATGCCGCCCTCCTGCTTGCTTCATGGGTCCCCGGCATTGCGCTCCTGCGCAGGCGTACCATGCAAGCAGGAGGACGGCATCGCAAGAAGATGGGAGGCGCCGGACCAAGACCAGCTGCACCCATCGGACCGTACCGCCCTGCAGGTGAGTATAAAAAACTTATTTTTCTTATCTTGCATGTCAGATTGGGGGCTTATCTACAGCATTATAGAATGCTGTAGATAAGCCCTGAAAGGTGTTGGCCATAACTTGTACCGGCCAAACCTGGTGACAGGTTCGCTTTAACACCAATCAGCCATACCATTAAAACTACATGCTGAATGTTGTGTATATTCTCCTAATGCCGGAAAAGCAACATCCGATTTCTCTACTCCACAAAACCTTTGAAGGAACCCAGTAGTATTGTGCAAAAGATGCTAGCAGCAGATCCTGAGCCCGGTATGTTGCAAGGTGAGACCATCAGACGGACATAGGACTTCTCATTATGTTTCTTTTTCCGCCAAACCCATTTGCTCATTTGAATTGAGACCTGGAGAAACTAAACAAGTTATAATCAATCCTCCCAACTGATCATATACACTATTTTCGTATAATGACTCTTATATAGCAAGTTGAAGAAACAATCATACAACACCTACCCTTTCTATTGCTGTCTCTCACATACAACCTATGTAGGGGGATAAATTGAGTTGTTTGCTCATTACTATTAATGCCTTGCCTCATAAATGGTGGCACCTATCCAAAAATAATAGGACACATAAAAAGTAAATTAATAAACAAACTTAATTGTATTGAATTTCTTCCCATTTCTAACACAGAAAGTACAGTGACAGGATCACCAAATTACTGCCTGGAAGCTCCACAGCTATGAGCTTCGCACATTTATGAGAAAATGTTATATTCCGCAGCCGAGAATCATTTTCTTTTAGCAGCGCTAATGTTCAGTACAAAGAGAAGTTTGGGGAATTTGTGCTCAGAATCATTCGCTAAGCTGCAATAAACTACAAGGTTCTGTTCCCAAAGCCAAAAAGAGAGGAAAACAACATGAAGAATAATAGCATTAATATTCAGTCATGATCATTTGGAAGGGATGTGGTGTTTTCCCCATTGCCGAGCAAATACTTAATGTTTTGTTTGTTTTAAAAATAATCGAGTCGTTAGAAGAGCTGAAGATGATGAATATGTTGAAAAGTAGATTTGCTTTCTGAATTCAGTCATTTAACCTAATTTGTGATTTTCAGACTTTATTTGAAGTTTGTCCATATGGTTCTTATTATGTGAACAACTAGATAAGGTAAAAACCAAATCAAGGCTATTATTCTGCTCAAATCATAAGTGACCGAACTGGAATTTCATGTGACTGTGGAAATATTGTGAGTTCCAGCTCATTTAAAAAGATAACTACTCTGTAGAGTTAAAGGGGTGGTCTGAAATACAAATTAATTTTCATCCTAAATCCCTATCTATTTAATGCCATAATCTAAACTATTGTCTAATATACTTGAATTAAATTCTATTCTATTCCTATTCTCCCCTTACTACACTATAGTGTAACAATATTCATATAGCACATATTATATATCCATGTTGGGAACATAGGTAAAAGGTTCCCCCTTTACATCAGTAAAAGAATAAAGTTATACGGTGGAGTACTCCCATGAATTGAACACGAAAAAAACCACTGTTGGAGTAGTCACAAACCACCAATCAAATAACGTTAAAGAGGAAAAGGTGGAAAAAAGGTGAGTGTAACTGTGTTTGTTATTTTTAAATAAAAAAGGAAAACTGTTTTATTTTTATTTCAAATAACAGACTTTATACTTGCTGTGTGTGTTTATCATATAACTATAGGATTAGTAATGGAGGGGTGTCTCAGACACCCCTCCATTACTAATTCGTGGGTTTGATGTCACCAGACATTACAAATGTGACATCAACCCCACAAATATGAACCCCACTTGCCACCGCCACAGGACAAATTTGAACAGCCGGGCAAGGTGCCAGAATTGGCGCATAGATGCTTTTCTGGGCAGCTGCGGGTTGCTATTTTTCGTCTGTGGGTGGTCAATATCCGTGGCCCCTTTCCAGCCTGAGAATACCAACCCTCAGCTGTCTGCTTTAGCTTGGGTGGTTGTCAAAAATGGGGGGGACCCTACGCAGTTTTTTTTATTTATTTAAAAGACCCCTCTATTCTTGATAACCAGCCTTACTAAAGCTGACAGCTGAGGGTTGCTGCCCACGACTGTCAGTTTTGACTGGCTGGTTATCAAAAATACAGGGGAACCCCTCATAATTTTTTTATTTATTTATAGTGCAGGCGGCGGCTGATAGAAGTATTCATCTCACTGTTAACAGTTGAATACAACTCTCAACTTTGCCCCCTGCTAAAGCTGATCGCAGTGCGAGCAGGGAACTGTGTTTTCTGGATCCTTTCCGTGGAACTTTACCAGCAGGGCAGAAAAATACACTTAATTTTTCCCCAGCAGTGCTACTCATGAAAAACACGGATAGCACTCATACGTAAAAATCAAATGTCTCAATGAGCACAATCTCTTTTATCTGTCTTTTTCTTTTTAAAATATTATTATTGAATTTTCAAAGAGCATACAACAAGAATCACAATGTTATACATTGGGAATGGTTATGAATAAATACAGTTTTGATAGAAACACATTATATGTGCATTATCTTTGTATGTATAATATTCAGTTTAATTCTACAAAACAAAAGAAGAAATCATTCCAGTAGATAATTTCAATGTGTCAAAGAAAACAAACAAAGGAAGATGGAAAGTAAAGGGGATGGGGGTAGGTGAAGGATAGTGAGGGGATTCATACTGTTGTCTGCAATGAATCTAGGCTACAAATTCTATAGGAGGGATTCATCGGAGTTGGGTAAGTTCACACTAGACGTTTTTTCAGCTTTTATTTCTGCAGCAAACCTGCTCGGCAGGAAAGAAACTGCAGAAATAAACATGTTTTACTTTGTTTTTCTTGCATTTTTTTGCTGCAGTTTTGGCATGCTATATTTGTCTGATAAAGTTTATTGTTTTGGCACCAAAAAACGCAGCAAAACCTGATACCTGCATTTTTGGTGCGTTTTTAAGCATTTTTTTCACCACCCATTCAAGTCAGTCGGTAAAAAACGCTGACAAAAACGCTTAAAAAAGTGACATGCTCTATGTCCAAAATACCATGCAAAGCACAAAATACTGATGGCAAAAAAAAACAAAAAACAATGTGCGTGCATGAGATTTCTGAAATCTCAAAGGATTTGCTGGTACTGGAAAACACAGCTGAAAATTAGAATAAAAAAGGCATAAAAAAACACAGCAAAAACTCCTAGTGTGAACTTAGCCTATGGGTGTAAATCTGCTGAGAGTAGCAAAAAAATCTACTTTAGAATGAGCTGATGGATTCTCACATAGCCCAGCAGTCTGCAATGTGCAGGGAAACAAAGCGTCTGTAAAAGTCACATGGGGCAAAATATTTAATGAAACTCTATCACAAAGATAATTTTTAGCCCTAAATACAGGCTTTTATGAATTTTTTTTTCAAATGTGTCTATTACCTTTAATGTTCATTGATTTCTCATATTAGTAACTTGTAGATAAACCTATTGATGACAATATTATTTTTCCAACAGCAGGTTGACACTAGATAGCTCAAAACTCATATCACAAATCAGCCAACTATTACATGTTCTCTGCTTGACTCTCTAATTAGTCAAATTTTTATCCACTCAAAAATCAGAGTCATTTCGTAACTACATTTTTAGAGATGGTATTTGACATTTGTTTTTTGTTTACTTGATAAAGACACCGGAACAGTGTTAAAACGCGTTTTGAATAAAAGAAAAAAACATATTATCATCATTGTTGAAGAACCGGTTATTCCAGCAGCATAGCCCATCTAACGTTTTTTTTTATCAAACTGGATCCAATATTTCTTGTAGGATCCATCCACTAGTCACGGGCAGCAGCAGCTGTTTTTTTTCATGGGTACATAGGAGTTGTGCCTGTCACAACTCTACCAGGTAAGCGTAACTATCACTTAAGGTACTGCCACACTTAGTGATCTCGTTAGCGATCTCAATAACAACGCAAGCTAATGAGATCGTTTTTGTGATCGTTTTAATGTCGCTAGTAGCTGCCACACTTAGTGATCTCGTTAACGACTCATAAGCGGTTAGCGATCTCATTAACGACTTTAACGGTCATTGCGATGTAAAAAACAGCGCACATCGCTTACAAAAGGTGCCAGACACAGCGATATAGCGTCACCAGCGGGATGCCAACGATCTAAATACGGTCCAGAACTCTAGTGAACGATCAGCGAGATCACAGCAGGGGCCACGTCGTTGCTACATGCCACACACGTTAGCGTCACGAACGAGATCGCTAAATAGTGACGTATTTTAGCGATCTCGTTAGCGACGCTGTTTAGTGTGGCATACCCTTTACCGACTCTCCTATGGTATCACCCTATTGTGCACTTCCCCTCACATGTAGATTTCTTCTCTGATTACCATTGTCAGACACTGTTGCTCTGTTCTTCTTGGTAATGTTCATGGTCGGGGGCCTGAAGCTAAACCTTGCGCCGAGCAGTGTGTGCTGCTGAGTCAACATTGACAGGGCTTCTGATGATTAGTAGACTTATCAGTAGGCCGATCCAAGGGCAGATTTAGTGGTCATTAGACACTCATGGAAGCCTATTTAAATTCCCAGTGTCACATTACCATTGAAAGATATGGTAATACTATTACTACCCTGGGGTGTCATTATAGTATTGATCTTCTGTGATTTTGACCTGGCTTTGCTTCTGTTCTTTGACCTGGCTTTGTTTTTGTTAATTTTCCTGTTTAACCTATGGATGCTGTTTTGGTTAATCTTTGGACAGGACAAAGTTTCTTTTTGCCTGTTATTATTGCCTGATCTCCTGGATTCTCACCCAAATTCCCTTGACTACATTTTGTCCTTGCCTCGTCTCTTTATTTCTGATCCAGCTTCTCTATATTTTCCTTTAACTTGCTCCAGCGGCCAGCAGCTACTCCTATGATGCAGCATAGAGACGAATGCAGTGAAGGCCAGATACCATTTTGCTAACAAACCCTGTTACGTGGAGTGGCATGATTGTCTCTCCATGGAAGTTCACTCTTGAGTAGATGGATTTTCCTGTACCAATATTTATTGTGTGTTACAAGGATTCAGCTTTTCTGACTGTGGCTAGTAGTTCCAAATACTGAATATCGTGTATCCACTACTTGTGACGTTTAGGGCTTTTTTACTTCACTCAATAGTTCCTGTTGTAAGACTTAAAATACATAATTTATTATTCATTTAGACTAAATCAAATCTGAAGATCCACAAACAAGATTTTAACTTGTAGACCATATGGTACAAATACAAGGAAAACCACAGAAGCCAGCTTTGGCTCCGACGTAGAGATCACAGTTTTGTCCAAATGGTGCGGCCTGATAACACGCTGCAGGTTTATTATGATTGCTCCTGTGTCCGTGCTTTACATAGTAATCGTGTGATTTCCAAAGCATTGTCCTCAACAAGTATTAGAAATAAGATTTAAACACACAATTCATTCAATCCTTCCACACTGCGGGGGCTTTTAACATATTTCCCCGCATGCTAAATTCCTACGGTGCAGGGCTGATAATTTTTGCAGAATTCGTTCTCAGTCAAGGCACTTATTCCAGGCTACCCCAAAATGACTGCTAATTTAAAACATTCATCATTTTTGCACTGGCAAGCCTGCTATACAAACAATGTGTAACGGGACCAGCACATGTATTTCAATTTATAATAAAGCGCCATCCATCTCTTTGTATTGACTTTTTCATACTTTGTACTCTGAACTAGAAGCATGCATAGTCCTGTAGGCATGACCCATAGGCAACACTAATGAAATGGTTCACGTATGTAATATATCTCTCATGCCAATTCTACCACTGGTTATGCCGAATTGGCATGAGAAATCTTCAAGCTTGTTTTACAGATGCAAAATTAAGATGTGACTTTAAAGCTGCACCTCATGGTGATGATGTTGAGATCAGGACTTTTGAGGGCCATGTCATCACTTCCAAGACTCCTTGTTCTTCTTTACACAGAAGATACTTCTTAATGACATTGGCTGTATGTTTGGGGTCATTGTTCTGCTGCTGGATAAATTTGGAGCCAATCAGACTCTTCTCTGATGGTTAGCATTGTGGACGCATGAGGAAGGGGGTTCCCCTCCTGTTAAACCATTAATCCTGACCACATTCCCAATGCCATTTCCTGAAATGCAGCCCCAAACTTGTAGGACCATCAACCATGCTTTCCTGTTGTTTGCAGACATTATTGTGCCGCTCTTCAGCACTCCGGAGAACAAACTGCTTTCTGTTACAGTCAAGTATTTTGTATTTTGCCACATCAGTTCAAAGCACCTGCTTCCATTTTTTTCCCCAGTTATGTTTTCGTGCATTGTTCAGTCACTTGGCCTTGTTTCCATGTCGAAGGTATGGTTTCTGGCTACAATTCTTACATGAAGACCACTTCTGGCCACACTTCTCCAACCAGTAGTTGAAAGTAGCTGAGTCCCACTGGCCGATGGCAGTTCTGAGCTGAGGTCATTGCTGGACATCTTCTGATTGTGAGGGAAACATGATGAGTCTTTCATCCACTGCACTAAATTTCCTTGGCCAACCAGTACATCTTCAGTCCTCAACAATGCCAATTTCTTGGTGTCCTTAATACTGAGAAATACAGGCAGATACTTGTTCATCATGCAATACCATCAGGAATGCATCTGATTGGCTCCAAAAGTAATCTGCGACAGGACAATGACCCCAAACATACAGCCAATGTAGGTAACAACATTCTTTAGTGTATAGAAGAAGAAGGAGCCCTGGAAGTGATGATATGGCCTCCAAAGAGCTCTGATCTCATCTTCATCAAGTCTATCTGGGACTACATGCCTACATCGACACAAGTTCCACAAGATGCTTGAAACAACCTCTGCCCAATTTCTTCGAGTGTAACTAGGATTGATTCTTTGATACTATTTTAAAGGCAATGAGCGGTCACAACAAATATTTATTTAATTTAGATTTCTCTTTTGTTCGTTCACTTTGCATTTTGTTATCCCATGAAGGTCTGAATTTGGAATGTTGCTCAAAATAAAAGTGCAAAATCAAATTACAGGCTGATCCAACTTCAGTGGAAATGCCTCAAGACAAGGAAATAATGCTCAGTAGTGTGTGTGGCCTCCACGTGCCTGTATGACCTCCCTACTATGCCTGCGCATGCTCCTGATGAGGCGGTGGATGTTCTCCTGAGGGATCTCTTCTCAGACCTGGATTAAAACATCAGTCAACTCCTGGACAGTCTATGGTTCAACATGACGTTGGTGGATGGAACTAGACATGATGTCCCAGATGTGTTCGACTGGATTCAGGTCTAGTGAACTGGCATGCCTTTATCATGCAGAAAGAAACTGCTGACACACTTCAACCACATGAGGTCTAGCATTGTCATGCATTAGAAGGAATCCAATGCCCATTGCTCATGGAGAGCTGTGCTTCCTTCCAAAGAAATGCCTCAACACACCATTACTGACCCACTTCCAAACCGGTCATGTTGGACGATGTTGCAAGCAGCAGAACATTCTCCATTGCGTCTCCAGACTCTGTCACGTCTCTCACATGTGCTCAGTGCGAACCTGCTTTCATCCATGAAGAGCACAGGATCCCAATGTCAAATCTGTCAATCTTGGTGTTTTCTGCAAATGCCAATCGCCCTGCACGGTGTTCGACTGTAAGCACAACACCCACTTATGGATGTCAGGCCCCCATACCACCCTCATGGAGTCTGTTTCTGACAGTTTGAGCAGACACATGGATGTTGGTGGCCTGCTGGAGGTCATTTTGTAGGGCTCTGGCACTACTCCTTGCACAAAGAAGGAGGTAGAAGTCCTGCTATTGGGTTGTTGTCCTTCTAGGGCCCCCTTAATGTCTCCTGGTGTACTGGCCTTACTACTGGTATCTGCTCCATGCTCTGGACACTGTGCTGACAGACACAGCTACCCTTCTTGCCACAGCTCGCATTGATGTGCCATCCTGGATGAGCTGCACTACCTGAGCAACTTCTGTGGGTTGTGGTCAACACCACCTCATGCTACTGTACCTCTAGGGGTGAGAGCAATGAAAAAATGCAAAAGTGACCAAAACAACGGCTGCAAAGGATGAGAACAGAGAAATGGCCTGTGGTCACCCCATGCAGAACGCCTCCTTTATAGGAGTTGTCTTGCTAATTGCCTATCATTTCTACCTGTTCCATTTGCACTACAGCAGGAGAAATTGATTCACAGTTGGTGTTGCTTCATAACTGGACAGGAATTATGGAATTAATACAGGTTGCTGCCGAGGATGCTGAGGAGTCTCGGAGAACCTCTCAGGCTTCTCTCCTAGGACTCTGTAGCCCACAGGTTGTTTCGGACACACTGAAGTCTGTTTGACCTGTC
Organism: Oophaga sylvatica; assembly: GCA_033576555.1. NCBI lineage: Eukaryota > Metazoa > Chordata > Amphibia > Anura > Dendrobatidae > Oophaga > Oophaga sylvatica. The sequence continues at coordinate 579,449,466 of JARQOD010000002.1, forward strand.
AGAAGATATCAAAAGAATGTTTTGACGATGACCGGAGGAAAGGTTTAGGTAAATAGGAAAATAAGCTGTGGGGGGATGCAGCAGTCTGTGTAGGTGTCCGTGGAGTGTTGGTTTATGAAGTCCGCAGCTAAATAAGCAACTTTATTACTGCTGCCATGAATTAAACATCTGAGGATTCAGCCAGCAAAGCGATTATGCTTCAATGAACTGATGTTTCCTGCAGGTGTTACAATGACGAGAGATGAGGGAGTGTTTGGTTTTAATAACTTTATTTACAGATGCTAACATAATAATTACAAACTATTTTTCCTACCCTTTAGCATTTCAATAAAAAATAAATTGCAATTTTATCGCAAACCAATTTCCGTTTAGTTACTTTTCCCACAGCTGCTCAGGACTCTCACAGTGACTCATGATGGAGGTCACATCTGCTTGGATAGCTGTTATTTCCAATGTCCATGGTTTGCTTATTTTAATTTTTAATTTTGTTCTTTACAAGGAATGAAAAATCACTGTAAATTTGTCGTTTCTGGGGAAACTCAACTTTTCTTAATTACTTTTCTTAAATTGTTTTCAAACACAAATTAGTACCTCTCTATATTTGGTATCGTTTGTAGTCTAGGGTGGCAAAGGACAATGAAGCATTCCTGGTGAAATGGGGCAGTGAGATGGCTAATGTTAGCATTCCTGGTGGTCTAACACATTAAGGGAGTTATCCAGGGCTATACAATTTTTTACTCTGAGCTTCTGCTGATGTCACGTCGGAGCATCGCCTCCTCATCCGCTCTACTTTGTTGACGGGGTGTGACTGCCGACGTCATGCTGAATCAGAGCAGCGGAGTCACTGGCATCGCCGGTAGAACAGGCAGGAAGTTGCTTTACTTAGCAACTACCTGCCTGTTTGTTTTTTAGACCCACAGTACAAAAAAAAATAGTTCCGGACAAGCCCAGGACTTACGTATTGACATTTTCTCAGGATAGGTCAACAAAATCAGATCTGTGGAGGTCCGACACTCAACACCCCCACGATCAGCTATTATTACTTACGGCGGCAACCAGATATAAACAGTGTGGAGCCCCCATACACTATGTAGTGTAATTTATATTTCCAATTCATAAGCACAGCCATCACACAGTGTATGGAGCCATATACTGGTTACCTGCAGCCATCGTAGCTGAAAATAGCTGATCAGTGGAGGTGCCAGGTGCCAAACGTCCACCAACCCTATGATGATGACCTATCCTGAGGACATAGCCTTCATGGTGTAACTCCTGCATCCCTTGTAGTATAAGTGGTTAATTTCAGCTTCACTTGTAGCCTGGGGTCGTAGTGGTTTAGGGCGGTAAAAAAATAAAAGTTGTCCAGCACTGAGACATTGAACTGAATGGGATCTAATCTGCAGTACCTGAGAACAGCCACAGTGCAATGAGCTGCGGTCTCCTGACTCCATACATACCATACTTCAGCGGGCTGCTGGACCCGATAGTTGATGGAGAAGTCAGATTTTGGACTAGCACCAATCTAATATTAATGACCTATCATATGAATATCTTAGTCCTAGATAACATGTAAAATGTCAGTTTTTGTTTTCCATATCATGACCCATATTAAAAATTAAAAAAAAAAAAAAAAAATTAGCTATATTTCAATCTTCACATCTGCCACTGGGGCTTTTTGAGACTCATACCCCTGTCATTTAAGGAAGCTTTTTCAGCAAGGTAGGAATAGAATGATGGATAATCCTCAATAAACATCTGATAACACAGGATCCACCATTAACTATAGGCAATATCACAGCTGATCCTTCTCCCTCTCGCTTCACAATTACCTTTGTACACGCTCATTAGATGCTTTAATACAAAAGATAATGTGGCTAATGTACATGTGTTTCCTGAAACAACAGGAAATAAAAGTTTGGGTACCCCTGGTACTAATGACTGTTGTTGTAACTGTTATTGTGAACAGTTAAGTAAGTTGAAGATGAAATGATCTCTAAATATAGATTGTGAGCTTTTGCGGGCAGGGTCCTCCCTCCTTCTGTACTTATGTGTGTCCTGTATTGCTCATATTTATTGTACTTGTCTATACTCGCCCCCTCTCACATGTAAAGCGCCATGGAATAAATGGCGCTATAAAAATGAATAATAATAATAATAAAAGGACTAAAGTTAAAGATGACACATTTTTGGCACCCAGCATGGCTTTAGTCAAGTGATTTTTTTCGTATGAATAAATAAGTAAATTGCAAAGCTTCTCCTATCCACTGCAATTTATAAACGGACAACACGCCTACGCCATTGTGCACTATCAGTCATTTTCTCAGATCCATAGACTTGTATGGATTGTTATGTTAGGTAGCTGAGGAGGACAGGAACAACAGCCGGGCAGCCGAACACCTGAGATGTTGATAACTAATGGGTTGCAGATTCCTAAAATAACCACACAACTAGAGGTAGCCGTGGAGCGTTCCTACGTTGATCCTAGACGCCTCGTCACAGCCTGAGAGATAACTACACCTAAAGGCAGAAAGATGAAAGCTATCTGCCCCGGAGAAGATCCCCAAAGAAAATAGGAAGCCCCCAAACATGTAATGGCGGTTAGACAAGAAGAAAGCACGGACACAGACAGAAAATAGAATGAGCAAACGCTGGGGCCACAAGCTGACTAAATAGGATAGGACAGGAGAGATTACTTTCTGTAACCCAGAAAACCCTACAAAAATCCAACAATTCTGATTACAAAAATACTGAGATCACACGATCTCGCCACCCACTAAATCAGATCTCAGTGTGAACAAAACCAAGCTGCAGCAGGAAAAAGCAAATGAAAAAACAACAGAGGCTACAGACAAACTGTGAGGAGCACAGGCCCCAGGAGGGGACCCGGCCGACCTCCACAAAAGTGCAGAAAACAATGCAAATAGCAAGCACAAAAAGAAAAGCAGGAAATATCTTATCTGAAAGCAGCAGGTGCAGGCAAGACTCCAGCAAACTTACAAATGAACCAGGAACCACAATTGAGACAAGAACAATTGATCACCGGTGACCATCATGGGAGGGAACCTCCCTTATATCAGTCCAGTCAGTGATCCCAGATTGCCATTCCTCGCTGCAAGGTTCAGTACTGTCTGTAACCACCAGAGGGAGCCTCTGCTCATTCACAACAATGGATACTTTTGATCCGTGATAAAAAATGAATATGTCTCCCTGACTTTTCTTGTCGACACACGGTGTCACAACATCACAGACATGTGAACAACCCCATTATAATGGGTACGTGTTCTATGTGTTCAATCCATGCAAAAAAAAAACAGACAGAACACGTATGAGATTCGCAGATGTCTGAATGAGGCCTAAAACAACCAATCCACATGATCTGGTTTTACATATCTTTTAGGCTTTCCTATGTCAGTCAACTGGTTATATTTGTCTCAGCGCTTGTATATAATGCCATACATTGGTGGCTCGTGAAGTATGCGTTGGATTTTATGGGTAATAAAACTGCTAAAACTGAATATCACAATGCTCATTCTTAACACAGCAGTTCAACCATCCACTCGGCACGCTTACAACTCCCCATATACTTTACACGTACTGTATATACATATATACCCATATACAATTTACACTCAAAACTCCAAGAAGACTTCTTAGTTAGTTTAGCTGTCAAGACCTGGAGAATGGTGAGGGTGTGAAGACCACCGCGCGAATGAAGCAGCGGTCAAGTGCTTACTACTGCTCCATTCACAGGGGACCTTGGGATCCCCGGTCTCATGATTAGTGGCGGTTGTAGACCTCAGACCCCCAGTCATCAGACATTTTTTTAACTGTAATGTGAATAGGTGATACATGTTGTTTACAAGACAATCAAGTCTCATTAAGGGGATTCAGAAAAAGAGAAGTTAAGAAATGAAGTCCATTGCACTGACTATTCAGATAAGTTTAATTAATGCAATTATTATTTACACAACATTGGAAATGCGTATTGCATGTGTTATATAAGATGACGTCACTATTTTGATTGATGAGATAATGAAATTGACTGTCATTTAACTCTGCTTCTACTATTGGTGATATTAAAATATTCTGTAACCATTAATCAAGACTAGAAGACCCTTAAGGATTTCCCATTGCTCAGTCACAATGTTTTTTTTTCCATTATTAGTGTTGTTTCATTTCTATAGCTGGAGTTCATGAATTATCAGACAGAGAGCTTGTTAATTGGCTCAGACACCAGTCATCAATACTAATCATGTCTCACCTCTGCTCTGTCTGGAGCGCAGCACCCACGCATTCGAGCAAGCGGCAGAGGTTCATTTTGCTACATATCAGGCATTGAGTAAATCCAACCCTTGCAATTCCTATGAATATGCATCCGGAGATTAGAATGAATAACTGTCTTTGCCTCAGTGAATTCTGCTGATAATCAAGTACATTTATTTATTGCCATAATTAAACCTGGAGTCTTCCACGCTTTGTATAGATTGGGGTTCACAGCTCAGACTCTAAGGGCACTTTGCATTTTCCCATGGTTATATATAATACATTCACATTTTTACATTCACGTTACAACCGCGGTGCCCAAACCAACGTTAGATCAGCATAGAACCTTACTGCAATCTAAGGTTCGTATATATGAGTAGATAATCGTTTAACTCAGAGGTCTCAAACGTGAGGCCCGGGAGCTGCGTGCCCCTGAGGCTGTCATCTGTAGCCCGTGGGGCATCGGAGCTCCTGAGACATCTTTGGGACAGCAGAAAGCAGGCCGACAGAGGAGCATGCTGACACCTTTTAATTGAAAATGGAGGGGTGGATTTTTTTCCGGCATGTACGGCACAGCAGGAGAAAACTTTCGCGAAACACCTTGCATGTAGAACATTTTGATGACACATCTCACAATCAGTCTGCACCATCATCAGGGGACATCAGCTGTATATAATAGCTGACACCCTGCTGCAATGTCCATGATCAGTATAAGCACCGATTGTGACCATTTAACCCCTAAGATACCATTGTCAATAGTGACGGCGTTATCTAGAAGGTTATTTGAGGGAAGGAGGTCCATCTTTAAGCCTATTGTCATCACGTAATCTTGGCATGCTGGTAGTTGTCATGATAACCAGAGGCCAAATAATGGCCTACAGTTCAGTCAGCTACAGTGTCCTGTAGGGCCTTAAAATAAGCAGGGTCTAACAGGCAAATCGGTCGTTTTTGGATAAATTGTTTAGTCGCTCAACCCATTCACATTACACAATTGCCATGAATGATGGGTCATTAGCTGATAATATGTCAGATTCTAAATGTATCATCCACTGAAAATGCGCCTTTAGTTTGATTCAGTGGAACCTTGGGTGGTCAGGGTGATGGAACTGGAGTACATCAATTAATATAGAACTACCGCTTTACGACTGGCCTAAGGCTGGGTTGTCATACTATCAAGGAAAGTGTTAAAAATAATTGTTCATTACTACTCTTACAAGTTAGATACATTTGGGATCGCTAATGCACCAGACTGTAATCACAGTGCTCTAACCTAATTTTATACCAAAAAGCTAGTGGGCATTAATAACTTGTTAGACTGATAAGCTCACACGTATACAAAAAACACAAAAGCCCACATATTGAAAATCAAAATGAAGATCCTCAAATAATTCTAATCCTGATGCTAGAGAAACCTCAAATCAGGTTGCCAACTTGATTTTTTTTTCTGGATAAACAGCCCAATAATCACAGATTAACAAAATTTATACATCTGTTACATCTCAGTCTCCTGACCTCAAAATCATTGAGCCACTCTGGGGAGATCTCAAGCACGCATTTCATGTTAGACAGCCCAGGAATTTACAGGAACTGGAGGCTTTTTGCCAAAAAGAGTAGGCAAAGAGTGAGAAAATAAAGAACCTCATCCACAACTACCACAAAAGACTTCAAGCTGCCATTGATGTTAGAGGGGGCAATGCACGGTATTAAGAAATGGGATATGTGAACTTTTGATCAGGGTCATTTGGATGTTTTGGTGTTGTGAATGTGCTAGAAATGAATTCTGAGCAGAAGCTCCCTCTGGTGGTTACAAATAGTACTGAACTATCCAATGAAGATTGTGAAGATTGGCGATCAGGTGTTACTGACTGGTCTTATATAAGGGAGGTTCCCTCCCATCAGGGTTGCCGGTGATCAATTGTTCTTGTCCCATCTTTGATTCCTGTTCACTTTGTAGCTTGCTGTTTCGTGCCTGCATCTTCTGCTAACAGATAAGACATTTTCTTCTTTTTGTTTTTTGTGCTTGCTTTTTGCATTTTGTCCTGCACTTCTGTGGGGGTCTGCGGGTCCCCTCCGGGGGCTTGTGCTCCTCTCAGTTTAGTTCAGCCACTGTTGTTTGTTCATTTGCCTTTTCCAGTTTTTTCAGTGGCTGCTGTTTAGTTTTGTTACACCAGAGAACTAATTTAGGTGGTAGAGGTCGTAGTGATCTCAGGTGTTTTTGTAATTAGTAGAGTTGGTACTTTTCAGGGTTTTTTGGGATTGCAGTAAGTGTCCTTCCTATCCTTTTCTATTTAGGAAGTTTGGACCCCAACGTTTGCTCATACTATTTTCTGTCTGTGTCTGTATTTTCCTCTTGTCTAACCGCCATTACATGTTTGGGGGCTTTCTATGTTCTTTGGGGATCTGCTCCGGGGCAGATAGTTTTCCTCTTTCTGTCTTTAGGTCTAGTTAGCTTCTCAGGCTGTGACGAGGTGTCTAGGACCAACGTAGGTACGCTCCATGGCTGCCTTTAGTTGTGGTGGTTAGTCAGGGTACTGCAATCCCATAGATTCCAACCTCTCTGGTGTATTTCCTTTTTTGCCTGCTCTCCTTAGCTACCAAATCATAACAGTATCACCGGCCCAAAAACTGATATTTGTATGGTACTCACAGAAGGGAAAAATAGTGTTAAAGAAAGAAGATTGTCAGAGTTGTCAGAGATTTTTTTTTTTCCCTCTGTTTCTCTGAATGCTGAGGAGGATTTTTTTTTCTCTCAATGGAGTTTGCACAGTTGTCTGGCCGTGTGGATCAGCTTGCCACTGAAGTTCGGAGTATTGCTACCTATCTTGCAGGGTTGCCTGTTGTGGAACCTAGGATTCCCATGCCAGATTTGTTTTTAGGGGATCGAGCTAAATTTCTGAATTTCAAAAATAACTGTAAGTTGTTTTTTGCCTTGAAATCTAAGTCCTCAGGGAACGCAGCACAGCAGGTTCAAATTGTCATCTCTCTCCTGCGCGGCCTCAGGATTGGGCTTTTTCCCTGACACCTGGGGACCCTGTTTTGAGTAATGTTGATGCATTTTTTCAGGCTCTGGGGTTATTGTACGATGAGCCTAATGTCACTGATCAAGCTGAAAAAGCCTTGTTGGCATTAAATCAGGGGCTTGAGGACGCTGAGTTATACTGTCAGAGATTCCGAAGGTGGGCAGTCCTGACCAAATGGAATGATGATGTTTTGGCAGCCCTTTTTCGGAAGGGTCTGTCAGAGAATGTAAAGGATGTTATGGTGGGATTCCCTGTCCCCTCTGGTCTCAATGATTCTATGTCATTAGCGATTCAAATTGACAGACGTTTGCGTGAGCGTAGAGGTATGCGTGGAATAGTGTTGCCTTGTGAACCAGCTTCTGAACCCATGCAGTGTGATAGAGTGGCTTCTGGGGCACAGCGTCATGAGTTTCGAAAATGCAATGGGTTATGTTTCTACTGTGGTGATGCCTCTCATGCTATTTCAGTCTGCCCTAAGCGGGGAAGACGTTTTGCACGCTCAGTTGTCTTGGGTAGTGTTCAGACTAAATTTTTGTTGACTGTTACCCTGATTTGCTCCCTGTCCACATTTTCTGCTCAGGCTTTCGTTGATTCGGGAGCAGCTATTAACCTGATGGATTTTGATTTTGCTAAACGTTGTGGGTTTCCCTTGATACCCCTACGGAAGTCTATTCCCCTACTGGGGATTGATTCTACACCTTTGGCTGAGAATAAACCTCAGTTCTCTACTCAGGTGATAATGAGGGTTGAACCTGATCATCAGGAGAGTTGCAAATTTTTGGTGCTGTATAATCTGTATGACATTATCGTACTGGGTTTCCCTTGGTTACAGTCTCATAATCCTGTTTTGGATTGGAAATCTGTGTCTGTAACCAGTTGGGGCTGCCAATGTGTTAATACCAACACTCCTGTTTTTTCTGCCTCCCCCAGGCTCAGGATGTTCCTGACTTTTTGACTGATTTTTCTGATGTGTTTAGCGAAAGTAAATCTGCATCCTTGCCCCCCCATAGGAGCTACGACTGCTCTATTGAATTAGTGCCTGGTAGTAAATTCCCTAAAGGTCGCCTTTTTAACTTGTCTGTACCTGAACATGACGCTATGCGGTCTTATATCAAGGAGTCATTGGAGAAGGGTCATATCAGACCATCCTCTTCACCCTTGGGTGCGGTTTTTTCTTTGTGGCCAAAAAAGATGGTTCATTAAGACCGTGTATTGATTATCGTCTCTTGAACAATATCACTGTGAAATATCAATATCCGTTACCGTTGATTTCTGACCTGTTTTCCAGGGTGAAAAGTGCTACTTGGTTTACCAAGCTTGACCTCAGGGGGGCATATAACCTTATTCGCATTAAGCACGGGGATGAATGGAAGACGGCATTTAATACCCCAGAGGGGCATTTTGAGTACCTAGTGATGCCCTTTGGGCTCACTAATGCTCCTTCTGTCTTCCAGTCCTTCATGAATGACATTTTCAGGGATTTTGTGGATAAATTTCTGATTGTTTATTTGGATGATATCTTGATTTTTTCCAATGACTGGGACTCTCATGTGAAACATGTTCGGACTGTGTTCCAGATTTTGAGAGAGAATGCTCTGTATGTGAAGGGATCAAAGTGTCTTTTTGGCGTACAGAGGATCTCATTTCTGGGATTCATTTTGTCCCCATCTGTTATTGAAATGGACCCGGTCAAGGTTCAGGCCATCTGTGATTGGGTCCAACCTACTTCATTAAAGGCTCTTCAAAGATTCTTGGGTTTTGCCAATTTTTATTGTAAATTTATTGGTAATTTCTCTGTTATTGTTAAACCATTGACTGATTTGACCAAAAAGGGTTCTGATGTGGTGAATTGGCCTCCTGAGGCAGTCTCTGCGTTTCAGGAACTTAAGCAGAGATTCACTTCTGCTCCTGTTCTACGGCAGCCTGATGTTTCTCTGCCATTTCAGGTGGAGGTTGATGCCTCTGAAATTGGGGCAGGTGCCGTTTTGTCCCAAAGAGATCCAGAGACCTCTAAAAGTAACCCTTGTGCCTTTTTCTCTCGAAAATTTTCTCCAACTGAACGTAATTATGACGTGGGTAATCGGGAGTTATTGGCCATGAAGTGGGCTTTTGAAGAGTGGAGACATTGGCTGGAGGGAGCCAAACATCAGGTGGTGGTCCTCACGGACCATAAGAATCTGGTTTATCTGGAATTAGCCAAGCGACTTAATCCTAGACAGGCCAGGTGGGCCTTGTTTTTCACACGTTTTAATTTCATGGTTTCCTTTCTTCCTGGCACTAAGAATGTTAAGGCGGATGCCCTCTTGAGGAGTTTCCTTGCGGACTCTCCTGAGTTATCTGATCCTGCTGTTATTTTGAAAGAGGGTGTAGTTCTTTCCGCCATCTCGCCCAATTTGAGACTGGCTCTGGAAGGGTGTCAGGATGATAAACCCGAGCGCTGCCCTATTGGGAAATTGTTTGTCCCGGACCAGTGGAAAAAGAGTGTGATGTCTGAGATTCATTGTTCCGCGTTGGCCGGTCATCCCGGAATTTTTGGTACCAGAGACTTTGTTAGTCGGTCCTTTTGGTGGCCTACTTTGTCTCGTGACGTCAGGGAATTTGTGCAGTCCTGCGGGACTTGCTCTCGCTCCAAGCCTTGCTCTCGCTCTAGTGGTTTGTTGATGCCATTGCCTGTGCCCAAGAGACCATGGACCCATATCTCTATGGATTTCATTTCCGACCTCCCTGTTTCTCAGAGAATGACCGTTATCTGGGTGATTTGTGATAGGTTTTCCAAAATGATACATCTTGTGCCATTACCTAAGTTGCCTTCCTCCTCTGAATTGGTGCCTTTGTTTCTTCAGCACGTGGTTCGGTTACACGGCATTCCTGAGAACATTGTGTCTGACAGAGGAGTCCAGTTTGTTTCCAGATTTTGGAGGACTTTTTGTTCTAAACTTGGTGTTCAATTGTCTTTCTCCTCGGCTTTTCATCCTCAGACCAATGGACAAACTGAGAGAACAAACCAGACATTGGAGACTTATCTGAGATGCTTTGTGTCTGCTGATCAGGATGACTGGGTCTCTTTTTTGCCTTTGGCTGAGTTTGCTCTTAATAATAGGGCTAGCTCTGCCACTTTGATGTCTCCATTTTTCTGCAATTTTGGGTTTCACCCTCGATTTTCTTCAGGACAGACGGAGGCTTCTTTCTGTCCAGGTGTTGACTCTGTTGTGGAGCGTATGCAGCAGATTTGGGACCAGGTAGTGGAGAGGTTGTCCCTCTCTCAGGAGAGGGCCCAGCGGTTTGCCAACCGGCATAGGACTGATGGTCCTCGGTTTGAAGTGGGGGACTTGGTCTGGTCTCAAGAAATATCCCTATGAGAGTTGCATCTCCTAAGTTTAAGCCTAGGTTCATTGGACCTTATAAGATCATGGAGATTCTTAATCCTGTTTCCTTTCGTTTACTTCTTCCAGGGACATTTAAGATCCATAACGTGTTCCACAAGTCCTTATTGAAGAGGTTTGTCGAGCCAGTGGTTCCTATGGCTGTGCCTCCTGACCCTGTTTTGGTTGAGGGCAATCTGGAGTATGTGGTTGAGAAAATATTGAATTCTCGTTTTTCTAGACGGAAACTCCAGTATTTGGTTAAGTGGAGAGGTTATGGTCAGGAGGACAATTCTTGGGTGTTTGATTTGGACATCCATGCTAGGAGACTCATCCGTGCGTATCACAGAGCTCATCCTGACCGACCTGGTTGCTCAAATGAGGGTTCGGTGACCCCTCTTCAAGGGGGTGGTACTGTTGTGAATGTGCTAGAAATGAATTCTGAGCAGAAGCTCCCTCTGGTGGTTATAAACAGTACTGAACTATCCAATGAAGATTGTGAAGATTGGCGATCAGGTGTTACTGACTGGTCTTATATAAGGGAGGTTCCCTCCCATCAGGGTTGCCGGTGATCAATTGTTCTTGTCTCATCTTTGATTCCTGTTCACTTTGTAGCTTGCTGTTTCGTGCCTGCATCTTCTGCTAACAGATAAGACATTTTCTTCTTTTTGTTTTTTGTGCTTGCTTTTTGCATTTTGTCCTGCACTTCTGTGGGGGTCTGCCGGGTCCCTCCGGGGGCTTGTGCTCCTCTCAGTTTAGTTCAGCCACTGTTGTTTGTTCATTTGCCTTTTCCAGTTTTTTCAGTGGCTGCTGTTTAGTTTTGTTACACCAGAGAACTAATTTAGGTGGTAGAGGTCGTGTGATCTCAGGTGTTTTTGTAATTAGTAGAGTTGGTACTTTTCAGGGTTTTTTGGGATTGCAGTAAGTGTCCTTCCTATCCTTTTCTATTTAGGAAGTTTTGGGCCCCAACGTTTGCTCATACTATTTTCTGTCTGTGTCTGTATTTTCCTCTTGTCTAACCGCCATTACATGTTTGGGGGCTTTCTATGTTCTTTGGGGATCTGCTCCGGGGCAGATAGTTTTCCTCTTTCTGTCTTTAGGTGTAGTTAGCTTCTCAGGCTGTGACGAGGCGTCTAGGACCAACGTATGTACGCTCCACGGCTGCCTTTAGTTGTGGTGGTTAGTCAGGGTACTGCAATCCCATAGATTCCAACCTCTCTGGTGTATTTCCTTTTTTGCCTGCTCTCCTTAGCTACCAAATTATAACATTTTGGGTTGTCATTATGATTTGAAAAGAGAAAACACAGTAGTTTGACAATGAATGACTTCACCCAACCACTAACCAAGAGTGGAGATAAAGTTTTGGTGTTATCATTCATATTCTCTGAAAAAGGGTCAAGAAATCAAAAATTCTGCCAGGGTATGTAAACTTTTGAGCACAACTGTATATGTATACAAGCCATATTTCATTGTTTGATTGGAGTCCAAGAGCTTTGAGTTACACCCTCTGTAACTGGCAGTATACATTAGATAGAGGTTTTCTTCTCTGTGTCCTTCTTTAGCACGCCTTCTCTTTTTTCTATGGAAAGAAAAAGCTATTCCCCTGCCAAACACCCCTGGCATTGTGCAGGTAAATATCCAACCTGTTCATACTAAGGTCATAGGTATCACTGATCTAATGTCTAAAGAAAGGAGAATTGATCTATTTTCTAATATACAGAGACGGCATCTGGTTTACCCTCTAATTTCCTTGCTGCTCTACTGTAATAGACCAATTGGAAGATCACTTAGAGATGGCAGTCTGGAAGTGGAAAATAAGAGAAAACGTGTCTGAGGAACAAGCTGTTGTTGGCCTCTGCTCCTCAGTTTGCAAGTAATTAGTCAACTGGGGAAATGCCAAACTCGAGCGTTATCTATAACTAAATATTTACAACCGGTTTGGCCATTGAACTGCTGTAGTAGTATCCGGCACACTGATATATTTCTGATCTTTTATGCACAATACACATAGGATAATTTATCGTCAAACAATCGTTCTGCTGACAATCATCAGCCCAGCATTCTGAGACATGTCGGAGGTCTATGTGATTCCCAGGTAATTGGTGGATGATGAATGGCTGACGGACACCTTTGAGGATGAGACCGTTAAAATCCATCCTAATGGAGCAATGTTTGCTCTGGCAGCTGGGAGCTTTTGTTAGTCCCTGTAGATGAAAGATTTGGTAACCCCGTAGATGTTCGATATGCAAAATCTCCGCATGACACATTGGTTTATCCCCTATAATTATGTCTCTGGAATACAGCATGAATTGGAGAATCTCATAATACTTTTTGATGGATAAATGTATGAGAAAAAAAAACTTTCTTGCAGATCCCCATGCAGTCAGAAGCTCTCTACGGCAGTCTGCGGCCACAAAATTACAAATGTGTTCACTAGATAATGGCAGTGAGCTTGAGCCCGGCAAAACATAAATCGGGTTGCGTCACACAAACATCTCCAGGCACAGCTGCATTTATAATCAGATTTAATCTACACAATATTGATAATTTATACAAGATCTCATTTATGCAAATTGCCTTGTGACAACCACGCATTACACCTACCGGAGCTTTTATAACACCCCATTCTAATTCCATAGACATTAATAAAAAAATATTCAGAATTGAGAGTCCTCAGCGCTTGATACCTTTAATGGCTGACTGGAAAGATGGTAACAAATTGCAAGCTTTCCAGACTACTCAGGTCTCTTCATCAGGCAAAGACTAATAAAAAATCTGAAGCATCACATATTTATACACAACAGGGCACAATTTGTGATTCTTCAGATTTTGTATTAGTCTAGCCTGATGAAGAGACCTGAGTAGTCTCGAAAGCTTGCAATTTGTTGCCATCTTTTTAGTTAGCCATTAAAAGGTATCAACCACTGAGGACTCTCAATTCTAAATATTTTTCTATCTACTGGCTAACACGGTACAAAGATATACATCTTTCCTGTATAGACATTAATATGGAGTTTGCATCCACCTCTTCTGTGAAAGCTTGTTACAGAATCATCTCCATTCATCCAGAAAAACATTTGTGAGGTCCAACACTGATGGATGAGAAGAACTGGCTCACAGTATCTGTCCTAGTTCATCACAAAGGTGTTGGTTGAGGTTGAGGTCAAGGCTCTGTGCTGCCGATCATGTTCTCCCACACCAAACTCCCCTAACCCTCCCTTTATAGACTTTGCTTTATGCACTGGTGCAGTCATGCTGGCACAGAAAAGGGCCTTCCCCGAACTGTTCCTACAAAGCCGAAAGGTACAATGGTCCAAAATGTTTTGGTGATTCCAAGCATTAAGATTCCTTTTCACTGGAACTAAAGAGCCTAAGCTAACCCCTGAAAAACTACCTAATACCATCATTTTTCATTCACCAAAGTTAAGAGTTAGCCAATGCTGTTAGACAATAATCTTCTCCTGGTATTCACCGAAGCCAGACTCATCCACCAGACTGACAGGTAGACAATCATGAGTCATCACTCCACAGAACACATTTTCCATGCTCCGGAGTCCATTGGTGCTGTGCCATTCCATGTAGTGCTTGGCATTGTGCTTGGTGATGTAAGACCTGCATGCACCTTCTCGATGTTCTGGATTAAATATATGTATTAAAACTCTTCTGGATGTCTTTTCCTTTCTCTACCTAAGGTCGCATACTAATTTCAGTTTCAGTCTACATAGGTTCGGCCATGGAAACCCATGCCAGGAAGCTCCCGGCACTCAGTTCTTGTGCTGATTTTAATACCAGAGGAGGTTAAAACTTTTTTTGTAGAGTCAGCAGAGCGTTGGTAACTTTTACACGTTTATTTCATTTGAGTTTCGTCATTGTGCCATCAAAATCCATGGAAAAGTGACTTTTACAATATTTAGGAATAGATGAATAGAAATGAGCATGATGCCATAATATTTATATGATGATCATTATTCCACCCCGCAATATGGCCACCACTTGCAGGTAATGGGAGTGTTTTAGTGTTCCAGTTATACTTGTAGAAGGGAACAGATCTTGCCTTCAGGTCCTTTCTTCCACACAAAAGTAGCTGATTACAACTTGCGCAATTTTCTGTGGATTTGCATAATGAAGACATGGTGTTTGTGTCGCTGTATTGTTTGTTAATTTTGCACAGACAGTTGAAATGTGTACGTGTTCTGCTCTCGGTAATTGCTCAGTGATGTAGGTCTTGTGTAGCAGCCTAATCTTCTGGGACCTGATTTCATACAAAGTATTGTAAGAACTGAACATTATTTTCCAATTCAAATGTGAAAAAGTCATCCGGGAGCTGAAGAAGAAATGTTTAACCTGTGATTCACATACGTATATTTTACTGAGTTTCTGATACATACACTACTCACTCTGTAAAATATATCTACAGTTAATAAAAATGCTTGCATTTCTCAGGCAGATTTAGATGTGTATTATGTAGTATGGCCATAAATGATATGTCTAACCTGCATTATTTGGAGTAATTTCTTTGCCTCTAATTGTTTTTAAAGAAGACCTCCTCCTCATCATCATATTATTCAGCACTGTGTACTTACAATTTCTCATTTTCCTTTCTACCCAGTTAATTCTACTCTTTTCCATTAGGTCTATGACATCATGTGATTAAAATCAGATTAGCTGAGTCATAGTAAGCTCTATGTAGAAACAGGAGGTCAATTTTCCCTGCATGAGTCATAAGTCACTGCAAAAGTCCTTGGCAGGGGGAGGATTGAGCAGCTGGGTCAGAAGGTGAAGAGAAGGATGATAAATGCAGGGAAAAGAGACTTCCTGATTCTTTCTACATAGAACAGAGAAAAGAGAAGAATTAATTGGGTAGAAAAGCAAAATGAGCAATTGTATGTACACAGTGCTGTATAATATGATGACTGCAATATATTAAGAGGATAAAAATTTTGATGGGAGGGGTGCTTCTTTAAACATACGCTATGTTCCCCCTCTTCTTAATTTTTTAGTGAGCTCTTAGCCTATCAGATGTTTTGCGTCCCCCCTCAGCATGAACCTGATGCATGCAGACACTAAAAGAGGGCCTCTCTGCAGCTTCGCCTCCTCTCTATCTAGTATTTACTGTTTCAATTTGGGAAAATTATTTTGGCGAGTGTCATGAAGTAGCGCTCACGCTGCCACCAACTTGTCAGGGACACCACTCTCTCATGATACACTGGATGCTGATGTAAAGGGGGACTCCGCTTCCCACACTCACTTGTCCACTCATCTGTTGCAATAGGCTGACAATCATCTAGATTTCACATCCACACCATACTTTTCGCTGCTAAAACTTGCCATTTTGATAGGCTAGCAAGACACCTGCACTGGATCACACTCTAGTACATACGCCACCCAGCCATCAATATGACCTCATCTTACTAAACACACGTCAAGCATTCTATACATACCACACGTGTATAGGATATTACCATAAGTTAGGGAGTTATTGCATTCCTATAGGTTGCCAGCTATGAAACCTTTTAAAATCTCACCCACAGATGTAAATATGTTCCCTGATCGTGGATAAATCCCTGGATTCTGTAAAACTAGAATTCTAATGTAAAAAAGCTCTCTTAAAATATTGTTTTATCTTGTGCTGACCATGGAGTACAGTCAGAACTGCTACACAAGGTGAACGCATTGATGCCTAACCTTTAACAGCTATGTGCCATTGGAGCCATATTGGACACCTCTGCTGGCCCAGATGGTTATCCAACTTTGACAGCGACCTGTTAGTTACTCTGTGTACACATTCCGTGTCTGCTCTCCGTCAGACAACCTGCTTGAATTACCTGTTCACAGTCGGGTGTGGTGCGGAAGGTACAGGCCCAGAGAAATACAATACCACCAGCTTAAAGGGAACCTTTTAGCAGGATTGTGCACAGTAACCCATACACAGTGTCAGGTCGGCGCCGTTATACTGATTAAAATGATACCTTGGTTAATGAAATCCATTTTATGGTTGTTCTTTAATCTTTATTTTCAGTTTTGTGTTAATGAGATTCTCGTGCCCTAAGGCGGGGTTGGTGCATGTGGTGCTCTGATTATATATTCATAATACAGACTGCTGACAGGTCACTAATCCCTCACTGACCTGCTCCCTAGTTTGCATAATGAATATCTGGATATACTTTAAAAAAAAACCTTCTGCAGGCAGGTACCAGCCGAGGCACTTGCTTTGCAGCAAAATCGCATGTTTTGTGTGCCAATAATACATTTTTTTTTTTCAGGTTATTCAGTTAGAGGAAAAAAAAAATCAATCTGAAAATGGCGCCCGCCATGCCTGCGCAGTAGCTGCTATCTGTGTCTACTGCTGTGATCTAATAGCTGCTACTGTTACTCCTCCAAGATGGCGCCGCCTGCGCAGTAGCAGCTCTCGGCTATCTCCGAGCTGCTACTGTGCAGGTGCTGGTGGCGCCATCTTGGAGGAGGAATTTTTAAAAGCATTAAGAAGCAGCGCTGAGGAATAAGTACCCTTAATTGCCACCGTTAAATGGCGTATCGTCGGTCGTTAAGGGGTTAAGAGAAGCATAGAGTTTAGATCACATGAAGTAATTATCTTCCTCTATTCCTCCTTGCTCAGGCTTTATCTGGAATACTGTGTTCAGTTCTGGGCACCACATTTTAAAAAATACATTGAAAAACTGGAGCAAGTTCAGAGAAGAGCAGACTACAGAGTATGTCATACTAGGAACAGTTAGGATATATGCACATGTTGCGGATTGGGCTCAGGAATTTCCTGCGCGGATTCTGCATCTCTTGGCAGAATCCGCAGGTAAAAATCCGCACATTTTTTGTGCGGATTTTATGCGGATTTTCCTGCGTTTTTTGGCCTGCGTTTTCCTATAATGAAATGGGTGCGGAATTTTCTGCAGCATGTGCACAGCAATTTTTTTTGTCTCCATTTCTTTACATTGTACTGTAAAACACTTGTGGATCTGCAGCGATTCCGTGTGGAAAATCAGTTGCGGATCCACAACAAATCTGCAGCGTGTGCACACAGCCTTTGAGGATCTGGGAATGTTTAACACAAAAGAAGGCTTAGGCTAAGTGCACACGTTCAGGAATGTTTGCAGAATCTTCCTGAGCAAAACCGGACTTTTTTCGCTGTAAAAACGTGCGTTTTTTTGCGCGTTTTTTGAGCATTTTTGGTGCGGTTTTTTTTTGCGCGGATTTGACGCATTTTTACCGCGATTTTTTCCTGAACTTTCTAGGTCAATAATATAGCGGGAAAAACACTAGAAATCCGCAAAATTAATGGCCATGTTGCTAGATTTTCCGCAATGCGTTTTTTTCGCGGAAAAACACGCACCATGTGCACAAAAATTGTGGAATTCATTCTAAATGATAGGATGCTTAATTCATGCGTTTTTGACGCGTTTTTTCCCGCGAAAAAACGCGAAAAAAACGCAAATAATCCTGAACGTGTGCACTTAGCCTAATAGGAGACTTAATAGCTGCACACAAATAGGGCTGTCAGTGTGATCACAGAGGGATCATCCTTATTCTCATTTGCACATGGAAACACAAGAAGCAATGGAATGAAACTGAATGGGAGAAGATACATTAGATATTAGAAAAAACTTTTTGACAGTGTGGGTGATCAATGAGTGGAACAGGCTGCCACAAGAGTGAGATCTCTTTCAATGGAAGTCTTCAAACAGAGTCTGGAAAGACATCTGTCTGAGATGGTTTAGTGACTCCTGCATTGAGCAGGGGGTTGGACACGATGACCCTGGAGGTCCTGTCCAACTCTACCATTCTGTGATTCTATGTTTTAATTCTAGTATTACTGGTTATCTTGGTGCGTGAGAGGATTTAATCCAGCATTACAGGAGATCTAGAATAATGAAAGGTTTAATGTTTGGATCCCTGATGGTCTAGGACAGTAAAGGGGTTGATGTCAATATCCGTCAGGGTCTATGGTAATTAAATATTTAATGTTTGGTCCCCAGGGAACGGTATTTGAAATATTACTGCTGGATACCTAGGGTCCAATAAGCTGCTTACGTCTCCTCGTAAAATTTAAGAGAAAGTCATAACTAAATTTGTGTATGGGCTAAAATTGTTAAGACCTAGTGCAATCTTCCACGTGATACCACATGGATGCCAAGTAGTAGGATCCAAGTTGGCGATAACAAGCTAACTGACTTGTATCCTTTTTCTTGATTTTAGTGCTTGATAGCTCAGAAAAATACTCATCTTCTGTCTCTCGCATCTTCAGTACTTTATTGTACTAGAGAAGTTCATGAGATACATTATATGTATGTGGTTTGAGTCACGCAGCAGCAGAACATGATGGCTACTTTCATGCAAAGACACTGCAATATTGTTGTCTCAAGGAATGAAAAACAGTAAATTACCGGAACCGGTTGCCTCATAAGCATACATTATTGCCAAGTAAATTAAGCAGTTTAAATCCCTTTGTGTCGGATTCTCCAAAATGACGAGTTCATCTGCAGCAAGGATTTTATCTAACGTGATCCCACTGAGAGAGAGAGAATATGGGCGAGATAGAAGATAAACCGCCTGCTTTGAGAAGGAATATTCAGTTTATATGATTTTTATGTGATTAATATGTTCAGTTATGAGACTCAAATTGTATTTAAAACAGTTTGCTGATGGTGGTCAATGTGATATGGTGAAACGGGATTGATAAGGTGGTGACGATCAACAAAAGTCAGGAACAGACATCGATTTGTGCTTTTAGACAGAAATGTACTCTACCATTATACAAGACCAATATAGCTGGTAATGCCATACTCTGTGCCGATTCTAGCTTTTTGGCTGCTTGAGGTAAAAACTGAAATGCCGTCCCCGTATCTCCCCTAAACACCATTCCTAGAAAAAGCATAAGTAGATTAAATATTAGCATCTCAAAAGGATTGCATGCCTAATTATATACCACCAGTGAATAAACTGTAGTTCTGCATGGAGGCTTAATCAAAAAAACAAACAAACCAAAAAAAAAAACCCTTCCATACACTAAAGAACCTGTCCAACATAAAAACCAACACTAATTTAGGCACGGAAAATACAAAAAACTAACAAAAATAAAAAATACAATACAGACACATACTTATCTACAAGCAATGACTGCAGAAGCCAGTGATTGACTGCAGCGGTTTGTTGACTAGAAAAGATGCACAATCCCAGTCTTCCTGTCCTATGATTTCCAAAATCATATCAACAAGAATACTTTCAGAACTTTTTCTATCTTTACTATCACCTGTACAATTCAATTGAAAGATAAAATTGAAATCTTTTTGGGTGGAAAAAGAAAAATAAAGAACTAAAAATAATGTGGTTGCATAAATATGCAAACCCTTACACTGATACTTTATGGAAGTACCTTTTGAATTTGTGAGAGCATCCAGTCTTCTTGGGTTAGTAGTCTATCAGCATGGCACATCTAGAATTGGCAATCTTTGCAGTAGCGCTCCACGTCTGTCCGATTTCGAGGACATCTCCTGTCTACAGCACCCTCTTCAGGTCTTCCACATATTGTCAATTGGATTCAGGTCTGGGCTCTGGCGGGGCCATTCCAAAACTTTGATCTTCTTTTATTTCATACCCCAGGCCAATGTAAATTTAGGGGTACGTCCTAATGTTTACTGTCTTTTTTGTTGGTGAGGAAATGTACTTCCTATAACTCCAGACGATGACTTTCTGTCCTCTCTTGGGTGACCATAACTTTGTGGCTCACAATGAAGAATTGTAAAATGGAAAAGGGAAAGGACTGAAATACAGATTGAGGACGTATCTGGTGGATGTTCTATTCTTAAAAGGAACAATTATCGTACTCAAAATTCAAATATTTTTCAGGGATCTTTGTGCAGAAGAAATTGAGAATGTTAGAAAAACAAGTCCTGTATTGAAGCTGCCATTGCAGACAGCAATGTCCTCATAGGGAGACACCGGCTGAACAATGTAAGAAATGTTTACAATCTGAGGGGAACGTGGGACAGAGCGATTTGGGTTGACTAGATGGACTGTCAGTCTAAAAGAAACGTACAATTAAAGTCTGTGAACAGTCTGTACTGTCCATATGAAAAGCAATGTCTGAGTTGACGTGTACAACAATAAGATTAGAATTGCTATTCACTGGGGGAAAAAACAAGAAAGTTCTGTAATGTGATGTTGTTACATGAGCAGAATTTCAATAAGGAACCGCGCTGATCGTGATCCATTGCTGTGCTTAACATACACTTTGATGAATGGCTTTTTAATCAGCATTTCTAATGGGGACCAAAATGTTCGAAATTCTGTAGACCTCAATTTGTTGATCACAGTACTGAGTGTTTGGGCAATTGGCGAGTTCAAAAGGATCTAACAGCTGACGAGGCGCAGAGGTTTCCTTTCTGTATTCTGCTGTCACTATCCAGGGCAGCTGTCAGTGCTGCTTGTTACTTTTTGATGTGACAGTTGTGACTTTTGGCTGATGGTCTCACATGACCCGGTGGGCCTGGGGGGCTCAATACAATTTAGTATTACCATTTCAATTATATGACTATTTCTTAAACTTAACAGCCAATTTTAACAATTCCTGGAAGTCCAAACTGCCTTAGTTTTGTCACATGTCCTGCCTGTAATTCTCAGTCCAGAACGCTCCTTTTATCGAAGTAGGAGGAAAATCTATTCTATTATTTCTAAACACTGTTTTTCGGTGATTACTTTGGATCTCCATTCATACTGCACCCACACACACAAATGATACACCATTTGAAAGGTAAACTTGCCCCCTCCAGCAAGAAAATAGCAAAACAAACCACATATCCACGATTTGATCACAAAATACAGTTTAAATATTAATTTTCATAA
Organism: Oophaga sylvatica; assembly: GCA_033576555.1. Classification (NCBI taxonomy): domain Eukaryota; kingdom Metazoa; phylum Chordata; class Amphibia; order Anura; family Dendrobatidae; genus Oophaga; species Oophaga sylvatica. Next base: position 579,470,965 of record JARQOD010000002.1, read on the forward strand.
ACCTACAGTAAGGAAAAATGACCTGCAGGTGGCACCACACTACCCAAAGCACACTACCACAAAGCTGCTTACAGACATCACAAACAAATCCAAACATATGCCTTGGGGGCTTTCCAGCTTGCCGAACTGATTGCCCAGCCTATTTCAGCCAAACTGGAGGATTGCACACTTCACTGCAGGTGAGTCACATATGCAAACACATTTGTAAACATGCACTGCCTATTGAATTGCACACTTGCTCCGTTCATACTTCACCCACACAAACAAATGATACACCATTTTAAAGGTCTAATGACCTAGGTGGCAGCATACTACCCCAAAGCACACTACCACAAAGCTGCTTACAGACATCACAAACAAATCCAAACATTTGCCTTGGGGTCTTTCCAGCTTGCCCAAGTGCTTGCCCAGCCTATTTCAGGCACATTGGAGGATTGCTCACTTCACTGCAGGTGAGTCACATATCCAAACACATTTGTAAACATGCAGTGCTTTTTCGGTGATTACTTCGCCCCACACACACAAATGGTGAGTCACACATGCAAACACATTTGTAAACATGCACTGCTTTTTCACTGATTACTTCGCCCCACACACACAAATGATACACCATTTGAAAGGTAAACTTGCCCCCTTCAGCAAGAAAAGAGCCAAACAAACCACACATTCACGATTTTATCACTAAATACAGTTTAAACATTCATTTTCATAAACCTGCAGAAAGACACAATGACCTGCAGGTGGCACCTCAACCGGAAGACATTTTTTGGTCTCTACTTATCAAACCAATTTATTGTATTACCAATCTACATATATAAATACCTGTCTGTGTTTATCATCTCATGAAATACATTTACATTTGACCAGCTTGCTTTTTCTGAAATTACCTGCGCCCCCGACGACCAATGTGCAAAAATTTCGCACGGGCCAAGCTAGTATTAGGAAAACTAAATATAAAGTCTATGAGTTACATAAAAGTCCAGTCCCCTACTTATTTTAAACCACCTCTTTTATAATGGCAACTTCGATTTGCTCTTATTTACATGTAATAATGGCACAAAAAGCTTAAAGGGGTGGTCTGCCACCTAAAATGTATTTTCTAACTACCTATTCTTACACCCCAACCACTTTTGTAATGAATTTTGTTACACAATACCGTACACTTTTCCCTGTATACCTAATCCCTAAATGTGTTTTTTTACTGCACTTCCTGTGACGTTTCGTTTGAGAGGAGTCTCTAAAACGTGATGTCACAGGATGCTGGGGCTGCACTCACTCCCTGCAGCGTCCAACGACCCTCCTGAGCAGGACATCATAGGGGGCAGCGGTGCAGTTACTATCTAGTTTCTTGCATTTCCGCCCCTTCTGATGACATCCTAGATCCTGGGTGATGGATTATGTGGCAGATGGGAATCTGTCAGCAGGTTTTTGCAATGTAATTTGAGGGCAGCATTGAGGTAGATGCCGAGACATTGTTTTCATCGATGTGTCACTTACTAGGTAGTGTGCTCTTGTTTCGAAACAATGATTGTTTTATCTGCAGGAGATTATCACTGCTGGGACTTGTGCCCATGTGAGAATTGGTCCAACTCCGCTCTCCATACACACCTACTGGCCGGCCATGTCACTAGATGGGGTGTGGCCTCGGCGCAATATACAAGTGTAACTCATACATACCCTCCGTTCCCCGGTCTGCAACCGGTGAATCCCCACAGTGCACAGTGCGTGTTCTGGGGGGATTCATAAGTCTGCAGTCACACAGAGTGACAGAAGACTTATTGGTTTTGACAGGACAACCCCTTTAAACCACACAAAAACGCAATAAAAAACGTTAGTATCCCAATTTAATTAATGGGTGAAGAAATGATGCAGAAAATCTACAACATCAAAAAAAAAAACGCACAAAAAAATCTCATTGTGGGAACATAGCCTAAAAAGCATGGCCTAAGTGGCAAATGCCAGAAGGGCCTGTCTGGTCATGGGCCGCCTTGTCTGCTACGTTGTTAACAGAATCGGTGATCTCAAGACACCCATACTGTTGTGAGTTGTGATGGAGCTTAGGGATGGTGGGAGGTGGGACAGCATGGGCCTGTGTGATTTCCAATGCAAGGACTGAATTTCAGCCCCAGTCCGTACCTACTAAAAAGTCACAACGTTTTAGAGCATAAGTACTCCAGTTCTCCATCCTGGAGTGATTTTATGTATGCCTGATGTTTTGATGCAGATATTATGACATTTTAGAGGAAAATGCAACTTTTTGGGCTAAAAAAATCTTTAAAAAAAGGATTAAAGACTAAAGTGTATTTTCCATTTAATGAACCTCATGCATCATGTTGGAGAGTTTGGCGCACAACACATCAATGACTACAACATGATAAAAAAGAAAATTATGAATCCATATGTTCAATAGTGTACACGGCCTAGGAATTTTTCCTTTTTTGGTTCCACCATGTGATGATACCCTGGAATGGGAGCTCCATTTCTTGTGCTGTTCTAGAACTTTCCTGCCCTACAACCCCCCAGCGTGTTTGGCCAGTACAGAGCTGGACTGGAAAATCAGTCCTTATCCTTGCTGCTGACAGCCCACAGCCTGCAAACCCCCTCCTTCTCCCTCCCTGTTACTCGCTCCTTCCTTTCGCCCCCACCTCAGGAATGTTCTTTGTCTCCTCAAACCTGCAGTCTGTCCTAGAGCACATAGTGGTAATCTAATCATCTGTCTATAATATGCCGTGAGATTATGACAGAGACACGGGAGCTGCTGTTCTGTAACGTGCTTCCATCAGGCTTTACTACCGCGGTACTGGTGAACTCGTAGCGTCAACAGAACCAGAGAAATGGAATTCTCTGGTCCAGAGGGTAATATCTCATCCGAGTTTGGACTCGTTAGAACACAAATTTCAGAATAAGATCACTGATAGGTCTGCCATTATTCTGTTAAGTTCTCCCACCGAGTTATGGTCTTTATAAGTTTCCAGAGCTTAAAACTGTAACTTCGAGCTATCGGAGGTGGCCAGAAAACCATCCTCTTTTGTGAGGTCACAAGCCAGGGGTATAAGTCTGCAACTAGACCCCCTCTGGTCATTCCCAGCCTGAGATGACCTGACTGAAAGATCTCCAAATAACTATGACTGTGGCTCCTCGCCCAGCCTGCCATGATCTAAGTACCATGTGAGTTTTTCACCTTTAACCCTGTTTTTATTTTAATTGCATTGTACATAATTGTATTGTCTCAGCTTGTTACATCTTTTTATACTGTATAAACACTGCCTGCATTTTAGGAATAAACATATAGAATTATTAGTTTGGTTCTCTTGCTCTATAAACGAATTAGCACGTGCCTGAAGTAACTACGCTACTAATTCGGGGTTGCTACGGACCCTCTTGATAAATTGTTCATTAAGAAAATCGTAGCTGGTGGCAGCTAAAAAGAAGGGGTGTAAAGTGTTGAACTGTGGGGTGGCGTTGGCAGTGACGGAGCGGGTTTTATAAGTGTATTGCCTGGCTGCGGCCCGGAGTAATTATAATTCCCTCACTGCAGCGTGCCCAATAGCCAGCACACATCCAAGCGGCCCGTCTGACGACAAATTATCCCAGGTGCAGTTCCCTGACTGACCTGAGGCTAAAAGGGGGCGCCAGAGAGCTGCAAGTTCCTAAGTGGAACTGGAAGCGGGATAAAAAATAAATCCCTGCAGTTCGTGGTATTTTGTAGCAGCAGTGGGATAATTCAAATAAGCCCCTGCAGATTATTCCTGACACATTGGGTCGGACGGCAGCAGCCGTCGTGTGTGTGTTTTATCGTCACACATCATGAGACGGTTTGTGAAGCGCAAGGTGATTTAGTGTAATGTACAGTAAGTGTGGCCTTTCCTAATGTGGCGCGTTGTTTTCTTTCAGCTCCGTTGCTCATGTCACCTGTGCTGATGATTTGCAGAACTCATTTGGTGCCTGCTATCTCTTGGGACACCCGTTCTGCTCATTGCCAGGCGCATGTATTAGGGTCTATAGATCGTTCGGTCTCCCACCCTTTACAAAGCTGTGTATGGGGGGGACTGTTTGGGCTGTTTGCCTATCAGCCGGTGCGTGGGTGTGAGTGTTTGGGCTGACTCCTCTCTGTACTGAGTAGATAAGAAAATATCATAGACAGTAACATAGGGAAGGAGGCTGCAGGTATGTGAGTCAGATGTTTACATAAATGACTCCCAATCTCCGAGCACCTAGATTTTATTAACACCATATTTGCTGAAGCAAATACTATCCTTGATTTGTAAAAGTACGGATTCCGTTTTTCAAGAACATGTGCTATTTGTGTTCTTCTGGCGTTCAGTATTCGGTCAGTATTTTACCTCAGTATTTGTAAGACAAAACCAGGAGTGGAACAATCAGAGGAAAAGTATAATAGAAACACGTCACCACTTCTGTATTTATCACCCACTCCTGGTTTTGGCTTACAAATACTGTGGTAAAAAACTGACCAAATACTGAACGTGTGAACGTGGCCTTAGTCTATGTGGCCATTCTCATGCATTTGATTTTTCGCAAACCAGGAGATATGTCCTATGTGTCAGATCAAAATCAGCAATGCAAGTCCATGGGTCCGTGATAAAATCGGATAACATCCGAGTATGATCCAGTTTTCACAGACTGTCAGAATGGAGAAGGAGGGGAAATTTTTAGTTTTATTTCTCCACATACGAGAAAAACTGATGACACTCGGACCACACTCTAAGGGCTCATACTCACTGGAGTCAAAAACGGACAATTGCAAGCCGATAAAAAATCGGATTGCAATCGGACCAATGTTATTCAATAGGTGACTTTTTTTCTCAGCTGAAATCGGTCTGAGAAAAAAATCACAGCATGCTGCGATTTGCAGCGATTTTGGCATGATAATCGCTAATGCAAGTCAATGGATGCGATAAAAAATCGGACAGCACTCGCACCATGCGAGTGCTGTCCGATTTATACGCACCGGTGTCCTTTGAAAAGCCGGCAATTCATCCCCGTCTACTGTAAAATCACACTGACAGCTCACAAAACACTAGATATATACACATAGAACACACATATATATATATATATATATACATGTTATTGTGACACACATATATATATATATATATATATATATATTTATAGTTCATACACTTCTACATAATATAATAGCCGTTAATTCAATTACCGGCTTCTGTGAAATTACAGACCCGACATGAAATGACCCATGGTTTACATACAGTTAACTATGTCATGTAGTTTGATATATGGTTTTCAGTAACAATGACATGAGTGTATGTGTGCAAAATTTCATACAGCTAGGGGTTAATTAAAGGTGTAAATGCGTTGAAAAAACATGCGTGGGCTCCCGCGCTATTTTCTCAACCAGACAGATAAAGCCAGCGAGTGGGGGCAGATAATAATAGCCTAGGGAGGGTGAATTTATTTTGTGCCCCCCCTGGCTACTAACATCTGCCCCCAGCCACCCCTAGAAAAGGCAAATCTATAATTAGATGCGCCCTTTCTGGCACTTAGCCCGTTTATTCCCATTGCCCTGTAGCGGTGGCTAATGGGTTAATAATGGGTTAAGGCCACCTTGCTATTGAAAGGTGACTTTAAGCCAGGTTAATAATTGAGAGTTGTCAATTAGACAATTATCAATTATTAATCCTATTGTATGAAATAAAAATAAAACACACACACTTTAATTACAAATCATTTTAATGAAATAATCACACAGTTTTTGACCATCTTTTATTTTACAGGTAATCCGTGCGAAGCCCTTGTTCTCCTGTAATAAAAATAAAATAATAAAGCAACATTATTCTTACCTATCCGGTGCTCTGTCAGGTCCCACGCTGTAATCCTTCACAAAGGGTTAACTGGCTTACAGCTAGCAGCACAGCTAATGCTGGCAGCTCAGCTGTAAGCCCCTGAATGAAGGAGTTCCTCTCCCGGCTGACAGGAGAGGAAGTGATTAGTGTGGGAAGCTTAATTGATTGCTTCCCAGGCTAATCAGTTCACGTCAGGTCAGCCAGGGACTCCCTCTGACGTCACTGATGCTGTGCGGTGTCCCCGGCTGACCTGAAAAGATGGTCAAAAACTGTGATTATTTCATTAAAATGATTTTTAATTAAAGTGTTGTGTTTTATTTTTATTTCATACAATAGGATTAATAATTGAGAGTTGTCTAATTGACAACTCTCAATTATTAACCTGGCTTAAAGTCACCTTTCAATAGCAAGGTGGCTTTATCCCATTATTAACCCATTAGCCACCGCTACAGGGCAATGGGAATAGACGGGCTAAGTGCCAGAAAGGGCGCATCTAAGACAGGCGCCCCCTGTCTGTCGGTGTTCCTCAAGGCTCAGTCCTAGGACCCCTACTCTTCTCCATCTACACCTTCGGCCTGGGACAACTCATAGAATCCCACGGCTTGCAGTATCACCTCTACGCCGATGACACGTAGATCTACCTATCTGGACCTGACCTCACCTCCCTACTGACCAAAATCCCACAGTGTCTGTCTGCTATCTCAGCCTTCTTTTCTGCTCGCTTTCTCAAACTGAACATGGACAAAACAGAATTCATCATCTTTCCCCCACCTCATTCTACCCCTCCACCAGACCTATCCATCAATGTCAATGGCTGTTCGCTTTCCCCAGTCCCACATGCTCGGTGCCTTGGGGTGATCATCGACTCTGCCCTCTCTTTCAAACCACATATCCAAGCCCTCGCCACCTCCTGCCGCCTCAAACTCAAAAATTTTTCCGGATCCGCGCATTCCTCAACCATGAAACCACAAAAACACTAGTGTACGACTGTCATGTGTGCATTGCCACGAAGATCGTCGCGGTTGCACATTTTGACTTCTCACAGCTGAGCTGCTGTTTCTTTGTGTTTGGCAGCTAGGGAGTTAATTCTGTCTGTGCTCGGTGCTGGGACTGGGTGCAGTTTCTCCCGGCTGCAATTGATTATTTGTTGATTGGTTTTCTTTAAATTCCTGGTTGTCTGCTTGGGGAGTTGCCAGTGAAACCTTCATGCAGACCACAGATAGGAATGAATCTGTATAGACTTTAGTTGTGAGCTCCTTAGTTGTTCTAAGCTCAACTTGGTTAGAGTTTATTTCCCAGACCATTTATGTTCCTTTGGTGTTTGAGTGTGTATGCAAGCGAGTGTTATCCTGTCTGTCTTATATGTCTAATCTGTGTATTTAGCTGAGATCAGCCCCTATCCCTTTGGTGGTAGTCAGGATCCTTCTTAGGACTGATTACAGGGTTCAGGGTCTGATAGGAGACAGGGTTAGGTTGGAGACTTGGACCTCTGAACCATTATCAGTACCTCCAAGGTGAGGGATTAGTTAGGACCCCAGTTTAGGGTCAGGTTAGATCCCGGTCCACCTCTTTCCTGTTTCAGCTCATCAAGTCCTCAAGATTAACCCTGAGTTCAGCAGATATCGTGTCAGGTAAATCTATTCTATACTTACATGCTGATGTTGCTATACTAGTTGTTGTATAGAGTGTTGTTCCTGTATTAATAGTTTACTGACATTGTATACATATCATTAGACAGCGTGACATTTTCACTGGCCATAAAAATTATCTCCAGTTACCATGGATCCAGTAGCCCAGCTGGCTCTGCAGTTGCAGGGATTATCCATGGAGCTGACGGACATTAAGTCCAAAGTTTTGTCTCCCCTGGAGCAAACCAGAGTTGAACCTAAAGTAGCTCTCCCGGACAGGTTCACTGGTGGGCGAGACAAATTTTTCACCTTCCGGGAGGCATGTAAATTGTATTTTCGGCTTCGGCCTCGATCATCAGGGAGTGAGGAGCAGAGAGTGGGAATTGTTATCTCACTTCTGCAAGGGGACCCTCAATCCTGGGCATTTTCCCTTCCTCCGGGATCCCCGGCTCTACTGTCTGTAGATCAATTTTTTACTGCCCTGGGATTGGTATATGATGACCCAGATCGGGTCTCTCTTGCTGAGACAAAATTACGTAAGATACAGCAGGGAGATCGTCCGGCAGAGGAATTTGCTTCTGAGTTTCGTAGATGGGCCACAGATACTCAGTGGAATGACCCAGCTCTTAGGAGCCAGTTTTGTCATGGGCTTTCTGATAAATTAAAAGACGTTTTGGCTCAGTATGAGTCTCCTCCTTCTCTGGAGGCTGCTATGGCCTTAGCTATCCGTACTGATAGACGGCTTCGGGAGAGGGGTGAGGTAACCCCACTCCCTGTTGTTTCTCCACCTACCACTAAAGTCCCTTATGTTGAGGTTCCCCTTGTCTGTTCGGATGAGCCTATGCAGTTGGGAGGGACATCATTTCGTAGGAGGGGATTGGCGGTACGCCGCAGGACTAGAAGATGTTTTTTCTGCGGCAAAGAGGGACATTTTGTTGGAGAATGTCCATCCCGTGCCTTGTTGAGCCAAAAGTCGCCGGAAAACTTAATCCCAGGTTGTGTGGTGGACGACAACCTGGAGATATGTATTTCATCCGCCAGTTCTTCTCAGTTCCTTGTACCAGTGGAGGTGGTAGTTGGTACGAGAGTGGAGAGATTGTCTGTTCTTCTTGATAGTGGTTCCGGGGCTAATCTGGTTAACGCTCAGTTTGCTCAGGCTCAAGGTATGCATCTGAGTGTATTGGTCAAACCGATCCCTATATTCTCCATTGACGCCAGGCCTCTCGGCCAAGGTAGCTTTGTTCATGAGGTTCATAACATTGACCTTCGGGTAGGGGCAATACATAGGGAACAATTATCTTGTTATGTGTTGGAGGGTCTACCTACTCCCATTGTGTTGGGACTTCCTTGGTTGGTTAAACATAACCCTGTGATTAATTGGCAGTCCAGAGAATTAAGCCAATGGGGTGAGTTTTGCAAAAGCAACTGCATGAACACAGTCATCAGTGCGGTCGTGCCTAGTACATTGCCTCCTTTTTTGGAGGATTTTGGGATGTTTTTCTCTGAGGAGGGGTGTCAGGAGTTGCCTCCTCATCGCGTGTATGACTGCTCTATTAATCTCCTTCCTGATGCTAAGTTGCCTAAAGCTAGGTTGTATAATCTTTCTGGTCCTGAGAGGCAGGCTATGAAAGATTATATTTCTGAAAGTCTGGCCAAAGGGCATATTAGACCTTCATCTTCCCCAGTAGCCGCGGGGTTCTTCTTTGTGAAGAAGAAAGATGGAGGCCTACGCCCTTGCTTGGATTTCCGCGAACTTAATCGGATTACTGTTCGAGATCCGTATCCACTCCCTCTTATTCCTGATCTCTTCAATCAAATTGTTGGTGCCAAATGGTTTTCTAAATTGGATCTCAGGGGGGCGTATAATCTGATTAGGATAAAAGAGGGGGATGAGTGGAAAACGGCGTTTAACACGCCGGAGGGACATTATGAGAACCTAGTCATGCCTTTTGGTCTGACTACTGCACCAGCAGTATTCCAACATTTTGTTAATGACATTTTTTGTCACCTTGTGGGGCTGTTTGTGGTTGTATATTTGGACGACATTTTAATTTACTCGCCAGATCTTGTGTCTCATCAG
>JARQOD010000002.1:579480597-579559884 GCA_033576555.1 Oophaga sylvatica
CCCCCCCTTTTCCAGCCTCCCCCTGTGCCGGCCCTTCACGGTTTCCTATTCCCCAGAGGCTCCATTTCAAAACATAACATGACATACAAACCCACCCAAAAACCCTTTCTCCCCCTTATATCTGTGATGGTCTCCCGCTACCTCCCTACACGCACCTTCGACCCTTCAAGATTCCTTCTGTCCCCCCTCATCTTTTTTCCCCACAACCATACAAGATTCCCCCGGGCTTCCCCCATCCCGGGAAACTCCCTCCCGAAAAAATCGACTTTCACCAACAACGGAGCCCTTCAAAAAAAACGGGAAGCCCCACCTTTTCCCGCAAGCCTACAACCGCAATGCCCTCAGTCACTGGAACCATCCAGCCCAGTTTTTCCTTTCTAGTGTATTTCACCCACCCCTGCAGACTGTGACCCCTCCGGGCAGGGTCCTCTCCCCTTCTGTACTTGTTTTGTCCTTGTCTACCCCCCCCCATGTTTATTGTACTGTCTATATTTTTCCCTTTTCATAGTAAAAGCCAGGGAAAAAAATGGCGCTTATAAGTTATAATTATAACAATTAATTATAGATTTCCCTTTTCTGGGGTGGTGGGGGCAGATTTTGTGTCGGGGGGGCACAAAAAAATGCACCCTCCCTGGGCTTTATTTCTCCCCTCCCCCGTGGCTTTGTCTGTCGGGTTTGAGAAAATAGCGCGGGAGCCACGCTTTTTTTTTAAACAATTTTACCCCTTTTAAATTTAAACCCCTAGCTGTATAAAATTTTTTGCACACATACACTCATGTCTTGTTACTAAAAACCATATATCAAACACATGTATCGATGAAACTGTATGTTAACTAGTGTCTTTTCTGTCGGGTTGAAAATTCACAAAAGCGGCAATTGAATTAGAGGCTATTTACTATGTAGAATGTAAGACCTATTATATATATATATATATATTAATATATATATATAATTTATTTAATGTCCAAGAATGTATTTAAATATGTATTTTATGTGTGTATATGTATTTTTTCCACTTTATTAAATTTCGTGTGATTTTACGTATACCCGGGGAATGAATTGCGGCTTTATACTTGTAGAAGTGTATAATATATATATTATTTATATATATTTAATATATTTTATATAAAAAATATAAAATTTTTTGTTTTTTGTGTACATTTTTTTTTTACAATGTGTTTTTTAAATGATTTTTTACATAGAGGAACTGCCTATTTTAAAAGCATTTTAAAATGCATTGCTTTCAGAGGAAAAGGAGGGAAACGAAGGGTTTGCGATTAAAAATCGCATAAAAATGCTGACAATTGATAAAATTGGCCCTTTTTTTCCATCCAAAAAAAGGGGGCCCTTTTTTTTTTTTCCCAAAAAATGGGTATGTACCCTAATGGGTAATTGGCCCATTTTTTTGTGGTAGAAAGAAATTGGATTGTCAATGACTCAAAGTCAAAGACTTTTGGGTTTTTTTTTACCCCAGTCATGATTCAAAATCTCCGATACAAGTCTATGTGTCCTAGAAAATCAGGGACAACGCATGGATGCAATCCATTCTTAACATTGTAATGCGTAGGAGAAACTTTTTAATTTTTTTTTTTTGCGTATGAGAAAATCACTGATAGTAAAACCAGACACACTGACCAAACACTAAAGAAAATCTGAGCCATCACACTGATGAAAACCGGTCTGTTTCTCATGCACAAGAAAAACTGAATAAAAGAGGCTTAATCCTATTTTTTATATATATATATACAGGCTCGGACCGGCCCACAGGAGAACAGGAGAAACTTCTGGTGGGCCGCCATGCGGAAATACGCTCTCAACTCCACCTATATGAGAAGCAGTTGTCACAATACATTTGTTTCACTATGCACAGAAAAGGGCATCATCTCAACATTCATTTGTCAAACTACCCCGTTTATTATTATATGGAAACAAGCACATTTGTGAACGAGTGTAATGTGATATTTGCATGCAGCTGAACAGTGGGCCACCAGAGTCAATGTTACTGGTGGGCCCTTGCCACCCCAGTCCGGCACTGGATACGTATGATTATATTTGATGGTTTTGTTTAGGACAGTTTTTAATTTTTTTTACAATGAATTGAAAAAAGTCGACTGAAGTCACACACTAGTATTTTTTTATATCTTATGCTAGATCAGGATGTTTGCCATGCAGATGAATCTAATGTACTGCGGAGTGACTGGCATAATCACACTTATGGTGTGCCAGTGGTAATAAATTAACTCATTAACTTTTTTCTGTTTTGGTTTTTTTTGGATCAAATTTGCATTTTTGCAGTTTTTTTAATGCAGATTTTAAGCTGCATTTTAGGGTAGTTGCCCACGATCAGGAAATAGCAGCGCATTGATCGCTGCGTCAAAAACCCTGTGTTCAATCACACAGTTTCACCGCATCCATCCATACATACATTCTATTGTGGAAATTTCTGTTGCAGAGACTGAACAGAAATTGAACAGCTGCGGCTTGTACACCTGCACCACAGGTGAGTTTATGACGCGTGTATCGTAGAACAAAGCGGTTTTGATGCAGCGCAAGTGCGTTGTGTCCAAAGCGTTGCTGTTCCTGATCGTGAGTACGTACCTTACAGCACCAGCAATAGCGATGAGATATCAGAAATCTCATGTACACAATTTTTTTTTTTACTGATTGAATTGGCAAACTGCTGGGTTTTTGCTAACTGCTGCTTGTCACTTCTTGCATAAATAGGAGAAGCAGAGTATCAAATCATTATAGTAAAAAAATATAAATTTTATTAGGGTACTATCATGAAAAAAACTATTAAGTAAAATGACAAAGAACAAGACAAAGCATATAAAACAGGGTCACGTGCAAAGCATGTAACATATAGATACAATACACGTGTTAAGTGTTATAATGTTGTTAGTACACTGCTCAAAAAAATAAAGGGAAAACTAAAATCCCACATCATAGGTATCACTGAATTAAATATTCCAGTTGCAAATCTTTATTCATTACATAGTGGAATGCGGTGGGAATAATAAAACATAAAAATGATCAATGTAAATCAAAATTAATATCCCATTGAGGTCTGGATTTGGAATGATACTCAAAATCAAAGTGGAAAATCAAATTACAGGCTGATCCAACTTCAGTGGAAATGCCTCAAGAAAAGGAAATGATTCTCAGCAGTGTGTATGGCCTCCACAGACGTGTATGACCTCCCAATAACGCCTGGGCAATTCTCCTGATGAGGAGGCGGATGTTCTTCTGAGGAATCTCTTCCCAGACCTAGATTAAAGCATCAGTCAACTCCTGGACATTCTGTGGTGCAGTTTTGCGTTGGTGGATGGAACAAGACATGATGTCCCAGATGTGCTCGATTGGATTCAGGTCTGGGGAACGGGCAGGCCAGTCCATAGCATCATTGCTTTCATCATGCAGGAACTGCTGACACACTTCAGCCACATAAGGCGTAGCATTGTCATGCATCAGAAGGAACTGAAGTCCCACTCCACCTGCATATGGTCTCACTACAGATTTGAGAATCTCATCCCGGTACCTAATGGCAGTCAGGGTACCTCTGGCTAGCACATGGAGGGCTGTGCGGCCTTCCAAAGAAATGCTTCCCCACACCATTACTGACCGACTGTCAAACCTGTCATGCTGGAGAATGTTGCAGGCAGCAGAACCTTGTCCACAACATCTCCAGACGTCACATGTGCTCAGTGTGAACCTGCTCTCATCCGTGAAGAGAACAGGGTGCCAATGTCAAATCTGCCAATCTTGGTGTTCTCTGACAAATGCCAATTGCCCTGCACGGTGTTGGGCTGTAAGCACAACACCCACTTGTAAACGTCGGGCGCTCATACCACCATCGTGGAGTCTGTTTCTGACAGTTTGAGCAGACACATGGATGTTAATGGCCTGGTGGAGGTCATTTTGCAGAGCTCTAGCACTGCTCCTACTGTTCCTCCTTGCACAAAGGAGGAGATAGCGGTCCTGGTACTGGGTTGTTGCCCTCCTACAGTCCCTTCCACATCTCCTGGTATAATGGCCTCTCTCCTGGTATCTGCTCCATGCTCTGAACACTGTGCTGACAGACACAGCTACACTTATTGCCACAGCTCGCATTGATGTGCCATCCTGGATGAGCTGCACTACCTGAGCAACTTCTGTTGGTTGTAGACACCACCTCATGCTACTGTATAGTACCTCTATGGGTGAGAGCAATGATAAAATGCAAAAGTGACCAAAAAAGATGAGAATAGAGAAATGATCTGTGGTCACCACTTGCAGAACCATTCCTTTATAGCGGGTGTCTTGCTAATTGCCGATCATTTGTACCTGTTGCCTGTTCCATTTGCACAACAGCAGGAGAAATTGATTCATAATTGGTGTTGCTTTGTTACTGGAGAGGTAGATTTCACAGAATTGTGATTGACTTGGAGTTACAATGTGTTGTGTTAGTGTTCCCTTTATTTTTTTGAGCAGTGTATAATATATGATGTATCCTTCAAGCATTGTCCCAAAGTTAGGGGTAAGCACCATAACGAAAACTCTAAGTAGAGTGACAAATATATATATATATATATACAGAGGCAGAGCTTACCAGAAGACAGAGGCAAGAACCCTGAGCCGATGGCAGGAACCTCAACGTGTGTTTCCAAACCGTTTTCTCAAAGGGATGCGGTGGGATTGTGTGACAGGGACACAATCCTCTTCTGGGCTACTCTGTTGAAAGAGGTGTGACTGCTGACGTCATGCTGATTGACAGCCGGCTCCTCATAGTTAGGAAGCGGGAACCGGCTGTCAATCAGCATGACGTTGGCAGTCATGCCTTATCAACAGAACTGAGCAGGGGGAAGTCACTAAATCTCCATTAGGAGTGGTCTGCGACTGATCTGTGCTGGCAGAGATCAGCGCCGGCACAACAGGCAGGTAGTTAGCAACAACTTGCCTGTTAGTTTTTAAGCCCATGGTAATAAAAATTATATAGTCCTGGATAACGCCTTCATCACATAGCCCATACTCTCTAAATAGATGTCTTTATCCTCTGTTCTTCTTAGCAGGCTCTATAGGATTTACAGCCGGGATAAGCAAAACAGTCAAGAGCCACTAATTACTCTGAAGCTCCTAATTCCCTTATATTTAGTGAAGCTTATTGAATATTTGATCTAATATAATGTTGAGCACATTATATATTTATTAATGACATGCAAGATTAATCATGTGCAGAGATGGCGGAAGGACAGTCTGTAAAATAGAAGGTCGTAGTCAATGCAATATTCAAGAGGAAGGAATTGCTGTTGTGTTAAGTTAATAATGCAGATTATTTGGAGACTGTGAGAAGAAACAGGAAACAATGTATTTCATGATATCTGCATCATAATAATGTAACAGCAATTGAAGTGTTTCATTAGGAAATAAATTGTGAGCTAAATAATGAAAAAAAAAAAGGTTTTTGGGCTCCTTTAACCCCTTATCAACCGCCTTTGTGCAGCGCCAACGTTTCTCTGCGATCGGCGGTCTTGCAGCGCTTCGGACTTTAAGAGTTCTGCAAGGGCTGGGATTCTGTTGCAGAATGATAGCTCTGACCGGCGACAT
Source organism: Oophaga sylvatica (assembly GCA_033576555.1). Taxonomy (NCBI): domain Eukaryota; kingdom Metazoa; phylum Chordata; class Amphibia; order Anura; family Dendrobatidae; genus Oophaga; species Oophaga sylvatica. The sequence goes on from JARQOD010000002.1 coordinate 579,486,181, forward strand.
CATCAGGACCTGATTTGCTCAGGTCACGTGATGTTAAACCTATGTTATCTTCTAAATGCCGCCATCAATAGCTATTGCAGCGCTACTTCTCTCACCCCTTTTACCCCTCCAGCACCCCCCGCAAGCTGAGGGTCGTCATGGCAGCCGGAGGTCAAATTATACCTCTGGGTCTGCCAGCTAGGTGGCCTGTTAGACCAGCAGCAGGGTCTAACAGGGATTCTGTCAGTGTAAGGCCTTCGCTCATATCAGTGTATTAAAAATCGCTCCGATGTTCAGCCGAAAAATTGGACATCGTATGTCACTCCATATGTCATACGAGTGCAATGCGAGTGTGTGAATTTTTTTCAGATATCACAGCTGGCATCAAGCCCTGGAGATAGTAGTGGAGAAGGGTCTATCAACACCCTGAGTACTAACCCAGCAATACAAAATGAAAACCCACACACAGAAGAAAATTCTCTTTTTGTATAAACGCCCCACACACTTCCCTGGTTTACCAATTTATTAAAAAAATATATATAGAGTGGTCCAAAAGTAGGTGGACAGTATGTGTAATAGGGTTATGAAGGGGGAGATTTATCAAACATGGTGTAAAGTGAAACTGACTCAGTTGCCCTTAGTAACCAATCAGATTCCACTTTTCATTCTTCACAGACTCTTTGGAAAATGAAAGGTGGAATCTGATTGGTTGCTAAGGGCAACTGAGTCAGTTTCACAGATCCAGTTTTCACAGATAAATCTCCCCAAAATGGCAAATAATTTAAATACAGATCAAAGAAAATGGATTTTAAACGAGTATTGGAAATCTCAAAATGCTGAAACAGTTAGAGCAAATTGGGTTGAAACATTTGGTACTCAAGCCCCAAAGAGACAAACCATTTACAGCATTCGTGACAAATTCGATGCCACTGGCTCAATCCTTAATGCTCCAAAAACTGGTCGACCCAAAACAGCCCGTACAGAAAATAATAAACAACTTGTTGCTGAAACATTTGTTCAGAGTCCAAAAAAGTCACCAGAAGAGTCTCTTTACAATTGTGAATTTCACGAGCTTCCATCATGCGAATCCTGAAATCTATTGGGTGGAAAGCTCATCGTCCACGTCTAATTCATGGTTTATTGGAGGATGATCCAGACAGGCGGCTGCAATTTAGTGAGATTATGCTTAACAAAATTGAAGAAAATCGAAATTGAAGAAAATCCAGTAATTTTAGATAACATTATGTGGAGTGATGAAGCTTCTTTCACATTATCTGGCCATATTAACAGACATAATTGTATTTACTGGTATAATGAGAACATGCTTTTAACATTATAACAACAACTAAATGAGCCTGGTGTCAATGTTTGGGGTGGTATTTCAAGTTTTGGTGTTATCGGACCATTTTTTTTTTATGGAACAGTCACAGGAGATAAGTATCTCGAAATTCTAATGAATCAAGTTGTTCCCCAGTTACAGGAACAGCCTAATCCAAATGACCTTTATTTCCAACAAGATGGGGGCCCTCCACATTATTCAAGAGTAGTCCGCGAGTATCTTGATGAAACATTTCCTAATAAATGGATTGGCTGAAGAGGTCCACTTGATTGGCCGGCACGTTCACCAGACTTGACCCCAGTGGATTTTTTCTTTTGGGGAGTACTCAAGGACAAAGTTTATAGTCGAAAACCAAAAAGTGTCAGTGATTTGAAAAATTAAATAAGAGATGCATTTCAAGAAATTAATACCCAAAGAGACTTGTTCAAAAATGTTTGTCAAAGCGTAAGAGGCAGACTTCCAAGCTGTGCAAATTGTGATGGAAAACAGTTTGAGCACCTGCGTTGATAAAATTTAAGGGCTTTTGTATTATTGTTCAGAATAAAATTTAATTGTCAATGTTATGCTTGGGTTACTAAATATAATTTTATATATAAATCAAAATAAATGTTATTTTGTTGTGAATGGGTTTGAGATGAGTTCTGAGCAGAGGCTCCCTCTGGTGGTTACAAGCGGTACTAGTGAGGATTGTGAGGACTGGGAATCAGGTGTTACTGATTGGTCTTATTTAAGGGAATCATTTTCCCATCAGGGTTGCCGGTGATCAATTGTTCTGGTCTGAATCCTTCTTTCCAGTTTTCCTTGTAGCCTGCTGTGTCGTGTCTGCATCTCCTGCTATCAGATAAGACAATTTCTTATTTTGTGTTTTTGTTATATTTTTGCATTTGGTCCTGCACTTCTGTGGGGGCCTTCTGGGTCCCCCCGGGGGCTTTTGCCCTCTCAGTTTAGTCCAGCCACTGTGTTTTGTACTTTTGCTTTTTCCAGTTTTTTCAGTGGCTGCTGTTTTTGTTACACCAGAGAACTAATTTAGGTGGTAGAGGTCGTGTGATCTCAGGTGATTTTGAAATTAGTAGAGTTGGTGTTTTTCAGGGTTTTCTGAGATTGCAGTAAGTACCCTTCCTATCCTTTTCTATTTAGATAGTTTGGGCCCCAGCGTTTGCTCATACTATTTTCTTTCTGTGTCAGTATTTCCTCTTGTCTAACCGCCATTACATGTTTGGGGGCTTTCTATTATCTTTGGGGTTCTGCTCCGGGGCAGATAGCTTTCCTGTTTCTATCTTTAGGTGTAGTTAGTTTCTCAGGCTGTGACGAGGCGTCTAGGACCAACGTAGGAACGCTCCACGGCTGCCTCTAGTTGCGGTGGTTAGTCAGGGTACTGCAATCTCATAGATTCCAACTGCTCTGGTGTATTTCCTTTTTTGCCTGCACTCCTCAGCTACCGTAACATAACAGTATCACCGGCCATAAAAATTGTATGGTACTCACAGAAGGGAAAAAATATTTTGAAGGAAGAAAAGTTGTCAGAGATATTTTTCTGTTTGTTGCATTTTTTTTTTTTTTTTCCCTCTGTATCTCTGGGTGCTGGGGAGGATCTTTTCTCCCAATGGAGTTTGCACAGTTGTCTGGCCGTGTGGATCAGCTTGCCACTGAGGTTCAGAGTATTGCTGCATATCTTGCTAGGTTGCCTGTTGTGGAACCTAGGATCCCCATGCCAGATTTGTTTTTAGGGGATCGAGCTAAGTTTCAGAATTTCAAAAATAATTGTAAATTGTTTCTTGCCTTAAAATCTAAGTCCTCAGGAAACGCAGCGCAGCAGGTTCAAATTATCATCCTCTCCTGCGCGGCGATCCTCAGGATTGGGCTTTTTCCCTGACACCTGGGGATCCTGTTTTGAGTGATGTTGATGCATTTTTTCAGGCCTTGGGGTTATTGTACGATGAGCCTAATGTCACTGATCAAGCTGAAAAAGCCTTGTTGGCATTAAATCAGGGGCTTGATGACGCTGAGTTATACTGTCAGAGATTCCGTAGGTGGGCAGTCCTGACCAAATGGAATGACGACGCTTTGGCGGCCCTTTTCCGGAAGGGTCTGTCGGATAATGTAAAGGATGTTATGGTGGGATTCCCTGTCCCCTCTGGTCTCAATGATTCTATGTCATTGGCGATTCAAATTGACAGACGTTTGCGTGAGCGGAGAAGTATGCGTGGAGTGGTGTTGCCTTGTGAGCCAGCTGCTGAGCCCATGCAGTGTGATGGAGTGGTGTCTGGGGCACAGCGTCATGAGTTTCGAAAGCGCAATGGGTTATGTTTCTACTGTGGTGATGCCTCTCATGCTATTTCAGTCTGCCCTAAGCGGGGAAGACGTTTTGCACGCTCAGTTGTCTTGGGTAGTGTTCAGACTAAGTTTTTATTAACTGTCACTCTGATATGCTCTCTGTCCTCATTTTCTGCTCAGGCTTTCGTTGATTCTGGAGCAGCTATTAACCTGATGGATTATGATTTTGCTAAACGTTGTGGGTTTTCCTTGATACCCCTACAGAAGTCTATTCCTTTACTGGGGATCGATTCTACCCCTTTGGCTGAGAATAAACCCCAGTTTTCTACTCAGGTGATAATGAGGGTTGAACCTGATCACCAGGAGTGCTGCAAATTTTTGGTTCTGTATAATCTGCATGACATTATCGTGCTGGGTTTCCCTTGGTTACAGTCTCATAATCCTGTTTTGGATTGGAAATCTGTGTCTGTAACCAGTTGGGGCTGCCAATGTGTTAGTGCCAACACTCCAGTTTTTTCTGCCTCCCCCCAGGCTGAGGATGTTCCTGACTTTTTGTTTGATTTTTCTGATGTGTTTAGCGAAAGTAAATCTGCATCCTTACCTCCCCATAGGAGCTATGACTGCGCTATTGAATTAGTGCCAGGTAGTAAATTCCCTAAGGGTCGCCTTTTTAACTTGTCTGTACCTGAACATGACGCTATGCGGTCTTATATCAAGGAATCATTGGAGAAGGGTCATATCAGACCATCCTCTTCACCCTTAGGTGCCGGTTTTTTCTTTGTGGCCAAAAGAGATGGTTCATTAAGGCCGTGTATTGATTATCGTCTCTTGAACAATATTACTGTGAAATATCAATACCCGTTACCCTTGATTTCTGACCTGTTTTCCAGGGTGAAAAACGCTACTTGGTTTACCAAGCTTGACCTCAGGGGGGCGTATAACCTTATTCGCATTAAGCACGGGGATGAATGGAAGACGGTATTTAACACCCCTGAAGGGCATTTTGAGTACCTTGTGATGCCCTTTGGGCTCACTAATGCTCCTTCCGTCTTCCAGTCCTTCATGAATGACATTTTCAGGGATTTTGTGGATAAATTTCTGATTGTTTATTTGGATGATATCTTGATTTTTTCTAATGACTGGGACTCTCATGTGAAACATGTTCGAACTGTATTCCAGATTTTGAGAGAGAATGCTCTGTATGTGAAGGGATCAAAGTGTCTTTTTGGCGTACAGAAGATCTCATTTCTGGGATTCATTTTGTCCCCATCTGTTATTGAAATGGACCCGGTCAAGGTTCAGGCCATCTGTGATTGGGTCCAACCTACTTCATTAAAGGCTCTTCAGAGATTTTTGGGTTTTGCCAATTTTTATCGTAAATTTATTGGTAATTTCTCTGTTATTGTTAAACCATTAACTGATTTGACCAGAAAGGGTTCTGATGTGGTGAATTGGCCTCCTGAGGCAGTCTCTGCATTTCAGGAACTTAAGCAGAGATTCACTTCTGCTCCTGTTCTACGGCAGCCTGATGTTTCTCTGCCATTTCAGGTGGAGGTTGATGCCTCTGAAATTGGGGCAGGTGCCGTTTTGTCCCAAAAAGATCCAGAGACCTCTAAAAGTAACCCTTGTGCCTTTTTCTCTCGAAAATTTTCTCCTACTGAACGTAATTATGACGTGGGTAATCGGGAGTTATTGGCCATGAAGTGGGCTTTTGAAGAGTGGAGACATTGGCTGGAGGGAGCCAAACATCAGGTGGTGGTCCTTACGGACCATAAGAATCTGGTCTATCTGGAATCTGCCAAGCGACTCAATCCTAGACAGGCCAGGTGGGCCTTGTTTTTCACACGTTTTAATTTTGTGGTTTCCTTTCTTCCTGGCACTAAGAATGTTAAGGCGGATGCCCTCTCGAGGAGTTTCCTTGCGGACTCTCCTGAGCTATCTGATCCCTCTGTTATTTTGAAGGAGGGTGTAGTTCTTTCCGCCATCTCGCCCAATTTGAGACTTGCTCTGGAGGGGTGTCAGGAGGATAGGCCCGAGCGCTGCCCTGTTGGAAAATTGTTTGTCCCGGACCAATGGAAAAAGAGTGTGATGTCTGAGATTCATTGTTCCGCATTGGCTGGGCATCCCGGAATTTTTGGTACCAGAGACTTGGTTAGTCGGTCCTTTTGGTGGCCTACCTTGTCTCGCGATGTCAGGGAATTTGTGCAGTCCTGCGGGACTTGCTCTCGCTCCAAGCCTTGCTCTCGCTCTAGTGGTTTGTTGATGCCATTGCCTGTGCCCAAGAGACCATGGACCCATATCTCTATGGATTTCATTTCCGATCTTCCTGTTTCTCAGAGAATGACCACCATCTGGGTAATTTGTGATAGGTTTTCCAAAATGATACATCTTGTGCCATTACCTAAGTTGCCTTCCTCCTCTGAATTGGTGCCGTTGTTCCTTCAGCACGTGGTTCGTTTACACGGCATTCCTGAGAACATTGTGTCTGACAGAGGAGTCCAGTTTGTTTCCAGATTTTGGAGGACTTTTTGTTCTAAACTGGGTGTTCAATTGTCTTTCTCCTCGGCATTTCATCCTCAGACCAATGGTCAAACTGAGAGAACAAACCAGACATTGGAGACTTATCTAAGATGCTTTGTGTCTGCTGATCAGGATGACTGGGTCTCTTTTTTGCCTTTGGCTGAGTTTGCTCTTAATAATAGGGCTAGCTCTGCCACTTTGATGTCTCCGTTTTTCTGTAATTCTGGGTTTCACCCTCGATTTTCTTCAGGACAGACGGAGGCTTCTGTCTGTCCAGGTGTTGACTCTGTTGTTGAGCGTATGCAGCAGATTTGGGACCAGGTAGTGGAGAGGTTGTCCCTCTCAGGAGAAGGCCCAGCGGTTTGCTAACCGGCATAGGACTGATGGTCCTCGGTTTAAAGTGGGGGACTTGGTCTGGTTGTCCTCAAAGAATATTCCTATGAGAGTAGCATCTCCTAAATTTAAGCCTAGGTTCATTGGACCTTATAAGATCATGGAGATTATTAATCCTGTTTCTTTTCGTTTGCTTCTTCCAGGGACATTTAAGATCCATAACGTGTTCCACAAGTCCTTGTTGAAGAGGTTTGTTGAGCCAGTGGTTCCTGCTGCTGTGCCTCCTGACCCTGTTTTGGTTGAGGGCAATCTGGAGTATGTGGTTGAGAAAATATTGGATTCTCGTTTTTCTAGACGAAGACTCCAGTATTTGGTTAAATGGAGAGGTTATGGTCAGGAAGATAATTCTTGGGTGTTTGCTTCGGACATCCATGCTAGGAGACTTATCCGTGCGTATCATAGAACTCATCCTGACCGACCTGGTTGCTCAAATGAGGGTTCGGTGACCCCTCCTCAAGGGGGGGGTACTGTTGTGAATGGGTTTGAGATGAGTTCTGAGCAGAGGCTCCCTCTGGTGGTTACAAGCGGTACTAGTGAGGATTGTGAGGACTGGGAATCAGGTGTTACTGATTGGTCTTATTTAAGGGAATCATTTTCCCATCAGGGTTGCCGGTGATCAATTGTTCTGGTCTGAATCCTTCTTTCCAGTTTTCCTTGTAGCCTGCTGTGTCGTGTCTGCATCTCCTGCTATCAGATAAGACAATTTCTTATTTTGTGTTTTTGTTATATTTTTGCATTTGGTCCTGCACTTCTGTGGGGGCCTTCTGGGTCCCCTCCGGGGGCTTTTGCCCTCTCAGTTTAGTCCAGCCACTGTGTTTTGTACTTTTGCTTTTTCCAGTTTTTTCAGTGGCTGCTGTTTTTGTTACACCAGAGAACTAATTTAGGTGGTAGAGGTCGTGTGATCTCAGGTGATTTTGAAATTAGTAGAGTTGGTGTTTTTCAGGGTTTTCTGAGATTGCAGTAAGTACCCTTCCTATCCTTTTCTATTTAGATAGTTTGGGCCCAGCGTTTGCTCATACTATTTTCTTTCTGTGTCAGTATTTCCTCTTGTCTAACCGCCATTACATGTTTGGGGGCTTTCTATTATCTTTGGGGTTCTGCTCCGGGGCAGATAGCTTTCCTGTTTCTATCTTTAGGTGTAGTTAGTTTCTCAGGCTGTGACGAGGCGTCTAGGACCAACGTAGGAACGCTCCACGGCTGCCTCTAGTTGCGGTGGTTAGTCAGGGTACTGCAATCTCATAGATTCCAACTGCTCTGGTGTATTTCCCTTTTTTTGCCTGCACTCCTCAGCTACCGTAACATAACAGTTATTATTTTCTGTCCATCTACTTTTGGACCACCCTGTATATATTCTGCAAAAATTTGTATTGCCAAAGTCACATAGTGCTCCGTCCCTCCCAAGTCTCTCCGTGTGACTAAGCAGTACTATACAAGCCACATATGGGATATTGCCACTTTCAGTGGAAATTGTGTAACAAATTTTGGTGCCATTTTTACCCTTGTGAAAATGTAAAATCTGGGGTTACAACAATTTTTTGTGGTAAAAATGTAATTACTTTTTCTTCACCGACCAATGATATAAAATTTTGTGACACATGTGGTCTCAAAATGATCAGTGCACCCATAGATAAATTCATTGAGAGGTGTAGTTTGTAAAATGCGGTCACTTATGGGGGGGTTCTGCTGTTCTCGCATCAATGGCTCTTCCAGGGAGTCATGACACCCGCAAACCATAACAGTAAAATCTGCACTATAGTATGACGACCCTTCCCTTCTGAGTTTTGCAATGAGCCTTAAAAGTAGTTTTCGACCACTTATGGGTATTGGCGTATTCAAGAGAAATTGGAAAAGCAGTGCTGGACCCGGAGAGGGTGAGTGAGTGCCTGCTCAGTTTATTATTTTATGTCTGCTCTAGCCTATGAACATTAAAAAAATTAAACCAGACAATGTGCCACAAACAGGAAGTTGTTATCACCAACCATTCCTATTTTATTTAGGTGTATCCATATAAATGGCCCACCCTGTACATACAGAATTCTTCAATAGAGACTGGTGATGGGCAGATTCAGTAACATACCCATTCATCTGCAGCCATACTGAGACCCCTATGAAGATTCTAAACAAGGGTCTGCAGGAGCTGGGCTGTGCATTCTTCCTGGATTCTTTAAAAATCCAAGATGTTCTGAGAGTCGATTCTTGCTGCACTTCCTTTACAGTTTCGCACCACAGCAGTCTGTGAACAATCAGCAGTTGAGTGGTGAGCACTGGACCTGGGGAGGATGTGTACCTGCTCAGTTTGTTATTTTATACCTCATTTAGCATCTCTGGGCTAAAAGAATTTGAAATCAGAAAACCCCTTTAGTAAAACTTCAGCCATGAGACATCACTGAGGAATGGACCACAATTATTCATGAGGTTATCAATTTACCTGAATTAAATGAACCGTCATTGATGTGTATTGTACTATATTAAATTCATCACACCATAAATCTTAATATTATCCTGCAGATAACTTTCACTAAGGCTCCAATCTCTTTAATGCACACCTCTCTATACAAATAGTGTGAGTAACAACCTACAAAGATTCCATCTGTTCAATCGGTGAGAAATGTAATTAAAAAATGTATTCATTTAGAAGCCTCTATATATTTATAGAAACCTTACATTTCTAACATGTAATTAGCACCTGAAACGAGGCCACTGGTATCAGACTCTTAATAAAATCAGTATTTAGAGAGCGAGGAACTATAGATATTGTTGAAATATACCTGTTTTCTCCTTTTTTAAAGGGGCTCTGTCAGCACAGAATGACTGTTCAAACCAAGTACAGGCGCTCCGTGCTTCACGGCGGGGTCAATCCTTCATATACATCTTCCCACCTGCTTCGTTTCCATCTATCTCCGCCCTTCTCTGGCCATATAAAGCCAGAGCTGTCAATAAAGGAAGAGGGGGTGGAGATGAAGGGAAACCCACAGGTGGGAAGGTGTAGATAACTGATTGGCCCCATCACAAGGCAATGAGTGGTGGGACTTCGTTTGAACAGTCATCTTGTGCTGACAGGGTCCTGTTAAAGGGTTGCCTGCTTTTAAAATGGTGGTTCTAAATTAACATTAACTTTAATCCTAAATGTCTATCTATTTAATGTAATAACCTGATCTTTTCTAATATACTTCAATTTAAAAAAGTCTCAATCGCTCCCTCTCTACTCTAACTGCTTTATGTATTTTTTTACCTACTTCCTTTCTGATGACGCTTCATTTGAGAAACCCCAGTGCATGCTGTGATACTCAAATGGGATATCATCAGGGGGCAGAGGCTGCAGTCACTGCCGCCGCCTCTGTCCCCACCCTGAAACGAGGCATCATGAGTGACGTCCATTTCAGGGGCTGGGCTGGTCCATGCACTACTGAGCAGGTGTTGATTGTTAGTTCCATTGTATGCTCAGTACGAGCTCCCCTTGTCATTGTGCAATGTTCTTTTCAGTGCACAGTGACAGTGCGCTCCTTAGCCAGTTCTAATGAAAAGTAACGAGCCGGTAAGAGAGTGCACTGTCACTGCGTATTGTAACGAAAGAACATGGTGAGTTGAGAGAGCAGAGCAGGGACTAACCCTGATCCTGAAACAGACGTCACTTAAATCATTGCTTTTTCTATGTCCCACCAAGGCTGCCTCTCTGATGTTCCCCGCTGGCCTTTGTTTACGTGACTACCGTATTGATGTCATGTCTACTACATGTAACTGTTGGAGTTAATCACTGGACTCACTAGTCATGCCAAGGTAGACAGCATGAGACTGCTGAGCGCAGTGGTTGTAGCGGTCACATTCATTAGGACCATTTTTCTTTTAATGTGTATGGTGATATTTATTCTTCACCTTGGTCAGGTATTATAGTTGTGACAGCCCTATGTAGTGCCACCAATTTATAATAAGAAACTGCCCTTCATCTGGCCACATGTTACTATTATTGAATGCAGAAGATGACCTTGGTGACAACATTGTAAGATTAATACCAGGGAACTCTTTAGTTACAAAATAAACACAAGGAATTTTTGTGTGTGTGTGTATATATATATATATATATCATAAGTAATTTGTGTGTGTATACAGTCACAGCCAAAAGTGTTGACAGATTTGAAATTGTTCAGAGTTTTGAAGGGGCCAGTGATGAGTCTGGATCTAAATCCCATTGAACAGCTGTGGAGCGATCTTAAAATTGCTGTTGGGAGAAGGCACCCTCCAAATATAAAAGGCCTGGTGCAGTTTACAAAAGAAGAGTGGACCAAAATTATAGTTGGGAGGTGTAAGAAGCTTGTTGATGGTCATTGATTGCAGTGATTTATACCAAACCATATGCAACCAAATATTAAATTGAGAGTGCCAACGTTTTGTCCGGTCCATTGCTTTTTTCATGTTGTTCCAATACAACCAAAGGAAATAAACATATGTATAACAAAACATGTGCAATTGCAATATATATTACACAAGTAATTGAGTGTGTATCTATATATGAAGATCACTGGTAAAATACTGGAGGGGAGCTATGTGTCACTGAGGATGTTAGACTCAGTGATATGAACCTGGAAAAATGCTCCAGCATACTATGTGCTGAGATTGGTTAATCGCTCATATTAAGGGCTAGGTTTTTGTGAACAGCTGAAAGGAAAGTGGGTGGGAGGCTGTTCACCATATCTCCACCCCAGTGTGGGGTCCAGAAGTTAAATGTGAAACCTTTGTACTCATTAAGTGTTCGGTGTGTCTAGAGATGAGATCTCCAGAGCTGTGGTCATGGTAAAGAGGACTGAACCTTGTTTTTTTGGTTCACATAAGCGAGCGGATCCACACAGTCACACAGACTGTAATGTATGTTATTTTGTTTTTCCCGTTATGCCAGAAGGGCCGTGTTTGATTCTCCTAATTTTGCACTGGCTTATGCAGTACTTTTTCGTGTCATTTTTAACTTAAGCCCTTTTAGAGATCATTTTATCTTCAACTTGCTTTTAACTGTTCACAATAACAGTAATTTTGACCAGGGGTGCCCAAACTTCTACGTGCCACTGTACATATTTCCATATGTTATTTGAGTGCTAATGATTTCAGTTAAGTCTTCTAATAAAAGTAGGCTCTTTAGATGGACGGTATTAAATAGGACTTAGGTCTTACAGTAGCACCAATGAATGAAGCTGACAGGTCTAGAAAAATGCTGTCATCGGGCTTTTTTTAATTAGTTTAATTTTAATTTGTTTTGGCAGATTTTAGTAACAAGCTTTCACAATGTCAACACAACTCTTTTTTACCATTTCATGTTTTCCAAATACCAGCATGTCTTCTGGCCACTGTATTAGAAGAGGTCTTTATAAAATAATGGCTCATCAGGCTTAATGAAAAGGTTACGGCTGCTTAGGTTGCCAGAATACTTCTTTTCCCTGTCAGAATAACCTACTTTCTATGAGTCGTCTGGTATCACACATTAAGCTACTTATTTTACTATGCCCTGTTTAACTTACTAAAAAAATCTTATGTGAGAACATTTTAAATGATGATCCTTTGGAATTTATGTCCTGATATCTCAAACTATCAACGCAGACTACTAATGATAATAAACACATGGTTTCTGTTCAGACCAATGTGTCAGATACTTCCTTCAAGGGATCGCTCATAGAGTGTATAACACGGACAAGTTCAATCCAATGTTCGATCACATAGCATTTGGACCAGTGTTATTCTTCGGGGCAGCTCAGATCTGCGATTATTCTCTCATGCCCATTCGGCAGATAATATTTAGCAAGAAGTACAGGAATTAGTCTGCAGAGAACTGGGGTAAAGTTATTTTCTTTGATGAACCCCCCTTCAGACGGTGGTATCTGGAAGAATGATTGTCTGATTCTCCGGAGAAGAAAAAGTGAGCTCTACCATGAGTCATGTCATTTCAACAGTAAAGAATCCTGAGACCATTCATGTGTGGGATTTTGCTCACTCACCACATTGCCCAAGAGCTCTGCTAAGAATAAAGAATTGGATCTAAGCATGCTTCAAGACCAACTTCTTCCAACGATCGAGGAGCAATTTGGTGATTTATAAGGCTTTTACCAGCATGATGAAGCACCATGTCACACAAAAAAAGTGATAACTAAGTGGCTCAATGAGAAAAACATTGAAATGTTGGGTCCATGGTCAGGAAACTCCCCAGATCTGAATGCCATTGAGAAACTGTGGTCAATCCTCAAACAAAAACACAGAAATTGTGATAATCTCCAAGCACTGACCAGACAAGAATTGGGCGGTCATCAGTGAGCATTTGGTCCAGAAGTGAATAAGCAGCTGCCAGAGCGAAGAGCAGAAGTCTTGGAAAAATAAGGTTCAACACTGTACATATTGAGTTTTTACATAAACTCTATGTATTTGTTAATAAACGTTTAAAAACGTATGAAATACATGAAAACATCTGACTAAAAGATCTAAAAACACAGAAGCAGGAAACTTTGTGAAAACTAACATGTGTGTCGTAAAGACAGGGTTCCTCCTGGGTCATTTGAGAACGTAGATGAATTAAAACTGACGCGTTTCAGCGGAGAGCCTTAAGCATGGTATACCATGATTGAGGCTCTTTGCTGAAACGCGTCGGTTTATAGCGTTATACTGTATTTCTCCCTGGTGTCCAGTCACCTATGTTTTTATATTTGGACAATTAAAAGTTAAGTTTTAATTCATCTGCGTTCTCAAATTACTCTACGCTGGAGGAACCCTGCCTTTACTGCACTCATTTACCCACGTCCCAGACTAGGACGACTCCGGGCATTTCCTTACAGCAAGCAACAAGGTGCATACATCTAGGTGAGCTGAATCTGTTCTTTTATTTTTTAACATTTCTGTCGATCTCAAAGCTTTTGGCCACGACCAGGACCGGACTGGCCATCTGGCAATTATGGCAAATGCCAGAAGGGCCTGTCTGGTCGTGGGCCGCCTTGTCTGCTGCGTTGTTAACAGAATCGGTGTTCTCAAGACACCTATACTGTTAAGAGTTGTGATGGAGCACAAAGTCACTTACCCCAGCAGGCCATGGGTGTCATTAGAAATATTGGTCTTATAGTAAATCTTGCTTTCTTCAATCCAGGGTAATATATCCCATCTGGTGCTTGTGGACGGGGACAGCATGGGCCTGTGTGATTTCAAATGCCAGGGCTGAATTTCAGCCCCAGTCCGTACCTGGCCACAACTGTAAAATTTTGCACAAAAATTAATGTCGTTGGTTCATTCACAATTACCTTTGGCCGAAGACATAAGATTCTCGTCACATCAATCATGAACATTGTTATTCTGTTTGTGCACTTCGATAGACTAGTGAGAAGAGTACCACAAGAGGAAACATAGGGGAGGGTCTAACCTTGGGTCTACTATCTGCGCAGGTGATCAGAAATGGAAATTGTCCTGCAGCCCTTATGTCTTTTACAGTAGTACTTACAGTATTTGAGTTTTGATGCCTTCACATTAACGTGAACCATGGCAGTCTGTATTTTGCACTAATAGCTTTGGAATGGTGCCATGTAGCCTTACAAGTCATTTGATTGTTTTAGGGTGTCCCATCAAATCAGTGATTATATTAAAAATGTATCAAGGTATCATTTTATTCAGCTTCCTATGACCTACAGGCTTAGGAGGGTTCATCCTGCTGACACATTCCCTTGAATATGTAGTCAAGTTATAACTTGTGGAGCTCGATATCCACAAAACATCTTAGGTTGGGGTCATGTTTGCATCAGAGCAAGTTCCATGTGTTTTATGAGAGGAAAAAGTGCAGCACCTTGTGTTTTGTTGTGTTTTGTTTTGTTTGTTAAAATGACCAAGATGATGTTCCTAATGAACATCAAATGGACCCTGTTATAGTTAATGGATTCTGGCAGTACAGCTATGGGAGCTAAGTGTTTGCTACTTCCTGATTTCCTATGCTTTTGCATGTTTGTCACAATTAAATGTTTCAGATCACCAAATAAATGTTATTAGACAATAATAACATAAAATGGGTGCAAACACACAACTGTACAACTGTATTTGTGTCCGTGATAGGACAGTTCCATATTTCCATTAAGCCTAACAGTAAAACGCAATTTAGATTGCTAATGTGAAAAGAGCCGTAAGCCCCACCATACACATTAGACTAATGTTGGCTGGACCCGCCGATAGCAACGGGTTTGGATGACAGTCTAATGTGTATGGGAGCCTCAAACATTTGATTGTCAGTTGTCATTTGCTATGGATCCAGCATTTTTGTTCTCCCTCAGATAATGTGACTAGGGAGTATAAGGGCCCATGTTGGGAATATTGCTCTGTCTAAACAGTTCTGTAACCAATCAATGAATGACAAAAAGGCATTGGAGATCATTTGTAAGCAGTCTTTCTTGACAGCACATCTTCCTATGTACGGTAAATAAATGGTGTTTTCGAAAATCTGTTATTTTATGAGCACAGAACATCTGTCCTGTCTAATCAGGGTATTAATCTACAGATCTGCTAACCAACGGTTGTTTTACGGCCACAGTCACACCTGCCCTTTAACCCCTTACCGACATATGACATACCGGCACGCCATACCCCAGGTCCACAAATTTGAGGGAGGCTCGCAGTCTGAGCCCACATCTTTATTTGCATTTGATTTAATCAGCCTTCTTGTGCCTCCACCAGCTGCTGTTAACCCTCTACTGGTGAGGTGGGGTTTTTGTCACGCAACTGGTGATGTGGGGTTTCCTATACCCCAGTGTTTAGAAATCTCTTATTTTTACAGAAAATGCAAAGATCACGTTTGTTTTAATCGTTTTCTTATTGGCCATTGATTACACAGGAGTATAACAAATTTTTGACACCCACAAGTATCGGAAAATGTAATACTTTGATGATTCAATCCGAGGGCATTATGAATGAATGGCAGCCGTACAATAATTCCCTGCGGTGTGGCAAACCCCACCTCATCAGTTGTGGGTTAACCTGGTAAATCCAGTTGTCAATCTCTTACACACGTGCCTACAGGAGCGCGTCGTTCCATTCTCCCATCTGTGGTGCCCTGATGTGATCATGACATCGCAGGATCTGCTGAAGACCCCTGTGCCTGTCATTACGATCCTCCAGTGAACACCTGCCCGTGGCCGATGTTCATATGAGATTGTGATCGTGATTAGTGCACTGCAATGTACAGCACAAGTGACTGGATGATTGCAGCTTCAAGTCTCTAATGAGACCAACAAATGCACTAAAAAGAGAAAAAAAAGTTTTTAAAAATACGAAAAAAATAAAAAAACACAAGTTCAAATCCACCTATTTTGCCCCATTAAAAATAAAACAATAAAAAATACACATATTTGCTTTCACTGCGTTCAGAAATGTACGTTCTATAAAGATAAAATAAATTAATCCTATTGGTAAACGGCGTAATGAAAAAAAAAATCAAAATGCCAAAATTACAATTTTTGGATTCCACAACATGTGAATAAAATACAATAAGAGGCGATCACAACATTGTATCTACCCCAAAATAGTATCAATCAAATTGTCGGCTCAGGGCACAATAAATAAGCACTCACTCAGCCCCAGATCTCAAAAATGGAAACATTATGGGTCTCTGAAAATTTTTGTTTACTACTTAAATAAACAAAAAAACTATACATGTTTGGTATCTGCGTACCATACCAATTTACCATATATTCTAGATGGTAAATAAATAAATAAAAAAAAGACAGTTGTGGAATTGAACTTTGTTTGCAGTTTCAACACACTTGGATTTTTTTTCCAGTTTCCCAGTATACAATATGGTATAATGAATGGTTGGTTGCGGCTCTTGCAAGAAGGGTAGGAAAAAGCGAAAATGAAAAAAAAGAAAACGGAAAATGGCCCGGGGGTGAAGAGATTAAAGGGGCATTAGCAAAGTTGAAGCCAGGTTTGCGGCATCTAAAGATGCTTTGTTCAACTTTGCTATGAGACTTGTAGATGCAATCACCCGTATCTCTAGAATTCTATGTATTCACCTGATTTCTCTGCATTTTTCCTGATTCTATCCATAATTCTAGCGGAATACATTGGTGATGTCTTTGCTTTGCCCTATGCCCCATACTCACTGAATAGGCAAGGAAAGGAAATAAGGTTTATGTATCAGCCAGCCTGCTGCCGGCCTCCCGCCTTCCTGTGTCTTTGTGACAGTGAATGAATGGACTTGCCGCTTGCCAGGTGGCTGCACGGAGCGGGTGATCTCTTATTCTCTTTCAGTGAGCTGCGGTGGTGCTACACTAGTATTACTGCTACACAAATGTCTTTAAATATACATATCGCTGTTGTCAGGTGCTTTTATTCAGCACATTGTATTTACTCACGTAAGTCCCACCGGCAGCAAATAAACATATATGTCCCACTTGTTCCTTAAAATAATAATTAGCTTTGTCTACACTTGTAAGAAAAAAGTCTAATCTATCCTTACCACATTGCTGATAGACGAACAAAAGAGGATGCCCACAGGGAACTGAGTAAACGGCATCTTATGGCTTAAAAAGTTTGACCACTTTTAAAGAAACTGTGTTTTATTATTTAACGGCATGTAAACGGGACTAAAAATAAGTTTTGCAATTGGGTTTCAAGTGAAGTGATTAGTGTGGGAAGCTTAATTGATTGCTTCCCAGGCTAATCAGTTCACTTCAGGTCAGCCGGGACTCCCTCTGACGTCACTGATGCTGTGCCGTGTCCCCGGCTGACCTGAACTGATTAGCCTGGGAAGCAATCAATTAAGCTTCCCACACTAATCACTTCCTCTCCTGTCGGCCGGGAGAGAGGAACTCATTCGGGGGCTTACAGCTGAGCTGGCAGTATTAGCTGAGCTGCTTGCTGTAAGCCACTTAACCCTTTGTGAAGGATTACAGCGTGGGACCTGACAGAGCACCGGATAGATATGAATAATGTTGCTTTATTATTTTATTTTTATTACCAGAGAACAAGGGCTTTGCACGGATTACCAGTTAAATAAAAGATGGTCAAAAACTGTGTGATTATTTCATTAAAATGATTTTTAATTAAAGTGTGTGTGTTTTATTTTTATTTCATACAATAGGATTAATAATTGATAGTTGTCTAATTGACAACTCTCAATTATCAACCTGGCTTAAAGTCACCTTCCAATAGCAAGGTGACTTTAACCCATTATTAACCCATTAGCCACCGCTACAGGGCAATGGGAATAGACGGGCTAAGTGCCAGAAAGGGCGCATCTAATTATAGATTTGCCTTTTCTGGGGTGGCTGGGGGCAGATGTTAGTAGCCAGGGGGGGGGGGGCACAAAAAAAATGCACCCTCCCTAGGCTATTATTATCTTCCCCACTCGCTGGCTTTGTCTGTCTGGTTGAGAAAATAGCGCGGGAGCCCACGCATTTTTTTCCAACGAATTTACACCCTTAATTAACCCCTACATGTCTGCAATTTTGCACACATACACTCATGTAATTGTTAGTGAAAACATATATCAAACTACATGAAATGACATGGTTAACTGTATGTAAACCATGTGTCATTTCATGTCGGGTCTGTAATTTCAAAAAAGCCGGCAATTGAATTAGCGGCTATTATACTATGTAGAAGTGTATGAACTATAAATATATATATATGTGTCACAATGACATGTATATATATATATTCTATGGGTAAATATATAGTGTTTTGTGAACTGTCAGTGTGATTTTACAGTAGCCGGGGATGAATTGCCGGCTTTTCAAAAGACACCGGTGCGTATAAATCGGACAGCACTCGCATGGTGCGAGTGCTGTCCGATTATTTCTCGCACCCATTGACTTGCATTGGTGAGTCTCATCCAAAAATCACTGCAAATCGCAGCATGCAGCGATTTTTTTTCTCAGTCCGATTTCGGCTGAGAAAAAAAATCGCAAATGAGAAGTCACCTATTACATAACATTGGTCCGAGTACAATCCGATTTTTAATCGGATTGCACTCGTCCATTTTTCTCTTCAGTGAGTATGAGCCCTAAGGCCGGGATCACACATGCGAGAAACACGGCCGAGTCTCGCATGTGAATTCCCAGCTCTGGCGCGGCACTCGGGAGCGGAGCGAGCGGCTCCATGTATTTCTATGCAGCCGCTCGCTCTGCTCCCGAGTGCTGACGCCAGTGCTGGGAATTCACATGCGAGACTCGGCCGTGTTTCTCGCATGTGTGATCCCGGCCTAAAGAGGTTGTTCACTACTTTACCGTTGTTAGACACAGCTACGTCCCGCAACGCCGTCTTGTGAGTGCACCTTCTGACTGTCCGGCACTTAGAAGTAGCGGTCACGAGCTCTTAGTGCAAGTCTGTGAGAGCCAAAACTAGGCCATAACGAGGCTGCCATAGACTTGTATTGAAGGTGACCTTTGCGCCACTCTGTGAAACACTGGCATTGTCGGCAGGTCTCCTTTTGCTTGGGTCTGACAGGAGCGATGCTGCCAAATGATGAAGGTGGCGGCAGGTGAGTATAAGACAGGGGGCAAAGGAATTACATCTAAAGCACCACTCTAGCAGGACACGAAAAAAAAACCACTGGAGTGGTGCTTTAACAATAGACTGAAAAAACACCTGAGCTGCCTTTTTTTCGGTTGCCATATTTAAAAAAAATGCATTAAAAAGTGATCAAAATGTCATATGTATCCCCAGAATGGTATCAATAAAAACATCAGTTCAGGGTGCAAAAAAAATGCCCGCACAAAAGTCCCTGGATTCAAAACAAAAAAAATTATGGGTTTTTGAAAAATGGCGTTTTTACTAACTTTTTCATCACTAAAACATAAATGGTTTTCTCTGGGTGGAAAAACGTTGCAAAACCGCTGAACGAATTGACATACTGCAGATTTTAACAACACAGCAGTTTTCCAATTCAGTCATGAAAAAAGTCAAGCTTGTGCATGAGATTTCACACATTGTGTTTTTGCTGTGTTTTTTCCTGCAGGCAAAATGTGCTCTCTTGGCAGTAAAGAAGCTGCTTCCAAAAAACAGGTTTCTGAGTTTTTGCTTCATTTTTATTGCTGCGTTTTTGCTGTCTCTTGTGCATTTTGATAAAGTTTAGTGCCCCCCCAAAAAGCATTATTTAAGTTCCTTAGCTTTTTGCACCAAAAACACAGCAAAAACTGATACCTGGGTTTTTTGCTGCGTTTTTGCACTTACCCATTGTTTCCTGAAAATAAGTCACTTGCTGCAGCTTGCAAAATTGGCGGGATATTTAAATGATGGCAGTCAGGTCAGATGGGCGGTGTTTTGGGTACTTGCCTTAACATGTTGTTCGCCGCTGTCTCCATTATTTCTGGGAATTGTAGTCGTTGCCCTCCATATAACGCACCTGCACATTGAAATCTTGAATTGCGCACGCGCAGTATGCTTTGCCCGCAGATTGCAATGCGCAGGCGCGTTATATGGAGGGCAACGAATACAATTCCCAGAAATAATGGAGACAGCGGCGAACAACAATTCTATGGGTAAATATATAGTGTTTTGTGAACTGTCAGTGTGATTTTACAGTAGCCGGGGATGAATTGCCGGCTTTTCAAAGGACACCGGTGCGTATAAATCGGACAGCACTCGCATGGTGCGAGTGCTGTCCGATTATTTCTCGCACCCATTGACTTGCATTGGTGAGTCTCATCCAAAAATCACTGCAAATCGCAGCATGCAGCGATTTTTTTTCTCAGTCCGATTTCGGCTGAGAAAAAAATCGCAAATGAGAAGTCACCTATTACATAACATTGGTCCGAGTACAATCCGATTTTTAATCGGATTGCACTCGTCCATTTTTCTCTTCAGTGAGTATGAGCCCTAAGGCCGGGATCACACATGCGAGAAACACGGCCGAGTCTTGCATGTGAATTCCCAGCTCTGGCGCGGCACTCGGGAGCGGAGCGAGCGGCTCCATGTATTTCTATGCAGCCGCTCGCTCTGCTCCCGAGTGCTGACGCCAGTGCTGGGAATTCACATGCGAGACTCGGCCGTGTTTCTCGCATGTGTGATCCCGGCCTAAAGAGGTTGTTCACTACTTTACCGTTGTTAGACACAGCTACGTCCCGCAACGCCGTCTTGTGAGTGCACCTTCTGACTGTCCGGCACTTAGAAGTAGCGGTCACGAGCTCTTAGTGCAAGTCTGTGAGAGCCAAAACTAGGCCATAGCGAGGCTGCCATAGACTTGTATTGAAGGTGACCTTTGCGCCACTCTGTGAAACACTGGCATTGTCGGCAGGTCTCCTTTTGCTTGGGTCTGACAGGAGCGATGCTGCCAAATGATGAAGGTGGCGGCAGGTGAGTATAAGACAGGGGGCAAAGGAATTACATCTAAAGCACCACTCTAGCAGGACACGAAAAAAAACCACTGGAGTGGTGCTTTAACAATAGACTGAAAAAACACCTGAGCTGCCTTTTTTTCGGTTGCCATATTTAAAAAAAATGCATTAAAAAGTGATCAAAATGTCATATGTATCCCCAGAATGGTATCAATAAAAACATCAGTTCAGGGTGCAAAAAAAATGCCCGCACAAAAGTCCCTGGATTCAAAACAAAAAAAATTATGGGTTTTTGAAAAATGGCGTTTTTACAAACTTTTTCATCACTAAAACATAAATGGTTTTCTCTGGGTGGAAAAACGTTGCAAAACCGCTGAACGAATTGACATACTGCAGATTTTAACAACACAGCAGTTTTCCAATTCAGTCATGAAAAAAGTCAAGCTTGTGCATGAGATTTCACACATTGTGTTTTTGCTGTGTTTTTTCCTGCAGGCAAAATGTGCTCTCTTGGCAGTAAAGAAGCTGCTTCCAAAAAACAGGTTTCTGAGTTTTTGCTTCATTTTTATTGCTGCGTTTTTGCTGTCTCTTGTGCATTTTGATAAAGTTTAGTGCCCCCCCAAAAAGCATTATTTAACTTCCTTAGCTTTTTGCACCAAAAACACAGCAAAAACTGATACCTGGGTTTTTTGCTGCGTTTTTGCACTTACCCATTGTTTCCTGAAAATAAGTCACTTGCTGCAGCTTGCAAAATTGGCGGGATATTTAAATGATGGCAGTCAGGTCAGATGGGCGGTGTTTTGGGTACTTGCCTTAACATGTTGTTCGCCGCTGTCTCCATTATTTCTGGGAATTGTAGTCGTTGCCCTCCATATAACGCACCTGCACATTGAAATCTTGAATTGCGCACGCGCAGTATGCTTTGCCCGCAGATTGCAATGCGCAGGCGCGTTATATGGAGGGCAACGAATACAATTCCCAGAAATAATGGAGACAGCAGCGAACAACATGTTAAGGCAAGTACCCAAAACACCGCCCATCTGACCTGACTGCCATCATTTAAATATCCCGCCAATTTAGGGTGACAGATTCCCTTTAACCCCCAAAATGCTGTGATCGAACAGGATCGCAGCATTCCGGGAGCAGTCAGAGGGCTGACTGCCCCTCTACCTTTGAATCAGAGACCTCGCGGCGTGCCGCGGGGTCCTGATTGCTGAAATGGTAACCCGATGTCGTCATGACGACATCTGGGTTACCAGAACTGAGAAACTTCCCGGTCATGCGCAGTGCATGATCAGGAAGTCTCTCAGGTCAGTGCAGTAAGTGCAACGCTGACAACTTCTATAGCATGCAGATGCTGCTTCATTTGTATTCTCTAGAAGCGATCAGCCTGCAAAAAATGATTGTCCCATAGTGAGACAAAGTGTAAAAGATAGAATAAAGTGAAAAAAAAAATTATTTAAAAAATGTAAATAATAATAAAATTATATTTATTCTATCACTAAATAAATTTTTAAATTAAAAAAAATATAAACAATAAAAGTACACATATTTGGTATCACCGTGTCCGTGATGACCCGACCTATAAAACTGTCCCACTAGTTAACCCCTTTAGTGAACACCATAAAGAAAAAAAAACAAGGCAAAAAACAATGCTTTATCATCATACCGCTGAACAAAAAGTGGAATAACACGCGATCAAAAAGACCGATATAAATAAACATGGTACCGCTGAAAACGTCATCTTGTCTTGCAAAAAACAAGCCCCAATCACCGGAAAAATAAAAAAGTTATAGCTCTCAGAATAAGGCGATGTAAAAATAATTATTTTTTTATAGAAAATGGTTTTTATTGTATAAAAGCGCCAAAACATAAAAAAATGATATAAATGATGTATGGCTGTAATCGTACTGACCCAAAGAATAAAACTGCCTTATCAATGTTACCACACACGGAACGGTATTAAACCCCCAAAAAGAAATTCATGAATTGCAAGTTTTGCTCATTCTGTCCCAAAAATCTTAATAGAACGCAATCAAAAAATATGTGCCGAAAATGGTACCAATAAAAACGTTAGTTCGTCCTGCAAAAAACAAGACCTCACATGACTCTGTGGGCCAAAATATAGAAAAATTATAGCTCTCAAAATGTGGTGATGCAAAAACTATTTTTACAATAAAAAGCGTCTTTTAGTGTGTGACAGCTGCCAATCATAAAAACATTAGTTTTCAATTTGGACGGTGCCAAGATGGGAACACAGCGTCAGTAACCGGGGGTGACATCATAGAGGTTACCTCCGGTCACTGGGCTCAGTTCCCAGCCAGACTGAACTGCAGTGAGATCCAGTGAGATCCCCGCTAGCACCGTGAGCGCTCACGGCTCACGGTGCTTGCGGGGATCTCACTGAAATCACCACAGTTACATCTGGTCATTGGGCTCTGTTCCAAGCCGGGCTGAGCTGCGGTGAGATCCGGGGTCACTTATAAAATTCACATACCAGGAAACAGTAGATTAGTTCCAAAAAGGGGGCACTTGTTGGGCATTGCCACTGTTAAGGCCCATCTAGATAAGTTCCTTGGGTGGTCTAGTTTCCAAAATGGGGTCATTTGTGGGGCATATCCACTGTTTAGGCACATCAGGGGCTCTCCAAACGCAACATGACGCCAGCAGAACTTTCCATCAAAGTCTACAGTCAAAACAGTAGTTTTCTCCCACATATGGGGTACCAGCATACTCAGGACAAATTGGACAACAACTCTTGGGGTCCAATTTGTCCTATTACCCTTGGGAAATTATAAAATTGTGGGCTAAAAATCTTTTTTTTTGGAAAAAAAATGTTTTTTGTTTTTTTCACAGCCGGGCATTATAAACTTTAGTGAAACATTTAGGGGTTCAATATTCTCACCACACACATAGATAAGTTCCTTAGGGGGTTTAGTTTCCAAAATGGGGTCACTTGTGGGGAGTTTCCACTGTTTAGGCACATCAGGGGCTTTGCAAACGGAACATTCTGCCCGCAGACCATTTCATCAAAGTCTGCATTCCAAAACGTCACTACTTCCCTTCCGAGCCCCAACGTGCGCCCAAACAGTAGTTTTCTCACACATATAGGGTACCAGGGTACTCGGGACAAATTGGGCAACTGCTTTTGGGGTCCAATTTCTCCTGTTACCCTTGGGAAAATAAAAAATTGGGGGCTAAAAATCATTTTTGTGGAAAAAAAATTTTCATGGCGGGCATTATAAACTTTGGTGAAATACTTGGGGGTTCAATGTTCTCACCACACATCTAGATAAGTTCCTTAGGGGGTCTACTTGCCAAAATGGGGTCACTTGTGGGGGGTTTCCACATCAGGGGTTCTCCAAACGCGACATGGCGTCCGATCTAATTTCCAGCCAATTTTGGTTTGAAAAAGTCTAACGGGGATTTATCCTTTCCGAGCTCTGCCGTGCGCCCAAACAGTGGCTTCCCCCACATATGGGGTATCAGCGTATTCAGGACAAATTGGACAACAACTTTTGGGGTCCAATTTCTTCTGTTACGGCTCTACATTATAAGCTTCAGTGAAGCCCTTGGGGGTTCAAAGTGCTCACCACACATCTATATAAGTTCCTTAGGGGATCTAGTTTCCAAAATGGTGTCATATGTGGGGGATTTCCACTGTTTAGGCGCATCAGGGACTCTACAAACGCGACATGGCGTCTGATCTCAATTCCAGCCAATTTTGCATTGAAAAATCAAATGGTGCTACTTACCTTCCGAGCTCTGCCATTTGCCCAAACAGTGGTTCCCTCCACATATGGGGTGTCAGCGTACTCAGGACAAATTGCACAATATCTTTTGGGGTCCAATTTCTCCAGTTACTCTTGGGAAAATAGAAAAAGTTAATTTTTTTTAAAACATTCCAAAAATTCCTGTGAAGCACCAGAAGGGTTAATAAACTTCTTGAATGGGGTTTTGAGCACCTTGATGGAAAATGTTACTTATTAAGTATTTTGTGTGACATATCTGTGTGATTTAAGGGCATTAAAATTCAAAGTTGGAAAATTGCGAAATTTTCGCCAAATTTGTTTTTTCACAAATAAACGCAAGTCATATCAGAGAAATTTTACCACTACCCTGAAAAGTAGCATTTAGTTTGCATTAAAAAGCAGCAAAAAAAACTGCTGCAAAATACAATTTGTTAACAAATTTTGGTTTTGCATTTTCATTTTTTGCTCCCCTTCTTCCCAGAGCCATAACTTTTGTATTTTTTTGTCAATATGGCGATGTGAGGGCTTGTTTTCTGTGGGACAAGTTGTACTTTTGAATGACACCATTAGTTTTACCATGTCGTGTACTCGAAAATGGGAAAAAAAATTCCAAGTTCGGTGAAATTGCACAAAAAGTGCAATTCCACAGTGATTTTTTTGTTTGACTTTTTTACTAGTTTTACTAAACGCTAAAACTGACCTGCCATTATGATTCTCCAGGTCATTGCGAGTTCATAGACACCAAACATGTCTAGGTTCTTTTTTATCTAAGTGGTGAAAAAAATTCCAAAATTTGTTAAAAAAAAAGCACCATATTCTGATACCCGTAGCGTCTCCATTTTTCGTGATCTCGGGTCGTGTGAGGGCATATTTTTTGCTTTTTAATGATACCATTTTGGTGCAGATATCGATCTTTTGATCGCTTGTTATTGCATTTTAATGCAATGTTGCGGTGACAAAAAAAGTAATTCTGGCGTTTTGACTTTTTTTCTCGCTTCGCCGTTTAGAGATCAGGTTAATCCTTTTTGTTATTGAGAGATTGGGGGATTCTGAATGCGGCAATACCAAATTTGTGTATGTTTGATTTTTTGTTATTGTTTTATTTTGAATGGGGCGAAAGGGGGTGATCTGAACAACAGTCTTTGTGGGAGACTAGAAGCTGGTACAACTTGATCGGCTTTGCTACATACAGGCGATGATCAGATCACCTGCATGTAGCAGAATACCTCACTTGCTATTAGCGCCAACCACCAGGTGGCGCTAACAGCTAGCCAGCACTGACAACCATAGAGGTCTCCAGGAGACGTCTGATTGTCATGCCAACCCATCAGTGACCCGCAATCATGTGATGGAGGTCACTGATAGGCGGGTTTTTGGCACGATTGCCAGAAGCGCATGTTAAATGCCGCTGTCAGAGTTTGACAGCGGCATTTAATGGGTTAATAGCCGCAGGTGGATTCCACCTGCCGCTGTCTCGGGCACATGTCAGCTGTTTAAAACAGCTGACATGTGCCGGGAAAGATGTGGGCTTACCACTGGAGCCCACATCAAAGGGAGAGTGTCCGATATCAGCGTAAATTTACGCCTGATGTCGCAAAGGGGTTAATCTGCAGCATGTCGGGTCTTTCAGTGTTTTTGCAGCGATTTTTCACCCATGAAAACAATGAAAAATTGCAAAAATACTCCAAAAAACGCTGCAAACAGATGTTTTTAAGGAGTAAAACTAACGTTATTAAACATGTACTGTATACAAAACACAATACTGTGTACACATGTAATCCGCATTAAAAAACGCTACAAAAAAGCTCAGCCAAGTTGCCACAAAAACACAGCAAAACCTGCGCTTCGAATGCAGCGTTTATACCACAGAGACAGCAGGTTTTGGTTGCAGAAAAAAAAGGTGTGTCTGAACATAGCCTAAGACTATTGTCTACAATAGCAAAATAAGCAGGTTTTCTCTTGAAGTGGTGGTCGTATCAAGAATCCAGCTCAGCGGAGGGAACAAGGAGGTAAATGAATTAGAAAAGCAGAACATGTTGCTTTCCTGAAACAAATACTTTGCATTATATCTGCAATTTATGATGTGAAATGAACTAGAAAATGATAATTCACAAGGAAGATGCATGGTATAGACTGAACGGCTTGGAAAGTAATAATCCCGCAGCTACAGCCCGAATGATCCTCTCTAGATCTCTCTGTTTATTACATGCGGAGCTCTGCACACAAGCCTCACTGTGCTCAGTCTACTGTGCCGCAAATTAAAATGATGCAACTACGCATGCTGCATTTATTTATTGAGATTTTTTTTTCTGTTCCTCGGAAAAGTTACACATTGATGGTTTACATCTTCTCCCGCCTAATTTATACTCTGCAGACAGTGCAGGTCTATTGTGCAGTCAGGAGAGGACGGTATGATTGATATCAGAGTCTCTTCTGTGCAAGTTAAACGCACACTGACTGTACGGGTCAGCTGTTCAGTCATCAAACTTCACAGCGGAGGAGGAAATTTACTGGGGACCTGGACGGAAAAATAGAATTATCTTATTGCTTGTGACATCATCTAGGTGAAAAGTTCTTAAAGGGAATGTTTCGACCATCAGCTCTAGCCACCGCCATCAGGGGCTTATCTACAGCATTCTGTAATGCTGTAGATAAGCCCCCGATGTCACCTGAAAGAGAAAAAAAACGAGTATATATTATACTCACCCAGGGGCGGTCCGCTGTCCAGTCCAGTCCAATGGGTGTTGCGATCCGGTCCGGCGCCTCCCATCTTCTAGCGAAGCCCTCCTCTTCTTAGCTTCCCGTCGCGGCGCAGGCGCACTGCTCTGCCCTGGTGCGGGCAGAGCAGAGTACTGCAGTATGCAGGCGCTGGACCTCTCTGACCTTTCCCGGCGCCTGCGCACTGCAGTACTCCGCTCTGCCCTCACCAGGGCAGAGCAGTGCGCCTGTGCCGCGACGGGAAGCTAAGAAGAGGAGGGCTTCGCTAGAAGATGGGAGGCGCTGGACCGTGACGCCTATCGGACTGGACCGGACGGCGGACCGCCCCTGGGTGAGTATAATATAACTTGTTTTTCTTCTCTTTCAGGTGACATCGGAGGCTTATCTACAGCATTACAGAATGCTGTAGATAAGCCCCTGATGGCGGTGGCTACAGCTGATGGTCGAAAAATGGGGTGACAGACTCCTTTAAACAATAAACTTACCTAGTCAATGTCTGTACTACGTATGTAGAAATAATATAGTACTATTTTTGTGGAATATGTACAATACCAAATATATTACATGGACAAAAGTAATGGTACACACCACTTAAGCACATAAGTGTCACAGGGTTACCTCGACAGTGTGGAGCCAGAAGACTGCAGCGTCTGATTGCTTCTACTCCAGCACTGAGAAGAAGCACTTCTCCTTAATTTTAAATGTGTTTATTTCTTTCAGCAGAACAGGGGTTAATCGGCCATGTTGGAAATCCCTGTGCTCACAGCTGTGCTCAGTTAGCCACTCCTTTTCCATTTTTAATCTGGGCTCTGTTACTAATCCTCGTCAGAGCTAGCATTTGCTGCATGGCTTACTGTGGGAGAGGAGTTGGTATGAGAAGGAGAGTTGAAGGAGTTATTAGTGACTGTTGGTTTCTATGCCTGGTAATTCCTTATCCTTCTCTATTTTGGTTTATCCCCTACCTTTACACCCCAGTGCATTCTTCTGTTATATGTGAATGACAATTTTGTATGCCTGGAGTTTTCTGTTAATCCTTTTTTGTGTTTCCTTGTTTGGCAGGTTGGTGTACTACAGTGCACAGAAGCGCCCCCTCTTCCCTGGGTGGGGGAAGAGAACAGATGAGAGATAACATAGGAGATAAGGCAAGGGCTGAGGCCCCGGTATTTTCGCCATCTGAAGTATCCCGGGGAGAAGGGTGAGCTAGGGCGCCCCTAGTGTTAGGGACAGGGAAGGGGTCCCTAGTCCCGGGTCCCCGACAGCTGTGTTGTGATAGTAAATCAGTTTTTAATTCAGTCCCATTAGCACAGGTGAATAATATCCAACCCATCTCCGTGCCGTCTGACTGCGATAACATTTGCGAGAGAATGGCTCCTTAAGACATTCAATATTCTCATATGAGTGCTTCCCATGGTTTTTGTGATAGTCTATGTGGCCATTGATTACTGATTTTTTGCAGACATGTCCGATTTTGATACAAGAGTCTGATCAAAGTGTGGTCCGATTTTCCCAGACTGTCAAAAAGGAGAAGGTAGAGGAACTTTTCTCCACTTCCGAGAAAAACTGATGACACTCAGACCACACGCTGATCAAAGTCTGATCAAAATAATCAGAGCATTTTTCTCATACATGAGAAAAGCAGACGTCTGAATGAGGCATAAAGATCTCTGATACCAGCGCAGTCCTGTAATAGGAGCAACCAGTGTAACAAGTCAGTTCGTGAAATTTCTTCACTCCTAAGTATTCAACGATTAATTGTGAATGGTGTTTTTGAGAAGTGGAAGCTTTTACAAACCATAACAATACCAAAAAGAGACATGCCACATTAAGTTACAGAGCGGGGTCACAAAATACAGAGGCGCATATTTCATATGTCACTAAATCTCTGCTGATTTCATAACTGAAGAGTCCAAACTCTGGACTTAAATGCTCTTAGGGTATGTGCACACGATCAGTAAACGCTGCGTACTTGTGCAGCATCCAACCCGCAGCATCTAGATGTTACAGCATTGTGGATGGCATTTTAAGAAATCCCATGCCCACTATGCATCCACAGACGGCTCACCCGCAGAGATGGATATGTGGTGCGTCTCTCCAGACCGCAGCATGTCAATTTCTCCCAAGACAAATTTCACCCATACAATGTATTGGATGCAGTGAATCACCATGGTTCAGTGAACACATGCGGATTTACCTGCGTTCAATAGACGGCAGCGAACATGCTCTACGTCCAGAACGCTGCCAGTTCCGGATTGTCTGCACATACCATTATTTGAGGGGTGTTCATTAAAGATTCCCCTGACCCACTTCCTGTGGACTGCGAGCAATGAAACTTGGCACAGTTATTAGTCCTTCTCTACATAGGTGCCACCTTGGGACACACGCTTCTCCCATCTCTTTAAGCAACTGTAAACACCTCGCTTGTAGAAGTCGACAAGTTGCTCCAAAAGTCCTCTGGAAAATGCTTGCCCTTCAAAAATAACTTCATTGTTGGAAAGAGGTGGAAGTCCGATGGTGCAAGGCTGGGTGAATAAGGGGGATGTGGTAGCATTTCAAAGCCACAGGAGCATGCTTCCATTTGGGCAACATGCGAGTTGTGAACTGGTGCATTGTCTTAGGCCTCATTCACACATCAGTATTTTTGATCAGTATTTCATCAGTATTTGTATGCCCAAACCAGGAGTGTCTCCAAAACACAGAACAGGTGTCAGTCTTTCAATTATAGTTTTTCTCTGTAAGGTCCACTCCTGGTTTTGGCATACAAACACTGATGAAAATTACTGACCAAATGCTGACATGTGAATGAGGCCTTATAGAAAGTGGACACCTTGGTGAGCATGCCACGTCTCTTGGTTTTAATAGCCTCTCACAATTTCCACAGCTGTGAAGCATAGTATGCCTCAGTGATCATGGTACCCTTTGCTAGGAAATCAATACTACTCCGTGCTGGTCCCAAAATACTGTGAGCATGACCTTGCGTGCCGAGGGTTGGGTTCGTGCCTTCTTTGGAGGCGGTGAGTCAAAATGCTTCCATTTCATTGACTGGACTTTAGTCTCAGGATCATAGTGAAGGACTCAGCTTTCATCCTGTGTGATCAGTCTGTTGAAAAAGTCCTCCTGGTTTTCATTGCACATTGTCAACTCGTTCCTGCTTCTGGAAAGGTGTGAGCAGCCGGGGAACCCATTGAGCGGATATCTTATGCATGTGAGGTTGGTCTCGGATGATTTTTTCCATGGACCCCACCCTAATCTTGACATTTTGGGCTAGGTGGCGAATGGTTATGTGGTGATTATCCAAAATGGCGACCTCCACTTGCTGAATGGTGTGTTCATCAATAGCAGAGTGGGGTCGCCCTGGAACTGGAGCTGTTTGCACCGAAGTCCGACCACATTTGAATGGATGATGCCAGTTCTTGACTACATCATATGATGTGGAATCATCGCCATAAACCTCTTTTATTTCATTGAACGTCTCCTTTGGTGTGCGGCCTTTCAAGTAAAGAACCTTGATGACTGCTCTTATTCCACTGGGTTCATTATCAAACCTCACACCACTTCAGCACTTGTAAAATCAAGACCTTTATCAGTTCTGAGTTGCATATTGGCATGTAACCTATAGAGACTTATTTCATTACACATGTGCAGTTTCAGCATCCTGTGATAAATAGAAGTGGGTCAGGGGAAATCTTTAATGAATGCCCCTCGTAGGTGTAATGTGAAGATGTCCCAGTACCTTTGTCCACATTGTGTTTATGAGCCTATTCTGGCACTTCTTATCTCTATCCTCCCGGTATTCTCTGGTCATTGTATCACTTTATCTTAGTGATATATGTGCGGTATTGTACAGTAGATACATTCAGGTATTATAGGTGACTTTAACCCTTACTTCTGGGATTTTATCTGCATACACTGTAGATTGATTTCTGCATTTAAAATAAACAGTAACAATGTCCAACAGTGATACAACTATAAATGGAATGCCATACCTTCTGTATACTAATACAGTCTAAATTTTCTTCTGCATTTTTTCCAGCGTGCCTCTTACACAAAAAGACTGATTGTGATCGAAAATCTATAGTATGAATGGACATAATGTGGCTTTAAAATAAACAGCTCTGGATAATTTTGTGGGCCAGGCCTAAATGTTTTGTCATCGTAGATTAAATAAGTCTAAAGTGTTGTTTTGGACTGTAAAAAACACCATAACTGTTTGTAATTTGGACAGGCATGTTTTTCATGTCGGGAGCCTATTTGAAAGTTTGGGGCAGCACGGTGGCTCAGTGGTTAGCACTACAGCCTTGCAGCACTGGAGTCCTAGGTTCGCATCCCACCAAGGACAACATCTGCAAGGAGTTTGTATGTTCTCCCCGTGTTTGCGTGGGTTTCCTCCGGGTACTCCGGTTTCCTCCCACATTCCAAAAACATACTGATAGGGAATCTAGATTGTGAGCCCCTTTGGGGACAGCGACAATAATGTGTGCAAACTGTAAAGCGCTGCAGAATATGTTAGCGCTATATAAAAATAAAGATTATTATTAAGTTTTCTATGAGGTCCAGCCTTCTGCCACTCCAGCCACTCACTAGACCCTTTCCCCATTTGTTTGTATGACTTAATGATAACAGCCGAGGGGGTTGCACGGATCCACCTCTGCCACCAGTTTGTCTATAATTCACAACTCCACCGCCTCCAATCGTCAAGGCATTTACTCTATTGACTCAGTGATGTATGAGGTCGTGGCTGCTTCCACTACCAGGTTGGTTATTGGGGAACACTCAGTGAGCATATGGTACATACACCTCCGATTGCAATGCATTATATATATATATATATATATATATATACATATACACCTTGGTACGGTCATTGCCAACTCCACAATAACAAAAAGGAACCGCCAGCTGCCACCACCAATCATTTATGCAGGCCGATTGAACACCTGTTAAAATAGCTTATGGCTTCAATAGTGCGGTTTACTGAACAAGAGGAGCAGAGCTATTGAATTTTATATATTTAATCCAAAAGGTAGGCAGTGTTTGTAAAAATTATTCAAAGATGATACAGAATGAGAGCAAAACAATACGGTATATACAATACATGACGTAAAAGCGATATCAAAAGAAAATTACTAAACCTGTGTCACGGAAATGGCTCAGATCAGCTGACATCAATCCCAGAGTTAAGTAATGGAGAGGCGTCTACAAACACCGACATTACTAACCCCATAAGTTTAAAGCAAAAAAACACACACATAACAAAGTCCTGTATTTGAACAAAGCACTCCAAGACCCTCTTTTACCCATTTATTACCTATAACAATTCAAATATTCCGAAGAGGTCTGCCGCAAATCCAACCCATGTCCCACAACAATCTCCAACTCTGCTACATCCAGATGGTGAGTTGAGCAGTGAATGATGCGACCGCTCACACTGACAGTAGGTGAGAACGCGCCTGCAGTGATGAGTAAAGACGTTAGTAAAGTGACCGGAGTTAATCGGCTATGAACTCTGGTAAGGTTACTGATGTCAGCGCTCACAGTAAGTAACAGTCGGGACACAGTCCTGGCCTCACAGGACAGCAGGTCAGCTCTCTCAAATTGGCACAGTCCTGCTGGATCCAGAATGGTTGAAAGCTATGGTTCAGTCACCAATGTTAGACTGCATTGGCTGCTGGTAACCTAGGCAAAGAGCAGAAAACAAAAGAAATAATCAAGTAAAACTGTCTATATAGGGAGTTGATTTCAATGAGATTCAATTTCAGTGAGATGGAAATATAGTAATATGCAATTACAGTCATATATCTTATTTTCTATGATGGGAAAAATCCATCATAACACATGTTATATAAAAGAGCTCATAAGGTAAACCCGAAATGAAGCTTCACTTAATTTATTCACAATCTGTAAGACACAGACTAAAGATATTAGAAGCTAAAGTCCCTTTCCTGTACAAATGCAGTTCTCACAGGATTGGTGTGAATATTACAGTAATTAGTATGCAAATAATTTCACAACTTTTAGTAAAGTACAGTATATTTCTGAAGCCCAAACTTTTGTCTTTTCACATATGTTCAGTTTGAAAGTCTAATGTACTGATTGTATTTTGAAGTTATGATATACAAGAAATATATATTATACAAAACTACTTTTACACAGGAGTTTACTAATGATTTTTTGTATAATTACCTATGAAGAAACCAGATTATATCTTAATTACCCAGACAACCATGTTTAGCAAACGAAGAAGAATTGACTTTTTATCTGTATGTTGGCTTTTGGATTTAAGAGACTCAGAAACAGAGAGACTGGGAGAGAGCGACACAGCCGTACATTCTGAAAAACACCCAATTGACGAGAGACAGGACTGCAGCCAGTTCATCATGGCACCATCACGAGGGACATGGATCTATCATTCTTTAGGAAACAACCTAAGGGTTTTCAGCTCCTGTTGGAAGGATACAGATCTGCTCCATTGACCATCTCTGAACCATGGATACGTTTGGAGAAAGCCAGGATTGGGACCCACTGGTCCCCTGGCTCCATTTAGATGTTCAGATAAGCCAGGTGGTGACTCTCATGTCAACTGGCTTTGGACTTTGTATGGACTCTGTGGACTGTCATGTCCCTACGCTTGTCGTTACCTCCTCTCTGTGTGTGTATCACAGGTGGGGTAGCCGACCCTGGGAGCTCTCACGTAACAGCTGCCATTATCCCGACGGGTCAGCGGAATGGTGAGACTCTGTAATGTGCACCATCTTGTGAAATTTTGCTTGGACTGTTCTATTGTTATCTGCCTGTTTTGTGGTTCAGTAAAGCATTGCCGCACTGTTATAACCTCACCCTGTGTTGTCTGAGTAGAGTTATGCCTAGCTAACAGGAGAGCGGCAATTAGGTGGGACAATCCCTGGACCATGCAGTTCTGGCTAGCGGACCCTGGGTGCCCACCGACCTTCCCCCCCCCGTTTCCCCACATTACCTAAATAATAAAACTTTTTTGTTACCATAAGAAAATTAACAAAACTGCATCAGTAGTGGCTTGGGAGTGTTGATTTGATATCCCTGTGTCCCACTTGGTAGTCGTTCACTTTTTCAACATAAAAATTATCCAAAACACATATTTAAGGCCACTGTTGCATTTCTGAAGAAGAATCGGGTGAAAGTGATAAACTGGTCAAGAATGTCTCCTGATCTGAACCCAACTGAACACCTATGGGGAATTCTAAGGGTATGTGCACACGTTGCAGATTGGTCTGCAGAATTTTCTGCACATAATCTGCATCGCAGAAACCGCAGGTCAAAATCCACGCAGTTTTTATCCTTTTTTTGTCCTTTTTATCTGCAGATTAACTGCAGTTTTTGTGCAGATTTCCCCTGCGTTTTGAGACCAGCGGATTCCTATAATGGAGCAGGTCTCAAAGCGCTGCAGATCTGCAAAAAAGAAGTGACATGCTGCAGTTTTAAATCAGCACCAAATCTGCACGGAAAAATCTGCAGCATGTGCACTGCGTTTTTTGATTTCCATTGACTAGAATGATACTGTACATAACTTGCAGTTCTGCTGCGGATCCGCAGGGCAAAATCCGCTGCAGATCTGCAACAGAATCTGCAACGTGTGCACATACCCTAAAGAGGCAAGCTGACCATCACTCTCCATCCAGCATCCAGGCTCTAAAAGAGGTCATTCTTGGAGAATTGGAGATAAGATTTTGCAATATGTCGCCAACTTGTTTTTAAAATGCATAGAGGACATGGTGCTGTCATTAAAAATCATGGCTTTAATATATAGTTTTATGTGGGATGTATCCATTTTTACATGCTTTTCACTCCTTATCTACGAACTAGTCATATTTATGTTCATCCCTCTGCCATAATGACAGTTCTGCTTCACGTCACTTGTCTTACCTATTGCATTATTCCTGTGTCCTGTTGTGTATAAATATGTGATTCTTCAGCTTTTGTTTTAGTCTTTGCCTGATGAAGAGACCTGCGTAGTCTCGAAAGCTTGCAATTTGTTACCATCTTTTCAGTTAGCCATTAAAAGGTATCAACCACTGAGGACTCTCAAGTCTAAATATTTTTTTACATCAACTAATTTGAGTAAAACTGAAGATTTTGTAATGAAAGTTAAATTGTTAACATTTAAAAAAATGTTGTATGTAACTCAGTCTTGTCAAAATTTTGAAAATTGTTCTTGTTCACATATGATAGTGATTAAAATCTTACGTTTCAAAGGGGATGTTCTCATTTATGCTGAGCACTATATGTATCACACAAACACACATATGTCTTCCATATAGTGTAGTTTTCTGGTATTTTGCATTCTAAGTTCTGAGTTTATTATCCAGACTCGCTGCTGTTAGAAGTTGAATTTATTTCACCTTAAAGGCACTGTCAAACTTAGCGATCTCACCAGCGATCACGACAACGACACGACCTGGCGAGATCGTTGGTGCGATCGCTATATGATCGCTAGTTAGCTTCCAAACACAAAGATCTCATCAGAGATCAGCGATCTGTATAATGACCTCTGCGGTCGTTGGGAAAACCTAGTCCCACCTGCGACACTGGTGAAGTCGTTCATAAAGGGTGTCACACTCAACGATTCAGGCTCACCAGCGGGACACCAACGACCAAAAAACGGCTCAGAACGTTCATAAGAGATCAGCGACATCGCATTGGGGGCCACATCTCTGCTACATGTCACACACAGCGACGTCGCTAACGAGATCGCTGCAGCGTCATAAAATCGCTGACGCTTTAACGATCTCGTAAGCGATCTCACTTAGTGTGACAGTACCTTAAGGCTCGTTAAGCCTTCCTGTATAAATCTTTTAAAGTCAATGTGGATTGAGTGGAGCCTCTGAAGTCAAACTTTACTACTTACAGAGTGAAGAACTGGGTGATTTGCTGATTTTTAATTGATATACTATTATTTAGAAGCTTATTCCAGAGTTTTGCTTGTAAAGATTATTTGTTTACATCCCTTAACAAAATAATAACTACATTTTACAGCCCCGACGCGCGTTTCGCGTAGGGATGCATCAGACACATGTTGGCAGGCAGCGCTATGGATAAACTGAGCATTTTCTGTGACCCTTGGTTTTTAAAATGCTTGAAATTAGTATTCATCTTCATATTTTTGCAATTAGTCTTGCTATACTCCATTTTTTACCTTGGGTCCCTTCAAATATTTTCCAATACTGTACTGTGCACGTTTGAGCAGATTTATACTTTTGACCCTGTGAGGTGTAGTTTACTCAGCTCTGTCTCTTGCTCCCTCCCTGTGATATAACCAATGGTTGTTTGTCCCTCACGCATGAGCCTTCCATGTACCTTGTCTCTTTAGCTGTTCATTATATGCGTTATATATTTGTAATTTACTTTTCAATAAAATTTTTGTTAATTTTTTATTATGATGGTTTGGACAATGACTCCGTGAGTTCTTGTAGGATTAATGTTGTCTTGGAGTGTCCATTTTTGGTCCTTTAGGTAGGCATATGGCCAGTTTGATCTACATATAGTATGCATCAGTGGATTTTTTTCTCAGTTTTGATAAAAATCTACCTGAATTTTTTCTGTACATGTATATACCCGAAAATCTTATCA
The DNA here is from genome assembly GCA_033576555.1 of Oophaga sylvatica. Classification (NCBI taxonomy): domain Eukaryota; kingdom Metazoa; phylum Chordata; class Amphibia; order Anura; family Dendrobatidae; genus Oophaga; species Oophaga sylvatica. The sequence continues at coordinate 579,523,032 of JARQOD010000002.1, forward strand.
TATTTGTGTTGAGTTTAAAGGGAACCTTTCAACACCAAATGACTGCTCAAACCAAGCACATGAACTTCTAGGGGACTAATAAAAACCTCTAATAAAATCACATCTTTAGTGTCCAAATCTTTTTCTACGTTGGCCAGAAGTATATATTTTTCATTAAAATATGCTAATGAAGTGTTCGATGTGCCCTTGGCATGGCCGAGCAGTTCAGTGCACCTTCTTAACTTCTTCAATTACTTGGACAAACCCTTCTCAGTCTGTAGGTTTCCCCATTTAAAATAGCAACCCTCACACTGACCTCTGGTGTCGGCGCCCTTCCAGAGGTCTCAGCACTGGGGACTCCCAGCAATCACGTAACAGCGTACCAACATCGCTGGGAAGGTGCCGGTACCAGAGGTCAGTATAAGTGTTGTTATTTTAAAAGGGGGAAACATAAGAATTGAGAAAGGGTTGTCTGAGTAGGGGACAACCTCCTTAAGGCCAAAGAAAGAGGAGGCAGAAACAGATATAAAACAAGTAGGTGGGAAAGTGCAGGAACTGCTCCATCACACCAAGAATGCACCGAGTGCCTCATTAGCATATTTGCATAAAATAACAATTTCAGGAAAACGCAGCAATGGATTTGTATAATAAAGGTAACATTTTTATTTGGGTTCTGTCCTGTACAAGGTGCTGTATTTGAACAATAATTTTGTGCTGACATACTCCCCTTTAAGAAAATATGCTACAATGAAGAAATGAAGAAATTGGTAGTATATAGATGTCTAAAGTAAAATTTCCTCTTTGGAAGACCTTTTGTTATTTACAGGGAATATGATACAGATATTCCCTAATATATATTTAATATTCCAAATAGTTTTAAAGAAGCACAAAAATTCATAATAAAACCTCTTAAGAAATGCGCTGTATTTCAGAAACACGCGAGCACTCATCTTGCAGCATATACTTTGGAATAAATCGCTTTTCCTAATGGACTCATGAGTGCCGTGTGCCGCTGTTTCTTTGTTTTGGAAATGCCTGCTTCAGTTTTGCCAATTTGCACTTCCTTTTGATAAAATAAAATTCCACTTTTGGCCGCAACTGAAATCAGCAGAAAATGTGGAGTTTGTAAATTATTTCCTTTTTCCCCACAATGAACATACAGCTATTAATCTTCTATCTACAGGATACATGAAACATGTTAGATCACTGAGGAGCCCATTGCTGGTACCCTCACAGTGGCTTAGGGCCCGCAGTTCCTCTTCATGGCACAACTCCAGTAAGAGAAATGGAAACTTTGAATTGAGCAGCAGTCGAGAATGATGCTACCTTCATGAGCCACTGACAATGAATGGAGCATGACTTGCGCTCAGTTGTCTAGTTTTTCATTGAGGAGTGATGAGGGGCATATGACCTCCATTCTAAAGATCAATGACTGTCCAAGCGATGGGGTCCCCAGCAAGCGGTGATTTATCTACAGTCTAGTGGATAATCCCTACGTGCCTACTGTAGGACATCTCTGTTCAATGGATCCTCCCCAATTGGCGCTTCTTCACTGATTGTGGAATTGTTTTTCCTTTTTCTTCTGCTCCCCTCCATTCCAAAGTTATGCCTCCAAGAAATGAAGATGCAAATTTTTCCTTCAATCAACTGGGCGTCTACCCCAGAGAGCCCCGCCACGGTTTGATCAGCCAGCATCATAGGAGGAGAAGCAACCCCCCACGAAGGAGTTCTGTACTACACGCCATCTGGTTGAAGGACAAATTTGCATTGTTATTTCATAACTTTGAAATGAAGGGACGCAGAAGAAAAAGAAAAAGTGTTCTGGAATCAGTGGAGCAGCTCCAATACAAGGAAAATCCTTTGAAAATTCTGCTTTAATTACTATCAATTTAAATAATAAGTTTATATTAGAAACTACTGTAGCTTCAAACACAATTTCCCAATATGTAAGAACATTGTTACTGAAGTGGATCTATACCAGTAACATGATAACATAGTTTACGACCTTGTAACGATGATAGGAAATAGATAGTGGGCAGGAAACAGGATATTGATACGTCGGTATCATCATTAGCTTTACATCGATAACCTTCAGCAATGTCGCCAAAGCTTGATATCACCTCCAGATCTGCGCGCTGCTCAGTGAAGGAAAACATTGTATTAAAATAGATAAGGGCATACGGATATTAGCTGTGTGCAGGGGACATTAATATTTCAATATTTGCTCATATCATAAAGTTGTGCTTCATGGGAGCTGTCATTTTTAAAACATAATGAAAGGGATTGTCTAATCATGGAAAACCCTTACGATATGAAAGATGCAGTGGTGATCAAACAGCTGATCTTGCCAGGAAAAGTTACTCATTTTCTGTGCAATGAAAACCAGGGAAAATTAATCTAAAATGCGTACATTTAAATACATGGGCAGACATAGGAGAACGGGGGCCCAGTTGGGACTCTAATCTGTAATGATCTGAACTTTGTTTGCGCGCGCATCTGTTCTCTGCTTAGTATGTGTTTTATGTGTTCTGGGTAGTTTTTTTTTCTTTACACACTCACTGCTGGATTTTTGTTTTCACCTCCCAAATAGATTTTCCTGTGAAGAAACAGGACATTGGGAGCCATCCCTACATCTGACTTTGCTTTTATATATTTCTCAACAACTTCTAGTTAAGTTTCTGCCAGAACCTACAGTATGGAAGGCAGAGACATTAACAGTGAGCCACAGGCTGCAGTCTTCTCTATGAGAGAATTTTCTCACCTAAAATCATTAATTGTATGCTTTTCTTTTATAGACTCTGTGTACTGGTATAATTATGATAATCAAATTTCTGTCACAAACTGTTTTCAATAATCATTACAAACTGGTAATAACATAGAAATATTTGTCATCCCGGTAATGAGGTGAACACTGTTTTTGCTGTTGAGTAGAAAAAAATGGCATAATTTATTTTCTGCATTTAACTAATTATAAAATTAATATAAATATAACCTTTTTATATATGTGTGGTAAAATAACGCAAAAAAGTTATGGCAATGAATTTTTAATGGTGAAAAAAAAATAACCTCTTCTGGTTGTCTGAATTGTAAACATTGTCATCGAAAACAGCTGTCTTCTTCATTTTTATGTGATCATACATGGTGCTTTTTATGTTCTTTTGAAAATATATTTGTTATTTTTACAAATCTTAGTAATGTGTATTTGGATAAGACTGAGCTTATATCATATATGTATACACAGGTACCGGGTGATGGGGGGCACACATTCTACACAAGACCCCTTGGCTGTCATTTTCTTCCCCGTTTAAGTGAATGGCATTTAATGTAATATATCGATGACACTGGTGCACCTGAGTAAGAGCTACTGGTTATTATTAACTTTTCAATTGGGCCTACTTATTTGAATTGCCACTGTAAAACATTAGGTATTAGCGTGAATGACTTCCCATACATGTGGACACACATATATTTACATATAATGATATTACATACACTAGTATTAAAGGCTTGTCTTTTATTATTGCATTGCATGTACTTTTACAAGTAAAAAAGATTTGGAAAAAAAATGTTTGTGCTTTAATGTTTTGCTTGTACAGTCATGGCCAAAAGTTTTGAGAATGACACAAATATTATATTTTCACATGATCTGCTGCCCTCTGGTTTTTATGTGTGTTTGACAGATGTTTTTATCACAGACAGAAATATAATTGCAAACATATGAGTAACAAAAGCTTATATTGACAGTTAGAATGAGTTAATGCAACAAGTCAATATTTGCAGTGTTGACCCTTCTTCTTCAGGACCTCTGCAATTCTCCCTGGCATGCTCTCAATCAACTTCTGGACCAAATCCTGTCTGATAGCAGTCCATTCTTGCACAATCAATGCTTTCATTTTGTCAGAATTTTTAGGTTTTTGTTTGTCCACCCGTCTCTTGATGATTGACCACAAGTTCTCAATGGGATTAAGATCTGGGGAGTTTCCAGGCCATGGACCCAAAATCTCTATGTTTTGTTCCCTGAGCCATTTAGTTATCACCTTTGCTTTATGGCAAGGTGCTCCATCATGCTGGAAAAGGCATTGTTGATCGCCAAACTGTTCTTGGAGGGTTGGGAGAAGTTGCTCTTGGAGGACATTCTGGTACCATTCTTTATTCATGGCTGTGTTTTTAGGCAAGACTGTGTGAGAGCCGATTCCCTTGGCTGAGAAGCAACCCCACACATGAATGGTGTGGGATGCTTAACAGTTGGCATGAGACAAGACTGGTGGTAGCGCTCACCTTGTCTTCTCCGAATGAGGCGTTTTCCTGATGTCCCAAACAATCGAAAAGGGGATTCATCAGAGAAAATAACTTTACCCCAGTCCTCAGCAGTCCACTGTCTGTACCTTTTGCTGAATATCAGTCTGTCCATGATGTTTTTTCTGGAGAGAAGTGGCTTCTTTGCTGCCCTCCTTGATACCAGGCCTTGCTCCAAGAGTCTCCGCCTCACAGTGCGTGCAGATGCACTCACACCTGTCTGCTGCCATTCCTGAGCAAGCTCTGCACTGCTGGTAGCCCGATTCCGCAGCTGAAACACTTTTAAGAGACGGTCCTGGCGCTTGCTGGTCTTTCTTGGGCGCCCTGGAGCCTTTTTGGCAACAATGTAACCTCTCTCCTTGAAGTTCTTGATGATGCGATAGATTGTTGACTGAGGTGCAATCTTTCTAGCTGCAATACTCTTCCCTGTTAGGCCATTTTTGTGCATTGCAACGATGACTGCACGTGTTTCTTTAGAGATAACCATGGTTAACAGAAGAGAAACAATAATGCCAAGCACCAGCCTCCTTTTAAAGTGTCCAGTGGTGTCATTCTTACTTAATCATGACAGATTGATCTCCAGCCATGTCCTCATCAACACCCACACCTGTGTTAATGGAGCAATCACTGAAAAGAGGTTAGCTGGTCCTTTTAAGGCAGGGCTGCAATGATGTTGAAATGTGTTTTGGGGGATAAAGTTCATTTTCTAGCCAAATATTGACTTTGCAAGTAATTGCTGTTAAGCTGATCACTCTTTATAACATTCTGGAGTATATGCAAATTGCCATTAGAAAAAGTGAAGCAGTAGACATTGTAAAAATTAATATTTGTGTCATTCTTAAAACTTTTGTCCATGACTGTAGAGCCTGCATGTAATACACTATAGAGAAGCCTGCTAGATCCTGGTTTATTCCATCAATTTATCTGACAACCGTCTGCAGATACTTTCTGACCTGTCCTAAAACTAAATCAAAGTTCAAATTGTAATTGATTTACATTTATCAGCATTTTCCTTTTTCCTTACATTTGATCTTAAATTAGCTTGACCAGAGGTCAGAGAATAGCTGCAGAGAGCTGTCAAGAGTCAGAAAGCTTGTTGCACAAAATGCAGACAGAATAAGATCAAACCTGCACTGCAGTGTATTATATGCAGGCTGCATATGCCTAATGCTAAAAACAAAGTTTAATTAAACCTGCAAAAGGTATACATAGTATTTAAAGTCAAAACACTGAAATAAGTTGCATACAGTTTAACATAATGTGTAGGAACTAGTGATAAGAGAACATGCTCCAAACAAACAGGCAATCCCTGCATGTGTTGCAGTTGTCTACCACAGCAAAACATGCAGCCACAGGGACTCGAATATATTATCCGAGCACACCCAAGATACTCGAATAACACTTTATCTGAGCACGTTCGCTTATCACTAGTAGGAACTGATAGGTCCTCTTTGAATTTCATTGAAGAAAATACAAAAATGCTTTAATACATTTTTACAAATCATTTTCAGTCTACATTTTGTAACAAAACAGCTGAAAGTACAAACTTATAAAAGCCAAATCATAGTAAACTGTGAAAGCCATGAATACATGGGTGATGCTAACATGTACATGAAGGTTAGAGTTGGAAGGGACCTCCAGCTCATCGTGTCCAACCCCCTGCTCTAAACCATCTCAGACAGATGTCTGTCCATCCTCTGTTTGAAGACTTCCATTGAAGGAGAACACACCACCTCTTGTGGCAGCCCGTTCCCTCTTGTTTCCATTTACAAATAAGAATAAGGATGATCCCTCTACACTGTGACATCCCTTCAGATATTTGTAGACAGCTGTTAAGTCTCCTCTTAGCCTTGTTTTTGCAAGCTAAACATTCCCAGATCCTTTAACCGTTCCTCGTGAACATACTTTTCAGTCCGCTCACCATCCTGGTAGCTCGTCTCTGAACTTGCTCCAGTTTTTCAATGTCTTTTTAAAATATGGTGCCCAGAACTGACACAGTATTCCAGATGAGGCCTGACAAAGGAGGAGTAGAGGGGGATAATTGCTTCACATGATCTAGAGTCTATGGTTCTCTAATACATCCTAGAACTGTGTTTGCCTTTTTTGCTGCTGCATCACACTGTTGACTCATGTGCAGTCTGTGATTTATTAGTACACCCAAGTCTTTTTCACACATGCTGTTGCTTAGTTCTATTCCTCCCATTCTGTAGATGTAATAATCATTTTTCTTGCCCAGATGTAGAATCTTGCATTTCTCCCTGTTAAATACCATTCTATAAGTCGCTGCCTATTGTTCAAGCTTATCTTGATCCTTCTGAATCCTTTCTCTGTCTTCTCTAGTACTTGCTAACCCTCCTAACTATGCAGCATTTGCAAATTTGATTAGTTTACCTTCAGTTTGCTTATTTAGATAATTTGTAAAAATGTTGACCAATACTGGGGCCAGGACAAAGTTTTGTGCTACTCAATTTGAAACAGTATTCCAATTGGATGTGCAACCATTTATCACCACTCATTGAGTACGATCACTAACTGTAGCCTTATCAATCCCATACTTGGTCATTTTTTTCAATAAGGATAGTATGAGATACTTTATCAAATGCTTTGCTGCAGTCGAGATATACTATATCTACAGCATTTCCACCATCCACCCAGTGAGTGATTCCATCATAGAAGGAAATTAGGTTAGTCTGGCATGACTTGTTTGCTACAAATTCATGCTGGCTCTGGTTGATTACTGTGTTCTTATCCAAGTACTTACATACATGCTGTTTAATAATTTGTTCAAAGATCTTTCCTGTTATAGAAGTAAGGCTCACTGGCCTGTAATTTCCTGGCTCCATCTTCTTTCCTTTTTTGAAGATAGGTACAACATTTGCACTTCTGCAATCTTCTGGGACTGGTGGTTCTGCAATTTCCTCTGCTAACTCTTTCTGTATACTAGGATGTAATTAATCTGGACCAGTAGATTTAAATTCATTTAAATTAGCTAAATGTCCCATCACCAGCTCTCCATTTATAGATAGTGTGGATTCTTTTATTCCTTTCATAGCACCATGAAGATCAATTGATGCTACAATTTCTTTCTTATAGAACACAAATGCAAAATTGGAATTTAAAAGTTTGGCCTTCTCAACATCACTTTTAACCATTTGACCCTTTTCATCCTGAAAAAATCCTATAGCATCTTTGACTTTTCTTTTGCTTTTGAAATACCCTCAAATCCTTTTTTATTGCTTTTGGTCTCTCTTGCAAGCCTCACTTCATTACTGGCTTTAGCTCTTCTAATGCTTGCCCTGCATTCTCCCTGCAGACAGCATTAATGTACATTTTTTTCCTTTTTAACAAATGTTTAAGTTATGTGTTCATCCATCCTGGTCTCTTTACATGCTTCCAATGCTTCCTTCTTTTCAGGATTGATGCTGATTGTGCAGTGAGAATTTCATTTAGCAAAATCTCCCATACTTCATGGACATTTATGTCCTTTCCACATTCAGCCATTGGACCTTTCCTACCCTCTTTCTGAGTCCATTAAAATCTGTCTTTCTGAAGACCAACCTTAAAGTTTTGAGTCCTCGCTGGTCTTTTTCCTCTTGTAATCCAAAATTTGAGGCTAACATGATCACTGCCTCCTAAATTCCCTGCCACCTTTATTTCCTCAACCATTTCCTCCCTGTTGGTAAGAATTAGGTCCAAGATTGCAGATAATTTTGTTCTCTCCTCTACCTTTTGAAAAATAAAGTTGTCAGCAAGAGAAGATAAGAATTTTCTGGACCCATTACTTTTGCCTGAGAGAGATTCCTTACAAATATCTGGATAGTTAAATCTTCTATGATCACTATGTTGTACTTTTTTTAAAACATAGACATCTGATGTAAAAGAGTTCATCCATATCTTCAATCTGTCCAGGTTGCCTACAGTAAACACCTACAATAGTGTCCTTTCTATGCTCTCCTGGTATTGTTACGCTGACAGTTTTTGCAGAGCTACCATTCTCTGAAGCTTGATCTCTTTGGAGATATAACTTTTTCTAACATACAATGCAACACCTCTTCCCCTCTTGTTAATCCTGTTTCTAATAAATAAGTTGTAGCCTTCAAAGTTTGTATTCCAAATATGTGTATCATCCCACCAAGTTTCTGTGATGCCTATGACATCATATCTCTCTTCTTTTGTTAGCAGCTTCTATTCTCGTTGTTTGTTTCCCATGCTCTGAGCATTTGTATAGACACATTTTAGTTTCTAGTCAGTTTCTCTTGCTGCACTATTTTCATTCAGAATTTGTTGTTTTTGTTCTTTATTTCTACTTCTAATAGCAGGATTCTCAAAAGAATTAATTAGCTGCATAGTTTTTTCTGGCCGTGTATTTGCATCCAATATTTTTCTAGTATAAAGCTCTCCTGATGAGTGTAGCACAGTGTTTTCCAATCTCTAGCAAATAGTCTATTATACAGCTAATTCACTCCATGATCAAGAAACCCAAAACGTTGCTCATGGCACCGCCGACGTAGCCAGATGTTCACCTGTAAACCTGTTCAATCTCCTTGGTCCATGTCCATCCCCTGGGAGGATGGATGAGAAGATGCCCTGCACTCCCAGTTTCTCCACTTTCTGGCCTAGGTCTTCAAAGTCTCTTCATATAGTCCCCAGGTCCTTTTTAGCTGTGTAATTTGTTCCTACATATATTAGCAGACGTGAGTGGTCATCTGTAGAACTGAAGAGTCTTGATACCCTATCAGAGACATCTTTGATTTGGGCATCTGTAAGACAGCACACTTCTCTTGAGGTAATGTCCAGTCGGCAGAGAGCGGCTTCCGTTCCTCTCAGGGAATCCCCAACGACAACCACTCTCCTTTTCTTCTTCACCACTGTGCTTCTTCTTCACCCTTCAAGAGGCTTCTGATTTCTTAATGGAGTGTTCTTTGTGGGCAAAGCACATTTTTGATGCACATCTTCATAGTTGTTCTGTGTGAGAGCCTGGTAGCCGTTCTTCAGCGGTATGGGTGCTCACTATCTCCTCACCCTCCTGCTTCTTTGGGTCACTTGCTTCCATTTCTCTTCTTATGCAGGTACATTGAAAGGTGCTTCTGTTCCAACATTCTGAATAGTTATTTCTACTCTGCAGGAACACTGAAAAGTTCTCTTCCAACATTCAGAAGAGATTCTTCTGTTCAGTCAAGGAAATCCTCATTTTCTTTGATGAGCTTCAGTGTAGATATTTTCTCCTGAAAACTTTGCTACTTTTCCTCTAACAAAGTGATAAGCTTGCATTTCTGACATATAAAGTTTGCCTTTTACGCTGACAAGTCTGTAAACGTATAGAACACATTTCAGCACACTATATGGGTAATCTCCTTCTCCATGTTGAACAAAAAGAATTTCTGTGGAATCGTCGTAATGATTTCCTTTAAGCAGCTCAATCCAGTTACACTCAAAGATGCTCAGACCCACAGCGACTCTTCACTCTTTCAGAATACACCAGGAATATACAAATTATCTCCCTTGAGCTTCAGTTCCTTTTTTTGACAATTTCCTTCAAGCAGCTCAATCCGGCTACACCCAAAGATCCCCAGACTCGCGGCAACTCTTTATTCTTCCCAGAAGGCACCAAGAATATGCAAATTATCTCCCATGAGCTTCAATTCTTGGTTTGATGATTTCCTTCAAGCAGCTCGATACGGCTACACCCAGGAGTCCCCAGATTCGTGATGACTCTTCACTCTTCCCAGAATGCACCTGGAATATGCAAATTATCTCCCTCGAGCTTCAATTCCTGGTTTTGTCAATATACTGGATTATTATTATTATGGTATTATTGAAGAAAAAGATGCATTTAGAAACTAGAGAAGCTAAGCCATGAAGGGGAAACCACATAAAATGACATAGCAGCGTTGCTGAGATCTTTATGTGTTGTGCATAAAAGTCTCCAATTCTCTGCTCACTCAGTATCCTCCTCCAGCATTAAAGAAGCCCTCCTCCTCCCATCAAAGTTTTTATCATCTTAATATATTGCAGTCATCATATTATATAGCACTGTGTACTTACAATTGCTCATTTTGCCTTTCTACCCAGCTAATTCTTCTCTTTTCTCTGCATGTAGAAACAAAAGTCTCTTTTTCCCTGGATTTATCATTCCAGTCTTCAATTGCTGACCCAGCTGCTCCCTACTCCCTCTGCCATGGAGTTTTTCAATGACTTATATAGGGAAAATTTACCTCCAGTTTCTACATAGAGCTTAAAATGATTCATCTAGTCAGTTTTTAATAATGTGTTGTCATAGAGATAATGGAAAAGAGAATAATTAACTGGGTAGAAGGGGAAAATGAGCAATTGTAAGTACACAGTGCTATGATGATTGAACTATATTGAGGATAAAAAATTTGATTGGAGTACTTTTTTAATATCAGCACAAAAATATGTATTGGGTTTTCATGGATGAACATCTGCAAGTTTTAAATCAACAAGCATAATGTCAATCATTAAAGTGGTGTAAAACTTACTGACGCTGGACTCTGGAGCAGTGGAAACATGGTGTGGGAATGAAGAATCACGATTCTCTATCAGGCATTCTAGTGGATATCAAAAAATATCTCCAAATCATAATTAATCATTCAGTAGTGGTATGAATTCCACCTTGTATATAGATTGCATAACAGCTGCGACTCATAGCCAATGAATGAATGAACGGAGAACCTGAGTCAATGCTGATATTAAAAGATAATGACTTATTAAATTCATTAAAAAATTTATAGAAAATTCATAGACACCCACCCTGAAGAAGGTGTACCGAAACGTACGTCGGGGATTCGGTCTCCTGCGCCGACTCCTGCAAGGCTATGACTGGTAAATATTGATTTGGCCCTTTATTTATGATTGTACTACCACATGTGGACTAGGACTTTGCATTTTTCTGTCGTATGACAATGGTTTGGACTCCCATGACTTAGTCTGCTCTGATCAATTTGATCACTTTGAAAGATCACAGCTCTTCTTTCTGTTTGGGGTTATACATCATTAGCAGCCAAAAACTGGGAAGTATTTTTATTACATTTACTCCATAATTGTCATAAGCCTTACTATTGTTTTTTTTATTTGTCCAGTGGAGTTAACTACATTTTGAGGCCCCCATTTTTTACCCCATATGCATCTATGTGGAAGCAGGATACTTATACTACTGTATAGGGTTTAAAGGTTACTCTATAATTCTCGCATACTTACTCTTATTGTGTCTGCTCATTTATATTTTGTGACTAGTGTTTCTCTTTTGCACAAATACGATTTTTCTATGAATTTTCTATAAATTTTTTAATGAATTTAATAAAAGTCATTATCTTTTAATATCAGCATTGACTCAGGTTCTCCGTTCATTCATTCTAGTGGATATGTCTGGGTTTGGTTATTGCCAGGAGAACATTACCTACCTGACTGCATTGTGCCAACTGTAAAGTTTGGTGAGGAAGGGATAATGCTGTGGGATTGTTTTACAAGTGTGCACAAAGCAAGATCCATAAAGACATATTTGGATAAGTTTAGGGTAGAAGAACATGACTGTCCACAGAGCGCTAATGCTGTGTCAAGTTACATGAAATGAAGAGGCTCCATATTTTAACAAGATGTCTCAGGTTCCTTGTGACTGTAGTGATTGCATGTACCTGGCGGTTGTCCGGTCAGTAAGTCTGCAGTCACTCTGTGTGACTTCAGACTTATGAATCCCTCCAGCACTGTGCGCTGCGGGATTCTCTGTTTTCTGAGCCGGAACCAGAGGGTATGTATGCGTTATAAATAATAATAATAATAATCTTTATTTATATAGCGCCAACATATTCCGCAGCGCTTTACAGTTTAACAGTTTCAACAGTTATACATACTCCTGGGCATAGCCCGTTTAGTGGGCATAGCATCGCTCTATAGACTTGTATGGAGGGAGGCCGCGCTATCTAGTTGGTGACGTCCACTGGATGGCCGCATCACTAGTCAGGGTGCGGCCTAACTCAATACAAGTGTATGGAGCAAGGCCACTGGACGGGCTCTGGCCGGGAGTATGCATAACACATACAGTACATACCCTCCGGTCCCAGCTCAGAAACCGATGAATCCCCTCAGTGTACAGTGCGTGCACTGGGGGGGGATTCATAAGTCTGCAGTCACACAGAATCACTACAGACTTACTGATTTGGACCAGACAACTACTTTCACCTGATTAAATCAAGTGAACAATATTTTGTATATTGGTCCAAGATTTATTCTACAGTTATAACGCACACATGTATAGTGTGTAATTGATCACAATCACTGTGTTACTAGGAAAGGTAATAATCATGTGGGCATTATATGGACTATGGGCAGCGGTATATATGGACAGAATGTGGCGATGGGGGCACAGATCATGGGCACAGCACGTCATTATGCGGTCACTATATGGTTTTACGTGGACATCTGGACATTGTAGTATGTGTCATAACAAAGTACACCACAAAATCTTCAATATTGCACATTTCTATGAATTTTGCCTTCAGTAATTCCACTGAAAATCCACATGTAAGACAAACAGGGATTTGTGAGGGGTAAAAACTTCTTTCCACCTTAATTCTTTGTCAAGCACATTTCTGCCCGACCCAGCTGATATAATGGTTTGTAAGGACATTGTGAGTCGACTCTGAGGCCACTTATTCACAGTACTGCGAAAGCCATTAAAGCCTTCATTATATGGTATACATCATGTAAGGGTTGGCATTAACTACTTACTAAAAGGCTCCTATTATGACTCCGTACAGAAACCTCTCTCTTCTGCGTATCAGAACTGCATGGTGGAGCAAAATACTATCTTTATCCAGCCTTGAGAGCTTGGTAAATGGCAGGGTATATTGATTTCTTTCCTTCCTTCAACAATGGGTTGCAGGAAAAAATCCTATATTTATTTTTAATTATCTTGGCCAATTAATTAGTTGATTTGCAATTCGTTTTTTTTCCCATAGCGCAGTCATTCCCCTGGTCTGTTTTTTTTCTTTACTTTTTTTTTTAGTGTTCTTTTTACTTGAGTTGAAGGAAAGCATTCAGCAAAAATTTCTACAGATTTGATTTAGCTCTTCTGAAATCAGATTTCACGCTTGGATCCAGGGTGTGAAGTGCCACATCCAGGATGTAGAGTTCCCGCTAATATGGAACTAATGGTAGATTTAGCAACAGACCCTTGCTGTAGCAGTGAGTGGCAGCAAATTGATATATATCCAGATGGGAGATCCTACAATGTTATCTTCCAAAATGAATAATTGATCTGTTGTGGGGATTTTGTGATTTGCATATAGCATACCTGTCTTTTCCCAGAAGAAAAAGCATGTCACGCTACTTATATGCAAGCTGTGCTTTCATCAACGCTCGTACCAGTAAGGAAGATTTGAATCAGAAGAAGAGATTATGGATTTTCTACATTTCGAGAACAGTCGCCGCTTTCTCCTTAAAGTCACTGTTGTGTGACAAGAGATTTTCTAGTAATGCAGCTGACTTGCCAAACGCTAATGTATCCCTCGCCAATGTATTGATAAAAACTAATTAGCCTCCTCTACAAGAAAAGGTGTTGTTGTGAAACACTTCATTGGCATCTCGCTTACTACAGAAGCATCAGCTTAAAATTTTATGCAAATCTATTATGCTTTTCAACTTCCGTAAAATACTGTGGACCTCCATAAACAGCTGAGCCCTCATATATATTGTAAGTATTACCATAATTACTACCTTTACAAGAAAAATATTTAGAATTGAGAGTCCTCAGTGGTTGATACCTTTAATGGCTAACTGAAAAGATGGTAACAAATTGCAAGCTTTCCAGACTACTCAGGTCTCTTCATCAGGCAAAGACTAATGCAAAATCTGAAGAATCACATATTTATATACAACACAGCACAGAAAGAAAGAAATAATGCAATAGACAAGACAAGTGACGTGAAGCAGAACTGTCATTATGGGAGAGTGATAAACAGTTGTAGCCATAAATATTGGAACAGTTCATAGATAAGGACTGTTCCAATATTTATGGCCACAACTGTCTATCACTCTCCCATAATGACAGTTCTGCTTCACGTCACTTGTCTTATCTATTGCATTATTTCTTTCTGTGCTGTGTTGTATATAAATATGTGATTCTTCAGATTTTGTATTAGTCTATGCCTGATGAAGAGACCTGAGTAGTCTCGAAAGCTTGCAATTTGTTACCATCTTTTCAGTTAGCCATTAAAAGGTATCAACCACTGAGGACTCTCAATTCCAAATTTTTTCTATCTACTGGCTAACACGGAACAAAGATATACAGCTCTGGTAAACATTAAGAGACCACTGCAAAATTTTCAGTTTGTCTGATTTTTCTCTTTATAGGTTTATTTTTAAGTAAAATGTAAATTGCTCTTTTATTCTATAAACTACTGACAACATGTCTTCGAATTTCCAAGCAATACATTTTGTATTTATTTTCAGAAAATGAGAAATGGTCAAAATAACAAAAAAATGCAGTGCTTGCAGACCTCAAATAATTTTAAGAAAACAAGTTCATAATCATTTAGAAACAACAATACTAATGTTTTAATTCAGAAAGAGTTCAGAAATCAATATTTTGCGGAATAACCATGATTTTTAATCACAGCTTTCATGCGTCTTGGCATGCTTTCCACCAGTCTTTCACACTGCTTTTGGGTGACCTTATACCACTCCTGGTACAAAAATGTAAGCAGTTCTTCTGTGTTTAATGGCTTGTGACTATCCATCTTCCTCTTGATTACATTCCAGAGGTTTTCAGTGGGGTTCAGGTCTGGAGATTGGGCTGGCCATGACAGGGATTTGATGTGGTGGTCCTTCATTCACACATTGATTGACCTAGTTGTGTGGCATGGCGCATTGTCCTGCTGGAAAAACCAGTCCTCAGAGTTGGGAACATTGCCTGAGCAGAAGGAATCAACTGCTTTTTCCAGGATAACCTTGTATGCGGCTTGATTCATACGTCCTTCGCAAAGATTAACCTGCCCAATTTCAGCTGAAGCATCCCCAGATCATCACCTATCCTCTACCAAATTTCACAGTGGGTGCAAGACACTGTGGCTTGTACGCCTCTACAGGTCTCCGTCTAACCATTAGATGACCAGGTGTTGGGCAAAGCTGAAAATTAGACTCATCAGAGAAGATTACCTTACTTTAGTCCTCTATGGTCCATGGTCCAATCCTTATAGTCTTTGGCAAACATCAGCCTGGCTCTCCTTTGATGAAAGGCTTTTTTTCTAGCTTTACATGACTTGAGTCCTGCCTCTAGGAGCCTGTTGCAAACTGTTCTTGCCGTGCACTTCACCCCAGCTGCCATTTGCTGTTCCTTTTGTAGGTCACTTGATGTCATCCTGTTGCTGAGTGACATTCGAATAATATAACGGTCATCCCGGTCAGTGGAGAGTCTTTCACCCTCTGCTGGTATATAGCTTTGTTGTCCTCAATGTCTGCTGCTTGACGTTGTTGTCATGGACTGCTGTCTTATAAATTTTAAGGATACAGGCAATATGATGCTCACTGTATCCCTTTGCTAGTAAAGACAGAATTGAGCCCTACTTTTCACGCAAGACTTTTCTTTTCAACTCCTTTGGCATGATTAAAAGTTATTTTTTCATTCCTATTACTTTTAGGATATTACTAGCACTTGTT
The DNA here is from genome assembly GCA_033576555.1 of Oophaga sylvatica. NCBI lineage: Eukaryota > Metazoa > Chordata > Amphibia > Anura > Dendrobatidae > Oophaga > Oophaga sylvatica. The sequence continues at coordinate 579,538,980 of JARQOD010000002.1, forward strand.
TTGCCATCCAGCTTGTCCTATCGCAGGAGGATTGTGAACACCACAGCAGTGGTTTTTATACTTTCCCTCATTAAATAAGATTTGGTTCAGGTGATCACCTAATCAGAAGCACATTAAGTAGAATGACGTGTACTCTGGGTGGAATTCAACTGACCCTGGAATGGAATGGCTGTCAGACATGTAGAGAAGCTGATTTTTATAAAACTGTGCAGTGGTCTCTTAATTTTTGCCAGAGCTGTATGTCTTTTCTGTACCTGTACAAGAGGCATCATTTTTAAAGTAGTTACCTGGGTGATATCAGTGTACAGTACAATACCTAGTTATTTCAGTAAATTAAAGCAGATCTGTCACCAAATTACACATGTATACAAACGACATACTATTAAGAAAGAGATCATTTAGACCACATGTGGCTGGTGCACTTACTTTGGAAATCCATGTGAAAATGGATGTAATCTTGAAAATAAAATGAACGTTATATAAGTGCGGGAGCTCATGAGTACTAGTGTATTTAGTCTCTAACCCAACCTGACTAGCAACTGCAGCTTGTACTGAGCAGTGTGAGTTAGTAACAGCTGCAGGGAGGAAGGACATTGAGGAGCTGTCACTCAGACTAGGAGGCAAGGAGGTTGAGGGTAAACTTTAGGTTAAGTGAAAAACTAAGTTGCACTTATTCTCATTGGCTGTTTCTTAAAAAAATTGTGGCAAAAATCCCCCAAAAAAAAGAAAAAGAAGAAATCTGGAAGGGTCAATATTAAACATCTATGGAAATTAACTGGGCATACACATATGATAAAAATTGTTGGTACCCCTTGTTTAATGACAGAAAAACCCACAATGGTCACAGAAATAACTTGAATCTGACAAAAGTAATAATAAATCTAAAATCTATGAAAATGAACAAATGAAAGTCAGACATTGCTTTTCAACCATGCTTCCACAGATTTTTTTTTTAACCCCTTTCTGTCATCGGACGTACTATCCCGTCCATGTGACCTGGGACTTAATTCCCAGGGACGGGGGGAGCGCAGCTGATCGCGGCCGGGTGTCAGCTGATTATCACAGCTGACACCAGTCACTATGTGCCAGGAGCGGTCACATGATCGCGGTGTACCGGGGCACAGGGGAGCATCGTGCAGGGAGGGGATGTGATCGGGCTATTCTGAGGCCTTCCTCCCTGCAGGACTCCGGATCAAGATGGCCTCCAGGTCCTGCAGGGAGGCGGCTTCCTCTTAATCAATGCTTTATCATCATACCGCCGAACAAAAAGTGGAATAACACGCGATCAAAAATAAATAAACATGGTACCGCTGAAAACGTCATCTTGTCCCGAAAAAAACGAGCCGCCATACAGCATCATCAGCGAAAAAATAAAAAAGTTATAGCTCGCAGAATAAAGCGATGCAAAAATAATTATTTTTTATATAAAATTGTTTTTATTGTATAAAAGCGCCAAAACATAGAAAAAAATGATATAAATGAGGTATCGCCATAATCGTACTGACCCGAAGAATAAAACTGCTTTATCAATTTTACCACACACGGAACGGTATAAACGCCCCCCCCAAAAGAAATTCATGAATTGCTGATTTTTGTTCATTCTAACCTCCCAAAAATCGAATTAAAAACGATCAAAAAATGTCACGTGCTCAAAAATGGTACCAATAAAAACGCCAACTCGTACCGCAAAAAAATAAGACCTCACATGGATCTGTGGGCCAAAATATGCAAAAATTATAGCTCTCAAAATGTAGTGATAGTAAATCAACCCCCTTTATCACCCCCTTAGTTAGGGAAAAATAATAAAATTAAAAAAATGTGTTTATTTCCATTTTCCCATTAGGGTTAGGGTTGCGGCTAAAGTTAGGGTTAGGGTTGAGGCTAAAGTTAGGGTTAGGGTTGGGATTAGGGTTAGGGGTGTGTTAGGGTTAGGTTTGTGGTTAGGGTTATGGTTGGGTTGGGACTAGGGTTAGGGGTGTGTTGGGGTTAGGGTTGGAGTTAGAATTGGGGTGTTTCCACTGTTTAGGCACATCAGGGGCTCTCCAAATGTGACATGGCGTCTGGTCTCAATTTCAGCCAATTCTGCGTTGAAAAGTCAAACGGTGCTCCTTCACTTCTGAGCTCTGCCATGCGCCCAAACAGTAGTTTACCCCCATATATAGGGTATCAGCGTACTCAGGACAAATTGCACAATAACTCTTGGGGTCCAATTTCTTATGTTACCCTTGGGAAAATTAAAAATTGGGGACAAAAATATCATTTTTGTAAAAAAAAAAAAAAAAAAAGATTTTTTTTGTTTTTACGGCTGTACATTAAACACTTCCATGAAGCACTTGGGATTTCATAGCACTCACCACACATCTAGATAAGTTCCTTGTGGGGTCTATTTTCCAAAATGGGGTCACTTGTGGGGGGTTTCCACTGTTTAGGCACATCACGGGCTCTCCAAATGCGACATGACGCCCGCAGACCATTCCATCAAAGTCTGCAATCCAAAACGTCATTACTTCCCTTCCGAACCCCGACGTGTGCCCATACAGTAGTTTTCTCCGACATATTGTTTATCAGCGTACTCAGGACAAATTGGACAACAACTTTTGGGGTCCAATTTCTCCTGTTACCCTTGTGAAAATAAAATATTGGGGTGAAAAAATCATTTTTGTACAAAAAAAACAAGATTTTTTATTTTTACCGCTGTACGTTATAAACTTCTGTGAAGCACTTCGGGGTTCAAAGTGCTCACCACACATCTAGATAAGTTCCTTGTGGGGTCTATTTTCCAAAATAGGGTCACTTGTGAGGGGTTTCCACTGTTTAGGCACATCAGAGGCTCTCCAAATGCGACATGACGCCCGCAGACCATTCCATCAAAGTCTGCAATCAAAAACGTCACTACTTCCCTTCCGAGCCCCGACGTGTGCCCATACAGTAGTTTTCTCCCACATATGGGGTATCAGCGTACTCAGGACAAATTGGACAACAACTTTTGGGGTCCAATTTCTCCTGTTACCCTTCAGAAAATAAAAAGTTGGGGACTAAAAGATCATGTTTGTGGAAAAAATATGATTTTTTTTATTTTCATGCTCAGGCGTTATAAACTTTAGTGAAACACCTGGGTGTTCAAAGTTCTCACCACACATCTAGAAAAGTTCCTTGAGGGGTCTAGTTTCCAAAATGGTGTCATTTGTGGGGGGTTTCCACTGTTTAGGCAGATCAGGAGCTCTCCAAACACGACATGACGTCCAGACAATTCTGCGTTGAAAAAGTCAAACGGCGCTCCTTCCCTTCCAAGCTCTGCCATGCACCCAAACAGTGGTTTACCCCCACATATGGGGTATCAGCGTACTCACAACAAATTGCACAATAACTTTTGTAGTCTTGTTACCCTTGGGAAAATAAAAATTGGGGTGAAAAGATCATTTTTGTGGAAAAAATATGATTTTTTTAATTTTACGGCTCTACGTTATAAACTTGTGTGATGCACTTGGGGGTTCAAATTGCTCACCACAGATCTAGATAAGTTCCTTATGGGGGCTAGTTTCCAAAATGGGGTCACTTGTGGGGGATTAGGGTTAGGGGTGTGTTGGGGTTAGGGTTGGAGTTAGAATTGGGGGTTTCCACTATTTAGGCACATCAGGGGCTCTCCAAATGCAACATGGCGTCCAATCTCAATTCCAGCCAATTTTGGTTGGAAAAAGTCAAATGGTGCTCCTTCCATTTGGAGCTCTGCCGTGCACCCAAACAGTGGTTCCCCCCCACATATGGGGTATCAGCGTACTCAGGACAAATTGGACAACAACTTTTGTGGTTCAATTTCTCCTGTTACCTTTGGAAAAATAAAAAATTGGTGACTAAGGCTACTTTCACACTTGCGTTTTTTAGCGCTGCGTATCGAGCGCACATGAAACGCATGAAAAATCCACGTGCAAACGCGTGTAATCGCTGCGATATTTTGCAGTCGAATAGTGCGCATTGCTTTTAAAAAACGCAGCGTTTGTAAGCGATTGTATGCGATTTAAAGCGTTTTTGTATGCGTTTGCGTTTTTTCTGTGAAAAACACATGATGAAAATCCTTGAAAAATTCTTGCAACAGAACCCACCAATGGGACACCAGTGGGTGTGTCTTATTTAAAATCTTTATATAGAGCCTGTTCACAGCACTTTTTTACATTTGCTTGCATTTGCCTTGGTGAACATGGATCAGCTTATGCAGAATTTCTTCTTCAGAATATATCTTCAGAATATATCTGCCAGTAAACCCATCAGTGGCCTCAGGAACAACACTGAGTGCAGCATAAAAACAAACACTAGAATGCAGAACACATTGCAATAGCATACACAGGGCAGTCAGTGTTGAACCATAGGGCACTGTTGGGTTTACTGGCAGAATATATCTGCCAGTAAACCCATCAGTGGCCTCAGGAACAACACTGAGTGCAGCATAAAAACAAACACTAGAATGCATAACACATTGCAATAGCATACACAGGGCAGTCAGTGTTGAACCATAGGGCACTGTTGGGTTTACTGGCAGAATATATCTGCCAGTAAACCCATCAGTGGCCTCAGGAACAACACTGAGTGCAGCATAAAAACAAACACTAGAATGCATAACACATTGCAATAGCATACACAGGGCAGTCAGTGTTGAACCATAGGGCACTGTTGGGTTACGGCAGAATATATCTGCCAGTAAACCCATCAGTGGCCTCAGGAACAACAGTGGGTGCAGCATAAAAACAAACACTAGAATGCATAACACATTGCAATAGCATACACAGGGCAGTCAGTGTTGAACCATAGGGCACTGTTGGGTTTACTGGCAGAATATATCTGCCAGTAAACCCATCAGTGGCCTCAGGAACAACACTGAGTGCAGCATTACAGAGAATGAAAATACTTACTAAACGCCTTTTTGAGGTTTGGAGAGGCGCTGTCCCAGCCATCCATCAACGCTGCGGCCACCTCGTTCCATAGCCGCCGGGTCACCACATTGTCCTTGTACTGCGGATCACGGCTGTCCCACAACGGGACACGCTCATGGACATGGCAGATGAGGGCCTCATTATCCACATACAGGTCGTCGTCCCGTTGTGGAACCTAGAAGAAACAAAATAAAAATTACAATCTTGTATATTTTTTACAAATAAAAGAACAATAGGAGTAGAAAAGAAATAGACATTCAAAGGCTATATACTTACATTCCGTCTCGCCACCGGACTTGACTCGGCTGCGACTGCTCCTGCTGAGACTCCTCAATGGCCGTGTCCGACGATGATGTCTGAAAAAGAAACACAAATTTTAGCCATTTGTAGATTCAGCAGCTATACTTACCCAAAGGCAGGAAGATACTCACATCATGCTCTGCTTCGGCCAGTTCTTGCCGGGATGGTGAATATTCTGATCCAGAAGACATGCTGCAAAAAAAAATAAAAAATTACATGAGCACATATTACATTATAAGGACAGCCTGTCATTTGTTTAAAGAATACTCACATTCTTGCACTTTGGATCGCTCTTGAGTCCAGGCACAGTGTCTCCAGGCAATATCCAGGCTGTTGTGGTCCAAGATGGATCGTCCAGTGTCCAGCTCCAGTCTCCAGGCAGTGTAGTTTGGTGCATGCTGTTTGCAGGCCTTTTTATAGGGATCCAGGCTGTATCTTCAGGTCTTATCAGCATGCAGTCTCCAGGCAGTCTGTGTAGGGGTCTGTGTGGCACTGACACCTTCCTTTAATCTATACTACTTTTATCTAGACTCCTCACAAACAATGTATCTTGTCTAGGGGGTCATTGGACAAGTGTCTAGACAATGTTTACTAAAAAATCGCTTGCGCGCACAAGCGCTGACAATCGCAAAGGCACGCGCACGCCAGCGCCCACATAGACGCCAATGTTATTTTTTTGCGCATAGCGTGCGCACACGTGCGCATGCGCATTTTTAAATAGGTGTGCCGGAAAAAAAAATGCAACATGTAGCGTCTAGCGCGTCTGGGCGCACACCTGGAAAATGCGCAGCGCACGCCAAACGCTAATGAGCGCAAGACACTGCGCCCGCCATGTTAATGATAGGGGAACATTGCGCATGCGACCAATAGCGCACGATGCGCAGCGCTAAAAAACGCAAGTGTGAAAGTAGCCTTAAAGATAATTTTTGTGGGAAAAAAATAGGATTTTTTATTTTCATGCCCGGGCATTATAAACTTGTGTGAAGCACTTCAAAGTGCTCACCACAGATCTAGATAAGTTCCTTACGGGTCTAGTTTCCAAAATGGGGTTACTTGTGGGGAGGTTTCCACTGTTTAGGCTCATCTGGGGCACTGCAAACGGAGCATGACCCCCATCAATGTCTGCATTCCAAAACTTTATTACTTCCTTTCCAAGCCCTGCCGTGCGCCCAAACAGTTCCCCCCCACTTATAGGGTATCAGCGTACTCAGGCCAAATTGGACAACAACTTTTGGGGTCCAATTTCCTTTGGAAAAATCAAAAATTTGGGGCTAAAAAATCATTTTTGTGGAAAATTGATTTGTTTTTCTTTCACACCCAGGCATTATAAACTGTTGTGAGTGGGCTTGGGATGAGTTCTGAGCAGAGGCTCCCTCTGGTGGTTACAAGCGGTGCTGGTCTGTCCAGTGAAGATTGTGAAGATTGTGAGGATTGGGAATCAGGTGTTACTGACTGGTCTTATATAAGGGAGTCACCTTCCCATCAGGGTTGCCGGTGATCAATTGTTCTGGTCTGAATCCTTGACTCCTGTTTCCTTTGTAGTCTGCTGTGTCGTGTCTGCATCTCCTGCTAACAGATAAGACATTTTCTTCTTTTTGTTTTTGTGCTTGATTTTTGCATTTTGTCCTGCACTTCTGTGGGGGCCTTCAGGGTCCCCTCCGGGGGCTTTTGCCCTCTCAGTTTAGTTCAGCCACTGATGTTTGTACCTTTGCTTTTTCCAGTTTTTTCAGTGGCTGCTGTTTTGATTTTGTTACACCAGAGAACTAATTTAGGTGGTAGAGGTCGTGTGATCTCAGGTGTTTTTGAAATTAGTAGAGTTGGTGCTTTTCAGGGTTTTCTGGGATTGCAGTAAGTACCCTTCCTATCCTTTTCTATTTAGTTAGTTGGGCCCCAACGTTTGCTCATACTATTTTCTGTCTGTGTCTGTATTTCTTCTTGTCTAACCGCCATTACATGTTTGGGGGCTTTCTATTATCTTTGGGGTTCTGCAGATAGCTTTCCTATTTCTATCTTTAGGTGTAGTTAGTTTCTCAGGCTGTGACGAGGCGTCTAGGACCAACGTAGGAACGCTCCACGGCTGCCTCTAGTTGTTGTGGTTAGTCAGGGTACTGCAATCTCATAGATTCCAACTGCTCTGGTGTATTGCCTTTTTTGCCTGCACTCCTCAGCTACCGAAACATAACAGTATCACCGGCCTAAAATTTAAAATTGTATGGTACTCACAGAAGGGAAAAAATTTGTGAAAGAAAAAACGGTTGTCAGAGTTGTCAGAGATATTTTTCTGTTTGTTGCATTTTTTTTTTTCCCTCTGTATCTCTGGGTGCTGGGGAGGATTTTTTTCTCTCAATGGAGTTTGCACAGTTGTCTGGCCGTGTGGATCAGCTTGCCACTGAGGTTCAGAGTATTGCTGCATATCTTGCTGGGTTGCCTGTTGTGGAACCTAGGATTCCCATGCCAGATTTGTTTTTAGGGGATCGAGCTAACTTTCAGAATTTCAAAAATAATTGTAAATTGTTTTTTGCCTTAAAATCTAAGTCCTCAGGGAACGCAGCGCAGTAGGTTCAAATTGTCATCTCTCTCATGCGCGGCGATCCTCAGGATTGGGCTTTTTCCCTGACACCTGGGGATCCTGTTTTGAGTGATGTTGATGCATTTTTTCAGGCTTTGGGGTTATTGTACGATGAGCCTAATGTCACTGATCAAGCTGAAAAAGCCTTGTTGGCATTAAATCAGGGCTTGATGACGCTGAGTTATACTGTCAGAGATTCCGTAGGTGGGCAGTCCTGACCAAGTGGAATGACGACGCATTGGCGGCCCTTTTTCGGAAGGGTCTGTCAGATAATGTAAAGGATGTTATGGTGGGATTCCCTGTCCCCTCTGGTCTCAATGATTCTATGTCATTAGCAATTCAAATTGACAGACGTTTGCGTGAGCGGAGAAGTATGCGTGGAATATTGTTGCCTTGTGAACCTGCTTCTGAATCCATGCAGTGTGATAGAGTGGTGTCTGGGGCACAGCGTCATGAGTTTCGAAAGCACAATGGGTTATGTTTCTACTGTGGTGATGCCTCTCATGCTATTTCAGTCTGCCCTAAGCGGGGAAGACGTTTTGCATGCTCAGTTGTCTTGGGTATGTTCAGACTAAGTTTTTATTAACTGTCACTCTGATATGCTCTCTGTCCTCATTTTCTGCTCAGGCTTTCGTTGATTCTGGAGCAGCTATTAACCTGATGGATTATGATTTTGCTAAACGTTGTGGGTTTCCCTTGATACCCCTACAGAAGTCTATTCCCCTACTGGGGATCGATTCTACCCCTTTGGCTGAGAATAAACCTCAGTTCTCTACTCAGGTGATAATGAGGGTTGAACCTGATCATCAAGAGTGGTGCAAATTTTTGGTTCTGTATAATCTGCATGATATTATCGTACTGGGTTTCCCTTGGTTACAGTCTCATAATCCTGTTTTGGATTGGAAATCTGTGTCTGTAACCAGTTGGGGCTGCCAATGTGTTAATACCAACACTCTTGTTTTTTCTGCCTCCCCCCAGGCTCAGGATGTTCCTGACTTTTTGATTGATTTTTCTGATGTATTTAGCGAAAGTAAATCTGCATCCTTGCCTCCCCATAGGAGCTATGACTGCTCTATTGAATTAGTGCCTGGTAGTAAATTCCCTAAAGGTCGCCTTTTTAACTTGTCTGTACCTGAACATGACGCTATGCGGTCTTATATCAAGGAGTCATTGGAGAAGGGTCATATCAGACCATCCTCTTCACCCTTAGGTGCCGGTTTTTTTCTTTGTGGCCAAAAAGGATGGTTCATTAAGGCCGTGTATTGATTATCGTCTTTTGAACAATATTACTGTGAAATATCAATACCCTTACCCTTGATTTCTGACCTGTTTTCCAGGGTGAAAAACGCTACTTGGTTTACCAAGCTTGACCTCAGGGGGGCATATAACCTTATTCGCATTAAGCACGGGGATGAATGGAAGACGGCATTCAATACCCCGGAGGGGCATTTTGAGTACCTTGTGATGCCCTTTGGGCTCACTAATGCTCCTTCTGTCTTCCAGTCCTTCATGAATGACATTTTCAGGGATTTTGTGGATAAATTTCTGATTGTTTATTTGGATGATATCTTGATTTTTTCTAATGACTGGGACTCTCATGTGAAACATGTTCGAACTGTATTCCAGATTTTGAGAGAGAATGCTCTGTATGTGAAGGATCAAAGTGTCTTTTTGGCGTACAGAGGATCTCATTTCTGGGATTCATTTTGTCCCCATCTGTTATTGAAATGGACCCGGTCAAGGTTCAGGCTATCTGTGATTGGGTCCAACCTACTTCATTAAAGGCTCTTCAAAGATTTTTGGGTTTTGCCAATTTTTATCGTAAATTTATTGGTAATTTCTCGGTTATTGTTAAACCATTAACTGATTTGACCAAAAAGGGTTCTGATGTGGTGAATTGGCCTCCTGAGGCAGTCTCTGCATTTCAGGAACTTAAGCAGAGATTCACTTCTGCTCCTGTTCTACGGCAGCCTGATGTTTCTCTGCCATTTCAGGTGGAGGTTGATGCCTCTGAAATTGGGGCAGGTGCCGTTTTGTCCCAAAAAGATCCAGAGACCTCTAAAAGTAACCCTTGTGCCTTTTTCTCTCGAAAATTTTCTCCTACTCAACTTTTAACCCTTTTAATTTCCTAACAAAAAAAATTTTGGTTCCAAAATTGTGCTGATGTAAAGTAGACATGTGGGAAATGTTATTTGTTAACTATTTTGTGTGACATATTTCTCTGTTTTAAGGGAATAAAAATTAAAAATTTGAAAATTGCAAAATTTTCAAAATTTTCGCCATATTTGCGTTTTTTTCAAAAATAACCGCAAGTTATATCAAAGAAATTTTACCACTAACGTGAAGTACAATATGTCACGAGAAAACATTCTCAGAATCGCAAAGATCCGTTGAAGCATTCCAGAGTTATAACCTCATAAAGAGACAGTGGTCAGAATTGTAAAAATTGGCCCGGTCAATAACGTGCAAACCACCCTTGGGGTTAAGGGGTTACAAAGAAAATGATAAGAAAGAAATGATAGACAAACATGTTAATGGTAAAAGGTGTAAGACCATCTCCAAGCAGCTTGATGTTCCTGTGACTACAGTTGCACATATTATTGAGAAATTTAAGCTCCATGGGACTGTTGCCAACCTCCCTGGATGTGGCTGCAGGAGGAAAATTGATGACAAATCAAAGAGATGGATTGTACGAATGGTAACAAAAGAGCCTAGAAAAACTTCTAAACAGATTAAAGATGAACTTCAAGCTCAAGGAACATCAGTGTCAGAATGCACCATCCGTCGTTGTATGAGCCAAAGAGGATTTAATGGGAGACGACCAAGGAAGACTCCATTGTTGAAAAAAAAGCCAGACTGGAATTTGCCAAACTACATGTTGACAAGCCACAAAGCTTCTGGGAGAATGTCCTATGGACAGATGAGACAAAAATTGAACTTTTTGGCAAAGCACATCAGCTCTATGTTCACTGATGGAAAAATGAACCATATCGAGAAAAGAACACTGTCCCTACTGTGAAACATGGAGGAGGCTCTGTTATATTCTGGGGCTGATTTGCTGCATCTGGCACAGGGTGTTTAGAATCTGTGCAGGGTACAATGAAATCTTAAGACTATCAAGGGATTCTAGAGAGAAATGTGCTGCCCAGTGTCAGAAAGCTTGGTCTCAGTCGCAGGTCATGGGTCTTGCAACAGGATAATGACCCAAAACACACAGCTAAAAGCACCCAAGAATGGCTAAGAGGAAAATATTGGACTATTCTGAAGTGGCCTTCTATGAGCCCTGACCTAAATCCTATTGAGCATCTTTGGAAAGAGCTGAAACATGCCGTCTGAAAAAGGCAACCTTCAAACAGGAGACAACTGGAGCAGTTTGCTCTTGAGGAGTGGGCCAAAATACCTGTAGAGAGGTGCAGAAGTCTCACTGACAGTTACAGGAATCGTTTGATTGAAGTGATTGCCTCAAAAGGTTGTGCAACAAAATATTAAGCTAAGGGTACTGTATTTCTGTCCAGGGCTATTTCATGAGTTTTATTTTTTTTTTAATTTTGTGGAAGCATGGTTGAAAAGCAATGTCTGACTTTCATTTGTTTATTTTCATAGATTTTTTATTTATTATTACTTTTGTCAGATTCAAGTTATTTCTGTGACCATTGTGGGTTTTTCTGTCATTAAACTAGAGGTACCAACAATTTTGACCACATGTGTATGATTACCGTAAGTTACGGTACTTACTTCCTCTTGTTATATAAATAACCAACCGATAGTGATGGGATAAAATTCTATAATAAAAACATGTTTTTTTAGGTGTAAAATTCAATAATTTCACATTAAATTGAGAATTTGATTTTGTGTTACATAGTAGTAGGTCCGTTTACATGGCAAGATTGGTGGCGCTAAATGACTGCTGATCGGTAACATTTAATGGCTGTTGGACGTTTAATATCCTGTTTGCACAAGCTGAATGCAGTAAGCGATGTGCACTGAGCAATCTGTAATACTTCTCTAATAGATCGCTCAGTGCGCACTGGCTGCCATTGTTCTCTGGAGCACAGGTACTGTTTCCACAGTCCGATGACCATCTTTCGCTCGTTCATTTGGGGATTAGCAGTCTGTTTACCTTGAGAAGATTATTGGGAAACAAGCATTTTTAAGAAAGCTCATTGCATGATAATCTTTCAGTGTAACTGGAGCTTAAGGACACTCTTATTTGACTAGAGAAATAGTAACGACCAATTGAAAACTTATTCAGATATTTCTAGGAGGAACAACGCAATAAAAAGTTTTAAGAAATGTTCCAGAATTATTATTTCATTAACAATTCACTTATTTAAGAAATCAGAACTTAAAGCACCATTCCAACATTTTTTTAAAAAATTTTACCGCTGGAGTGCTGCCACTGATCTAATTACAATGCATATAGTATTATACTCACCAGTCGCCATGTTCATCTGTTATTGGCGCCGCTTCGGGCGGTCTTCTGCAGGTTGTGAGCTGCCGGGTCACTCCAGTGCTTGCTTGGCGATCCGGAAGGCACAACTCAATGTAAGTCTATGACAGCCAGAACAAGGCCAGAATGGAGCTCTCATAGACTTATACCCAGAGCTTGTGACCATTACCTCTCATTTCCAGTCAGTCAGAAGTTGCGATCACAAGATGGCAAATCATGACCGGAATGTCTCCAAGAAGAGCTGAAGATGGGAGCAGGTAAGTATTGTACTAGGGTCAAGGACCTTAGATTAGTAGCACCACTCCAGAGCCGAAATAAAAAAATGTTAGAGTGGTGCTTTAAAAAAAAAGAAAATCTCAGTTACCTATTTAGATGCCCCTGATTTGGTTCACATGCAACAGAGCAAATCAGTTCCTTTATGTTGGAAACTTCTTTCTTTTTTGTCAACAAAAACATTCAAGAATTATTAATGATTTGTACATATGACAGTCTAGCAAATATTAAGCTTGTGAGTAAATAATGAATTTCCTTGGTATGTACTGTACATTTCCATTGTGTAATTAAATATCTTCTATATTAATGTCTCAGCATAATGTTCTTAGCCGCTCAGGGAATATTTTTAATCTGACATGTTAGTTTTCACTTGTGTTTCCATTCTAATATGTTACCGGCATCTACAATATTATCGCAATCCCAATATTCCCTTGTGTCATGCTTTATTATTTACCATGGTCATTCTTATCCATTTAATAATTTATTCTCCAGAATGTGACACACACACACATATATATATATATATATATATATACACACAGTATTATATATACACATACCTTATATACTCGAGTATAAGCCGACCCGAGTATAAGCCGATACCCCTAATTTTACCACAAAAAACTGGGAAAACTTATCGACTCGAGTATAAGCCTAGGGTTCCACATGCCCCAGATTATGCCCCATATGTTCCACAGATTATGCCCCATATGCTCCATAGATTATGCTCCATATGTTCCAGAGATTATGCCCCATATGCTCCATAGTTTATGCCCCATATGTTCCACAGATTATGCCCCATATGCTCCATAGATTATGCCCCATATGTTCCACAGATTATGCCCCATATGCTCCATAGATTATGCCCCATATTATAGGTGCCTTATGCTGCCGCAGCTAAAAAATATAAAAAATGACATACTCACCTCTCGTCGCTGGTGCCAGTGTCCTGAGCAGGCGGGGACACCGGCACGCTATGGGGGACAGGTGCCGGTGTCACCGCTGGCTCTGGGCCCGGCACCTGCAATATTCACCTGTCCCTGTTGTTCCACCGCTGAGCACCGCTGTCTTCCGGGTCCTCCAGCAGTGAATGGTCAGGCAGAGGGCGCGGTGCGCACTAAACACGTCATCGCGCCCTCTGACCTGAACATTCACAGCTAGAGGACGCGAGTACACAGCGGCGAGCAGCGGTGGAACGGGGACAGGTAAATATGGAATATACTCACCCTCTCCTGGAGCTGTCTCTGCAGCCCCTGCTCTTCTCCCACGGTCTCTGGCGCTATGCCTAACTTCAGCGGTCACTTGGTACCGCTCATTAAAGTCATGAATATGTGCATATTCATGACTTTAATGAGCGGTACCACTGATGGCTGAACACAGGCGCCGGAGACCGTGGAGAAGAGCAGGGGCTGCAGAGACCACGCCAGGTGGGGGTGAGTATATAGGACAGCTGCGCTCCCCCTCCTCCGCCGACCCCCCGGTATCGCACTTGTTGTTCTTCCAGGTTTTCATGTGGGATGGATCTGCAGTGCAGTTGAATCCATCTCAAGTTGTTTCTCAGTCAGTGGACATGTAGGTCTTATATCCATCGAGCGTTTCCTCATGCGCTTCATATATCCTCTCTCATTTGGTCTGCTGTTATATTAGCATTTCATCAGTTCCAGGTTCTTTTTCTTTGTTGATTGCCTTGTTCCATTTATCATCAGATTGTCCTGGTTCCTCGACATCTGACGTGGACCTTGTTAATCCTGGTGACGTCCGAGCCGGCATGACTCTCTTTGTTCGTGACACTCCCATGTTTATTGCAGTAGAGGTTTTTTGAGGTAGGGCAAACATTACATGGATAAGGTCATGATACCGCAAAGGATATATCCCAGTTTCAAAGTATATAAGCAGTGCAATTATTAACAAAAGGACAAACTGTTCCCCGTCTCTATAAATGGCATATTGCCTCAAAGTGTCTCTAGGATGTGTACCACTACAGCTACATCATACCCCAACCAAATGGAGGAGAGACAAACGGGGAACTGCAGAGGAAAATAGGCATAATCATTCCTTACCCACGCTAGCGTCCATGTGCAGGAACGCACCCTAAGAGCGTTTCGCGGTCGCTTCCTTGGGGTGTCCTTTTGTTAATTGCACTGCTTATATACTTTGAAACTGGGATATATCCTTTGAGGTATCATGACCTTATCCATGTATTGTTTGTCCATGCTGTAGTAATTTTTAAACTGGTGCATCCTGACTTCAATCAGATAGCTCTGTTTTCGATTCACTATGTTGTGTGTTTTACTATTGTCCGGGTTCTTAGTTTTTGTATCATTAAAAATTATATTTCATACTAGTGATGAACCCGTTCTACGCCCGGGTGGCAAGCATTTTTATAGGTACATGGTCTCCCATTCTGGTATGTGCTTCCCCCCTTCTATTCTGGTATGCATGGCACCCCTCATCCCTATCCTGGTATGTATGGTCCCCTCACCCTCACCCAAATCTACTATGCATGGCACCCCATTTCTCATCCTGGTATGCAAGGTCACCTCCTGCCCAATCCTGGAATGCATGGTCCCCTCACCCCCCAATTCTGGTATGAATGGTCCCGTCACCCCCAATTCTGGTATAAATGGTCCCCTCACCCCCCAATCCTGGTATAAATGGTCCCCTCACCCCCCAATCCTGGTATGAATGGTCCCCTCATCGCCCAATCCTGATGAGCATGGTCCGCTCACCCTCCAATCCTGATGTGCATGGTCCCCTCACCGCCCAATCGTGATGTGCATGGTCCCCTCACCCCCCAATCCTGATGTGCATGGTCCCCTCACCCCCCAATCCTGATGTGCGTGGCCCCCTTACCCCCCAATCCTGATATGCATGGTCCCCACACCCCCCAATCCTGATGTGCATGGTCCCCTCATCCCCAATCCTGATGTGCATTGCCCCCTCACCCCCCCAATCCTGGTATGCATGGTCCCCTCACCCCACCAACCCTGATGTGCATGGTCCGCTCACCCCCCAATCCTGATGTGCATGGTCCCCTCACCCCCCAATCCTGATGTGCATGGTCCCCTCATCCCCCAATCCTGATGTGCATGGTCCCTTCACCCCCCAATCCTGATGTGCATGGTCCCCTCACCCCCCAATCCTGATGTGCATGTTCCCCTCACCCCCCAATCCTGATGTGCATGGTCCCCTCACCCCCCCAATCCTGATGTGCATGGTCCTCTCACCCCCCAACCCTGATGTGCATGGTCCCCTTACCCCTCAATCCTGATGTGCATGGTCCCCTCACCCCCCAATCCTGATGTGCATCGTCCCCTCACCCCTCAATCCTGATGTGCATGGTCCCCTCACCCCCCAATCCTGATGTGCATGGTCCCTTCACCCCCCAATCCTGATGTGCATGGTCCCTTCACCCCCCAATCCTGATGTGCATGGTCCCCTCACCCCCCAATCCTGATGTGCATGGTCCCCTCACCCCCCAATCCTGATGTGCATGGTCCCCTCAACCCCCAACCCTGATGTGCATGGTCCCCTCACCCCCCTTATCCTGATGTGCATGGTCCCCTCACCCCCCCAATCCTGATGTGCATGGTCCCCTCACCCCCCAATCCTGATGTGCATGGTCCCCTCACCCCCCAATCCTGATGTGAATGGTCCCCTCACCCCCCAATCCTGATGTGCATGGTCCCCTCACCCCCGAACCCTGATGTGCATGGTCCCCTCACCCCCCAATACTGATGTGCATGGTCCCCTCACCCCCCAATCCTGATGTGCATGGTCCCCTGACCCCCCAATCCTGATGTGCATGGTCCCCTCACCCCCCAATCCTGATGTGCATGGTTCCCTCACCCCCCAACCCTGATGTGCATGGTCCCCTCACCCCCCAATCCTGATGTGCATGGTCCCCTCACCCCCCAATACTGATGTGCATGGTCCCCTCACCCCCCAATACTGATGTGCATGGTCCCCTCACCCCCCAATCCTGATGTGCATGGTCCCCTCACCCCCCAATCCTGATGTGCATGGTTCCCTCACCCCCCAACCCTGATGTGCATGGTCCCCTCACCCCCCAATACTGATGTGCATGGTCCGCTCACCCCCAATCCTGATGTGCTTGGTCCCCTCACCCCCCCAATCCTGATGTGCATGGTCCCCTCACCCCCCAACCCTGATGTGCATGGTCCGCTCACCCCCCAATCCTGATGTGCATGGTCCCCTCACCCCCCCAATCCTGATGTGCATGGTCCCCTCACCCCCCAATCCTGATGTGCATGGTCCCCTCACGCCCCCCTTATCCTGATGTGCATGGCCCCCTCACCGCTATTAAACTGCACAGATACCCCCAAAAAAACAAACATTTATACTCACCTTTCATCCCTGTGCTCCAGCGCTCTTCCGTTCAGCTGGACGCCGGGGGAGGAGAGCGGCGCCGGAGTACGCGCATGCCCATACCGCGTGGTCCGGCGCCATATTGCTGAAGACACACTGTAAATGTGTCTTCAGCAAAATGGCGCCGGATAGCGCTATTGCGCATGCGCGATCCGACGCGCACTCCTGGTCTCCTGCCCCGGGAGAAGAGAAGCGCCGTGGCAACGCTCCTCCCGGTCAGGTAAGTATGTGAGTATGGCGCCGGAGATCGCGGTATGCATCCAGTACGCATACCGCAATCTCCGGCGCCATACAGAGTACTCACTGCTCTGGATGCCTCACTCTGTCTGGAGCCAGACTGCGCAGGCGTGTCGCGCTTGCGCAGTCTATAAAGGCTTCAGACAGAGTGACGCTCCCACCGTTATATTATAGATGATATTTGGACTCTAGTGGTATGGTGTTTTTGCTCCATTCTTTTTTGTGTTGAATAGTACTGTATGTAGGAGCTCCATAGGGCACTTACCCATAGTGATTAGGAGTGTATTATATACCATGAACTCTGTACTTGAGATTCTGTTTCTCACTATAGTGGTAGTAGTCTTGCCCAGGGACCACTACTGGTATATTATTTCCAACAGGTCAGAACCAGGATATGGACCCCAGACTCCCACGTTGGTGGTTGTGCACTTTTAACAGCTATGACAGCCTAAGGCCTCTTTCACATATCCGTTGTGCGCCTGACGGCGCCCTCCGGCATTTTTTTGTCCAACCGCATCCGGCAAAATGTGATGCCGGATGCGGTTTTTTTTTGCATTGACTTTCATTAGCGCCGGATGGCGCCGCATGTCAGTGCGTTATATGCGGTTTTGTCCGGATCCGGCGGAAATGTACATTCCGGCGGCCGGACACAACGCAGCATGTAACGTTTTTATTTTTTGCCGGTGCTGCCTGATGTGCCTGAAGCGGCGCATCAGGCAGCCGCGGCAAAATGCCGGGGGCGCCGTCAGGCGCACAACGGATATGTGAAAGAGGCCTAACCTAAGGTAGTATTATAGTGTTAGGAGCCTTAGTATATAATTTAGGAGCCTTAGTATATAATTTATTTTTAATTTATTTTTACAGGTCAGAGCCGGGATTTTAACCCCGGTCATAGGCTGTTCACTTAACTACTACACTATACCAGCCACTATATATATATTTGCTTTTCAAGTGTTCCCAGAGAAATACATGGGTTAATAATAGACACTGCACTGAGATTAGAGCCTGAATAGGAAGCGTTCATTTATTTTCTCCTTGTTCCTGACTGCGGTGACTCAGAGCTTCTGATTTCTCGGTTTAATTTTAACCTCAGTCTGCGATCGTGCTGTTTTTGGTGACAGACAATTCTGCAGGTGCTGGCAACGTAGTAAGGTGTTTTTTGATGGGGAGGAGGACAAATGACTGAGCAATGAACGCAACGGAAGTAGAGTTATAATGGAATTTTTTTCTACAATCCATGGAACCATAACAGATATTGAGTAGAATATTAAGGAGCGGATCACGGTCTCCATGACTTCCACCTCTCTTTGCAGTGTGCAGTGTAGAAAAGATGCCAGTCAAGAAAGCAGAGCATTGTTTCAGGATAAATAACATTTTCACACCTCAATACTGGTGTTTGGGGAGCGGATAGAGAAACCTCCTATGTCATTTATCGAGAAAAAGTGATACAGAGTTGTGAAATTTACCTTAGCGCCTTGGTTCATCTCCGCCTGGCCACAGTTGAACTGTTACCCATATTGTATTCTATCCTTGTATCATGGGGAATTTCTCTCTTTGTGCAATGTAGGCAATATCATAATTGGAGCTCACGCCACGCCAACCTGGGAAATCTGGGATAGAAGATCACTGCGTATTGTGAATCACAGATCTTCCATTTAGCCTGTGTATTTTGATCCATATTAAATGAATTTGGTTTCCTTTGGTGCTGAAGAGGTTAATAATGCTGGTCAGAAACATGGAGACGCTGTGCTGAATAGGAGTTTGTTGTTGCTATTGGAGGTTTATCTTCCTGTGCTTTGTACTAAAGCTAAGTAGTTGAAGTTTGGAGTCAGAGTTGTGGTGTTCGGTAGTTTTCTGCTGTACATGTGCGTTTATCTCTACGTCCCTGTTCCCATTTAGTTTATTCCTCCATGTCCCTATCCTCCTCCCTATTGTTGGTTAATGCTTTTGTATGATAGAGGTTTTCTGTTATCCCTGTTTTGTCTTTGTGTCTTGGTTACTTTACATTTCTGTCCCATGCCTCATGGAGTGAAGGAGGGGACAGATCAGGGTTTTTACATGAGCATAGTAAGTTCAGTGACTCGGGCCTCTCTACCTTTAAGAGTATCCCCGGGACAATGATAGTTAGGGTCCCAGTTACAGGGGCAGTTTGAGGCCCCTCTTACTTACTGAAGATCATCACCGCTTAACAATATATGTGCGTGGAGACTGGGGATCATATACATATCTACCAACAAATTAGTGGTTATGTTTGCATTAAAGGGGTTGTCCACTACTAGGACAACCCCTTCTTGATAAAAAAGTTTGGCCCTGGTAAAATTATAAAGCCTATACTCACCAGTAAAGGACTTCACATGCTTGTGAATGATATGGAGAAAGAGAAGACTATAGCAAGTGACCTGTGGATTAGGCTGCATAATGATGCAGCCTGCAAAACCTTGTGTTTGGCATAAAGCATACAAAGGGTTAGAGCAGGGGTGGGGAATCTTTTTTCTGCCAAGGGCCATTTGGATATTTATACCATCCTTCGAGGGCCGTACAAACTTCGCCCACAAAGTACATCCTGACTCTGGCACTGGTGTCAGGACGTAATCTTTCATTGCATGCCCTTCAGTGTTCAGTAGTGAACACTGCATGTGTGTACTAACAGAGCAAGAAGAAATTAATGAGCTAGTTGTAATCAAAATACAGCTCCCCGCCCAAGAATGCGGTCCTTGAGAATCTGCCCGGGGGCCGGATAAAAGGTCATCAAGGGCCGTAAATGGCCCTGGGGCCTGAGGTTCCCCACCCCTGGGTTAGTGTGAGGGCAACACCAGGCGCAGCGTGTATTCGACCCAACTGAGAAACCAAGAAGCAGCAAGAGACGTAAGACCCTTGCAAAGCAAAATAGGGGAATCATTTTGACCAAAGTACCGTAAATAGATTTTAAATTAGTTTTAACATCTTCCAAACAGCTCTTGTTCCAACACTTACCATGTCCACAATGGTCTGTGACCCTAATCCATTCTTTAGCACAATGGAAACGGCTCACCCAATCAATAGCAATTTCTGGTACGTTGACAGGCACACATAGCACCTACCAGGTGCCCTTTAGCACCAGAAGCATCACTTGTAAAGCATGCATAATAAATAATCCAATACATTTTGAGGAACAGAAATGGAACCTACTTATGGGTTATTTATTTCCTATTGCTTCGGATTTTGCTTGATTAAAAGGCCTTGATGTTTGTCACAAAGTCTCACATGTCATTAGCTACAGAAAATCTTCTTGGATTGGCACAGGACCGAAAAATTATATTCTGAGGTCACTCTGAATCCTTTATTAAATTATCAGTAATGATCTGACATCTATATCGTACAACGACAGTAGATTTTTTATGGATTGACGTTTGTTCCTCCATTATGCCCCCCCGTTGTTTGATTTGCAATATACACTTAACCATATTTTGCACCCTCCATTACAATTTTCCTACTGAATGTTGATTGATAGATCTGCACAGACATGCCATCAAGAACTAAAGTTTTCCTTATGTAATTGAGGCACAAAGGATTTTGGTGGTTTGCACATTGTGATTGTACTAGTGCGACTTTTTCGCAGTTTTTGGTTAACTGCTTACCTTCTCTATTTTTCCTTATGGCATATCAGAAAGGGCAACATTGCACATCAGTATATAGTGGTCCATATAAATATATTGTGTACTGGATATCAGTTACTAAGATGTTACATAGTTTGTACATCTTGCTAGAATCATTTCTATACTC
>JARQOD010000002.1:579559984-579629434 GCA_033576555.1 Oophaga sylvatica
CCCCCAATACTGATGTGCATGGTCCGCTCACCCCCCAATCCTGATGTGCTTGGTCCCCTCACCCCCCAATCCTGATGTGCATGGTCCCCTCACCCCCCAACCCTGATGTGCATGGTCCGCTCACCCCCCAATCCTGATGTGCATGGTCCCCTCACCCCCCCAATCCTGATGTGCATGGTCCCCTCACCCCCCAATCCTGATGTGCATGGTCCCCTCACGCCCCCCTTATCCTGATGTGCATGGCCCCCTCACCGCTATTAAACTGCACAGATACCCCCAAAAAAACAAACATTTATACTCACCTTTCATCCCTGTGCTCCAGCGCTCTTCCGTTCAGCTGGACGCCGGGGGAGGAGAGCGGCGCCGGAGTACGCGCATGCCCATACCGCGTGGTCCGGCGCCATATTGCTGAAGACACACTGTAAATGTGTCTTCAGCAAAATGGCGCCGGATAGCGCTATTGCGCATGCGCGATCCGACGCGCACTCCTGGTCTCCTGCCCCGGGAGAAGAGAAGCGCCGTGGCAACGCTCCTCCCGGTCAGGTAAGTATGTGAGTATGGCGCCGGAGATCGCGGTATGCATCCAGTACGCATACCGCAATCTCCGGCGCCATACAGAGTACTCACTGCTCTGGATGCCTCACTCTGTCTGGAGCCAGACTGCGCAGGCGTGTCGCGCTTGCGCAGTCTATAAAGGCTTCAGACAGAGTGACGCTCCCACCGTTATATTATAGATGATATTTGGACTCTAGTGGTATGGTGTTTTTGCTCCATTCTTTTTTGTGTTGAATAGTACTGTATGTAGGAGCTCCATAGGGCACTTACCCATAGTGATTAGGAGTGTATTATATACCATGAACTCTGTACTTGAGATTCTGTTTCTCACTATAGTGGTAGTAGTCTTGCCCAGGGACCACTACTGGTATATTATTTCCAACAGGTCAGAACCAGGATATGGACCCCAGACTCCCACGTTGGTGGTTGTGCACTTTTAACAGCTATGACAGCCTAAGGCCTCTTTCACATATCCGTTGTGCGCCTGACGGCGCCCTCCGGCATTTTTTTGTCCAACCGCATCCGGCAAAATGTGATGCCGGATGCGGTTTTTTTTGCATTGACTTTCATTAGCGCCGGATGGCGCCGCATGTCAGTGCGTTATATGCGTTTTGTCCGGATCCGGCGGAAATGTACATTCCGGCGGCCGGACACAACGCAGCATGTAACGTTTTTATTTTTTGCCGGTGCTGCCTGATGTGCCTGAAGCGGCGCATCAGGCAGCCGCGACAAAATGCCGGGGGCGCCGTCAGGCGCACAACGGATATGTGAAAGAGGCCTAACCTAAGGTAGTATTATAGTGTTAGGAGCCTTAGTATATAATTTAGGAGCCTTAGTATATAATTTATTTTTAATTTATTTTTACAGGTCAGAGCCGGGATTTTAACCCCGGTCATAGGCTGTTCACTTAACTACTACACTATACCAGCCACTATATATATATTTGCTTTTCAAGTGTTCCCAGAGAAATACATGGGTTAATAATAGACACTGCACTGAGATTAGAGCCTGAATAGGAAGCGTTCATTTATTTTCTCCTTGTTCCTGACTGCGGTGACTCAGAGCTTCTGATTTCTCGGTTTAATTTTAACCTCAGTCTGCGATCGTGCTGTTTTTGGTGACAGACAATTCTGCAGGTGCTGGCAACGTAGTAAGGTGTTTTTTGATGGGGAGGAGGACAAATGACTGAGCAATGAACGCAACGGAAGTAGAGTTATAATGGAATTTTTTTCTACAATCCATGGAACCATAACAGATATTGAGTAGAATATTAAGGAGCGGATCACGGTCTCCATGACTTCCACCTCTCTTTGCAGTGTGCAGTGTAGAAAAGATGCCAGTCAAGAAAGCAGAGCATTGTTTCAGGATAAATAACATTTTCACACCTCAATACTGGTGTTTGGGGAGCGGATAGAGAAACCTCCTATGTCATTTATCGAGAAAAAGTGATACAGAGTTGTGAAATTTACCTTAGCGCCTTGGTTCATCTCCGCCTGGCCACAGTTGAACTGTTACCCATATTGTATTCTATCCTTGTATCATGGGGAATTTCTCTCTTTGTGCAATGTAGGCAATATCATAATTGGAGCTCACGCCACGCCAACCTGGGAAATCTGGGGATAGAAGATCACTGCGTATTGTGAATCACAGATCTTCCATTTAGCCTGTGTATTTTGATCCCATATTAAATGAATTTGGTTTCCTTTGGTGCTGAAGAGGTTAATAATGCTGGTCAGAAACATGGAGACGCTGTGCTGAATAGGAGTTTGTTGTTGCTATTGGAGGTTTATCTTCCTGTGCTTTGTACTAAAGCTAAGTAGTTGAAGTTTGGAGTCAGAGTTGTGGTGTTCGGTAGTTTTCTGCTGTACATGTGCGTTTATCTCTACGTCCCTGTTCCCATTTAGTTTATTCCTCCATGTCCCTATCCTCCTCCCTATTGTTGGTTAATGCTTTTGTATGATAGAGGTTTTCTGTTATCCCTGTTTTGTCTTTGTGTCTTGGTTACTTTACATTTCTGTCCCATGCCTCATGGAGTGAAGGAGGGGACAGATCAGGGTTTTTACATGAGCATAGTAAGTTCAGTGACTCGGGCCTCTCTACCTTTAAGAGTATCCCCGGGACAATGATAGTTAGGGTCCCAGTTACAGGGGCAGTTTGAGGCCCCTCTTACTTACTGAAGATCATCACCGCTTAACAATATATGTGCGTGGAGACTGGGGATCATATACATATCTACCAACAAATTAGTGGTTATGTTTGCATTAAAGGGGTTGTCCACTACTAGGACAACCCCTTCTTGATAAAAAAGTTTGGCCCTGGTAAAATTATAAAGCCTATACTCACCAGTAAAGGACTTCACATGCTTGTGAATGATATGGAGAAAGAGAAGACTATAGCAAGTGACCTGTGGATTAGGCTGCATAATGATGCAGCCTGCAAAACCTTGTGTTTGGCATAAAGCATACAAAGGGTTAGAGCAGGGGTGGGGAATCTTTTTTCTGCCAAGGGCCATTTGGATATTTATACCATCCTTCGAGGGCCGTACAAACTTCGCCCACAAAGTACATCCTGACTCTGGCACTGGTGTCAGGACGTAATCTTTCATTGCATGCCCTTCAGTGTTCAGTAGTGAACACTGCATGTGTGTACTAACAGAGCAAGAAGAAATTAATGAGCTAGTTGTAATCAAAATACAGCTCCCCGCCCAAGAATGCGGTCCTTGAGAATCTGCCCGGGGGCCGGATAAAAGGTCATCAAGGGCCGTAAATGGCCCTGGGGCCTGAGGTTCCCCACCCCTGGGTTAGTGTGAGGGCAACACCAGGCGCAGCGTGTATTCGACCCAACTGAGAAACCAAGAAGCAGCAAGAGACGTAAGACCCTTGCAAAGCAAAATAGGGGAATCATTTTGACCAAAGTACCGTAAATAGATTTTAAATTAGTTTTAACATCTTCCAAACAGCTCTTGTTCCAACACTTACCATGTCCACAATGGTCTGTGACCCTAATCCATTCTTTAGCACAATGGAAACGGCTCACCCAATCAATAGCAATTTCTGGTACGTTGACAGGCACACATAGCACCTACCAGGTGCCCTTTAGCACCAGAAGCATCACTTGTAAAGCATGCATAATAAATAATCCAATACATTTTGAGGAACAGAAATGGAACCTACTTATGGGTTATTTATTTCCTATTGCTTCGGATTTTGCTTGATTAAAAGGCCTTGATGTTTGTCACAAAGTCTCACATGTCATTAGCTACAGAAAATCTTCTTGGATTGGCACAGGACCGAAAAATTATATTCTGAGGTCACTCTGAATCCTTTATTAAATTATCAGTAATGATCTGACATCTATATCGTACAACGACAGTAGATTTTTTATGGATTGACGTTTGTTCCTCCATTATGCCCCCCCGTTGTTTGATTTGCAATATACACTTAACCATATTTTGCACCCTCCATTACAATTTTCCTACTGAATGTTGATTGATAGATCTGCACAGACATGCCATCAAGAACTAAAGTTTTCCTTATGTAATTGAGGCACAAAGGATTTTGGTGGTTTGCACATTGTGATTGTACTAGTGCGACTTTTTCGCAGTTTTTGGTTAACTGCTTACCTTCTCTATTTTTCCTTATGGCATATCAGAAAGGGCAACATTGCACATCAGTATATAGTGGTCCATATAAATATATTGTGTACTGGATATCAGTTACTAAGATGTTACATAGTTTGTACATCTTGCTAGAATCATTTCTATACTCATCCTTCTGGACAGAGGAGGCTTTATTAGTACAATCAGAGAAAAGTTTATGACGACTGTTTTCATAAGTGAATAAGTCAGGACGTATTGTTGTGTTTGTAGTATTTGATGACCAGTATACCAACACTCATTTCTCTTCCTTTAAATTTCTAGATTTGGTGACTACCTGTATATAGTGAATCCCCATCTCACATAAAATTAATGGAATGCGAATAATTTAATTATAATTAGCATTACTGAGTGTAATGTTTTAATTATATGTTGGTCTCTCTTTTATATTATATATTTTTGTTAGCTATGTGAATATATGTGAATGCTGAAAACTGTTGGCACTATGCTATACTTGTAAGGGAACTACACTTCATACTATAGGAGAGTAACTTTGGCACAAAAAATACTCGAAAATCGGTTGATTGCTCAAGTTTTTCTTTATTAGTTTCCTACCAATGGAATAGACAAAAACTGACGTTTCAGCCACTTATGCCTTTATCCTAAACATCACCACAGTCTTCATCCTAACCCTAACCCATCACTTCAACCTATCACTAAGGCTACTTTCACACTTGCGTTTTTTTGCGCTGCGCATCGAGCGCACATCAAACGCATGAAAAAAACGCGTGCAAACGCGTGTAATTGCTGCGATATTTTGCCAACGAATAGTGCGCATTGTTTTTGAAAAGCGCAGCGATTGTAAGCGATTCTATGCGATTTAAAGCGTTTTTGTATCGTTTGCGTTTTTTCTGTGCAAAACACATGATGAAAATCCTTGAAAAATTCTTTCAACAGAACCCACCAATGGGACACCAGTGGGCGTGTCTTATTGAAAATATAAATAGAGCCTGTTCACAGCCATTTTCACATTTGCTTGCATTTGCCTTGGTGAACATGGATCAGCTTATGCAGACTTTCTTCTTCAACCTTGATGTGGACATGGATATGGCTCGGGCTTATGCCTTTGCTTGCCATGAACAAAGGAAGAGAGATAGACGTGGAGACGGCAGCGTCGTCGTTTGTGGGTACATCCCATTGTAGAACTCCGGGAGAGCGTGGAGGTATCACACCCTCTACAGTGAGCTGCAGTCAAACCCGGAGAAATTTAACGACTACACCCGGATGTCACAACAATCCTTCATGGATTTACTTGCTCGGGTACAACAATTAATAAGGAGACAGGACACACAGCTCCGTCGGGCGATTCCTCCAGAGGAAAGACTCCTGGTGACTTTACGGTACGTATTATTGAGAAACCAATGCCTGCATAATTGTATTACCATATATACCATGTATGCCTTGTACTATTCCAAAGATGACATCATTCTTGTTCTGCCAGCTAGTAAACAAAGACCTGCAGAATTATTTTTATTTCATTTTTTGGATTATTAATGTTTTACAAAAACATATACAATAATATTTTTTTTGTTCTTTCTCTAGATTCCTTGCTACTGGAGAGAGCCTGTCTTCACTCCACTTCCAGTACAGGATTGGTATCTCCACGTTGTCAGAAATTGTTCTGGACACCTGCCGGGCATTGTGGACTGTTCTCTGTCCGGAATTTATGCCCCTGCCCACCACAGAAAAGTGGCTACAAATTGCTGACAAATTCTGGACAACCTGCAATTTCCCCAACTGTTTGGGAGCAGTTGATGGGAAACACATACGGATTATCAAACCCAAAAGAACAGGCTCGGAGTACTACAATTACAAGAAGTACTATTCTACAGTTCTTATGGCCATTGCGGATGCAGACTGTATGTTTGTTGCGTGGACATTGGTGCATTTGGCCGTGGGAATGACTCACAGGCGTTTAAGAACTCGGACATGGGACGGAGGTTGTATGAAAACCAGTTTAATTTCCCCATGACACGGCCTCTTCCCCACACCGAAGGTCCACCCATGCCATTTGTAATGGTTGGGGATGAGGCATTCCAGATGAGCCAACACCTGCTTAAACCCTACTCCAGCCGGGACTTGGACCACAACAAAAGAATTTTCAATTACAGGCTGACCAGGGCAAGGAGAACTGTAGAGTGTGCCTTCGGTATACTGGTTTCCAGATGGCGCATTCTGGGCACAGCCATTCATCTGAAACTGGAAACAGTGGATGAAGTGGTGAAGGCCTGTGTGGTGCTTCATAACTTTGTGATGTCTAAAGAGCACCCAAACTTTGAACTTGATGATGCAGCTCCTAACCCATTGCCTGAGTTCACTCAGCACCCTCTCAGGTCTTCTGTTGAAGTCAGCCAAATGAGAGACCAATTTGCGGCCTACTTCATGTCAGATGTAGGACGGGTGGATTGGCAAGATGAAATGGTGTAAAATAATGTTCTTGTCTGTATGTTAATAAATTTTTTTTTTTTAATGTAAATAAAATAACTCTGTTTATACCTGTACCACGTGCAGTCTGTTTTTAATTTTAAAAAAAATTATGAAATGGCCAGGTTTACCAGTGAATTAATGATGCATATTTTTGGGTGCATCATCAAATCATTTGTAATCCTGACTATGTAGTTAAATATACATGCACACAAGTTGTATGACCTTTATTATTTATCCACTTTTGCTTCCATTTTCAGTGACGGTGGAGATAACACAACAATTATTTGTGGCACTGTGAATTGATTTGTATTGCAGAGATAAAAGATTAGACATCTTGTTCTATACCAATGCCTGGTGGCATGCTGAAGTGGTGATGCCCCAAATAACGCATGTATCAGGCCTGGGCAGGTGAGTACACGAGTTATAAACAGCAGCATCGCTACAGTATGCTTCAAATTAATGCATACTGAAGCAACGCTGCTGGTTAAAACTCATGTCTGTTCACCTGCCCAGGTGTGATAGTAATGATCGAAGGTCAGGGTATTGTACATATATAGTGTATTTTCACCATCATTTCCTCTGTTTCTTCAACACACACTGAATAGAGGATGTGCTCAATTACAAGCTATATGTAGAATCCCTGGCCTTCTATCACCAAGTGAAATAATGTAAAAAACACACCACACTCAATTCAGTTTTTAGTATATATGGCAAGGTTAAATAGATATGCCTTGCACGGAACCCCATCCTCTATTCAGTCTGTTCAATATTAGCAGACTGACAGAGTGGTTGTGAAGAAAAAAGGAATATATTTGTGTTTTGGAGTAAACATATCTCCATGAAGTACACAAACTTGTGTCATTCGTGGAGTTATGTGTACTCAAAAACGCAAAGTGTACGGCGCAGTGTGTGTACGGCCAAGTGTGTAGGCGGCAAAATAAACACAAAGCAAACCAAAATTACTAAAAGAAGATTGGCACATTTATTTTCTACAACCGTAAAACAACATTTGAATTACCAATTTTATTTTTGGCTGACATTTCTACATATCACATTAAATAATTTTTTGGTTTACTCATAAAAATGAAAAATAGTCACACAAAGGTTTTGGATATCAGATTATTAAAATTTGGGTCAAACATGACCATGGTATCGTCACTGCCACAGAAATTGTATAGAAATGTGAGAAATTTTTATTGCTAATGACGTTTTGGTGGTGATTTTGAGACTCTGGGGGTGTGCAGAGATGAAGACCGGCTGGAAAGCGATGAAGGGGTTTGAGGGGAAGGGGAAACAAAAGTAGTAGGTGAAGGAAGCTGAGACATCAAATGAGAGTCACTTTCAGACACATTAGGAGGAGAGGGTGGATGCACCAACAAAGATTTTTTTTTTTTCTTCTTGGGGACTGGAGTACCTTGCGTGGACCGACTTCTCTGTGTCCGCCTTAAGCTGGTTGACTGTGGCCTTGACCTAAAAAAGACAGAATGTAGGTCACCGCTCTCATGCTCGCTGGTGGCAGTGGCGGTGGAAGTGTTGCCAGTGCTCGGAGTAACAGAAGGGTTGGCGGTGTTCCAAGGAGAAGTGGCTGCCCTTGAAATGCATGGTTGATGACTGGTGGCGGTACTCATAGGATCAGTGGCTGGTGTGTCCATAAATTGTTGACGACTCGTGGCGGTACTCATAGAAGGAGAAGTGGGTGCCCTTGAAATGGCTTTCTGACTGGTGACGGTACTCATTTGATCAGTGGGTGCTGTTCCAGAAAATTGTTGACTGGTAGCAGTACTAGTAGAAGGACAAGTTGGTATGTTGGCCCAAGCAGGTAGTGTGCTAGCTTGAGTCCATGACTGTGGACCAGTGTCAGTGGTGGTGTTGCTCCACACAGGAGCAGCGC
This sequence comes from Oophaga sylvatica, assembly GCA_033576555.1. Taxonomy (NCBI): domain Eukaryota; kingdom Metazoa; phylum Chordata; class Amphibia; order Anura; family Dendrobatidae; genus Oophaga; species Oophaga sylvatica. The sequence continues at coordinate 579,568,513 of JARQOD010000002.1, forward strand.
TTGCCATGGTGGTGGCAACGGTGGACTGTCGAACAGTACTTGGACTTGTGGTGGTGTAGTGTTGACTTGGAATGCTGGTGGCCGTGCAGTGGTATGCAGCAGAAGTCGGTAGTGATGTGTGGTGAATCAATGGTGGCACTGTTGGATATGCAACCACTGACTGCTGCGCATACCGATTCTGCTGGATATACTGCATGTAAGCATTGTTGCAGGCCTGCATCACACCCAGCTGTTGCTCAGGAGTAAGGTGTTCCGCCATGCCCCGTTCTATTTTACTAAAAAAATGGTGCGCTGGTCTGTTGAGGTCGGCCTCCAGGCGATCAAAACGCTGGTCGACAGCGTTGAAGCGGTGATCCATATGGGTAAAACCACGTTCCATCAGTGAAAAACCGCTTCCAACTCTGCCTCCAAGCGTCTTGATATTGCCTTGAAAGGACTCGCTCAAGTGAACAAACTCGGGCAAGACATTCCTCTCCATGGCCCTCTGCCGCTGGCGGGAAGTGCCCGCATAACCAGTGGCAGAGACCTGGGAGAGGGGAACACCTGATGGACCAGCTTCCTGGTCACCAGCTGTCCGTGTTGCTGACCTGCAAGTTGCTTCTTGGCTGTCGGATGGCTGGGACGTGTCCAAGGTCGTCCGAGGAAGGACCGCTTCAGGGACAGGCTGCATGGTGCTGCTCCAGGTGCTGTGGAAAGAAAAACAAAACATTACTATAATGCATGAACAAGAAGCATCAGCTGTAGAAAAGAAAAAATAAATTAAAAAATAACAAAAAAATTGAAAATCTAAAAACTTACGCTCTGCTGGCAAGGACCGGTCTCAGGAACGCCAACTCGCGATAGTAGCGATATTTCTTTTTGTGCCTTGCTGCAGAACCACTGCGAACCTGTCCCTCTGCTCGAACATCTGTGTTGAAGCGGTCTTTCATCGAGCGCCATCGTGTGCGTATTTTGTAAACTGTTTATAAAAAAAAAATTAATACAATGCAGTATGTGCAAATTCACTCTCAACACACATAACTCAATATAAATGTCAAACTGTTAATGAAGCATTATAAAAAGCTTTAGAATCCACATGTCATTGACTGTTGAACCACATGACACTGTTATGTTTGCTGTTAGAATATATCAGGCAGCAAAAACAAACTTCACATGAGGAACAAGAGTGAGTGCAGCATAAAAACAAACACTAGAATGCAGAACTCATAGCAATAGCATACACAGGGCAGTCACTTTTGAACCTGAGGGCACTGTTGGGTTTGCTTGCAGAATATATCTGCAAGTAAACCCATCAGTAGACACAGGAACAAGAGTGAGTGCAGCATAAAAACAAACACTAGAATGCAGAACTCATAGCAATAGCATACACAGGGCAGTCACTTTTGAACCTGAGGGCACTGTTGGGTTTGCTTGCAGAATATATCTGCAAGTAAACCCATCAGTAGACACAGGAACAAGAGTGAGTGCAGCATAAAAACAAACACTAGAATGCAGAACTCATAGCAATAGCATACACAGGGCAGTCACTTTTGAACCTGAGGGCACTGTTGGGTTTGCTTGCAGAATATATCTGCAAGTAAACCCATCAGTAGACACAGGAACAAGAGTGAGTGCAGCATAAAAACAAACACTAGAATGCAGAACTCATAGCAATAGCATACACAGGGCAGTCAGTGTTGAAGCAGAGGGCACTGTTGGGTTTACTGGCAGAATATATCTGCCAGTAAACCCATCAGTGGCCTCAGGAACAACACTGAGTGCAGCATAAAAACAAACACTAGAATGCAGAACACATTGCAATAGCATACACAGGGCAGTCAGTGTTGAAGCAGAGGGCACTGTTGGGTTTACTGGCAGAATATATCTGCAAGTAAACCCATCAGTAGACACAGGAACAAGAGTGCAATATTACAGAGAATGAAAATACTTACTAAACGCCTTTTTCAGGTTTGGAGAGGCGCTGTCCCAGCCATCCATCAACGCTGCGGCCACCTCGTTCCATAGCCGCTGGGTCACCACATTGTCCTTGTACTGGGTATTTCGGCTGTCCCACAACGGGACACGCTCCTGGACCTGGCAGATCAGGGCATCGTTGTCCACATACATGTCCTCGTCCCTTGTGGAACCTAGAAGAAACAAAAACAAAATTACAATCTTGTATATTTTAGACAAAGAAAAGAACAATAGGAGTAGAAAAGAAATAGACATTCAAAGGCTATATACTTACATTCCGTCTCGCCACCGGGACTTGACTCGGCTGCGACTGCTTCTGCTGAGACTCCTCAATGGCCGTGTCCGACGATGATGTCTGAAAAAGGAACCCAAATTTAAGCCATTTGTAGATTCAGCAGCAATACTTACCCAAAGGCAGGAAGATACTCACATCATGCTCTGCTTCGGCCAGTTCTTGCCGGGATGGGGAATATTCAGATCCAGAAGACATGCTGCAAAAAAAAAATAAAAAATACATGAACACATATTACATTATAAGGACAGTCTGTCATTTGGTTAAAGAATACTCACATTCTTGCCCTTTGGATCTGTCTTGATTCAAGAAGCAGTGTCTCCAGACAATGTTCAGCCTTGGTCCAAGATGGATCTTCAAGTGTTCAGCTACAGTCTCCAGGCAGTGTATGTAGCTTGTTGGTTGCTGGCCTTTTATAGGGATCCAGGCTGTATAATCTTCAGGTGTTATCAGCATGCAGTCTCCAGATAGTCTGAGGGGTCTGTGTGTCACTTCCTTTATCTATACTACTTTTATCTAGACTCCTCACAAACAATGTATCTTGTCTAGGGGGTCATTTGACAAGTGTCTAGACATGTTTACTAAAATATCGCATGCGCACACAATCGCTGACAAGCGCACAGCCATGCGCACACCAGCGTTCACATAGACTGCAATTATATTTTTATGCGCATAGCGTGCGCACACGTGCGCACGTGCATTTTTATAATGGTGTGCTGAAAAAAAAAATGCAACATGTAGCGTCTGGCGCGTCTGGGCGCACACCTGGAAAATGCGCTGCGCACGTAAAACGCTGATGAACGCGTGCAAGCGCAATACAATGCGCCCGCCATGTTAATGATAGGGGAAAATTGCGCATGCGAACAATAGCGCACGATGCGCAGCGCAAAAAAACGCAAGTGTGAAAGTAGCCTAACAACTGGTAACCTCCCTTCTTGCTTCAAACATGCATCGATCACACTCATCCTCAAAAAGCCCTCTCTTGACCCATTCTCTGTGTCTAGCAATTGCCCCATATCACTTCTCCCCTGTGCCTCAAAACTACTGGAACATCATATACAACTTGAACTGTCTTCCCATCTCTCCTCCTGCTCTGTGGCCTCCCGTCTAACACTCTCACACCCCTCCAATCTGTCCTAAAGTCTGCTGCCTGATTAATCCACCTGTCCTCCCACTATTATCCGCCCTTTCTGTCAATCCTTTCACTGGCTCCCCATTGCCCTGAGACTCCAGTTCAAAACCCTAACCATGACAGACAAAGCCATCCACAACCTGTGTCCTTTATACATCTGTGATCTCGTCTCCCTGGACTTTCCTGCACGCAACCTCCGATTGTAAGGGGTGCAAGGAGGCCCGTTTATGCCCCGCACTCCTTGCACACGTTCCTAGCAAAGCGGGTACACCCATATGTCTTGTAATGTTATAATGTGTATTGCATTGTACCTATTTTTATATGTTTTGAAGATATAGGGACAGTGTAGGACTTAGATTACTAGGGGGAGAATAGAATAGGGAATTAGTGGGATCAATAGTATTAGGTAGTCGTGTCTGGTGGAATGTTTAAGCCAAGGAGCCCAGCAGTCCGGGGCCTAAGAGCTGACAGTCACACGGGAGTGGAGGACTATCAGGGCAGCATAAGAATGGTTGCAACTAACTTCGTGGGAACAACCCCTAACGTCCGAGGCCTACGGCCTGGCAAGGAATGGAAGAGCCATCCTTCAACTTTACCTTCGGAGAGGGAAGCTGGCGGGGAACTCCTGAAGCGGGTTAGTCTGTCCACTCTTCTCTGCGCAGTCTGATTTCTCCTACTCCTGCACTGATTAGAAATGTTTCACCCTCATACTAAATGGTGCAGGTTTCTTCTAGCAGCTCATGGGTTAATCTGCTTCAGTTGAGAGCTCCTGGAAGCTTGCTTGGCTGATGCTCTCAGCTGTTCAGAGTTGGCCACTCCCCTCTCATATTTGAACAGGCCTCTGGCAATCAGGAAATGCAAGAGTTAGCTTTCATTCTGCATGGTTTAGGAGCTTGGAGGAGTTTGGTTGTTTGATGAGTAGTTTGGTGGATATGTCTTGTGGCTGTTGTTTGGCTTTGGATGTGTGATAATCCATTTTTTTCCCTTTATTTATTCCCTTCCTTCACTCCCACTGTATTCCTGTTATGATTTGGTAGCTGAGGAGAGCAGGCAAAAACGGCAATACACCAGAGAGGTTGGAATCTACTGGATTGCAGTACCCTGACTAACCACCACAACTAAAGGCAGCCGTGGAGCGTTCCTACATTGGTCCTAGACGCCTCGTCACAGCCTGAGAGGTTAACTACACCTAAAGATAGAAAGAGGAAAGCTATCTGCCCCGGAGCAGATCCCCAAAGAACATAGGAAGCCCCCAAACATGTAATGGTGGTTAGACAAGAGGAAATACAGACACAGACAGAAAATAGTATGAGCAAACGTTGGGGCCCAATCTTCCTAGACAGAAAAGAATAGGAAGGACACTTACTGCAATCCAAAAAAACCCTAAAAAATACCAACTCTACTAATTGCAAAAACACCTGAGATCACACGACCTCTACCACCTAAATTAGTTCTCTGGTGTAACAAAACTAAGCCGCAGCCACCGAAAAAAACTGGAAAAGGCAAATGAACAAATAACAGTGGCTCCAGAAGAACTGAGAGGAGCCCAAGCCCCCCGGGGGGAGGGAGACCTGGCTAACCTCACAGAAATGCAGAGAAATATGCAAATGGTAAGCACAAAAACAAAAAACAGAAAATATCTTATCTGAGAGCAGGAGAAGAGGCAAGACTCAGCAAGCTTCCAAGTGAACCAGGAACCACAGTTGAGACAAGAACAATTGATCACCGGCAACCATGATGGGAGGGAACCTCCCTTATATAAGACCAGTCTGTAACTCCTGATTGCCAATCCTCATTGAATGGTTCAGTACTGTTTGTAACCACCAGAGGGAGCTTCTGCTCAGAATTCATTTCTAACAAATTCACAACATATTCGTCTGTTGTTTGTGAGTGTATATTTGTATGATTGGTATTTTCCTTTATCCCTGTACGTATTCCCTTGTTAGTTTGGTTGGTGTATTTCCATACTACTCCCCTCTTCCTTAGGTTGGGGAGGGGAACAGACTAAGGGTAGATTCAGGAGCTCAGCAAGGTACGTGGCCCCGGCATCTTCACCATCAGAAGTTATTCGGGGAACAGGAATAGATAGGGCGCCCCCTAGCACTAGGGAAGGGTAGGAACTCCTAGTCCTTGCATACCCGACAACAGAGTCGTGACACCTCTCTTCTCTCCTGTAGGATGTAAGATCTTATGATCAGTGGTGTCCTCTGTGTCTCTCCTGTAGTATATAAGCTCTTATGGTCTGGCAGGTGCGCTCTCTCCTTCCTCAAATTTTATCTTGTGAACAGTTGCAAGCTTTCTTGGGAAAATTGTTGAAGCCAGCAAATTTGAATTTCAGAAGATCAACTCTTTTCTAGATGCCACGTTACTTTATTTTAAGAAAGATTCCGATTGTCACATAATTTCATGTAATTTTTTGGATTTGAGATAATAATCTATTGACTCTTTTTTAATTACACAAGATGGTAAAAAAAATCTCCACTAGAAGCAAGTTGACCTAATATTGATAATGTTTAGCTGCAATTCCTAAGCACTCATATATCACTAATTGTATTGATTACTCTGTTGTGTTGTATGTTGGCTCAGCACGGATGATTTACATTAATAGAGTTAACTGGGTGATTGTCCTTAAAGATTTCTACAGAAGAGGACAGATTTATAGATTACTTGACCTCATCCTGAAAAAAAATTTGTGCACATTTATCAGAACAATTAACACAAAAACTCATAGATTCCTGTGTTCTGCACAGGCGCTGATTACGGTCATAGTCTTAGTAGGCACAGGACAAAACTGGTGACAGGTTCCCTTTAAGTTTTTTTGTATTTTGCATTTTGTTATTCTATATCAGACTCTTGATTTACAATAGAGCTGTCTGAAAAGGTCCAGATGACCTAGTGTCCCTGTCTAATGCATTTATAGTTTGTGATGAAAATATTAATATGGTACATACAAGACAAGATGATATATTCCATATCACTTATACTGAATATCTCCTCGGCCGTAGCTTGACCAATTCACATTATCCTGACCTTGACAAATGCCTTTCAGGCTTTATAAGCAGATCAAACAACAGCAAAAACATGTGCCTGTGGGAAGATAGGGGTAATTTGGAGGTCTTTGATAACCCTCAAGTGGTTAAAAGAAGTGACTTCACACAGATCATGTGCACAGCAATGCCGTTTTAACATTGCTGTGCATTACGTCCATTTCATGGGGGGCTTTGGGGGTGTATATTCTAGTAGATTCTGGGTGGAATCCGCCTGAAAAAGACGTCGTGTTCACATAGCCTTGTAGTGAATAGCTCAGTCCCATCACCTACATCCTCTTGTGATTGTGCAGACCTGCTTGTGAGAATCAGGGCTACAGGTAAAACCTAGCAAGGAATTTGTTAATTAATTTCCACCAGTTTTGTAGTGTGAAAAAGTTCAAAAAATCTGCTGAGCTCAGTGATTAGCTGCAGCGTTGTTGATGCAGCGTCGTCACCGCTGCAGCCAGTGGACAACCACCTGAACAGCAATAGAGACGAAGTGTTGGACCTGGGGAGGGTGAGTTCTGAATGTTTCTATTATTTTTAAACTGAATCTGTTAGCAGGTCTTTGTTATTTAACCTGACATCATCATCATGTAGAGACAGAGACCCTGATTCCAGTGATGTATCACTTAGCTTATTTGGTGAAGCAGTTATGACAGAATCACAGTTTTCTCTGCTGGAGATGTAGCAGAGCTCAGTTGTTCAGTTATGTATAACCCCTGCCCCATAGCTTTCTGTGTACACTGTATAGTGACAGAGTGCTGCTAATCAGTGCTGGATGCACGCTTGGACCAGGATGTGTAAGGCCAGTTGTCTTGTAGTGATAATCTCCTGCTGATAAAACACTGATTGTATTGAAATAGCAAAACACAAGTCAGTAAGTGACACATCACTGTAATCAGGGTCTCTGCTCCAATATTAGGGTGCTCTCTGATTACATTGCAAAAACCTGATGACAGATTTCCTGTAATACAGGCACACTGATGGCGTGCCAAATCTCTTTTTAGGTGCACTCCATACTGCAAAATAATTTGCAACCTTTTTCACCATTATTGAAAAGTGGCAATTAAAATTTGTGGACCTGTATTGAGGGGATGTGGCATATTTCCCACAAGTCTACGACAATTTTTTTTTACAAATAAAGGCAGACATTGGCACAAGGTTTAGCACACCTTTTTTTCAATGTGTTTTTGAGAAGGACGTGATGTGCCAAATATATTAAAAGGGATTTGGCACATTTTACTCCAGCTCACTTCAGTTTACTGCTGGCATATAAAATAAATCGCTACCAGTCATATCCATACACAGAAGATATTTTTTTCCCCTTAATTATTTTAATTTAAAACTTGTCACATTTTACGTATAGAGTAAATTAATATTTATCGTGGGACTGCCTGGTTATGACATTTAGGCCGGAGTCACACTGGCGACAAAATCGGACGACTGCAATGCGATGAAATATCGCATTGCAGTCGGACCTATGTTAATCTATGGAGCAGCTCCCAGTATCCGATTTTTTGTGGTCCGTTTTAAACGTCCGTGTACAATCGCAGCATGCTGCAATTGTCACCGATTGTCGGTCGACTATCGCCAATGCAAGTCTATGGGAGCGATGAAAAATCTGATTACAAACGGACCGCACGTGTGACTTGCGATGAAATCGCATCGGTGTCCTTTAGAAAAGCGGCAATTCATCCCCGGCTATACTGTAAAATCACACTGACAGCTTTAATAAAGACTAGAAAGAATAGATATATACACATAGAACACACTATATATATATATATATATATATATATATTATATATATACATGTCATTGTGACATGTATATATACATATATTTATAGTTCCTAGACTTCTACATACTGTAATAGCCGCTAATTCAATTGCCAGGTTTTGTGAAATCACAGAAGCCGACATGAAATGATACATTGTTTCCACACATTTAACCATGTAATTTCATGTATTTTTATATATGTTTGAAACATACAATTACATGAGTGTATTTGTGCAAAATTTCAGACATGTAGGGGTTAATTAAAGGTGTAATTTCGTTGAAAAAAAATGCGTGGGCTCCCGCTGTATTTTCTCCACCAGACAGACAAAGCAAAGCGAGTGGGGGCAGATAATAATAGCCCAGGGAGGGTGCATTTTTTTGTGCCCCCCCTGGCTACTAACATCTGCCCCCAGACACCCCAGAAAGGGCAAATCTATAATTAGATTCGCCCTTTCTGGCACTTTGCCCGTCTATTCCCATTGCCCTGTAGCGGTGGCGAATGGGTTAATCTCACCTTACTGTCACCTTGCAATTGAAAGGTGACCTTAAGGCAGGTTAATGATTGATAGCTGTCAATTAGACAACTATCAATTATTAATCCTATTGAAGTAAATAAAAAAACACACACACTTTAAGAATAAATAATTTTAATGAAATAAAAACACATTTTTTTGACCATATTTTATTTTACACTTAATCCGTGCGAAGCCATTGATCTCCTAAAATAAAGAAAAAGAAATAAAACAACATTATTCTTACCTATTCCGCCGATCTGTCACGTCCCACGCTGTAATCCTTCACAAAGGGTTAACTAGCTTTGAGCCAAGCTGTGCAAGTAATCCTGCATGCTCAGCTCAAAGCTCCTGAATGAATAAGTTCCTCTCCTGGCGACAGGAGAGGATGTGTTTCATGAATGAAGCTTAATTGATTGTGTCCACTTTCCCTTTAGGTCAGGTCACTAAAGTTAAATTGCCAATAAATCAATTAAGCTCCATTCATGAATCTATTGCTCTACTTTCGCTGGGAGAGGAACTTATTCATTCAGGGGAATACAGGTCTGAGACAGCATTATTAGCTCTCTGCGACCTGTAACCTGTTAACCCTTTCTGATGGATTACACCGTGGGACCTGACTGTACATCGGATTGGTAAGTATAATTTTGCTTTTTTATTTTATTTTTATTACAGGAAATGGTTTTAGCAGGAAAATAAAATATGGTCAAAAACTGTGTGATTATTTAATTAAACTTATTTTTTATTAAACTGTGTGTGTTTGATTTTTCTTTCATACAATAGGATTAATAATTGATAGTTGTCTAATTGACAGCTATCAATTATTAACCTGGCTTAAAGTGACCTTTCAATTGCAAGGTCATTTTAACCCCTTATTAACCCATTCGCCACCGCTACAGGGCAATGGGAATAGACGGGCAAAGTGCCAGAAAGGGCGAATCTAATTATAGATTTGCCCTTTCTGGGGTGTCTGGGGGCAGATGTTAGTAGCCAGGGGGGGCACAAAAAAAATGTACCCTCCCTAGGCTATTATTATCTGCCCCCACTCGCTTGCTTTGTCTGTCTGGTGGAGAAAATACAGCGGGAGCCCACGCATTTTTTTTCAACGAATTTACACCTTTAATTAACCCCTACATGTCTGAAATTTAGCACACATATACTCATGTAATTGTATGTTTCAAACATATATAAAAATACATGAAATTACATGGTTAAATGTGTGGAAACAATGTATCATTTCATGTCGGCTTCTGTGATTTCACTGAAGCCGGCAATTGAATTAGCGGCTATAACAGTATGTAGAAGTGTAAGAACTATAAATATATGTATATATATATGTCACAATGACTATATATATATATTATATATATACAAAATATATATATATATATATATGTGCTCTATGTGAATATATCTATTCTTTCTTTTGGCATTTAAATACTATTCTTTTGGATCCATTATATGTCAGTTTTGCAAGCCTGCGAGAAAATCTCGCAAGTCGGATGAAAATCGGATGTTACAAGGTACACACACATGCGATTAAATCGCATCTTTGAAGGAAAATCGGATGCCAGAAGGATGTGTGATGTTTTTATTTTGATCCGATTGTCGACCGTCTAAAACGGACCGATTTTTTGTGGTTGTGTGTGACTCCAGCCTTAGGCCCCATTCACACATATGTGTGTCATGGTCCGAGTACAGATGTAAGGCTGTGAAGTTCAGGTCAGTAAACCCGCAGCCGGTCCGTGAATGACGATCCATAATCGGACTTTGACGCATGGATGTGTGAATATGGCCTTAACATGGACTCAACCTCTTGGACAAATAACGCAAATAATTGCAGAAATCTCACAAAGCTGAGTTTACCAGTTAATGATTGCGTTATTGTATACATACAATGGATGCCAGGACTATATACTGTATATATAGTTAATGCTTTTCCTTTATGGATGAGGACTGTAGCAAAAAATGAAAACTTTTGGTAATTAGCTTATGTAGATTAGTACTCTTATAGTTCTGTCATTGTTTCATCCACAGGAATTCTATAAGATAAGCACCAAATAGCTGGTAGATGATTAATCACAAGCAGAGGAGTTTGCTGTATAGTATTGTTATAGGTTTAATACGTTCTTTTCAAATTAATAGAATCATAGAGTAGAGCACACGCTCAGCATATTGTATCATACATAGTCAATAGTGTACAGCATTCATCATAGTACAATGGCCACCAGGAATAGGATAGTGAGCCTTTAATATGAGCATTTCACAGTATGGTGGCAGATGTGCGGGGCACTTATTGTGAGAACTTTTATAAGTAGATAATAATAATAGATAGAATAGATAGATATAGATAGATAGATAGATAGAGATAGATAGATAGATAATGATAGATGGATAAATAGATAGATAGATAGATAGATAGATAGATAGATAGATAGATAGATTAGATAGATAGATAGATAGATGACTATATGACCAAGTGGGACACACTTGTTAATCACTTCTTAATCGTTTCATTCAGATTTTTCATTTAATGCAATTATCACAGGAATACAATATCCTGCCCCGTGCCGTCTGCCTTTAAGATAATTTGTGATAGAATGCTTTGATCTAAAGACCTCCTTAATACCAGCATGGTCCTGTGATAGTTTGTGACATTTCTTCCCTCCTAAATATTCCACGATCACCAGTGTGTGGTGTTATTGAAAAGTGGAAAGATTTCAAAACCACTTAAACTCCCACGCAAAGTGGAGACCACTTAAAGGGAATCTGTGACCCCATTTTTGGACTATGAGATGTGACCACCGCCATCAGGGGCTTATCTACTGCATTCTGTAATGCTGTAGATAAGCCCCCGATGTCACCTGAAAGATGAGAAAAACAGTTATATTATACTCACCCAGGGGCGGTCTGCCATCCGGTCCAGTCCGATGGGCATTGCGGTCTGGTTCGGCGCCTCCCATCTTGTAGCGAAGCCGGCCTCTTCTTTCCGTCCTGTCGCGGCTCCTGCGCAGGCGCACTGATCTGCCCTGGTGAGGACAGAGCAGAGTACTGCAGTGCGCAGGCGCCGGACCTCTCTGACCTTTTCCGGCGCCTACGCACTGCAGTACTCTGCATGTTTAAATGCCCCCTCCACCGCCCAAAGGTGTTTTAAGAATTTATGGGGGGCAAAATGTGTAAAATAAATAAATAAAAAATAGAAAAAATAATTACGGTAATAATCAAAAATGCCACTGTCAATCCAAATTGCTGTTAATAACCAGGGCCCTGTAAAAAAAAAAAAAAAAGAAAAAAAAGATTATGTAAGCGAAAACTTAACAGTTCTTTAAATCACATGTATGAAAAAAACTAAAAATGTGCATGGTTAGGAACGAGGGTAAATGATTCTGTCTTGAACTGCTTAACCCCTTTCCGACATGGGGGGCGTAAATTTACGCCGATGTCAGACTTCTTCGCTTTGATGTGGGCTCCGGCGGTGAGCCCACATCTTTACCTGCTCATGTCAGCTGTTTTGAACAGCTGACATATGCCTGGAATAGCCACGGATGGAATTGTGATCCACCCGCGGCTATTAACCCGTTAAAAGCCGTTGTCAAACGCTGACAGCGGCATTTAACGTGCGCTTCCAGCCATCGGGCCAGAAATCTGCCCATCGGTGACCTCCGTCACGTGATCGCGGGTCACCGATAGATTGGCATGACAACCAGAGGTCTCTTGGAGACCTCTATGGTTGTCACTGCTGGATTGGTCAACGCTCATAGTCAGCAATTTTGCTACATACAGGTAATCTAATCATCGCAGAGCCGATCGAGTTATGGCAGCTTCTAGTCTCCCATGGAGACTATTGAAGCATGCCAAAAGTAAAAAAAAAGTTTTTAAAATAAAACCAAAAAAAAATATCAAGCATACACATCTGATATCGCCGCGTTCAGAATCACCCGATCTAGCAATAAAAAAAGTAATAACCTGATCGCTAAACGGCATAGCGAGAAAAAAGTAAAACACCAGAATTACGTTTTTTTTGGTCACCACGACATTGTATTAAAATGCAATAACCGGCGATCAGAAGATCGTATCTGCACCAAAATGGTATCATTAAAAACGTCAGCTCGGTGCACAAAAAATAAGCCCTCACCCAACCCGAGATCACGAAAAATGGAGACGCTATGGGTATTGGAAAATGGCGCAATTTTTTTTTTAAGAAAGTCTGGAATTTTTTTTCACCACTTAGATAAAAGAGAACCCAGACATGTTTGGTGTCTATGAACTCGTAGTAACTTGGAAAATCATAATAGCAGGCCAGTTTTAGCATTTAGTGAACCTAGTAAAAAAGCAAAACAAAAAACAAGTGTGGAATTGCATTTTCTTTGCAAGTTCACCGCACTTGGAATTTTTTTCCCAATTTCGAGTACACGACATGGTAAAACCAATGGTGTCTTTCAAAAGTACAACTCTTCCCGCAAAAAAACAAGCTCTCACATGACCATTTTGACCAAAAAATAAAAAAGTTATGGCTTGGGGAAGAAGTGGAGCAAAAAATGAAAATGCAAAGCCAAAAATATCTCTGGTCGTTGAGGGGTTAAACAGTGTAATTCACATTTACCGCACATTCAAAAAGATATAACAGCCGTGTGTGCCGAATGGAAAGGTACATGACATCTACTTGTTAAGGCTTGTTAATATTGTCAATTTGACGTATTATGATGTAAATATGGTATAAATATTGATATTTGCATGAAGATATCGTTATGATAACATAGTGAAAATTTGTTCTTGGCACGTTGATATTTTCCTTGTTGTGGTCATTATGTGAAGCTTGTACTGCAAAGTTTTACCTAGAGTTTTTGACCTCCAGTTCTTGGCTCTTAGGGTATGTTCACACTTGGTGTTTTTGTACGTTTCTGATGCATTTTTACTTTTTAAACACTGAAAGAATGGACATGCTGAAGATTTCAAAAATTGAGCAGCTGGCGAAAACATAAGGAAAAAAAAAGAGCAAGCATGAGCGTGAGATTTTTAAAATCTTGTTAGTTTTGCTGGAAATGTAAAATGTAGCCTTTATGCGGCGTAAAAAAAAATTCAACAAAAACGTTGCATGTGAACAAGTCCTAACTTCTTAGCTGAGCAATGAGGGAAGAAGTAAATGTTTCACTAACCCTTCAAAGTTACTATAGAAGGATGCTACGGGCGCTGAACTTGTCTTTTGTTCCTCTTGCAGGAGGGCGATTCACTTGGGGCCATGGAGAAAGTTTGCAGACAGCTGACTTACCACCTCAGCCCTCACTCACAGTGGAAACGTCAAGGTATTGTGAAGCGGAAGCCGCAGGCCTGGTGAGTCGCCATTCCAGAAACAGCGAATGTTGACAGCTCCTGGATATGAGCTTGATATGGGGGATCTGCAAGTGTTTTTATTGAACACATTGCTTGTTTTCGTTTGCCTCCTGTTGTCCTTCCTACTTGTTTTGTATGCACATGACTTGTTGTGAAAGCCCTGGGCTTCTACGTGACCCAGATCTTTAATGTAACCTGCATCAGCACTTCCTTGTAGGCTCTTCCCAACCTTTTACAAGGTGCTGGATCATCTCCTGCCCCATGTCATCACTTTCCCTATAATAACCTTTATCTCTGAGGTTTTTCTGCCTCGGCCTTTATCCTTTTCTCATCATACAGCGTCATTGTTAATGGGGTGAGAACTCTTCTGATGAATATAGTTCTTTACTTTCAACACTAGACCTGTATAATATGCTTGGAGGTTACACATAAACAGATCTAAATGGGTTGTATAGCATTTCACTTGTAATTGTACTTCCAAAGTATATAGAAAAGTAATTATCAGCTCCAGTCCGTACCTGGTAGACGTTATGATTACCCAATGTATAAGAATATATACTTCACTGGTAAAAGGTGTATATAGGTTAAGCTCACGCTTGCCAACTCTCCTGGAGATACAGGACACTCACGAGAGTTGTGAATTGTCCCAGGTGCCATAGGGGCCTCCCAGACTTCCCGGTAAGTGTTACTCCTTGAAGGAGTCCCACCTTTCACAAGCACAATCAGGAGGTGTGAACGAGTAGGAAAAGAGCATAACCCTTAAAAAGTGGTTTGCTTATGTAAAAAAAAATTGCTACTGCATCTCATACACCATACTCAGAATATATATTTTAAGATATATTTTTCATTTTTGAATGTTCAAAAAGACAAAAACAATATGACGTAGTCACTACATTCATTTTATAAAAAGAACCAACAGGGGAGAACTTGGGATAATAAAGGGGTATAGGAAGGAGGGGAAGTTGGGGAACTGAGGAATAAGGGTAGAGGAAGTGGTGGTGGTGAAGGAGGGGGGTCCTGTTTAAAACGTGAAAGTATCATTCTCAGAATATTTTAAAGTTGTCAAGTTGGGTAAGGTTGAAATTCTTTGATCTTTGTGAAAAATCCATTATACAACCACCACTTACGAGTATACTATATGCCTCTGTATGTTATGACTACATGTATAGCAGAATGCTGAATACACTAATAAAAGGTGTATGTGGATGTGAAGTTGTATAGTAGGCCTTTGCTAAAAATCTATGACTGGGCTCATCACCTTATTGCCCTGGAACAAGTCATCATAAATGGTAAAGACTATAAAACGTTGGACACATCTGTTCTTGCAATTGTTTTACTTGTTCTTACTGGAATGTGGACATTGTAGATTCAGACGGAAAGCAGCAAAACCATAAATGAACACATATGGAAACAAGGAGTACGTAAACAGGAGTGTAACAAATCAGAATGTGTTAAACCTTAGATTCCTCAAAGTACCCAACTTTAAACCCACTTAGAAGAGTCTAAGGTTTTACGCATATTCTGAATTGTTTTGCACATATTTTAAACTCATTTTTATATTTTCCGCCATTCTACTTCAGTCTGATTACAAAGCACATTCCAATAATAAGAGACAAACCATTGCTAAACAGAATGACCATATTCACAGTACAATAAGTCAGCTTAAATTTTCAGTCAGTGAAAATATACTGATATCAAAGTGATTTACGTAATGTCGAGATACACTTATAAATACACAAACTATCAACAATATTTAGAAAATTACAACATCAATAGCTTTAAAGGGTTGTTGTCAAAATGGTAAGTTATCCCCTATTCACCTGATAGCGCATAAATTACTGATCGTTCGGGGTCCAACCTATGGGACCCCCACCAATTCTGAAAATGGGGCACTGGAACCCGCTTGCCTATTTTCATCAGTTCCATTCATAGCATGGCTTTGCAGAACATCATTCTTGGGATTGCTGGGGGTTCCGCTAGTTTAAGAGGGAATTAACATTTTTCAATTTTGCTGCTGTGACCATTTTACAAAACATCTGAAAGTGCTGCCATATTGATTGTCACTTTTGAAAATAAGCTGAATTAATAAATGACCACCAATTTTTCTGCAAAAATTATTGCCACAGCCTAAAATGATTTATTAATAGAGACTATTTTTGTTTTTTTAGGGAATAGTCCTCTTCTTGTATTGTCTCCCATGTTGTAGTTTGGCTTGCCGGTATAGCAGTTACATGGCCCTTTGTTGATTGCAACCATTTTTGATGTTTCAGTGCATTAGACATATATCATGTAATTAAGTCATACACTTGTCAGCAGGTTGTCTTGCTCAGCAGCCAGATGAATATTCAGCATGTGTTCGCAAAGCAAGCAACCACAATGGTATGAGTTGTTAGCGGAACCATCTAAGATTGTGGTTGTGAATAGACTGTGCACTCTTTGTTAATTGCTTTGCTTTAATTATGTCTTGGCCATTTTTTAGAACATAAAGAAAAGTGAAATGACTTCCAATGTTCGCCATTTCAAGCGTAATTGCTGTTTCATCTAAGCATATAAAATAGACAGCTGTGGTGTAGTGGGGTCACAGAAGGTAGGGTCGCGGTGGCAGGAGTGGGGCGATGCCCTAAACGTTTACCAAAATCACAATCTTGAATGCATTGCCTCTGACAGACAATTTCTTGAAGCCATCCGCAGGGAAATCAATGAGAGAGCCCAGTGCTCACAGCCTCGCACCGCCTGGACGCACCACCTCCTAAACAGGACCCACAGTATCACCGCATTCCTGCTGCCACCGGCCTCCTGAAGCAGCGACCCTGCTGCCTCCTGTGATCCCGCTCCACTGCCGCCGACCCCCGGTAAGCTACCGTTAAAACAGACTATAAGTCACACCACCATTTTATTTTAAAGAAATTCCCTATTTTCCACCCCAAAATTTGGGGTGCGTCTTATGGTCAGGTGCGTCTTATAGTTTGCAAAATATGTTATATGCACATGCAGCTCTTTCAAATACAAATTCAGCAATACCCTTTCATGGTCAGTCCCTTCTTCTGGTAATGAGAAATCAGCATTTGAATTAATATGAAAATGAGGCTGAAAAACTGTTTGTAGAACTGAAGCCTCTGTTACTCCAGCTCTATTCCTCACCTAGTACTGTCACCTCCTGCTTGACTGACAGCCTTTGTGCTGTGTGATTTCAAGCAGAGTAGCTGTTGGGTGGGGAGTAGAGCTGGAGTGGAAGAGTCTTTAGATCTATCTTAGCCATGCATATCAATTCAAATGTTGATGAAGGATTATGGTAATTCTTAAGCCTCTGTCACTCCATCTCCATTCCCACTTAGGGCCACCTTTTCCTGCTTGACAGATGGTCAAATCAAACAACATAGGAGACTGTCAGTCAAATAAGAGGAGGTGGCACTGAGTGAGGAATAGAGCTGGAGTGACAGAGGATTCAGATCTACAAATAGCTCTTCAGCCTTACTTGCATATCAATTCAAAGGCTGATTTCTCAGTAATGGAGGTCATGTAATGTAAAGGTGTTGCTGAACTTTTCTTTGAAAGAGTTAGGGTGGTTTCACATTAGCGTTTCACAGACCTGCGTCTGTCTGCGCACTGCCGCCGCTAAGCTCCGCCCTGGCCACGCCTCCTCTTGGCCGCTCCGCCTATGAGCGCATGACGCTGCATGCGACCTGCGTACTCTATCTTTAGCATTGGGTACACAGGCCGTGCACAGGTATGCGTTTGCCGGCGCATGCGTCCTTTTGACGGTGTGCCGAGCGCACCAAAATGCAACCGGCAAAAGGTAGCAACGCAGGTCTGTAAAACGCTAATGTGAAACCACCCTTAAATGTGCATATAAATAATTTGGGGGGTGAAATCTTGCCGACAGATTTTCTTTAAAAATAACGGAAATCTATGTTAGCTCATAGCTGGTGTAGATTTTCATTTGTAGTGCACGGACAAGCCAAGATCCACCAAATTTTATAAAGACTGGGTAACTCTTAATAAATTTTTTGCATCTTGTTCCAGCGCTTCTGTATAAGACTGCCATAAGTACTGTCACTAATTTCCCGCAACCCTCTTTTATTGTCATTGGACCGACAATTGTAGGAACCAAAACATGAAAAAATATGGCATAAAATTACGAAAATTAATATGGAAAAAATTGAAAATTTGGACTAAGTAATGGGAAAGAATTTTCTAAAAATCCTATTTACAACAATAACATATGCAGTGACTGCAGAAGTCAAAGTGAACTAAAACAGAGATATGGAAAATACTACAAGCATGGATTTTCCTTAATGTCTTTATGGAAAAACATGGAACAACTTAGGTTGTGACAATACAGTTACAGTCAGTTTTCCATAGACAGATAACATTTTCTAGTTGGATCTGTGCCTTTAAAAGTGACTATAATAGTCAAGTAGTATGCGTTATTTTTCATTTTTCTCTGTATTTTTCTTAGACTTTAGTGATCATTATTTAGATTATTTTCCTAGTATTACTAATTTCTGTTTATGCTTAGGGATTTGGCAAATTAAAGTAGAAGTCATAGACTGCTGAACAAACTAGGTTAATTATGCCCTCGATGAGGTACTGCATGGCTGTGACCTCCATGGTGCAGACACAGGAGGTCAGCTGTGTAATGAAAGCTCGGGCAGAGGGTTGAACAAGGTCTTAGAGAGACAAAGAAGATATGACTTCTATTTAAGCCGGAAGGAGTGAAAACCAGAGAAATTGTTTCTCAATATAGGACCCATGGCTATCATCTGCCAGCGGATGTAGAAAAGCTCTTTGGTTATAATTAGTGATGAGCAAGTATGCTCGTTATTTGGGTTTTCCTGAGCATGCTCGGGTGTCCTCCGAGTATTTGGGCGTGCTCAGAAATTTGGTTTGTGTCGCCGTAGCTGCATGATTTGTGGTTGCTGGACAGCCTGAATACATGTGAGGAATGCCTGTTTGTTAGGAAATCCCCACATGTATTCAGGCTGTCTAGCAGCCACAAATCATGCAGCTGCGGCGACACAAACTAAATCTCTGAGCACGCCAAAATACTCGGAGGACACCCGAGCATGCTCAGGAAAACCCGAATAACAAGCATACTCGCTCATCACTAGTTATATTTCATTGATTGCAAACTCTGCAAAGTGAAGCATTTTAGAATAACTTATAATACATACAGTATACATGCTGCATGCCATTCAATATCACCTCTAGTACAAAACAAAGCCTACCTCTGCTTGCTTCATAATGCCAAGCCTCCCATTTTGTACACAGTAACATACAGTGGGAAAAAAAAGTATTTGGTCAGCCACCAATTGTGAGAGCCAGAAATCTTGCATGTTTTAAGGTGGCCAAATACTTATTTTTCACCATAATTTGGAATCTTGCCAAAATCAGACAAGGTGATTTTCTGGATTTGTTTTCTCATTTTGACTCTCATAGTTGTGTCTACCTATGATGTCAATTACAGGCCTCTCTCATCTTTTTAAGTTGGAGAACTTGCACAATTGGTGGCTGACTAAATACTTTTTTTCCCCACTGTACAAAGAGGCACAAGACCCAGCTGCATGGCTAGTGTCGGACTGGGGTGCCAAGGGCCTACCAGTAACATTGACTTTTGACATACACTACCCTAGTTCACAAATTTACCTATATCTCTATATAATAATAGACTGGATAGTTTGGTTAATGAATGATGAGATGCTTCTTTTTTTATGTACAGAGTGAAGTGAATTATTCCAAGTACTGCCCATACAGTCAGTGGGGTTGGGGTCCAGGTCTGCACAGGGGCCCACCAGGTAATTCCACTGTTCCCCTATGGGCCAGTCCGAGCCTGTGCATGGCCCATATAGACAGGCCGATACTCAGGAACAAGCGTTAACTGGAATGGTCGTTTTCTCGGACTATCAGAGCTGGCTATGAACTAACAAAATGCTTGTTCATTAGTTTAGATGATGAAATCGTTCTCAGCAGCACATTCTCTTGGGTAAATAGGAGAAAACATGATGTGACATGCACACAGAGGACTTTTTTGGGGCACCCTAGAGCCTTTTTTTCCAGAAATTGAACCTTTTTCTTTGAAATTCCTGATGATTGGATAAATTGTTGCTTTAGGCACAATTTTACAAGCAGCAATGTTCTTGCCTGTAAAGCTCTATTGATGCAAGGCAATGATGACTGCTCATGTGTCTTTGGAGGGTAACAGAAGAATACAATTATTTCAAGCACCAACTCTCTTCTAAAGCAATCAGTCTGTTTTAATAATTTAATCAGCATGATAGAGTGATTTCTACTGCCTTGTTCTCATTAACACTTTCTCCAATGCTAGCGAGAAAATAACGAAAATTATGTAAGCAGGTAATTTTGTAATGGGGCTGAAAGTCAGTAGAAATTGGTTTTTTGTGTTTAAGTTAATTTTCATGGCATTGAATAACTTTGCAATTATTTACCATTCATCTGATCACTCTTCATAACAATCTAGAGATAAGGATATTTGCCGCTGTAAAAATTGAAGCAGAAATTTTTGTGAAAACCAAAATTTGTGTCACTCTAAAAACTTGTGCTAAATCATACACCAATATTTTGCTCACTCATAAGGATACAGAATGGATGTTTAGTGTTAAGGTTTGAAGCCCAATTAATCAATATTTAATTCTGTATTTAACCATTCTGAAAATTTGGTACACATGCTGGCCAATTACACCTGTCTTTATGTAGTGGACAGAAAAAGAAATGTGAATTATTCTATTAACAGTGCTCAGTCTCTTATTAGCGGATGCCATGTGCTCAGAAAATCAACAGTTATTTTATCTGTACTCTGATCTTCCATACTCCTTGTTATGCGGAATGAAGCTAGATAAAGGCAGACGCGTAGCTAAAGGCTCATAGGTCTTGCTGCAATTTATCTTCATGAACGGTTGTTTTCAGCTTATCTGTAACTTTCAGCTGCATCACTAGTCTCTAAAGTGAAGCGTCAGTACAACACTAGTAGCTAGGGTAATTTGTAGGATCTTAAAAAAATGAGGATTATAATTGCAAATATGTATGTTTATGCCATTTTCCCTCCATAACAATAAATACATTGGAAACAGCATATCAATAAGGCAACTTTTATAACATGGAAGGCTTAGGCCTCTTTCACACATCCGTTTTTTCCCTACAGTCACAATCTGTCGTTTTGTGAAATAAACGAATCCTGCAATTGTTGCTGCAGGATCCGTTTTTTTCTCATAGATTAGCGACGGATTGCCACACGTTTCATCCATCTTTTGACGGATGGATACAACGGACTTTGGAACGTTTTTTGTGTACATCGAAAAGACGTACAATGACGAATCCAGCATCATCCGTCGTAGGCTATAATGGTAGCCTATGGGCACAGGATCCGTCACAAGATGGATTCCAGCGATGGATTCCGTTTTTTCACACTGAGCATGCCCGGAAAAATTTCTGTTGCTTTATTTTAACCCCAACAGCCATTCTGGCACATAAAATCTCTCTCTCTCTCTCGGATGTTGCAGGCAGGTTCACACTCAGCACATGTGACAGACGTGACAGAGTCTGGAGACGCCTTCAGCATGACTGGTTTGGCAGTGGGTCAGTAATGGTGTGGGTGGCATTTCTTTGGAGGGCCACACAGCCCTCCATGTGCTCGCCAGAGGTAGCCTGACTGCCATTAGGTACCAAGATGAGATTCTCAGACCCCTTGTGAGACCATATGCTGGTGCGGTTGGCCCTGGGTTCCTTCTAATGCAGGACAATGCCAGACCTCATGTGGCTGGAGTGTGTCAGCAGTTCCTGCAAGATGAAGGCATTGAAGCTATGGACTGGCCTGCCCGTTCCACAGATCTGAATCCGATTGAGCACATCTGGGACAGCATGTCTCACTCCATCCACCAGCGTCACGTTTTACCACAGACTGTCCAGGAGTAGACGGCTGCTTAGTCCAGGTCTGGGAGGAGATCCCTCAGGAGAACATCTACAACCTCATCAGGAGCATGCACAGGCATTGTAGGGAGGTCATACAGTCATGTGGAGGCCACACACAATACTGAGCATCATTTTTACTTGTTTCCACTTTCATTTTGGGGGTCTCTCCAAATCCAGGCCTCCATTGGTTCAAAAAATTGATTTCCATTGATGATTTTTGTGTGATTATGTTGACAGCACATTCAACTTTGTACAGAACAAAGTATTCAATGAGAATATTTCATTCATTTACATCTAGGATGTGTTATTTGAGCTTTCCCTTTATTTTTTTGAGCAGTATATATATATATATATATATATATATATATATATATAAACAAACACAATACTCGACTCTCCTCCTCGCTCCCACGCTGATTCCGGCTCTGCTCAGATGTCAGGAGTTGCGCTGCCGTCTGCCCGGCACACAGCAGGTACGCGATGAAGTGACGTCATCACGCACCCGCAGTGTCAGAAGCAGAGGAGAATGATGGGAGAGGGAGCGTCATCTGATGCTCTCTCCTCCATTATTGCTTTCAACTGTATCGACATCTATGTCGCAGGCCCCCCCCCGACTTACTGCTCCATAGCGGCTTTGTGGGCTGGAGGCCCCTGGAAGAGCGGGGGGCCCTGATCTGCCGGCCCTGATAGCGAGAAGTGTTAGCTGCAGCCTGCAGCTTAAACTGCCTGCTATTAAAGTGAAATGAATATTCAGATCCTCTCTACATCCATGGGGGCGTGGGAAAAAGTGAATATTAATTTCTCTTTAGTAGCGGGGACAGGCTTTAGCCGCAGATGCCGGCTTCTGCCTCCTGTAACTTGCTGCTGCTCCGCTGGCTTCGGGGGCCCCCATAGCAGCTGCATGGTGTACCGCTAATATCGACACACCACTGGCTGTGAGCCCTTGGAGCAGCGGATGCTCTAGGCAGCTGCTGGCCCTGTATGCCTGCAGGTGTCAGTGCCTGGGCCCACCGGAGAATACTCCGGTTCTCCGGTGGGCCAATCTGACCCTGCCTCCAGGCAGCGTCCTCCTGAAAGCGCATGTCTGGAGCTTATCAACTGTGAGCTGTAGAGACTCAAATTGACCAGTAGTTGACACACAATAGTGAAGATAAAAATCTTCTAGCCGGATGATGAATGTTGTTGCTACCACTCAGGTCTCGGATTAAGATACAGTTTCCTGCGGTGTATTCTCATTTAGGGCCCCGTCACACATAGCGACACACCAGCGATCCCGACAACGATATGCACTTGTCAGGATCGCTGGTGTGTCGCTACATGATCGCTGGTGAGCTGCCAAACAGGCAGCTCAGGCAGCGATCAGGACAGCAACACTGCGGGTAACGTCGCTTAGTTACCCGCAGTGTATGTTGGATACCAGCGCGCTGGTGCAGGGAGCTGGTAACGAAGGTACACATCGGGTTTCCCAGCGCTGCACATCGGGAAACCCGATGTGTACCTTGGTTACCAGCTGATCGCTGGGGAGATCGCTGTTGCATCACAAAACTAGTGACTCATGTCTTAAGTTATATTTTACAATCTTACAGCCTCAGCATTCCCAATCTCCTTAGTTTTTAATTAACCAATACCAACGATTATGATGTATCTCGTTTTGAATTGCTACCAGGAGATAGGATTCACAATACTGATGTATTTATCAGCTACTTGTTGCCTTTGCGTTGGCCATGCTTACGGTATTTGTTATGCCCTATGGCTAATTTGTATTCCTGATATGACCCAGTAGGAGAACATTCACAGCATTCCATGTATCAATGAGCTGCAAATCCTGATGCTCAGGGTGTAAAAAACATAAAGAATGGGCAGAATGTTTCCTACATTATAAAGCGGATTAGCAGTAAGGAAAGACACTAAAATGGAATATGTTGCTTATATTGACATGCATGAGATTCAGGGGCACACACACAATGGGAAACCCTCAGGCATTCCTGTGTATATTTTACACCATAAAACGTATGTCCTGACACTGATTATTCCATGTTATGTGGAGAGATGAGTATGAGTACAAAGTGGTTCTGCACTACTATATATTGAAAGTATCGTGTATTAATGTATATAAAAATAATGTATAGATAAAGGTCAAGAAAAAGCAGTTAAGGGAACATATTGACTGCTTCATGCAGCTCGAATCGTGAGCAGCATAAATCAGACACTGGCTGATGTTTTACTCTGAAACACTATGACAGTTCTGAGAAAATATACGGTAGATTGAAAAGCCTGCTGCGAGACTGTGCATCTCCAATGACTTTTCCGAAGGTAGGTTCTTGGTGACTTCTTCTCATCCTGATTCTCTTCACTGACAGTCTTTTGTTATGCACACATACGGAGAGACCTATCACACGAGCGGGTGGGTAGGAGCGCTGGAGATTGGCCTCCTGGACTAGTCACATGAGAACCATAGTCCTGGGATGCATTTTGTAACTTCTGTCAGAGGTCAAAAAAGCTAACTATATGGTAAGTTGAATGGTGTCATTCAAAACTACAACTCATGTGGATGTTAGAATAAAAAATGTTAATGCACCTGGAATAAAGAGAGGAATAACCTGACATGCAAGAATGAAAGAAAACACATACCGACCAAATAGGGCTCAAATCACTGCTGGTAAATAGAATAACTCATTGCAGTGGCACCCGGGCTATCTTATACTGTATATAACGGTGGCTGCGTCCTTCTTCCTAAGCTGTGATGGGCGGCACATGCGTAGTGTGGCGCTGGAGTCAGAGCGTATGCATACCGCACTACATTTCCATTTTATTGAACACATTGTGTGTGCGAATTCTCAGACACGGTGTCTGACAAAATGGCACCGGATATCGCGGGAAGCACACGTGTTGATTCTGGCACCATTTTATTGAAGAATTGTACTACAACATCAACATAGCCGTGTGCACATCACAGCAGTAATAATATTCCTTAATTAGCCCGTACAGTAATAATGTCCTACATTCTTGCACCTTCCTGTTATTATGTCCCCCATCCTGACTCCCATGTGTCTCATTCCTGGCCCCCTTGTGTATCATTCTTGGCCTCGCATGTGTTCTGCCATCCTGGCCCCATATGTCTCCATCTTGCCTCACCCCATATGTCTCCATACTGCCCCCCATATGTCTCCATCCTGCCCTCCCATATGTCTTCATCCTGCCCCCATATGTCTCCATTCTGCCCTCTGTATGTCCTCCCATTCTGCCCCCCATATATCTCCATCATGACCCCATATATGTCCTCTCATCCTGGCCCCATATGTCTCTATTCTGCCCCCCATATGTCTCCACCCTGCCACCATATATATATCCTCTTATCCTGGCCCCATATGTCTCCATCCCACCCCCATATATGTCCTCTCATCTTGGCCTCATATATCTCCATCATGCCCCATTTATGTCCTCTCGGCCTGACCCCATATGTGTCCATCCTGCCCTATATATGTCCTCTCATTCTAGCCCCACATGTCTCCATCCTGCCCCCCCATATGTATCCACCCTTCCTCATTATATGTTCTCTCAGCCTGGCCCCATATGTCTCCATCCTGCCCCCATATATGTCCTCTCATCCTGACCCCATATGTCTCCATCCTGCTACCCCACATATGTCTCCATCCTGCCCCCATATATGTCCTCTCATCTTGGCCCCATATGTCTTCATCCTGCCCCCTGACATATCTCTATCTTGCCCCATATATGTCCTCTCATCCTTTCCCCATAAATCTCCATCCTGCCCCATATATGTCCTCTCATCCTGGCCCCATATGTCTCCATCCTGCCCCCGATGTATCTCTATCTTGCCCCCATATCTGTCCTCTCATCCTGGCCCCATATGTCTCCATCCTGCTACCCCTCCATATGTCTCCATCCTGCCCCCCATATGTCCTCCCATCCTACCCCCCATTTGTCTCCATCCTGCTCCCATATATGTCCTCTCATGCTGGCCCCCTATGTCTCCACCCTGCCCCCATATGTCCTCCCATCCTGCCCCACCGATCCTCTCCGGTCCTGCACATCAATAGATTAGTGAATGGCCGAATTCTGCCCCGGTGGCCCGGTGAGGAGGGAGGAGTAAGTAAGGGCAGTAATGCCCTGATGCGGCCCTGGTGATTTGTAGAACATCCTTAAAATGGCCAGTGTTGTGGGGTGTTCCCAGTATGCAGTATTTAGTATATACTAAAAGTGGTCCATAAAAGAACAATGAATGATAATTATGGAAAAATACCAGAAATAATGACAGAGCTGGAGTATACTGAAGTCTGAAATAAAGATCATTGACACAAAGGAGCAGCAAAAACTTTAAAAACAAAATGCTGTGTATGGAGACTGAATTTTTTAGAATATAGGATTAGGGTATGTGCACATAATGTCTTTTAAACTTGGGTGAAGAGGACAATGCTTCAGAACAGGTCTGTATTTTTTGTCCCCCTGGAGTGTTTTTCTTTAAGCATTTTTCCATAGTTTTTTCTCTCCATTCAACAATGAAGAACTCGCTAGCAATTTCTGAAGAGAAAGCACTGGAAAAACTCTAAAAAAAAAAAAAAACCCAGTCTTCCGGTTGTCTTTTGAGCCTTCCCATTGACTTACATTATACAGTAAAGCATGGAGCATCTTCTAAGCGGAATATTCCTGAACAGTGGTTTTTTCTCTTTTTCTTTTTTTGTACTTCTCAGCTTCTTTGGAAACCAAAAGTGGTTAAAAGATTTTTACATAGAAATGCATATGATCATACTTTTGCGCACTTTTTGAAGTAGAACCCACCTGAAAAAAAGTAAACATTGAGTGCGCATACCCTTACAGGTTATATCTGGTTGTATTTTTCTTTTTATTAATAAAAAACTGTGAAAAACACTGAAAAATTAAAGAAAAAAAATTCTTAAATAGTCTATGAATTCAGCATAAGGCCATTTATGTGTTTGTGCATTTTTCTGCACTCGTTTTATGGACTAAATACCGTCCCAACCTGAACTCATAGCCTCATACGTTCTTGTGATGTTGCTAGTTTGGTTGATCAGCTTTGCAGTTGGCTCGGATTTGCCGCCACGATATGGGTACGATTATGTGAAATTGGTATAAGCGAGGGTTTAGTCACTGCAGGCGTAGCATAGATAATTGCTTCTTCAGGTGTTTTTGGTAAGGACCTGAGGAAGATCTCTTAACTCTTGGCTCATGATTCCAATCAACACTAGATAGCTACATATTAGATTTCCATCATTACTAACGGTGATGACCATGGTTATGGAGCTGTAGACCTCCAGTTAGATGGAAAAACCAAATTCAACTCCACTTTTCTCTCTGACAGAGCAGCTTTACTTTTCGCGATGTTAAAATAAAGTTGGCGGCCTATCACAACCAAGTTTAATTGTATTCAAGAAAGATTCAAAAGAACCAAATTGGGATCATTGAAAAGCGCATCCGAGCTTGTATACTTAATTTCCCAAGGGGATAATGCTGGTTCCTGAAAATAATTGGATTCTTTGTGGCTAGTGATACTTTTTTTTCTAATAAAACAATCTGATTAATACTTGGAGAGGATGGTTTCTGATTAGAGAACACAGAAGTATTTTGCCATCCTTGTTGGAGAGATCGCACAATAGGTCAGCAACGCGCGTCCTCGTGTAACGCAGCTGCTCCATAGATCCGAATGATTTAAAAACTAAAAATTCTATCAGCAGAAAGTGCACAATATTGTTAGCGAGTTTCAGGAAATCGGCTTCATGAATAAAAGCTTCATCTTATCAGCCGAGAACCATGAACTGGCTGAATTAAGTAGCTCTTTATACCGTGGCTTGAAATTTGCAGCTTATTTGTGTCATTTTTTTCTCCTATGTTTCGAATAAAGAAAGATGCAAATAAAAGAAATTAAATCTTTTTCTTCTTTTTTTTATTGCTTTAGATAGTTCGTACTTGAATTATTAATTCCTTGCAAGGATTTCACGAGAACTGTTTTCATTAACCCTTTTACATAAATGCTCTAAGATTAATATTTCCAAACCAGCTCCTTGTTACGATGGTGTTTTTCCTGAACTGCGTGCCCAAAGGTAATGAATGACTGTATAATTTATTTTTCTGCTCATGGTGGGTGCAGTTATTCACACAAGCACAATATTTTGCAATGACATATGAAATGTGCATAATTCTTAGAAGCACTCAACAGCACCTTGGAAATATCTCAGCAAGTTTTGGAACATCTGCCAAGATATACTGATCTGTCTAGGAGCATAAATTACAGACAGAAGAATTGACCACCAGCCAGAGCTGGAGTTTCCCCATAGAGTATTTAAAACCAGATGGTTTCGCTAGCAGAATGAGCTCCGTACAAGTAAAAACACTTAAGGCAATTGGTGGAAACTTGGTTTGGATAACTTGAGGGTTCCTATGGATGGTCAAGAGTTCTCCTGTTTTGTGGCTCATTCACACATTCGTGTTTGAACACTTATGTGAAAAAATGGTACCGGTGTCATTGGTGTTTTGGATCAGTGGTCGGTGTTTCCGTATTTACCATCACTGTTTTTCACAAATGGATAAAGAAACAAATTGCAAATCTTCCCCCATACTTTGCATTGTTAAATACAGACGGCACACGGATGGCACACGGATGTCATCCATGTGCTGTACGTGTTTTCATGGACCCATAGATTTGTATTAGCCATTTTTAATTCGTGATATCGGAAAAAAATGTCCGTCTCTGTGAGTTTTCCACAGAAACGTGGTTCATAAAGAAACAGCTGAGCACAGAAAACCACACTGCGGGGAATGGAGTTGTGCCAAAGTTAGTGACTTCCCAAAAGTCACAAATGATGAATCAAATGAAAACATCTGAAATTCCTAAACTCCACCAACAAAGCGAGGAAAAAAAAAACTTATTAAATAGTCTTAGAAAAATGTTGCAAATAGAACAATGCTTTGGGAGCAAACAAAAAAAAGGCGCAAATCAATAAGGACAATAGAAAAAATTGGAGTCTGGCTCAACAGACTGGGTTTTCCTTTTCTTTTATTTTCAGAAGAAAATATAGTGCATACAAAAGAAAATGTACATTATCTAGTCGACGCGTTTCGACTGCACTAAGCAGTCTTACTCATGACGCGTTTCGACTGCACTAAGCAGTCTTACTCATGATTTTTCTCTTCTTTTTATTTTTCAAAAGAAAATATAGTGCATACAAAAGAAAAAGTTACAAGGTCGACATGACCCAGTCGACGCGTTTCGACTCCACTAAGCAGTCTTACTCATGACTCATGAGCAGGGCCGGCGTCAGCACCTGACCTACCCAGGCAAGTGCCGGGGCCCTGAGCAGGCGAGGGGGCCCAATCGCCGTCGGGCACCCCGGCGCCCGTTAGCGGATGAGAGCGGTACCAGCGCCGCCACTGGGCCCCCCCGCTTGCTCAGGGCCGCGGCAGCAGCCGGCGCAAAACTTACCTCTCCCTGTGCCTCCGCAGCTCCGGGCTCCAGGGGGCGCCTGCAGGTGAGATGTGAAGTGTGTGTGTCTGTGTGTATCAGTGTGTGTCTGCCTGCGTGTGTGTATCTGTATGTAGTGCGGTGCTTTGTGTGTGTGTGTATGTGAGACAGTTGTGTGGTGCTGTATGTGTGATGGTGGTGGGGAGGCAGTGATGGTGGTGAGGAGGCAATGATTATGATGGGGAGGCGATGATAATGATGGGGAGGCAATGATGATGATGATGGGGAGACAATGATGATGATGGGGAGGCAATGATGATGATGATGGGGAGACAATGATGATGATGATGATGATGGGGAGGCGATGATGAAGGGGAGGCAATGATCATGATGGGGAGGAAATAATGATGGGGAGGCAATGATGATGATGGGGAGGCAATGATGATGATAATGGAGAGGCAATGATGATGATGATGGGGAGGAAGTGATGATGATGGGGAGACAATGATGATAATGGGGAGGCAATGATGATGGGGAGGCAATGATAATGATATTGGGGAGGCAATGATGATGATAATAGGGAGGCAATGATGATGATAATGGGGAGTCTTTCCACAGCACCCTTTTCTGAGCCGTAACAGTGCAGAACGCAGCACAGTGCAGAGGAGAGCTCCATATTTTATATGGAGCATTATATGGGGACCAGTATCCTGTATGGAGCATTATTTGGGGTCCATATTCTTTATGGAGCATTATATTTGGCCCATAATACTGTATGGAGGACTATGTGGTGCCCATAATATTGTATGGAGGACTGTACAGTCCAGTCTGTACTGTGCGCTGTGAGGATTTGGCGATTTTTGAGCTATTGTACAATTTACAATAGATATCACTCATGTAATGGAAGAAGTGAAGTATTTGGCATTGTACTATACCCATATTTCTCTGCCGTATCTGTGCATCATGAATCGTGGTCTGTGTTAAAGGGGCCCACTGAGACTCTTTCGCCCGGGGCCCATAAAAACCTGGAGCTGGCCCTGCTCATGAGTCATGAGTAAGACTGCTTAGTGCAGTCGAAACGCGGCAACTGGGTCATATCGACCATGTAAGTTTTTCTTTTGTATGCACTATATTTTCTTTTGAAAAAAGAAAAGGAAAATCCAGTCCTGTTGAGCCGGACTTCAATTTTTTCTGTTGTCCTTGATGTGGGGCCAGGTGAGGCCGATGTGAGCACCAGGTGGATGAGCATAGAGCAACTGGGTGAGCTGAATCAAGTTTTTATAATTGCCAAACAATAAACACTAGACAAAAAAATTAGGCACAAAAACAATGCTGAATTGAGGCCTAAAGATTTGGACAAAATATTAGGATGTGGTATTCACCGAGCTGTACCTTTGAATAATATCTTATTTTTTGGTTCTTAAATGTACTGACTGAACAGATGCCGAGGTCATGTTGTACACAGCCCCTAAAAGGGGCTATTACAGGACAGGACAAAAACATTGATGATTTGTCCTGTATTTGGATGATAGTCAACTGCCAGGTTCTCTACATAGTGCTGTGAAATATATTGGTGTTATATAAATTTAAAAAGAATGACATAAATAATAAAAAATGTGATTAACATTTTCTTTCTGGGAATCCCTTTTAATTTTTGTTTTATTGCAAAATTTATATCTTGTAGAAATGAGTGAATTCTATTTTAATTTTTAAAAAATCCGCAAAATATGGATTTTATTTTTGGAATTCGCTTCTGTGGCCGCCATTCTTGTGAGACGTAAAAGACCACCAAAAAGTTAAAATAATAAAAAATCCTTACATTTTACCTTACCGCCCCTCTTCCAACCGCCATCATTAGTCTGGCCCTCGACTTATTTTCTAATACCCGCCGCTTGCACCTTAGTCCCCAGTCCTCCCACACAGCTCTGACGAGGCATGGGACGACCCCGCGTAAGTGCCGCAAGGCCATGTTACACTTCATGATGTCATGATACTGTCACCTTTCTTGCGCTTGTGCAAAACGTTCCCAGATTTCATCAGAGCCGGAAGTCCCTGCTCAGTGTGAGGGGCCCAGGGGTTTAAGCGTGAGTGGCGGGGATCAAAAGATGTAACGATGACCAGACGGGTGACTGTGAGGAGCGTACGGGCCGGAGAGGTGAGCGGAGTGTGAGTATAAGGATTTCATTTATTTTTACATATTATATTTATCATGCACTGTGATCTAGACAGACCACAGAACATAATAAATTACATTTAATTAGAAGAGAATAACTTCTCGGGAAATCAATTTTCCCAGGAAAATCCATGCGAAAAGACAAATTTGAATTCCGCCTGATCCCTCATCTCTAATAACTTTCACGTGTAAATGCAGAACACATCCTTCTAGCGTAGAATGACACCGTACAGGAGGTAATGTCACATAAGGGAGCTGGTGAGTAATATATCCCCCCATTTAAATGTAACACCCCTTCAGGGCTACCACGGTACGCTGGGTGTTATGGGGGGTCTCACCTCTTTAGGGCGCAGTGCCTCCACCCGAATCTTGATTGGAGCTCTCTCTAGGACTGCAGAAGGACTGTTATCTTCTGCCAGGGACTGATTCGGGAAACCCCTGCCTATAGCTCAGTACACACTCACCCAAAACAGGAGTAAAACAGTTTAACTGGTTTATGGATATGCAGCAGAAATGAAGTATATTTAAAGAAACAACATGCAATACAGGTAACGATGCTCTATGAAAGTCATATACACATCACAACCTAATTCTTTCCCCAACCCTGCAAATATAATATAGCAGGGTTCCCCTTTTCTTGTATTAACCCAGTCCAAACGTTGGGGCCCAGTTGCCGCGGATGTTGGCGCGCAAATTTATAACTGTTGGTGCACTTAGATGCTCACGAAGGTAAATAGTCTGGGGCGTAGTGTACTCACTGTAACGGGCTGGTTGAACCACAAGTCTCGAAATAGGGCACTCACGGTGCGTCTCAACCGGTTGTAGTTTTCCCTGGACCCCAACTGGGGGCGGCAGGATTCAGGCCTTTATAAGGTGGGAGTGCCGGTAGAACTCTCCGAGTCCTTAATGTTGCTTGCTTCACCTGGTGACCGGGCTGCGCTCTCTCCAGATTCGCAGGTATATCAGAGGGGACTGGAACGCTCCGCTCTTTAGAGGAATACAAGTCCACAGCGCTCCATCTTTTACATGAACAATCTGCTCTCTCACTTTCTTTCACTTCCTCTGCAGCTCCCTCCCCCAAGTTCCTCCTCCCTCCTAGCTGTGTCATCTGACTGAAACAAGGGTCCATGGGAATTGTAGTCCACCGCAGCTCAGGGAAAAAACCATTAATGTCTGAAGGTCCCTGTTTAACAGCAGCTGCAAAACTCTTCTTAGTGTCTGTAAATCCCAGTATACCAGTAGCTGCTCTGACAGTTCCATGTGCAGGTGTTACATTCTCCCCCTGGTGAATCATTGAAAGTGTCCATCACGACATGAGGACTCACCACCTGAAACATGAATGGGGGTTAAGGCATCCTGACTAACACCAAATTTACATGCATACAAACCACCTCCTGGACACATGGAAGATACCGGGAAATAAGGCCAAACAGAATTTGAATTTGGGTGTATCAACCTGGGACCTCAGTGGTATGTCCCATTCTGTCATAAGTCAACATCATGGGTGGCCTAATGTCCCGCTTGGGACGAGTGTGTACCGAGGGGCCCACCTCCTCAGTCCCCGACTCTTGTCTCTCAAGAACGGGCTCCACCAGGTGGATCTCTTCATTCAATAAATGTCCCTCTTCTGAACTTTCCTCCAATTGTGGGCGGAGTGCACTCGCCTCCTGACAAATGTCCCTTTTCTTTGTTTCTACTTCAGGGGTCTGGTTTTCAGGGTCTACGCCCATGGGGCATGGGTCCTCGATCCACCTGTAGCTCCATTGACAGTCAGGTCCCCATTCATCCCCAGACTCGCTGTCACATCCTCCTGAGGCAACTCCAGTCTGGGGTGGGTTTTTACACCTTGGACTTCTCCTATTGCACTGAAGAGTTGTATGACCTCCTTGAGTTGGCAATGGGGGTAAAGGGATGTTTTTTCCCACAGGCAACAGATGGTGTCGATGATAGGTTTTAACAGCTCCACCCCCTTTTTCGGGCTTCACTCTGTAGGCCGGAACACCGGGCAACTTCTCCATCACCACGTAAGGGTCAGGACACCACCGATCAGCAAGCTTGTGCTTCCCAGGAAGGCCCAGAAGTTGAATAAGAACTCTGTCTCCAGGTAGTAAAACTTGTTCTCGAACCCTACAGTCGTAGCGAGTCTTATTGCGCTTCCCTGACCGACCAGAGGCCTGCTCTGCCAATTTGTAAGCTTTTGTCAAATCTTCTTTTAGCTGGGACACATATTTTAAGTAGGTCTTCCCATTAGAACGGTCAATGGATGTCCCAAAACTAATATCCACGGGTAGTCGGGCTTTTCTTCCAAACATGAGGAAATAAGGAGAATATCCAGTTGACTCATTTGTGGTGCAATTGTAGGCATGAACCAACTGACTCACATGCCTGCTCCAGTGTCCCTTCTTCCTGGGATCTAAAGTGCCTAACATGTTCAGAAGGGTACGGTTGAATATCTCAGGTTGAGGATCCCCTTGGGGGTGATATGGCGTGGTTCTGGATTTCTTGATCCCACAGAGAGCGCATAGCTCCTTGATTAGTCTACTTTCGAAATCTCTTCCTTGATCGGTATGGATGCGGGCAGGCAGCCCGTAATGTACAAAGAACTTCTCCCATAATGTTTTTGCCACAGTAATTGCCCTTTGATCTTTAGTGGGGTAGGCCTGGGCATATCGGGTGAAATGGTCAGTGACCACTAACACATTACTGACATTGCTTTCATCAGGCTCGATGGAGAGGAAATCAATGCACACTAGTTCAAGTGGGCCATCGCTGGTAATGTTCACAAGGGGGGCTGTTCTCAAAGGCAAGGTTTTTCTCAACACACACCGGGAGCATGATTTGCAGTATTCTTCAATATCCGCTTCCATACGAGGCCAGTAGAATCGGTCGGCCACGAGACTCGTAGTCTTTTCGATGCCAAGATGTCCATGGTCATCATGCAGGGACTTCATGACCATCTTCCGAAATCGGGTGGGTAACACCAGCTGTCTGCGGACTCCTCCCTTCTGGCCCCTTGTCTCTCGGTATAGTAGCCCATTTCTTACTACTAGCGACTCTAGCTGCCGAGTCAGCAGGACAGACTCCTCTGTTCTTAATGCATTCTTTTCGGGCCTCCAGCCCCTCTTCACCCACCATCGAACTACCCCCACTGACTGATCCTCCTGCTGCGCCGTCCTGACTTGATTATGAGTCAGTTGAGGGAGAGAGTCTGGGGTTACATTTGTCACTCGACAGTACGACAACGGGAGCGCTTCGCTAGATACTCCTAAGAATTTAGCACAGCACTGCAGAGTGAGGGCATCAGTTCGATGTCTATGGCACAGAGTCTTCACCTCAGGGGCAGGGACCTCTATCCATCCTCCTTCTTCTTCCTCATTTAAAGGTTCACTAGGCAGGCGAGAGAGTGTGTCTGCATCAATGTTACTGATCCCTGGTCGATATTTTAAGCTGAAATCATACAGAGAGAGTGCGGCAAGCCACCGGTACCCGTGGCATCCAGTTTTGCTGTGGTTCTCACGTAGGTTAATGGATTGTTGTCGGTATGAACCACGAAGTGTACCCCATAGCAGGGTGGATTGATTTAAATCACGCCGATTTAAATCAACGATTTAAATCATGATTTAAATCAAATGATTTTTTTCTATTTAAATCAGATCGATTTAAATCGTGATTTTAATCATGATTTAAATCACTGATTTAAATCAAAAGATTTTTTTAATATAAATCACGATTAAAATCTAAAACTTTTAATCATTGTTCAATTAACTCCACACTTCTAGCTTGGTTTCACTTTCTGTAGCTTGGTTTCAGTTTCTTTTTCCATTCAGTTGACATGCCCAAACTTGTTGGATAGTCAGTCAGCAGTACTTGGCTGTAGTAACAATCAAACTTCAGAAGTGATCTGCGTGAGCCATGGCAGGTCGTAAGAGAGACCCTATTTGGGTTCATTTTGTTGAGATGCCAGCAGAGCTTGGAAAGAAAGGTGGGAGAGCAAAGTGCAAATACTGTCAAAAGGATATCCAAGGACTTGTTTGCCGTTTGAAATCACATTATGAAAACTGCAACCAGAAGGGAAATGAAGATGTTGATAGTGATACAACTAATGTCAATGAACCCCCACAGCTTCTTATGCACCAGGACCCTAGCACTAGTGGTAAGTCTGGCAATTACAGCCTATTTTAACAGACTTTTTACTGGGATGGTTAAAGTCTATGAAAAGAAAAATTTCTAGCACTAGTTCTGGAGTATAGAATTTAAATTTATGTTAAGGCAATATTTCACAGAAGATTAACGTTAAGTAAAAATAAGAGTGTGTATACGCCTATTTTTTTTTTTTTATTGTAGGCTACAATTCACTTTTGAAGTCTGCCAAATTGACCATTTTTTAAAAAAAACATTTTTAAAACTTTTGTGACATAATTTTTTTCAGTTGCTCTGATATTACTAGAATTACAGCAACTTCACCGGAAACTTGAGTAGCATAACTTTTGAGACAGCCCTTATAGGACGAGGACCATTACATTGTTCAAAAAGTTTGTTTAAAAATATTTTCGTTATATTTCTTCAAATACGCAGTCGAATTATATTTTTAATTACTGTGCTTTCAGGGTCAAATATGGCTTGTGCTGCACGTGACAATCAATATCTGGGTACAACTTCAACAAAGCAGCCCAACAAAAAACTTTGCGTGCAAAGTGTAGAAAAATTCTCTTAAAGACTACGACGAGCCAGAAAGAACATTTTGATGAATTAATTGCTAAATTCATATTTGCAACCAATTCTTCTTTCCGACTAGTTGAACACCCATTGTTTGTACAAATGATCGAAGGAATAAGACCAGGCTACAAACCACCAAGTAGATTTGATATCTCAGGAAAACATCTTCAGGCTGTATACGACAAAGAAAGAGCGGCTTGTACAAAATATTTGAAAGACAAAGTTGTTAACATGAACTTGGATGGTTGGAGCAACATCCACAACGACCCCATAATTTGCACTTGTGTCACAACAGAAGATGGTGAAACTTACCTTACAGACACAATCGACACATCTGGAAATTCACATACTGCTGAATATTTACTTGAAATTGCTAAGAGCTCAATTCACCAATGCCAAGAACAGTTTGGATGTAAAGTAAGGAGCTTAGTTACTGATAACGCAAGCAATGTGGCAAAAATGCGAGCGGAACTGGCACATGAGGATGACACAAATGTCATTACATACGGTTGTTCTGCCCATTTGTTGCATCTTTTGGCAAAAGACCTGCATATTATTTCGGGTGTCAAGGAACATGTTGTAGAAATTGTTAAATATTTCCGCAATAATCATTTTGCACATGCAACCTACAAGGAAATGGGAGGACTGAAGTTGGTTCTACCACAAGATGTTAGATGGAATACCTTGGCTGAATGCTTGGAACTGTTTATTAACAACTGGTCAAAATTAGTGTCCATTTGCGAAACACATCGGGATAAAATTGATGCTAATATACGAAGCAAAGTATTAAATCTTGGTGTGAAGAGAAATGCCGAGGACCTTTTGGAAAGGTTAAAGCCAATATCTATTGCGTTGGATAAAATGCAGAAAGATACTGCAACCATAGCTGATGCCACAGAAGTTTGGAAAGATTTAGAAGGTTCGCTAGATCGCTTGAACCTCTCAAACAATGTAAAGGTTGCAATACACCACCGCAAGGACCAAGCATTAAAAGAAGAACACTATTTAGCCAATATCTTGCATCCCATCTACAGAGGGAAAAAACTATCTGAGGCGGAAATCAACTCTGCAATGGAGTGGCTCG
Organism: Oophaga sylvatica; assembly: GCA_033576555.1. Taxonomy (NCBI): domain Eukaryota; kingdom Metazoa; phylum Chordata; class Amphibia; order Anura; family Dendrobatidae; genus Oophaga; species Oophaga sylvatica. Next base: position 579,605,881 of record JARQOD010000002.1, read on the forward strand.
CCAATACTAACCATGACATTGTGGCAACTGTGCTGAAATTGAAGTGTGAATCTGCACCATTTCAAAAATACATGTTTGCAGATAACGTCGTTAATGAACTAAAACCACTGGACTGGTGGAAGTCGCAATCACTTGTTCTTCCAGCGAAGATAATAAATGTAGCTACTCAGCTACTGACTGCATCGGCTTCATCGGCAGGAGTAGAGAGATTGTTTTCTTCATTTGGTTTTGTGCACACAACAGTCCGAAACCGCTTAGGAACTGCTAAAGCAGGACAACTAGTTTTCCTATTAAAAGTCCTAAATAAACAGTAGGCTTAAAGGACTGATGTATTCACTGAAGATGTTTGCTTACTTCAAACGTTAGAGATAGGCTATTGTTAAAAAGTACTTACTCTCTGTAGTTCAATTCTGATTGTTTAATAGTGCAAATAAAAATTATTAGGTTTCATAATCATCAACTGTTTTAATATTTTTATTTGTGTAAAATAATTTGATTTGCAAAAAGACAAAGTTTTGCTTGTGTACAACTTGATTAAAAAATCCTATTTAAATCAAAAAAATCCGATTTAAATCAAAAAATCCGATTTAAATCAAAAAAATCCGATTTTTTTGATTTTTTTTAAAAAATCATGATTTTTATCCACCCTGCCCCATAGAGGTAGTCATGCAGCGTGTCCACTACAGCCCATTTTAGAGCCAGAAACTCCAGTTTGTGAGCTGGGTAGTTGCGTTCACTGGGAGTCAATCCTCGACTAATGTAGTAAACGGGACGTAGACAGCCATCATGGTCCTGATAGAGAATCCCTCCTAGTCCGTCGAGAGAAGCATCTATATGTAACACATATGGTTTACTGGCGTCTGCATAGGCCAACACTGGAGTTTGGGTCAAACATGACTTCAGTTTCTCAAATGCCTCGTCGCATAAGGGTGTCCATCTTTCCCCAAAAGGTTCATTAACTCGGAAGTAGTCTCTTTTCCCTGACCTTGAGGGGCGGGCTGTCCCGCCGGAAGGGGGATACCCCTGGGTAAGAGCAGTTAATGGCTTCGCAATCCGAGAGTACTGGGGTACAAATCTTCGGTAGTATCCACAGAATCCTAAAAAGGACCTAAGCTCCCCCAGCTTGGTGGCTTAGGCCAGTTTACCACAGCCTCCACTTTGGCGGGGTCGGTGGAAATTCCTTCTCTGCTGACTATGTGCCCCACATATTTCACAGTCGTCTGGCAAATCCGGCACTTATCAAGGGACAACTTCAACCCAGCCTCCTTCAACCGATCCAGCACCTTGAACAACCGCTGGTTGTGTTCTTCCAGAGTCTTCCCAAAAACAATAAGATCATCGAGATAAACCAAGACCTCACGTAAGTGCATGTCCCCCACTACTTTGTCCATACATCTCTGAAAAGTGGCCGGAGCACCTGTCAGTCCTTGAGGCAGTCTTTGAAACTCGAAGAATCCAATGGGCAGATAAAAGCGGTCTTCTCTTGATCTTCCTTGACATGGGTATCTGATAGTAACCACTCCGGAGATCTAACACAGAAAACCATTGGCTCCCTTGCAGGCAATCTAAAGCTTCATCAATTCGGGGCACAGTGTACTGGTCAGGAACCGTACGTTTGTTCAAAGTACGATAATCCACACACATCCGAATAGCTCCATTTTTTTTCCGAGCAATCACAATGGGGGAAGCATATGGGCTACTAGACTCTATGATGACTCCTGTGTCTAACATACCGCGTAGATGCTGCCTAACATCTTCGATATCCGCCGGGGCCAATCTTCGGGATCTCTCTCGGAAAGGCTTTTGATCTTTCAACCGAATGCGATGCTCTACTCCTTGGGCGAGGCCCATGTCCCATTCGCCCAAGGAGAAAGCCGCCCCCCGCATCATCATGCCGTCGATGACTAGCCTCCTCTCTTCTCCTTTCAGCTCACTTCCTTCAAAACAAGGGTCAAAGCTTTCAGGCTGCAGTTCCCTCTTCTCCTCCTCCGTCCTCACATAGGCTTCCAGACAGACTGGGTGGATGGATAGGGTCTGCGAGTACTTTTCTCCCCCAGCTTCACGACACCACTGAGCTAACGTACGGAAAATGTTGGCATTTGTTCCCACTATGACAGGTGTGGGTCTCTCATCTGCCTCTGCCTCCGGGCAGATTAGCGCTATAATGGGTATCTCTTTATCCACTCCAACAACAGTCTCTGGGAATCGTAGTGTCACGGACACGTATCCTCGGTAGGGATAGCTGTGTTCACTCAGTCCCCACACCACGAGTCCAGACAGCGGTTTCAGAGGCACATTGGATAAATATCTCTTATACCATCCTTCAAAAATGATGGACACTTGAGATCCGCTATCCAGCAATACTGAACAAGATTTACCATTGATATATGCGGGGACATGCGGGGCTGGTCCCACTAACCCTTCAGGCAGTGTTTTCGATGAGGCACTATTGGATGGGGAGGTAGAGTAGGTCTTAGTTGCTGATGGGGGCTCAGTATGGGGTTCTACTGGCCCCCTTTCCCGTTTCCCGACTGCCTCGGAGGGAGGTGGGAGAATGTGAAGAGTTCTTTGAGCTCCACCTCTTTGGACACTGACGAGCTATATGGCCTGGACTCCCACAGACAAAGCACCCTTCTGGTTTCCTACTTTCCACTCTACACAGGTCATCATTCTCTCTTCCTGAAGCCAGGGTCTGCTTCTCGGCTACCTCTGCAGCACTTTGTAACCGCTGTATTGTCTTGGCCTGAGCACTTAACAATTGAGTAATCTGCTCCCCCTGTTTCTCGATGACTTTCAGCAGTTCCCTCTCTCGGCAGTCGGCTGCTGGCTTCAAGGCAACAGTAGTCACCCGAGGGGGGGTCTTCTCTCTTGCGGCCAAAATAACCTCTTCCTTGCGAACTTCCTTAAGCAACTCATGAAAAGAACCAGGAATCTTCTCTTTATCACAAGACCTCATCCGCTGAGCAATTGGATCATGAGTGAGAGCTCCTCTGAGTACTTGGTCCAGACGACACTGATCAACTTCTTTAGGGCTGACTCCACCTTTAGATACTATTCTATGAACCATCTTATCCAATCGGTATAGATAGTCGGACATCTTCTCATCTGGTTGTTGGTAGGTGGTACGGAGTTTATAGAGTAGATCAGTAGCATCTTCAGGGGATCCAAAAGCATCTTCTAAAGCACTCATATAATCTTGATAAGTTGCTAGTGGCTTGCTCCGCCAAGCAGCCTGCACCACTTCCATAGCAGTACCCTTCAAACTTTCTACTATTCTCTGCTTCTTCACGGCATCAGTGCACTGCCACTCTTCTAAGCACAGTAAAGTGACATCCCTCCAAGTATCATATTCTTCTTCTCCAGCAGGGGTGGGGAGGGCACCCGAGAAGGTTCTTAAACGACGGTAGTTCCCTTCTGGCTGCATCTTTGCAAACTGACTGACTAACTTTTCCATAGCTGTCATAAGCACATCAACAGGGGCCGCTGTCTCTTCAGGACTGGTTCTAAGTGGAGTAGAGGGCGGACGTATACTAGTCTTCCTAGACTGAGTGGTTGATTCCTGTGGCCGGGTCTCAACTTCGGACTCATTAGGCCAAGTGATCTTCCATTGTCGACCATACTCTGGGGACACGGCTATCATGGATGGGAAGTAATCTTTCCTCAAGATCTGCCCGGTTGAGATCAGGGCTATGGGTAACTGTCCCCCTTTTCCTTTCTGCGGTCGACCACTTCAGGGTGGGCAAGTTCAGTGAGTCGGTTAACTATTTTCAGTATCTCTTCATCAGATGCATCACAGAGCTCACCACTCACTGCAAAGCTTTGTCTAGCTGTAACATCCATCTCTTCACACCACAAATATACTTCTCGCTCTGTTAAAGTCTCCATAGTAAATACTCCTGTGTCAGTTCTGGATCTCAGTAGTGCCTCCACTGTAACACCCTTCAGGGCTACCACGGTACGCTGGGTGTTATGGGGGGTCTCACCTCTTTAGGGCGCAGTGCCTCCACCCGAATCTTGATTGGAGCTCTCTCTAGGACTGCAGAAGGACTGTTATCTTCTGCCAGGGACTGATTCGGGAAACCCCTGCCTATAGCTCAGTACACACTCACCCAAAACAGGAGTAAAACAGTTTAACTGGTTTATGGATATGCAGCAGAAATGAAGTATATTTAAAGAAACAACATGCAATACAGGTAACGATGCTCTATGAAAGTCATATACACATCACAACCTAATTCTTTCCCCAACCCTGCAAATATAATATAGCAGGGTTCCCCTTTTCTTGTATTAACCCAGTCCAAACGTTGGGGCCCAGTTGCCGCGGATGTTGGCGCGCAAATTTATAACTGTTGGTGCACTTAGATGCTCACGAAGGTAAATAGTCTGGGGCGTAGTGTACTCACTGTAACGGGCTGGTTGAACCACAAGTCTCGAAATAGGGCACTCACGGTGCGTCTCAACCGGTTGTAGTTTTCCCTGGACCCCAACTGGGGGCGGCAGGATTCAGGCCTTTATAAGGTGGGAGTGCCGGTAGAACTCTCCGAGTCCTTAATGTTGCTTGCTTCACCTGGTGACCGGGCTGCGCTCTCTCCAGATTCGCAGGTATATCAGAGGGGACTGGAACGCTCCGCTCTTTAGAGGAATACAAGTCCACAGCGCTCCATCTTTTACATGAACAATCTGCTCTCTCACTTTCTTTCACTTCCTCTGCAGCTCCCTCCCCCAAGTTCCTCCTCCCTCCTAGCTGTGTCATCTGACTGAAACAAGGGTCCATGGGAATTGTAGTCCACCGCAGCTCAGGGAAAAAACCATTAATGTCTGAAGGTCCCTGTTTAACAGCAGCTGCAAAACTCTTCTTAGTGTCTGTAAATCCCAGTATACCAGTAGCTGCTCTGACAGTTCCATGTGCAGGTGTTACATAAAAAAAAAGAAAATAAGAAAATATCCTCCTCTAGATACAAAAACATCATGTTCTTTACTCTACAGTTTGTACTTTAGCTGTAATTTCCTTCCAGCCAGTATCACAGTTATTGATTTTTCTTCAGAATCCTGTATTAATCCTGAGATTTGCAATTTATAAAACTTTCTAGTCTGCTGGATCTATTAGTCAAAATATCCCAAATGTAAACTATCAGGCAAAATAGGAACAGAAAGTCAGCAAAATATCTTCGAAAAAAAAAAAGAACATCAATATGTGTTTTCTTTGGTAAATGAAATGTTGTCCTACTTTTACCCTCCAGTTTTAAAATATGATCAAACTCCTTTACCCAGAGCTGCTATCCAGAACTTGCAAACATTATCTCAAGTCATAAACATAAGTAAGGCTTGAGTCCACCCTAGCCCAGCTGGACCGCAATATGTTCCAGCTTGTACCTTCAGAGCATCAACTTTCCTAATCCGGCTGTTATCACTGATGAGACACATGGGTGTAATTGTGCGGAGGATATTGAGAACGTCTACACTGCCCGGCTGCTTGTCAGCTGTATAACCTATGCCATGCATTCTCCTAATATACTGGCACTACCGATCATTCACTGTAGTTCACTGTTTTTATTTGCAATATTGTCTATATTGTTTATTTTCTTCTCTATTTTTTGGGGGGACTAATCTGTTCTTCTCAGTTCCATTAGCAAAGCAATGACCACGGTCTCCACTGGGTCAGTATGGTTTGCCAAAGGAATAATATCTATTCTTTCTTATAGGAAAGATGTGTATCTTTGTACCGTATTAGCCAGTAGATAGAAAAATATTTAGACTTGAGAGTCCTCAGTGGTTGATACCTTTTAATGGCTAACTGAAAAGATGGTAACAAATTGCAAGCTTTCGAGACTACTCAGGTCTCTTCATCAGGCGAAGACTAATACAACATCTGAAGAATCACATATTTATACATAACACAGCACAGAAAAAATGCAATAAGATAAGACAAGTTATCTATGAACTGTTCCAATATTTATGTTCATCCCTCTGCCATAATGACAGTTCTGCTTCACGTCACTTGTCTTATCTTATTGCATTTTTTCTGTACTGTGTTATGTATAAATGTGTGATTCTTCAGATGTTGTATTAGTCTTCGCCTGATGAAGAGACCTGAGTAGTCTGGAAAGCTTGCAATTTGTTACCATCTTTTCAGTTAGCCATTAAAAGGTATCAACCACTGAGGACTCTCAAGTCTAAATATTTTTCTATTCTTTCTTATTTCTTTATGTTAGATAGGCTTAGGCGCCACCTTGTTCCTTTCTCATCACTGCCATCCTTTACACTGCAGTTTGGTTCCGGCTCAGTGCCTGCTTTTAACCCCTTAAGGACCAAGCCACTTTGTAGGTTAATGACCAGGACTTAATTTTGAAATCGGACCACTGTCACTTTATGTGGTTATAACTTTGGAACGCTACAACGGATCCATATCATTCTGAGATTGTTTTCTCGTGACATATTGTACTTTATGTTAGTGGTAAAATTTCATCGATATGACTTGCGTTTATTTAGGAAAATAATGGAAATTTGGCAAAAATTTTGAAAATTTTGCAATTTTCAAACTTTTAATTTTTGTACACTTAAATCAGAGAGTGATGTCACACAAAATAGTTAATAAATAACATTTCCCTCATGTCAACTTTACATCAGCATAATTTTGGAAACATAATTTTTTTTTGTTAGGAAGTTATAAGGGTTAAAAGTTGACCAGCAATTTCTCATTTTTCCAACAAAATTTACAAAACCATTTTAATTAGGGACCTCATCACATCTGAAGTGAGTTTGGGGGGTCAATATAACAGAAAATACCCAAAAGTGACACCATTATAAAAACTGCACCCCTCAAGGTGTTCAAAACCACATTCAAGAAGTTTATTAACCCTTCAGGTGCTTCACGAGAACTAAAGCAATGTGGAAGGAAATAATGAACATTTTACTTTGTTTCCCAAAAATTTTACTTCGGACACAATTTTTTTTTATTTTGTCAAGGGTATCAGAAAAAAATGAACCACAATATTTGTTGTGCAATTTCTCCTGAGTACGCCAATACCCCATGTGTGGAGGAAGACGAATCTTTAGGCGCACGGCAGTGCTTGGAAGGGAAGGAGCATCATTTGAGGTTTTGAATGTCAAATTGGCTGGAATCGAGAGCGGACGCCATGTTGCGTTTGGAGAGCCCCTGCTGTACCTAAACAGTGGAAACTGCCACAAGTGACCCCATTTTGGAAACTAGACCCCCCCAAGGAATCTATCTAGATCTGTGGTGAGCACTTTGAACCCCCAAGGGCTTCACAGAAGTTTATAACGTAGAGCCGTAAAATTAAAAAATCATATTTTTTCACAAAAATTATCTTTTCACCCCCAATTTTTATTTTCCCAAGGATAACAGGACCCCAAAAGTTGTTGTGCAATTTGTCCTGAGTACGCTGGTAGAGCCACTGTTTGGGCGCATGGCAGAGCTTAGAAGGGAAGGAGCGCCGTTTTGGAATGCAGACTTTGATGGAATGGTCTGCGGGCGTCATGTTGCATTTGTAGAGCCCCTGATGTGCCTAAACAGTAGAAACTCCCCACAAGTTACCCAATTTTGGAAACTAGAGCCCCTAAGGAGCTTATCTAGATGTGTAGTGAGCACTTTAAAAACCCAAGTGCTTCACAGAAGTTTATAACGTAGAGCCTTGAAAATAAAAAAAAATCATATTTTTTTCCACAAAAATGATCTTTTTGCCCCCAAATTTTTATTTTCACAAGGGTAAATTAGACCCCAAAGTTGTTGTTCAATTTGTCCTGAGTACGCTGATACCCCATATGTGGGGGTAAACCACTGTGATTGCCTTACTGCGATCTTTGTGAGGCAGAATCAGGGCCGGCTCCAGGTTTTTATGGGCCCCGGGAAAAAGAGTCTCAGTGGGCCCCTTTAACACAGACCACGATTCATGATGCACAGATACGGCAGAGAAATATGGGTATAGTGCAATGCCAAACACTTCACTTCTTCCATTACATGAGTGGTATGTATTGTAAACTCTACAATAGCTCAAAAACCGCCAAATCCTCACAGCGCACAGTACAGACTGGACAGTACAGTCCTCCATACAATATTATGGGCACCACATAGTCCTCCAAACAGTATTATGGGCCAAATATAATGCTCCATAAAGAATATTGGACCCCATATAATGCTCCATACAGGATACTGGTCCCCATATAATGCTCCATACAAAATATGGAGCTTTCCTCTGCACTGTGCTGCAATCTGCGCTGTTACGGCTCAGGAAAGGGTGCTGTGGAAAGACTCCCCATCATCATCATCATTGCCTCCCCATCATTATCATCATTGCCTCCCCATCATCATCATCATTGCCTCCCCATCATCATCGCCTCCCCATCATCATCATCATCGCCTCCCCATCATTATCGCCTCCCCATCATCATCATCATCGCCTCCCCATCATCTTCGCCTCCCCATCATCATCATCGCCTCCCCATCATCTTCGGCTCCCCATCATCATCATCATCGCCTCCCCATCATCATTGCCTCCCCGCCATCATCGCCTCCCCATCATCTTCTCCTCCCCATCATCATCATCACCTCCCCATCATCATCATGATTGCCCCGTCTCCTCACCACCATCACTGCCTCCCCCCCACCACCATCACACATACAGCACCACACACAGACAGCACCGCAGCAGTCTCTCACATACACACACATCACACACACACACACATCTCACCTGTCCGGCGTCCGCGCTCTCTCTGCCACAGCCGGCCGCTGAATGATGATGTCATTTAGCGGCGCTGCTGTGAGAGGAAGCGCCGGCGCCCTGCATGCGCCCCCTGGAGCCCGGAGCTGCGGCAACGGAGGCACGGGGAGAGGTAAGTATTGCGCCGGCTGCTGCCGGGGCCCTGAGCAAGCGGGGGGCCCAGTGGCGGCGCTGGTACCGCTCTCATCCGTGCCCGATGGCGAGTGGGCCCCCCGCCTGCTCAAGGCCCCGGCACTTACCCGGATATGCCGGGTGCTGATGCCGGCCCTGGGCAGAATGAACAAATCCACAACAGGTGAAGAATTGGTTTTATTTTTTACGCCGTTCCTCATGCGGTATTAATGATTAGGCGACTTTATTCCTCGGGTCGGTGCGATTACAGCGATAACAAATTCACATCCTTTTTTCATGTTTAGCTTCTGTCAAACACTAAAAGACGCCTTTTTTTGTAAGAAGTTTTTGTAAGAAATTTTTTCATCTCCATATTTTGAGAGCAATAATTTTTACATATTTCAGCCGACAGAGTCATGTGAGGGCTTGTTTTTTGCGGGACGAGCTGACGTTTTTATTGGTACTACTTTCAGGCACATGACGTTTTTTTTTTCGATCAGTCATTCATTTGCTCTCTTCTGCTGTGGTAAAATTGATAAAGCAGCTTTATTCTTCGGGTCAGTACGATTCCAGTGATACCCAATTTATATAATTTTTTTATGTTTTGGCGTTTTTTACACAATAAAAACTTTTATAGAAAAAATAATTATTTTTGCATTGCTTTATTCTGAGAGCTATAACTTTTTTATTTTTCCGCAGATGGAGCTGTATGGTGGCTTGTTTTTTGCAGGACAAGATGATGCTTTCAGTGGTACTATTTTTATTACCATTCATTTTTTTATCACGCTTTATTCCACTTTTTCCAAGCGGTATGATGATACCGCTTGGAAAAAGTATAATTTGCTACTTTTTGTGTTTTTTTTTTTACAGCGTTCACTGAAGGGGTTAACTAGGTTAACACTTTTATAGATGGGATTTTTATGGACGCGGCAATATTTTTTTTGTTTATTTTATTTTTTTTACATAAAAGTGTATTTTTAGGGGAATTTTTTTTTATTATTTTTATTATATTTTACTTTTCTTTAATGTTTTTTTTACCTTGTCCCTTTCTGGGGCTTTCACTAATTCACTTTGATTTGCAGGCATAATACATTGCCATGCTCCAGCATTGCAGTGTACAGTCATGGCCAAAAGTTTTGAGAATGACACAAATATTATATTTTCACATGATCTGCTGCCCTCTGGTTTTTATGTGTGTTTGACAGATGTTTTTTTTTATCACAGACAGAAATATAATTGCAAACATATGAGTAACAAAAGCTTATATTGACAGTTAGAATGAGTTAATGCAGCAAGTCAATATTTGCAGTGTTGACCCTTCTTCTTCAGGACCTCTGCAATTCTCCCTGGATGCTCTCAATCAACTTCTGGACCAAATCCTGACTGATAGCAGTCCATTCTTGCACAATCAATGCTTTCATTTTGTCAGAATTTTTAGGTTTTTGTTTGTCCACCCGTCTCTTGATGATTGACCACAAGTTCTCAATGGGATTAAGATCTGGGGAGTTTCCATGCCATGGACCCAAAATCCTATCCTGAGCCATTTAGTTATCACCTTTGCTTTATGGCAAGGTGCTCCATCATGCTGGAAAAGGCATTGTTGATCGCCAAACTGCTCTTGGAGGGTTGGGAGAAGTTGCTCTTTGAGGACATTCTGGTACCATTCTTTATTCATGGCTGTGTTTTTAGGCAAGACTGTGAGAGAGCCGATTCCCTTGGCTGAGAAGCAACCCCACACATGAATGGTTTCAGGATGCTTAACAGTTGGCATGAGACAAGACTGGTGGTAGCGCTCACCTTGTCTTCTCCAAATGAGGCGTTTTCCTGATGTCCCAAACAATCGAAAAGGGGATTCATCAGAGAAAATAACTTTACCACAGTCCTCAGCAGTCCACTGCCTGTACCTTTTGCAGAATATCAGTCTGTCCATGATGTTTTTTCTGGAGAGAAGTGGCTTCTTTGCTGCCTCCTTGAGACCAGGCCTTGCTCCAAGAGTCTCCGCCTCACAGTGCGTGCAGATGCACTCACACCTGCCTGCTGCCATTCCTGAGCAAGCTCTGCACTGCTGGTAGCCCGATCCCACAGCTGAAACACTTTTAAGAGACGGTCCTGGTGCTTGCTGGTCTTTCTTGGGCGCCCTGGAGCCTTTTTGGCAACAATGGAACCTCTCTCCTTTAAGTTCTTGATGATGCGATAGATTGTTGACTGAGCTGCAATCTTTCTAGCTGCGATACTCTTCCCTGATAGGCCATTTTTGTGCATTGCAATGATGACTGCACTTGTTTCTTTAGAGATAACCATGGTTAACAGAAGAGAAACAATGATGCCAAGCACCAGCCTCCTTTTAAAGTGTCCAGTGGTGTCATTCTTACTTAATCATGACAGATTGATCTCCAGCCATGTCCTCATCAACACCCACACCTGTGTTAATGGAGCAATCACTGAAAAGAGGTTAGCTGGTCCTTTTAAGGCAGGGCTGCAATGATGTTGAAATGTGATTTGGGGGATAAAGTTCATTTTCTAGCCAAATATTGACTTTGCAAGTAATTGCTGTTAAGCTGATCACTCTTTATAAAACATTCTAGAGTTTAATGCAAATTGCCATTAGAAAAAGTGAAGCAGTAGACTTTGTAAAAATTAATATTTGTGTCATTCTCAAAACTTTTGTCCATGACTGTATTATACCCTATGCAGAAAGCCTCTGAGACCATGCTGTAAGCATGGTCTCAGAGGCTTTCCGTAGCTGGGTGACCAGGGGTTGTCATGACAATCCCCGGGTCATCATGGCACAGATTGGGCCCTGCGATTACATCGCGGGACGCCCGTCAGAAGGCAGAGGGTGCTCCCGACCCTCTGCCTCCCCTCTGAACGCTGAGATCGCAGCAATCAGGGGTTAACAGCCAGGGGCTGTTAGTGCAGGAAGCTCAGCCACCGACAGCGCTGAGCTCCTGCACTGTTCGGGCGGGAGATGCTGAAATTTCAGCATCTCCCAGTCAGATTGACTGACCGATCGCAGCATTCTGGTGCAGGGACCGACTGCATGGGTCCCCGCACCGCTTGCCGTGCCTGTTAGCTGTCTATGACAGCTGTTGGCACGGAACTGTCACTGCGTGTTTACACGTAGTGACAGTTTAAATGCATGACGGGCATAGCATGTCCTGTTGCAGGAACTTACATCCTGCTATGATGGGCTATGCACGTCAATGGACGTTAAGGGGTTAAAAGGGCTCTGTCAGCATAGAATGACTGTTGTCAGTGTTACAATGATTATTTTTTGTTTTTGAAGGGATGGTCCCTTTTTCAGAAACCTTTCTTTCATAGGCTGTGGTAGCTATTAAAAAATCAACTTGATTACTACTTTCCCTCCCTGGGTTCAATGCAGGCTCTCGGCCTGTATTGCCAAGTTTTTAGCACTAAGGTTCGGATATGGCTTTAAAGAAGGCTATTTCTTGTGATATAACACAATTTTATTTCAAAGTACAAAATTAAAGGGATAGTATGATTGCATACACTTTTGTATATTTTAACATACAAAGGTTAAGTACATATAAAGATTAAGTACATATACTCACATCATCACCAAGGGGCTTTTAAACATCATCCTTCTGGAATATCAGAGAAGCAACACCAAGACAGAGAACCCCTGGAACATTCACAACACTGCCCTGGCGTCCCCACATGCAAGTTTCACAACACTGTACAAGTACAGGTACCCAAGTTTCTGCTATCTTAGTCATGTTTCTCTGGCCTTATATAGTGATTTGCACTATGTGTAACTCTGGTTTCACCCTGCCCCTCCAGTGGCCAGCTTTCAAGATAAGATGAAACAGAGATACCAGGCGAACATCAAATGATGAGAAAAGCCCACAAGGATTTGGTAAAACCACCACAGACAGAGGTAAAATAAACCTTCATGTTTTACAAACAACAAACATAGAGAAACATAGAACTGTTTGTGAGGTGAAGGCTTTCAGACAATAAGTAAACAGTTCTCAAGAATGTGTCACTGTGAGCATTGTCTGTCTGTAAATGTATGACCAGCAATGCTGCTCTGTAATGGTCTGAATGCATTCTGTATATTTCAATTTGGACTCAAAATATCCATTTTTATATTCATACTACATGACTGCTGCCTTGGTCGATGTTTGTCTGCAGCGCAGTCATCAGGTCAACATCACTGCAGCCAGTCCGTGAGCTCAGCCCTTTATTCCATCTACAAGAGTTGAGTTCATTGATTTGGTGCAGCGCCAATGATGTGACATAAACACAGCAAGCAAACGGGCAGTTGCAGGGAGGATAGCTAGCCACTATTTGGGTTTTGTTTATTTTTTTCTTTTTATAGCAATCGCGCCCTCTGAAAAAGAATTTTCTGAAAGAGGATGACCACTTTAATTTTTTATTTTCTCTTCTGAACTTTTTCTGATACATAATTACTTTCAGATTGTTATTCCACTTTATACATTTTTTAACTTTGCTCATGAACATTTGCTCTGCTGAAAGTCAATAGTTTCTATTCTCAACTCATGTACTATTGATTCTTTAAATTGAATTATAAGCTTGCAGGGAGTACTAAAACACGACAATGATATCAGTTTTATAGAAAATTCCCCAATGGTGACTACACGATGCATTGTCTGAAATGTTGTAGAGGACGTGTTCACACACACAAAGAACAGCTGCATTATTAGAGATAATGTATTCTCCAAAATTGTTACATGGCTGTTACTTTCCATGAAAATACTTATATGTTTGTAAAATCTATTGCCTTTATCATTTTTTTTATTAAGGAAATGATCCATTGTCACATGTCTGAGTGGCATAGGTTTGAGAATGTTTACAAAAATATGTGAACCTTTGCTTTCAGTATCTCGTTTGACCCCCTTGTGCACCAATAACTGCATATAAACATTTTCGGTATTTATAGATTTGTTCTGCACATCGGCTTGCAGAAATTTTAGCCCATGCTCTCATTCACACTGCTTCTTTTTCCACACTGAAATAAAGTGTCTTCAGGTGGTCACTTACCACAGCTTCTGTCACCAACGTCCTCTGATGACATCACGGTGCGGTGAAAGAGAAATCACCCCAGGTTCTGTCACATAGACCCACATCTTCAGTCCCAACTGCTTCTGTCCCCGCCACCGTGTTGACAGAAATGAGTTGTCATCAGATGGCGGTGATAGAAGCAGGGTAAGTGACAGCAGCACCACTCCATAGCTTCTGTCGTCGCCCTGAGATGAATCATCATCAGGTAGCAGCACTGCTGTCACTCACTCTGCTCCTATCAGCAACCCCTGATGATGATTCATTTTATGGCAGTGATCGAAGTTGTGGGCGGCACTCCTGTCACTCACATGTTATCATTATACTTTAGTTATAATTATAGTTATTATGACATAATAATATAAATATGATATCATTACTCAAGTTAACAGTAACTAAACTTTCATTTATTTTTGATCATTGTGTTTGGCATAGAAAGCTATGAAATTTTGTAATTCACTACATTAGGTGTTTTGGATCCTTTCATGTTCAAAAATATTACTAAGATTGAGACAAGAATCAAACAATTTCTCCAGGCATTTGTGCCTGCCTAAAAAAGTAGAACTTCAGAAAAAGGAGGTTAAAAGAGATCAAAGTAACTCCATCTTCCTCATTGTAATGATTGGCTCCATCCAAATCTCATTTTTCAGCACTTCAAATGGAAGCTCTGATGAAGTCACCAACGTGTTGCCCAAACAACCTGGCCTAGAAAACACAATTACTGACTCCATGCTGTTGTCTCATGTGCTCAGTCTTGTCCCATATTTCCTGCTGATCCATGGCCCTCATACTTCCATCTTGATCTTGCTGACCATATATCTGTTTCCCTACATGGATAGACTGGGGCACATCTATTAATACAAAATGCTAGTAAATCATTTTATTGAAGTGTACACTAAGCACATCAGCTGTGCATATGTAAGGCTATGTTCCCACGATCAGGAATAGTAGTGTTTTGGATGCAGTTTATTTTTGCTGTGTCCAAAACACTGCATTATTCATTACAAGCACAGTGGTATGGATTTATAGAAATCCCATGCCCACTGTTCTTCTTTTTAACCAGGGTTGTGGACTCGGCAAGCCAAACCTCAGACTCCGACTCCTCAATTTCCATGACTCCGACTCCAACTCAGACTCCACCTCCACCAAAATGGGCTCTAACTCTGACTTTGACTCCACGACTCCGACTCCACAGCCCTGCCAGGGCTGTAGAATTGGTAAACCAAGACTCCGACTCCTCAATTTCCATGACACCGACTCCGACTCCACCAAAATGGGCTCCGACTCCAATCCACAGCCCTGTTTTTAACG
The DNA here is from genome assembly GCA_033576555.1 of Oophaga sylvatica. Taxonomy (NCBI): domain Eukaryota; kingdom Metazoa; phylum Chordata; class Amphibia; order Anura; family Dendrobatidae; genus Oophaga; species Oophaga sylvatica. The sequence continues at coordinate 579,621,087 of JARQOD010000002.1, forward strand.
CTGCTTAAACTCACCCGCGGTGCGGGTTGCCGAGCCGCAGTATGTAAGTATCTGTAGCGGAGATGCTTTGTCTCCTATGCATATTTTCCCCTATAGACTTTTTATCAGATGCGGTAAATCCGCATAGTTCAAAAAACACATGCGTTTTATAGTGCGTAATGTAGAACGCAGCAATTTGTGTGCAGCGAAAATACACTGCACCCAAAACGCTACGATTCCTATTCGTGGGCGCACAGCCTCTTTTTATGGTTTTGGAGGAGTAAATAAGTTAAAAAGTCTGGCAAAAAAAGCGGCATTATGCCCCATGTGCAGGATGTGCTTGACAGTGATTTTCTCTGTTGCCCAGAATATTCTTTGAAATGTGCAGTATACCGTACAGTGAACTATAGGAGAAAAACGTGATAAATACGATTAAAGACACAATAAAAAGGTAAGGCTAAAGTAGTTTGAGACTGGGTCGACCATTCTATTATCTCTGTGACTCAGAGGAGAAAGTAGATTGTGTGACTCAGCCTAAAACTTGACAGCGTTCCTGCGTAACAATGTTTTCTTACTCAATCATGTATTTCGCTGTTACATTTTCCAAGCCCAGTGGACCATGATTTTGACAAATTACATTACAGGTTTTTAATAGAGCAATGTTATGAAGAACAATAATTACGGAGTGAGCTAGTGGACTCTTCATCTGGAAGTGAAGAATGATATTAGCGACCAGCTAAAAAGGTCAGAAGACAGAAAATGGACAGTCATTCAATTCATCTTGTGTCCTCTGAAAGTCATAGGTAAGCCACGTGATTAAATTGCCACCAGCCTAAAATAAATTAAAGAGGCATTCTGGTAATAAAAAAAATGTTTTTGGCTTGAATACCTTGTTAATGTATTTTATAAGGCTCACTGCCTATACGGCTGGTGTAATTTAAGCTTCATTAAATTATTTATTATTAGGATAGGTGACAACTGCCAGATCGGTGGAGGGTCCGACCACTGTACCCTGTCTGAATGGAGCAGAGGTGGCATATCTCAGTTTTTTATATCAGATATGTGCAACCTTTTGTAGTTAAAGGTTCTCATTGTCAGACTGAACCTCTCCCAAGGGCAGCAATAGAAAAGGGATGTCTCCATCTGAGACAATTCTGGATTAACGAAAGTATATGCCATTAATCTTTGAAACATGGGAGTCAGTGGAACCCCGTATTTGAAATACAGATTACCTTCTTCGGCAATTGGTATTTAAAGATGTCCTCCCATGAATTTTAGTTTTTGCCCTGAAACCTATGTATAAGTAGTGTAGTGTCAGTATGTTAATATACTCACTAACTGCCAATTTTTTACGGTATCCAGAACCATTCTGGTCCCATTTTGAGAGGCGTCACTGCTGTTAAAACTCTCTCCGCGTCACACTAAATGCAGTGTCTCCCGGATAGTCTCAAGTGTTGTGATTTCACTTAGAAGGAGACTGGAACCGCACTGGTTACTGTGGCTTTTATAATGATAATGTAAGTGTAATGCTGGTGGGTGTGGACACACTGTGCCATGGGATGGGCTTACCATGGAGAGGCTTGACCAAGTCTACCAGATTTTCACTAGAGCCCCTGATGATGAGGATAGGCTGTGCCTCCGGTAGACACCAGGTGTCGCTACAGTCTTCTGGTCCTCAGCCGCTGACCAGAGAGTCAGAGATACGGTTATAAGGCACAGGAGGACAGAGGCAAAGACGTGGTCAGACAATCCAGGGTCAGGGCAGGCAGTACAGGTTCAGTATACGAAACCAAGGTTAGGAGCAGAGAGGTCGGGATAAACAGTAAAATAGCTGGGTTAATTGCAGGATAGACAGAACAAACATGCACCTACAGGGTCCAGAGACAAGCAGCAGGGAACCACCGATCTGGCAAGGAGTGGTGGGAGGAGCAGGCTAATAAACTCACTGCTGCCTAAGAATAGCCTGGGAAAGACAAACCCTCCAAGACACAGCAGGGTTAAATTCCTGTACGATCTGTTCGCGCCCTCCTGAAGCCAGGTGGAGATTCTCTAGGAGCAAACCTGGCAGTGAGTGCATGGCAGCTCAGGAAGATGATCTGACGCTAGAGAAGCAGAGTGGTGAATGCAGAGAGTAGGGCGGTACTATATGACTACTATATCTGGGGAAAAGTGGTGATCAATGTGAGTGGGAAATTGGCAACAACAATATTTTGTATGGATTAATGAAGTAGTGGATACAGATTAGCATTTCTAGATAGATAGTGGCCCCACAGAAAAGCATTTCAAGCCATAGGTGTACTGACAGACTGTGTACCGTATGCACTGAACTATGTCCATCAGACCAATAGACGTTATATGGAGCGGCGGCATTTTCTGTGGATTGGTGATAACTTGTTATTACTGGCATGCCCCATAATTGGATCCTTTGGGTCTCCCGTTGGCTAATCCAACCCCGGAGGTCCAGTGTTCCATTTTGTAAATATTCTGTAAATATTGAGAAAAGAAGCTCCATTTTGTACACCTGGTCTATTTGTCAGTGATGGATATTTCCCTTTAACATTTGTCTATTAAAATTGGTTTGTCTTTTTTTTGTTGTGCAATTCCAATATTTTAATTTAATACAATTAAAAGAGGATCTTTTATGAACTGATTTAATTTTGTTAGGGATTTTCAGCTTGAACGAACTACATTATTTAAAATGAAAAACTCTGTATTTTAATTCTGTTTAAACATAGCGTATTTAGTGTATTCATCCATGAAATTCCAGAAACAGAAGACATTAAAAAAGATGATGACTAATTGGAGAAAAAATATCAACTTTTAGGTAGTATTTCCACGATTAACAAAAAAAAGCAGCACGCACTCTTCTTCTCTTGGAGAAAGGAATACTTTTTATCAAATCATTTCCAAGAAGCAGAAAACATGTGTAAAACATAGTGTTTAAGTAGTTTGCTGAGGTGTTCTCTGGAGTCATACTGACACTGAGCAGAAACCATCGTCTTTTCTTAAGACTACCCTGCAAGAAATGCAAGAAAATTGTTCAATGTGTTTTCTGTCCATTGTCATAGTTTTATAGTTTTAACGTTAAAGTCCATTGACTTCAGCCTATAACTTAAAGGAGGTAGACGGGACTTTAAAAAAGGCTCGTAGTTACTAACAGAGGCAACTACATGTCTGTTGTTCTCTGTCATTGACCGCTCCTACCAGAGATTCAGCTACTCCCTGTCAACGCAGCAGTAGTTTCTCTTCCTGTTGACAGGGTGGGACTACTGGTGCCATGCTGATTGACAGCCTGCTTTCCTCTGCCTAATTAGGTCGAAGCTAGCTGTCAATCAGCATGACACCAGTAGTCCCGCCTTGTGACTAGGGAGAGAAACTGCTGCTCTGTTGACAGGGAGCAGCTAAATCTCGGGCAGGAGCTGTCAATGACTGACGCTGCGTACAACAGACAGGTAGTTGCCTCTGTTAGCAATTACATGCCTTGTTTGTAAAGTCACAGATATCCCTTTTAATATATTTACCCATGAGGAAAGAAAGAAAGGACTATATAGCAATGCTAACTGCTCCAAATTAGTGAAACATTCCTTTCCTATTCCACAATTCCACATATGCCAATCAGACTAGTTAGCTGGATCAATGACCCATCGCTGAGGCTAGAACACATAACCTGAAATATGATTTTTTTATCAGGAAAGGCATCCAGGTCCTCCTTGAACTCATTTAGTTAATTGACCATTACATGTGGCAGAGATTGCTATAGTGTCACTGCTTTTACAGTCAATAATTGTTTTGTGTGATGATTAATCCTTTTTTCCTCTAGACATAGATGTTTCTTTGTCCTCGTTGAAGGCCTCGATGTAAACAGACAATTTTACAAATCTTTGTATTGTCTGTTGATATATTTCTACATTGTAATTGCCATTATATCTATAACTTTCCCAAGTTGAATATCCCCAAGTTTGATAACCTGTCTTGGTCCACACATTCCATTAAAGGGGTTGTCCAGGCTTGGGGTTCAAGTCAGCAATCACTCTATATGTCAGCCTATTCACAAAAACATATATCCAAAAAAAGATGGTAAAGAATTATAAATCTTTATTTAGAGCATATAAGCAAATATGTTTTAAAAATGCACAATGAACAAACACATAATAGTAGGAGGGGATGAGGTAAATGTAATGGGTAAATACCAAATGTCAGCAGCACCAGAGGAAAGATAATTATTTAATAAACATTGTCCAGTGGACCCTAGATATTGTATAAAGCTACCAAAATTTATAATAAACTAGCTGAAGAGCCCGGCGCTGCCCGGGCATAGTAACTAACTACGGTTAGTTATAACAAATTGTAATGATTATATCTACCGTATATACTCGTGTATAAGCCGACCCGTGTATAAGCCGACCCCCCTAATTTTGCCACAAAAAACTGGGAAAACTTATTGACTCGTGTATAAGCCGGGTGTATAAACTGCCCTCCTGCTCTGTGCTGCCCCCGTCCTGCTCCTTGCTCCCCCATCCAGCTCTGTGCTCCTCCATTCTCCTCTGTACCCCCCCCTCCTGCTCCATCCTCCGCTGTGCTCCCCCATTCCTTCTCCGTCCTCCTGTGCCCCCCGTCCTGCTCCGTGCTCCTCTGTGCCCTCCATCCTCCCCCGTCATGCTTCGTGCTCATTGTCCTCCTCCATGCTTCCACCGTCCTCCGTTCTCCCCCCGTCCTCCTCCATGCTTCCCCGTCCTTCCCCCGTCCTGCTCCATGCTTCCCCCGTCCTCCTCCATGCTTCCCCCGTCCTCCGTTCTCCCCCCCGTCCTCCTCCATGCTTCCCCCGTCCACCGTTCTATCCCCAGTCCAGCTCCATGCTCCTTGTCCTCTCCTCCATCATACTCACCCCTCCCCGTGCCATCGCTGAGCGTCCCCGGCTTCCGGCAGCTCTCCCCGGCTTCCTGCAGCTCTCCAGCGCTGAGCGGTGATGTAATACCGCTCATTAAGGCCATGAATATGGAGGCCACGCCCATGGGAGTGGCGTCGCGTCCATATTACATGACCTTAATGAGCGGGTATTACATCACCGCTCAGTGCTGGAGAGCTGCAGGAAGCCAGGGAGAACGCAGGATTGCAGGGACCCTCAGCGATGGCATGGGGAGGGGTGAGTATGATCCCAGCCACCGGCTCCTGCCGCGGCATCCCCTCCCCCGCTGGTTTCTGCCCTATGACTCGTGTATAAGCCGAGGGGGCATTTTCAGCACGAAAAAAGGTGCTGAAAATCTCGGCTTATACACGAGTATATACGGTGTATATATATATATATATAAAGCTGAGTGTACAGCCCCGCCCACTCCGCATAGCCACATTCACTATAATATCCCACACAATCCCGTCAGCCAGAGCCACCGGACTACTACCCCTAATATCCCACATCATCCCGTCTGCCAGAGCCACCGGACTACTAATATCCCACATCATCCCGTCAGCCAGAGCCACCGGACTACTACCCCTAATATCCCACATCATCCCGTCACAGTCGCCAGACTACTACCCCTAATATCCCATATCGTCCCATCAGCCAGAGCCACCAGACTACTCTCCCTAATATCCCACATCATCCCATCAGCCAGAGCCACCAGACTACTACCCCTAATATCCCACATCATCCCGTCACAGCCGCCAGACTACAACCCCTAATATCCCATATCGTCCCATCAGCCAGAGCCACCAGACTACTCCCCCTAATATCCCACATCATCCTGTCAGCCAGAGCCACGACTACTACCCCTAAAAAATCCCACATCATCCCGTCAGCCTGGGGTTAGAACCAGAGCGCTGGATGGATTTGCCCTGACTTCCATACCAATGATCCCTTTAATAGAGGCCTGGGGTTAGTAACAGAGCATTTGAAGGCAATTGCCCTGACTTCCATACCGGGGCTCCCTTTAAGAGAGCCTGAAGTCAGAACCAGAACGCTGAGTGGAATTGCCCTAACTTTCTTACCGGGAGCCCTTTAAGAGAGGTCTGGTGTCACAACCAAATCGCTGGATGGATTTGCCCTGACTTCCCTGATCCCTTGGTGATCATGAAAGACTAAAACGCAACTAATGCATCAAAAAAGCGTTAGAAAAACACTTTGTGAATATACCTTTATTATTTATATAACTGAAGAATACTTTGGGACAATTTTTGTTTTATTCTTCAATGAGTCTCTCTGTTTCAATGTTTTTTTGCTTTTATTCATTAAACAATTTATTTTTTCCTTTTAATTTTTATAGTGTCCTGTTACTGTCCTCTTGCTTTAATACACTAAACACTTTATTGTAATTTATTGCCCCCCTTATAATTTCATTGTCCATACATTCCCTGGTGTTCTAACACAGGAGCAAAATGACAGGGTCAGAATTTGAATTGTGTCCCATGGGACCAGGGGTGCACAACCATTTTAAAAAAAAACTGAAAGGGGTATTTCTATCCACAGTATCTATTTGATAAGTGGCAACTCCACTTCTGGGACTCCCAGCTTCCAGAAGAATGGCAGTGTTCTCGTCCATATTTATGCACTTTACATGCTTGCCGGAAGGCAGATTTTTGCTGGTAAGATGTAAGATTGTGGTTGTGTGTCAATGTCTACCCCATACTGCCCGATCGTCTTTCCTCATTCAGTGTTTTAGTAATACAATATAAAAGAAACTGCAGCTGCATACCCCTTCTGACTTTTATTTACTGAAGCACAAACACTCTTGTCCATGGTTGTTATTACCTTGATACGGCTTAGCTGCATTTCTGGCACAAAACATACTTTTTATTTCTGATCTGATACAAAGTGTAGCCCTGGTGGTAGGCACACGCAGTACCCTGGAGAGTGTATGGCGAGACGGCGGCTTAATGCTCAATATGCATTCACTCTACACACATTAGACACACCCCTAGGGTAGTGAAGTGTACTCTAGAGGAGTGGTCAAAGTAGTAAGTGTTAGAGTGATGAGTCTAGTTCCTGTCTTTGGACAGTGAGGACGTGTGGAGTAGAGCTTAGACATCTGTGAGAAGACGTTTGGAGGGAGTAAAGAGTCTAGCCTGCTTCATCCCAGTTCATTTAGTGGAGTCTGGTATAGGTGTTTGGAATACACCTTAGTCTGGTCAGAGCTGTATCACCCTCTCAGCACCCACTGAAGAAAGGAGAAGTAATAGCACGGAAAGTCATCAGCATCCCTGTCTAGAGGACGGTATCAGGTACAGTGACGTGCTCCTGCCTGTGATAACTGAGCATCCGTGGCTGACTTCATTGGAAGGAAAAGGAAAGAAGTGACTGCTCGACCCTGGGCTAGTAAGAGTGCTTATGTTACCAGCGTGGACAAGGCGAAAGGCAAGTGGATTATAGAATTAGTGCTACAGGATTGCAGAAGTCCAGCACGTTACTACCGGTCACTGGGGACCGAAGAGTCATTGTTGTTTCAGGCACGTGACAGGAAAACCAGGAATCTACCGGACCCTAGGTCGCGGCAGACAAGCCCCTTATAGTCAGTACGTAGCTGGGGTCAGGGGGAGTGAAGACTTTGGAGTTCTGCAGGACCACGTAAGAATTCAGCTCCTTCATAGGAAGGCCCCTAACACTAAGCTGACTGGGCAGGTACAGCTTTGGATAAGCTGGAGAATAGAGGGAACTACGCTCCATGCTAGTTGCACTCGTCATATTGGAGATAAAGGAGGCCCCTAACTTGTCCAGCTGCCGTCTCAAGATACACTCTCCTTGGATCAGCCTCCCTGGGACCTGCCTTAACATCTTGCAAGTAAAGGTATGGAAAGACGCTGACCGTGTGAGACTGTGTTCTTTAACCGCACTCGACTTCACAATTCACATAGACTTTGAGGGACCAGTCCCACCTGTAGGGGACCCGACATCTAGCTGCCTCACCATCCCCTCAGAGATCTACAGCAGCGCTGGTACTAGTTACCAGAATACTACAGGTGGCGTCACGAACTGTATATAAACCTATCCCCTGTAAATATATCCCCAACATACGCCAGACCGCCCGGGCCACAGACCGAGCCACAGCTACCTGTGACAAACCCCATAGACTTCCATGGGCTCGGCTCTGAGTACCCCATTGCCCTGGTAACCCACAATTGTGGTGGCGGGTCGACACAAATACTTGGCGTCACGAACAGGATACGAAACTCGCGAAATTGCGAGCCCTGTGTGCCTAAGGACTTGTTTTTGTGAAAAGGACTGTTTGCACTTTTGGCGCCAAAATCGCCATTTTTGTCGCCATATTCGCGCCCTCAGGCGCTGGAGAAGAAGGTGGGCGTACCTTCGTGGGCGTCTACCCCCCTGTGGCGCGAAGAAAATGCCTGCCCTCTCAAAGTGCTACTACAACATGCGGTCC
>JARQOD010000002.1:579629534-579681859 GCA_033576555.1 Oophaga sylvatica
TGTGGCACTGAGTGAGGTCTGCAATCGGATGTCCTGCAGCCCACCCAGGACCCACGTTGAAGGTTTGGTGCGGGTCCTTCACAAGTATCTTGTATATTTATTGAATGCTATTTAATATTTGTATTTTTCTATAAAGTTTGCAACGTTCAAGATATTCTCACCTCCCGGATGGGAAGATGTTATTGTTTAATGTTTATTGCATAAACAAAATGTCTCTTTTGTATTTTACAGCCCGGGAGTGCTGTCTTTTACCATGGGGGAATGTGTAGCCCTGGTGTAAGGCACACGCAGTACCCTGGAGAGTGTGTGGCGAGACAGCAGTTTAATGCTAAATATTCATTCACTCGACATATACTAGACACACCCTTAGGGTAGTGGAGTTTACTCTTGAGGGAGTGGTCAAGGTATGTGTTAGAGTGATTTTGAGTCTAGTTCCTGTCTTCGGACAGTGAGGACGTGTGGAGTGAGTGTCTAGACTTCAGAGAGAGAAGACGTCTGGAGGGAGGAAGGAGTCTAGCCTGCTTTATCATCAGTTCATATCGTGGAGTCTGGTATAGGTGTTTGAATACAACTTAGTCTAGTCAGAGCTGTATCACCTCCTCAGCATACACTGAAGGAAAGGAGAAGTTTTAGTACAGAAAGCCTTCAGCATCCCTGTCTAAAGGACGGTATCAGGTTCAGAGACGTGCTCCTGCCTGTTGATAACTGAGCATCTGTAGCTAACTTTGAAGGAAGGAAAAGAAAGAAGTGACTGCTCAACCCTTGGCTAGTTTGAGTGCTTATGTTACCAGCGTGGACAAGGCGAAAGGCAAAGTGGATTTATTGGATTAGTGCTTACGGATTGAAGAAGTCCAGCACATTGCACCCGGTCACTGGGGACCGAAGGGTCACTGTTGTTTCAAGCACAGTGAAAAGAAAACCAGGAATCTACCGGACCCTAGGTCGCGGCAGACAGCCCCTTATAGTCAGTACGTAACTGGGGTCAGGGGGAGTGAAGACTTTGGAGTTTCTGCAGGACAAAATAAGAATTCAGCTCCTTCACAGGAAGGCCCCTAACACAAAGCTGACTGGGCAGGTACAGCTATAGATTAGCTGGAGATTTTGAGGGAACTACGCTTCAGGCTGGTTGAACTCGTTGTATTGGAAGTAAAGGAGGCCCCTAACTTGTCCAGCTGCTGTCTCAAGATACACTCTCCTTGGATCAGCCTCCCTGGGACCTGCCTGAACATCTTACAAGTAAAGGTATGGAAAGACGCTGACCGTGTGAGACTGTGTTCTTTATCTGCACCCGACTTCACAAATCCCATAGACTTTGAGGGACCAGTCCCACCTGTAGGGGACCCGACATCTAGCTGCATCACCATCCCCTCAGAGATCTACAGCAGCGCTGGTACTAATTACCAGAATACTACAGGTGGCGTCACGAACTGTATATAAACCTATCCCCTGTAAATATATCCCCAACATACGCCAGACCGCCCGGGCCACAGACCGAGCCACAGCTACCTGTGACAAAATCCCCATAGACTTCTACGGGCTCGGCTCTGAGTACCCCATTGCCCTGGTAACCCACAATTGTGGTGGCGGGTCGACACACTGACAACTGACACATCTGCAGGTTCCTCTGAGCTGCGGCTTCTATCTCACAGGCAGTCAGGGCTGCAATATTGTTGCAAAACAGCAGAGCTCAGAGAGAAGCAAAAATGTTTTTGCAATAAGACAAATTTCATTTCTCCTGTTCTGTGTTAGTTACTTGTTTCACACTGGTAACTCCCCTTCATGTAAAACAAGCTCTGGAGGCAGAGTTATCTCCAGTCACCATCCACCCATTATATAAAGTGACAAAAGATGATTTCTCAGCAACAACAAGGCATCTGATAGGAGACATACAAGGAGGACTGTTTTCAGCTGTCTATAACCTGTGTCCCCATAGTAATAGTTTAGATAGGTCAAATATGGTGACAGATAAGCTATACTGTGCCCTCATAGATAGACCCTGGTAGAAACATCTTCACCCACTACATGGTTATGATATTTGCTGAGAGTCTGTTAGATAGCAAAAGACTAAGGCTAGGGTCACACCAGTATATATTCTCTCATCGAAGAGAATCGGGCTGATTATGCAAACTTTGATCAAACACTGATCAGAGTGTGATCCAATTCTCTCGGATGAGGAGAAAATGGAGAAAAAGATTTCTCCATCTTCTTAATTGTGTCAGTCCATGAAAATCAGACTGCACTCAGATGACATCCGAGTGCAGTCCAATGGTTTCCACGGACTCATTGACTTGCATGGCTGAGTGTGATCTGAATATATGATCCCCTGTGTAGGTGCACTGGCATTATATAATATTTGCACTAGAACGGTGTTTCCCAAATCCCCCGTTGTCACGGACCACCAACAAATCATGTTTTCAGGATTTCCTTACTACTGCACAGGTGAGAGAACCTGTGGAAATGTCTGATCCCTTAATAATAACAGACCTGCTTAATTTAAGGCATTTTGGAAAGACGATGTCATTAACTGTATTAGAAAGGGATATGCACCTTAATACCCTACGTGATAAAAAGAAAAACAGAAATAGTGTTCTATGGGGGAAACTTGTCTCACAGGAAGGAAGGGGCTCTGACTTTTATAGGGAGAGCTATACATGTATTTCAACATACACCTTATTAGAAATCCTCCTGAGAGCATAGATATATGAACAAACTATGAAAAAAATGTCATTTGGGTTTGGAACAAATATTTATATCCAATAAATATTACAAATATTATATCTAATAATATTAGAAAAAACACAGAAGCTGCACAATTCATGTGTAGAGATTTATTAAATAGTGTTCAATTTATTGTATTATACCATTATGATATTTCTTATACCTCTCTGTACACCTACATCCACCCCACCTTACCGGATATATAGTACGGCATTAACAATGACTAAAATGTAGGAACCCAAAGAAGTAAAAAAAATGAAGAGTTTATTTCAGTGATATTGAGTTATAGGGACGCTATCACTTTAACTATAAAGGAATGTGGCTGCTGAAGATGTCACAGACCATCCCCTTATGACATCACGATGGAAGGCTATATAAGCAGCCACCGACCGGACTCTGATTTGAGGGTTTCAGTTGGAGTTGGATTGTAAGTGCCCCGTCATCGCCCCCTGTTATATTTTGTTATTTCCCATCTACTTGATACCTTTCCTCCATGTAATGCTCCTTCTCTTCTTATTTCTAGGTGTTTTTTTCTGTGATATTGATTTGTACCACTGTTTGAGAAGTGAGAGGAGTAAGAGGAGAGTGACAAGTGGATCCGGACGGTCCAAAATTTGGACATGGACGATCCACTTTTTTCTCCGAATTGGGTATGTCAGTATTTACCTTGAAATATAGAATTTGGAAAAAAAAAAAACAAGGAGGTGGGGTAACAGGATAATGTAACATACAGTCATGTGGTGCACAGAATATAATCCAGGTAATTCCTTACTGGTACAAGCACAATACAAGAGATTATATCCGGAGGGATGAAATCTGGAGGACGGGATCTAGATGTACATTTGACGTCAGTTATTTCCAACTGTCATTTTCACATCTCCCCTGAAGTGGGCGGGACTTATTTGAAGCATGGCGGTGCACCTGACCAACGATCTGAGCCCCAATTAATTAATGGCGCTATATAAATGAGTAAAATAAATAAAAATACATACATTATCAGTGGAAATGTTACAAGATGCACCAATTATTGGTAATGCACCTGTGCCATGGAGATAATGCACCCAAGCTACAATGTAGAGACCATACTGTAAGGCTGAATTCACACAAGCAAAATTTGATGTAGTTTTTTTTTCATTATTTAAAAAACACTGGAGATGAGAAAATCTTACAAAATTCAAATTTGACAGATTCGCTCAAATTCAGTAGGTGGCGTAGATTTAGAGTTGCCAGCCAAATTGAAGTGAATTCTGCACCAACTGCCCTGTGGGAAAGAAAGGGTTAAAATATAAAATATATTTATTCAGACTTTTCCTCACCTGTTCTTCTGCTGCCTCTGTTGCCTTCCCTTGAAGAACAGATGACCAATATTTAGGACTAGGAGCTGAAGTGGCAGCGGAGGCGGCATAAGAACAGGCGAAGACAAATGAGTATTGCTTATTTTAACCCCAACCAACCTCAAAAAATCCAGCAACATGGCAGCCGACTGGATACGTTTTTGATTGACCAAATTGAATCCCTAAAATTTCTAATCCATCAAAATCCAAAATTTAAGGGAAATTCATAAGTAATTAAATTTATTGATTCGCTGATCGCTAAACAAATTCCATTATGAAAGAGCGTAAGAATCCACAGCAGATTGTAAGAATCCTCCAGACCTTCAACATCTGTAGAAAGTCTTAACTGTATCTAAATCCACAAAGTTGTGCCCATATATCCTTGTATTCACCGATTAGGATAGCGTGCATTTCTTTCACAAGAAATATTTTTTCATACAAGCTTAGGAATATTATAATAGATAAGAACTCACCTGTGCCGCTAAATTATAACTGTCTGAGTTCTTTTGCCCTCAAATTTTTCTCGGTACCTATTACTGTTTTTTTTTTTTTTAAATATTTTTTAAAACATTGAAATAAAATTTATTTTTTATTGTTTATTACTGTGGTCACTTCTATTTTTATACCAGCAATGATGCTGTTGGATCTGGTATGAGTTGTGCACCTGTAAGGTCGGGTTCAGACACGACAGTTCAGAAGATTTCTTCTACTACAGAATTTTACATAGACCTGCTGTGGTTTTGCCTCCTTACGTTGCATCCTCACGACACTATGCAGATTGTCATAACTGACCTCAGAATCTTCTCCAATAATCTGTGACACCCCCGCCATATCTGGCACGTGCAGATCGTATCACTGAATTTACTGCTGATTTTAAGAACAGTTTCACAATTTATATTTTATATTGTGTGTGAATTTAGCCTAAAGGAATAAAACATTTAAGGGAAAAAGTCAGTGTTCGTTCAGACAAGCATGTTGTTGGTCGGTGTACTCTTTGTCTGTATGAAGGATCACACACGGACCAATGTGTGCGGAAGAAAATTGGATAAAAATCCCATCACACACTATTCTGTCTTACTATATAGATGTAATAGATGGCAGCACAGCGCAGGAGAGTGCATGGAGCTACACTTGGAGCCAATCAAATCCACATTTTGCAGACATTATTGGCCCATTTGTTGATACGGCTGTCTGAACTTGGCCTTACGCTTCTCACTTGTGGCTCTCCTGCATGTGTGACTCCAGGATAAATTCTGGCTTCATGACGTTGTTATAATGTGCAGGAGAAAGAATCCAAACCCAACGTGAGAGCGGATTCTCCACCCAGCAGATGTAATAACCTCTTAAGGCCCCGTCACACATAACGAGATCGCTAGCGAGATCGTTATTACGTCACGATTTTGAGATCGCTGGAGAGCCGTATCGTGATTGTTGGGGAGCTGTCAAACATGCAGAACTTCCCAACGATTTCGTCCGCCCCAGCGATCTAACTAACGATCTCGTTGCTCGTTGGGGCTTTCACACAGCAGCTATTTCAACGATCCACACCTTGGTAGGGGCGGGTACTGTGTCACCAATCATCTCCGATTGGTGGATGCTACTGCGTTCTGATTGGGCGGCAGGTTTAAAATAAAACCACGTTGTAGCAGTTCCGTCCCTTTGTTCCTGTTTGCGTTCTGGTTGGATCGTAGCAGCGTTCTTCGGCTGTGACTCTGTATCCATTCATCTGGGCTTTGTTCCTGACAAGCGTTCTGGTTTGTGGATTGTAGTGTTCTTCGGCTGTGACTCCACACAACCCGGAGAATTCTGCTAAGATCTGCAATCCAGCACGAGGTCAGAAACAAAGGATGGAATCGCTATTCTGTTGCTTTCTTTATGCACGGCGGGAAATGAGAATGCTGTAGCGACCACCAATCGGGGACGAGGGGCGCAGAAAAGTCCAATTTATGCACGCCTACGTGTTTCAGTTCTGAATCGCTAACGAGGTCGTTGGTTAGGTGTCAAATACAGCGATGCACACTGCTCAGCGGGAGCGCAACGACCCAGGAATGGTCCAGGAAGCTTTGTAACGATCAGCGATCTCACAGCAGGGGCCTGAACGTTACTACCTGTCAGACGTAACGAGATCGCTAGCAAAATCGTTATTGCGTCACAAAACCCGTGACGTATCAACATCTCGCTAGCAATCTCGTTATGTGTGACGGGGCCTTTAGATTTCATTTCTTGAACTTGACTCATGAACAATCAGACCTTTTTATATAAGTGTGGTAAATCGAAAAAAAGAGATCGAACCTAATGAAGGATTGGCCCACGGCTCATGGAAGGAGAGAGACATTCCATAATGATCTGTAGTAGGAAACGTTTCTCCTCTCCCAGCTGTTCTCCAATCCTCCTCCTGATATATAAAGACACAGAGAGCGGGTCTAACAAACATGAGGGCATTTTACTTCTATCTCAGGGGCAGACATGTCATTGGTGCAACCTGTGCATCTGCAAAGCAGCCCAAAGGGTAAGGGGGCCACGACCACCTCCCTCCATAGCAGGTGGAATTGTGCTTTATGATGAGTTATTGAACTGCAAATGGCCCATATATTGTTCCTGGACAGGGGCCTCTTCTGTCTGTGACCGCCAGTGCTCTTCATACACCCTACATTATCACATACGTCAGATAGATCAGAGGGATATAGATGGACATTCTCGGTCTGGAGATGACATGGTTTTTCTTACATGTACAGATTCCAGCATCCGACTACGTAAAGGAGCTGCAGACGCCATGTAACATCAAGGTAATCGGACTTTTCTACAATATTATGCCGGAGATACATTATATTCTCTACTGACTCTCTGTTACTATTACAGGCGGCAGTGACCGGCGTACAGGGTGAGTTCTGCCATTATATAATAATTGATCTCCATAGCTTTCAAGTCTCACATCTTCTACCGACACATTTTCACATATATTTACTTCATCCCCTCCATTTTTTTTAAATGGGAGATGCATACTAAAGCTAAAAACCTTACCCATTATAGTGGTGCTGATCAAATCCTAAATTAGCATTAGACTTTCTGATGCATGCATATTTATTATTTTCCAAAATCACAAGCACATAGGCCTCCTGCAGATGGTGCTACCTATTTAGCTCCTGTATGGAGACACTACTCCTGGATCTAAATGGCGCCATATTGAGAAGTGACACTAATTAATGTGTCTAGGAGAGAACACGGGTGTAACGTCATGTCCGATGGTCTTATCACCATAATATCGATGGTAAAATGGAGCCACATTATAATCATATGATACGGAGCTCAGAGATCACTGGACACTGGTATTGTGCTATGTTACATTATATCATTCAACATCAGGACGGACTTTCACTTTTATTCCTGTTTTCATATAATTACTTGTAAAAATCTCATTTTAATATGAAATATTTCTATTTTCAGATGAGGAACCAGAAATCAGGTGAGTAAATCTTTATTGTAAATGTGAACTCTGTCTGAGGCTGGATAACCGCCATTGTCGTGTATATGCCGTCATGCCCATAGGCCGACATATGCCAAAACACTGCACTTTTGGCATGTACTTGTATTTGGTCAGGATTCATTGAGATCTTATGATCTTATTAGACTGTCCTGCCAACATAAACCCTGAACGTGGCGAGAATGTCGCCTCCGAACCAAATGATGACTGACTGTATAATTGCTGGAAGGAGAATTATAAATAAATTGGATTTTCCTTGATGGATTTACACAAGAATTCACTACATCTCAATAGTAGAAATGAATGTCTACTGTGTCATCTTCTCACTGTCTTCTCTTTTCTGTGACTAACAGGACTTATGACAAAAGCGACGTGATGTAAGTAATCTATTGCTCACACACAGAATTTGCGCATACTGTATATATGTCCACAGTACTGTGCAAAATCTTAGGCAGGTGTAAATAAAATGCTGCAAAGTAAGAATGCTTAGAAAAATAGAAGTGTTAAAACGTCATTCTTATCTATTAACAAAATGCAAAATGAGTGAACACAGAGAAGTCTAAATCGAATATTTGCTGTGACCGCCATTTGTCTTTAAAAACAGCA
The DNA here is from genome assembly GCA_033576555.1 of Oophaga sylvatica. NCBI lineage: Eukaryota > Metazoa > Chordata > Amphibia > Anura > Dendrobatidae > Oophaga > Oophaga sylvatica. Next base: position 579,637,674 of record JARQOD010000002.1, read on the forward strand.
TCAATTTTTTAAGGTGCGTTTACACAGTTTTTGAAGGAACTTGGCAGGGAGGTTGTTCCAAACATGTTGGAGAAATAACCACAAATCTGTGACTGTAGTCTTTTGGAAATCCTTCTGTCTCTTCATGTAATCCCAGACAGACTCTATGATGTTGAGATCAGGGCTCTGTGGGGTCATAGTTTCGCTTCCAGGGCTCCTTGTTCTTCTTTATGCTGAAGATAGCTCTTAATGACTTTGGCTGTATGTTTGGAGTCTTTTTCTTACTTACTTTTCGAGCCAATAGACGTCTTCCTGATGAAATTACATGATGGATAAGTATCTGCCTGCTTTTGATGACTCTATAAGTCCTGACCAAATTACCAACTCCTCCTGCTGAAACGCAGCCCCAAATGGACAAACAACCTCCTCGATGCTTTACGTTTGCCTGCAGACACCCATTATTGTGCCGCTTTCCAGCCCATTGGCAAACAAACTGCCTTCTGTTACAGCCAAATATTTCACATTTATCTCACCAGTCCAGAGCACCTGCTGCCATTTTTCTGCCCGCCACTTCTTATTTTTTCCATCATAGTTTAGTCATTTGGTCTTGCTTCCCTGTTGAAGGCATATTTTTTGTAGAGATCCAAAGTCATATTTATACATCAGTATTTGTAAGTCAAAACCAGAAGTGGTGACGTGTCTATATTATACTTATTACCTGATTTTGGATTACAAATACTGATGTAAAATGCTGATCAAATACTCAACATGTGAACGCGGCCTTAATGTTTGCAAGAGAACAGACAACCGCTGGACGACTCTTAGTTCTTTCTCTGAAGCCCATATGTATAGTGTAGTGTCACCCGCGTCATGCATTGACCTACTGACATTTATTATTTAGCTGATTCCATTGGAGACAAATTAATATGATAAACATGTCCGAGTATTCATTATTCAGAATGATGTGTCTGATTGATCAGATCTATCTTGTGACCATATTATGGCTCTGTTTTAGATGGAAAATGAGAGTGCATCTAACACCATGGGCATTCAGGTATTTATCTCACAATGCGACGCCTTCTTGGCAGTAGGATATAGGAATAGTTTACAATACGTGCGATTATAATCCATGGGGAAGAGAAGAGCAATAGTCATGTGTTTTACTATATCATTTTTATGAAGATATTCTTTGAAATTCAGACAGGACAACGTATCAATAATTCTAACCTACTTTCTGTTCTTTATTATAGAGATGATAAATTTCCCCTTCATACATGGCGGCCAAAATTGAAGACTATCTTGTAAGTATTAAGAAAAGCTGAGCTGCACGCCTTTGTACTGTTCTGTGGTTGATATATATATATTATATACATACAGTACAGACCAAAAGTTTGGACACACCTTCTCATTTAAAGATTTTTCTGTATTTTCATGTCTATGAAAATTGTAGAATCACACTGAAGGCATCAAAACTATGAATTAACACATGTGGAATTATACATTATACTTTACAAAAAAGTGTGAAACAACTGAAAATATGTCTTATATTCTAGGTTCTTCAAAGTAGCCACCTTTTGCTTTGTTGACTGCTTTGCACACTCTTGGCATTCTCTTTATGAGCTTCAAGAGGTAGTCACCGGAAATGGTCTTCCAACAGTCTTGAAGGAGTTCCCAGAGATGCTTAGCACTTGTTGGTGACTGTGGAGGCCAGGTCATCAGGTGTAGCACCCCATCACTCTCCTTCTTGGTCAAATAGCCCTTATACAGCCTGGAGGTGTAATTGGGGTCATTGTCCTGTTGAAAAATAAATGATAGTCCAACTAAACACAAACCGGATGGAATAGCATGCCGCTGAAGGTGCTGTGGTAGCCATGCTGGTTCAGTATGCCTTCAATTTTGAATAAATCCCCAACATTGTCACCAGCAAAGCACCCCACACCATCACACCTCCTCCTCCATGCTAAATGGTGGGAACCAGGCATGTAGAGACCATCCGTTCACCTTTTCTGCGTTGCACAAAGACACAGTGGTTGGAACCAAAGATCTCAAATTTGGACTCATCAGACCAAAGCACAGATTTCCACTGGTCTAATGTCCATTCTTGTGTTCTTTAGCCCAAACAAGTCTCTTCTGCTTGTTGCCTGTCCTTATCAGTGGTTTCCTAGCAGCTATTTTACCATGAAGGCCTGCTGCATAAAGTCTCCTCTTAACAGTTGTTGTAGAGATGTGTCTGCTGCTAGAACTCTGTGTGGCATTGACCTGGTCGCTAATCTGAGCTGCAGTAAACCTGCGATTTCTGAGGCTGGTGACTCGGATAAACTTACCCTCAGAAGCAGAGGTGACTCTTGGTCTTCCTTTCCTTGGGCAGTCCTCATGTGAGCCAGTTTCTTTGTAGCACTTGATGGTTTTTGCAACTGCACTTGGGGACACTTTCGAAGTTTTCCCAATTTTTCGGACTGACTGACCTTCATTTCTTAAAGTAATGATGGCCACTCATTTTCCTTTACTTAGCTGCTTTTTTCTTGCCATAATACAAATTCTAACAGTCTATTCAGTAGGACTATCAGCTGTGTATCCACCAGACTTCTGCACAACACAACTGATGGTCACAACCCCATTTATAAGGCCAGAAATCCCACTTATTAAACCTGACAGTACACACCTGTGAAGTGAAAACCATTCCGGTGACTACCTCTTGAAGCTCATCAAGAGAATGCCAAGAGTGTGCAAAGCAGTCATCAAAGCAAAAGGTGGCTGCTTTGAAGAACCTAGAATATGAGACATAATTTCAGTTGTTTACACTTTTTTGTTAAGTATATAATTCCACATATGTTAATTCATAGTTTTGATGCCTTCAGTGTAAATGTACAATTTTCATAGTCATGAAAATACAGAAAAATCTTTAAAGAGAAGGTGTGTCCAAACTTTTGGTCTGTACTATATATATATATATATATATATATATATATATATATATATATATATATAATATATATATATATATAATTAACCACTGTGACCTGCTGTGTATCTGCCTCTATAGTTCCTCATCCCTGTATATTTCCACTGGCTACCACTATTCATATAAGAGCTTATATTATGTTCTTATCCAGTGAGGTCGCGATAGAGGAGGATGAGGAGGATGAGGAAGACCCCGTGATCAGGTGAGGAGTCAAAACCTATAACTTTGTGAATGCAGCCTGCATGGAGAAGAGTAGTGAGTGGATGGGACAGAAGGCACTATAGTTAGAGATTTTTCTTGATGTATTTTCATCCTAACATCTTAATAACGAGATACTTTAAATATATTTTAAAACACAAAAATTAGTCCAGACAGGTTGCCCAGTTCACACTTAAGATTAATCAGGATCAAGACTTTCACTGCATTGGACGGCATTTCTTACCTTTCTAGTACGGTGTCCTATCGAAAATAATGAAAAACACTTACTATGTAAATATAATATTTTATTGCCAAAAAACTGTGGTCCCAATTCATCCAGCTGCTCTTACCAGGTTCATCTTTTTTTGCAGCCTGTAACTGCTCAACTTTTGGCTTTTTTACTCCAGGTCCCATCAGCTATATTAACTTTTAGAACTGTGGGAGATCTTAGCCTAGAAGGGGTATGGTTAAGCAGAGCTGACGTAGTCATCATTACTAACACCAAAAAATTGAGAAAAAATGTACTCCAGTCCCCTAATTGAGTGCTATTTCTTGTTGCGGCGCATATTAGCTAAAAGATGCTCCAAATTCATTAAGAGGCAAGTCCCTTTTAATGAATTTAGAGCATTTTACGCCAGTGCAGCCTTCATCAAGACGGGCGCTCAAAGTGCTTTGATGAATCGGGGCCGTAGAGTTTTTCTGGTACCTCCTATTGGACACAAATAGCATAAATGATGTTATATAAATCAGTCCTGCAGATCTGCTGGTTACACAGTGGATGCTATGTTACTGCAGGAAAGATCTGTGCAGGGAATGAATGCTGCACAGATGGATGTAGAATGATGTAAGTAATCTATTGCTCACACACAGAATTTGCGCATACTGTATATATGTCCACAGTATTGTGCAAAAGTCTTAGGCAGGTGTAAATAAAATGCTGCAAAGTAAGAATGCTTAGAAAAATAGAAGTGTTAAAACGTCATTCTTATCTATTAACAATATGCAAAATGAGTGAACACAGAAGTCTAAATCGAATATTTGCTGTGACCGCCATTTGTCTTTAAAAACAGCATCAATTTTTCAAGGTGCGTTTACACAGTTTTTGAAGGAACTTGGCAGGGAGGTTGTTCCAAACATGTTGGAGAAATAACCACAAATCTGTGACTGTAGTCTTTTGGAAATCCTTCTGTCTCTTCATGTAATCCCAGACAGACGCGATGATGTTGAGATCAGGGCTCTGTGGGGTCATAGCATCGCTTCCAGGGCTCCTTGTTCTTCTTTATGCTGAAGATAGTTCTTAATGACTTTGGCTGTATGTTTGGAGTCTTTTTCTTGCAGCAGATTACTTTTCGAGCCAATCAGACGTCTTCCTGATGAAATTACATGATGGATAAGTATCTGCCTACTTTTGATGACTCTATTAGTCCTGACCAAATTACCAACTCCTTCTGCTGAAACGCAGTCCCAAATTCACAAACAACCTTCTCGATGCTTTACGTTTGCCTGCAGACACCCATTTTTGTGCCGCTTTCCAGCCCATTGGCAAACAAACTGCCTTCTGTTACAGCCAAATATTTCACATTTATCTCACCAGTCCAGAGCACCTGCTGTCATTTTTCTGCCCGCCACTTCTTATTTTTTCCATCATAGTTGAGTCATTTGGTCTTGCTTCCCTGTTGAAGGTATGGTATCTGGCTGCAATTCTCCCATACAGTCCACTTCTGGCCAGACTTCCCTGAACATTAGATGGGTGTAGCTGAGTTCACTGCTGGACATCATCTAATTTTGAAGGGTTGTAAGCATGTAATGTCTTTCATCTGCTTCACTAAAATTCCTTGACCAACCCTTAAGTGTATGGTACTCTATGTTGCCCATTTCTTGGTGTTTTCAATGCTAATTAATACAGACAGATAAATATCCATCATGCAAAACCATCAGGAAGACACTTGATTGGCTCAAGATTTAATCTGGAGCAGGACAATGACCCCAAACATACAGCCAATGTCATTATGAGCCATCTTCAGCATAAAGAAGGAGTCCTGGAAATGTTGACATGGCCCTCACAGGACCCGGATCTCAACATCAGATGTGCCTGGAATTACAAGAAGACACAGAAGGATTTGTGCAAGCTTACATCCACAAATCTGTCGTTAGTTCTCCAAGATGTTTGGAACAACTTCCTTGTCGAGGTCCTTCATAAACTGTGTGCAAGTGTATCTAGAAGAACTGATGCTGAAGGCAACCATACTCCCATCTTTATTCCCCCATACATCCAGTGAAGATTCTTCAGCGGTCCTCCAGGCCTTTGTTTATAAGCGGCCGACACATGACCACTGCAGGTAATCAGTGGTCGCGGTCATTCTACCGACATCAACACTCTGTGATGTGTGCCATGATGCCAGTAATGTGGCACGAGACTGCTGAAGCAGTGAATGCAGTGGTCACGAGCCAGCTACTTATAAACAAAGACCAAGAAGACCCCCTACCCGGAACATCAATACTAGATCTAATGGAGAAAAAAAGGAAGCAGAGTTTCTATTTACTTTTCCAACATTTGCATGATTTTTTAAAAAAAGGTCTAAACAGCTGGATAACCACATAAGCTACACTTCCAGAAGGAATTAAAGGGAATCAGTCAGCATTTTTTTACAAATGGAAGTAGTGTTATGGCAGTGTAGACGTTCCTCGATGGATTTATTGTAGAGTTTTGATACGACAGTCATGAAAAAATCTAGAATTAGGATGGAAGTGCACAGGGGTTGTGTCAAAGACTGCTTCTTCTAAGTGCACTGACACGCCCCCAGTGCACTTCCAGACAAATCTGCACATAGCTTCAATGCATAAACTGCCATGACTGGCATATTTTTTTGTAGAGATCCAAAGTCATATTTATACATCAGTATTTGTAAGTCAAAACCAGGAGTGGGTGAAAAATGCAGAAGTGGTGACGTGTCTATATTATACTTATTACCTGATTTTGGATTACAAATACTGATATAAAATGCTGATCAAATACTCAACATTAATGTTTGCAAGAGAACAGACAACCGCTGGACGACTCTTAGTTCTTTCTCTGAAGCCCATATGTATAGTGTAGTGTCACCCGCGTCATGCATTGACCTACTGACATTTATTATTTAGCTGATTCCATTGGAGACAAATTAATATGATAAACATGTCCGAGTATTCATTATTCAGAATGATGTGTCTGATTGATCAGATCTATCTTGTGACCATATTATGGCTCTGTTTTAGATGGAAAATGAGAGTGCATCTAACACCATGGGCATTCAGGTATTTATCTCACAATGCGACGCCTTCTTGGCAGTAGGATATAGGAATAGTTTACGATACGTGCGATTATAATCCATGGGGAAGAGAAGAGCAATAGTCATGTGTTTTACTATATCATTTTTATGAAGATATTCTTTGAAATTCAGATAGGACAACGTATCAATAATTCTAACCTACTTTCTGTTCTTTATTATAGATATGATAAATATCCCATTCATACATGGCGGCCAAAATTGAAGACTATCTTGTAAGTATTAAGAAAAGCTGAGCTGCACTCCTTTGCACTGGTCTGTGGTTGATAGATATATATATATATATATATATATATATATATATATATATATATATATATATATATATATATATATATATATATACACAGTACAGACCAAAAGTTTGGACACACCTTCTCATTTAAAGATTTTTCTGTATTTTCATGACTATGAAAATTGTACATTCACACTGAAGGCATCAAAACTATGAATTAAGACATGTGGAATTATAGACTTAACAAAAAAGTGTGAAACAACTGAAAATATGTCTTATATTCTAGGTTCTTCAAAGTAGCCACCTTTTGCTTTGATGACTACTTTGCACACTCTTGGCATTCTCTTGATGAGCTTCAAGAGGTAGTCACCAGAAATGGTCTTCCAACAATCTTGAAGGAGTTCCCAGAGATGCTTAGCACTTGTTGGCCCTTTTGCCTTCACTCTGCGGTCCTGCTCACCCCAAACCATCTCGATTGGGTTCAGGTCTGGTGACTGTGGAGGCCAGGTCATCCGGCGTAGCACCCCATCACTCTCCATCTTGGTCAAATAGCCCTTACACAGCCTGGAGGTGTGTTTGGGGTCATTGTCCTGTTGAAAAATAAATGATGGTCCAACTAAACGCAAACCGGATGGAATAGCATGCCGCTGCAAGATGCTGCTTTTTTCTTGCCATAATACAAATTCTAACAGTCTATTCAGTAGGACTATCAGCTGTGTATCCACCAGACTTCTGCACAACACAACTGATGGTCCCAACCCCATTTATAAGGCCAGAAATCCCACTTATTAAACCGGACAGGGCACACCTGTGAAGTGAAAACCATTCCCGGTGACTACCTCTTGAAGCTCATCAAGAGAATGCCAAGAGTGTGGAAAGCAGTTATCAAAGCAAAAGGTGGCTACTTTAAAGAACCTAAAATATAAGACATATTTTCAGTTGTTATACACTTTTTTGTTAAGTATATAATTCCACATGTGTTAATTCATAGTTTTGATGCCTTCAGTGTGAATGTACAATTTTCATAGTCATGAAAATGCAGAAAAATCTTTAAATGAGGTGTGTCCAAACTTTTGGTCTGTACTGTGCACATATATATATATATATATATATATATATATATATATATATATATATATATATGTATTATATATTATATATATATATATATATATATATATATGTATGACCACTGTGACCTGCTGTGTATCTGCCTCTATAGTTCCCCTCATCCCTGTATATTTCCACTGGCTACTACTATTCATATATGAGCTTATATTATGTTCTTATCCAGTGAGGAGGATGAGGAAGACCCCGTGGTGATCAGGTGAGGAGTCAAAACCTATAACTTTGTGAATGCAGCCTGCATGGAGAAGAGTAGTGAGTGGATGGGACAGAAGGCACTATAGTTAGAGTAATCGTTTATTTCTTGTCTTGTCTCTTCAGGAAGAAAAGCAGGATCACCAGATTCCTATCCAGGTAAATGCAAGCACAGTAATGGCTGTAATGTAAATCCACAACTGCCTTCTGTCCTGTATAAATTCTATTTTCTCCTTCGTCTCATTGGGGGACACAGGACTGTGGGTGTATGCTACTGCCACTAGGAGGCTGACACTAAGTAAACATAAAAAAAGGTTAGCTCCTCCTCCGCCGTATACACCTCAGCACTGGCCGCAGGCAAACCCAGTTCATGCTTAGTGTCTGATGGAGGCACACGTCTGGTTTCTTCCAGACCATTTTTTTTTTTTTTTTTTTCTCTCTATTTTCCCACGAATATTTGACAGGGGCGACGGACCCTTTTGAAGGGGTCCGATCTCCCCAAACCACCAACGGGCGAGCACGTGGAGTAAAGCCTCCACGTATCCTCTCCCGCGACGTGGGACACGAATGCCGGACTCAGCCCTGACCACCCTAAGGTATTGAAACCCTAGGCTGTACAGAGGCAGAAAATAGTCCGTGCGGCCCCCACTGCACCACCAAGGCAAGACCGCGGTGCTGCAAGGAGGCGGATGGTCCCTCTCCTCACCCCCTGAAGGGGTGATGGAGTTAGGGTGCCTGCACCATCCTCACCCCCTTTTTTTTCTGGGAAGCCCCTCTCTAACCACTGCGGCTGAGAGACGCTGGGACCTTTTTTGGGAGAAAAGCCTACATATGCTCCAGTGGATCACGGCTGGGAACCCACCTTTAATCCAGGATCGTCGGTCGTGGAAGAGTTGGAGCAAAGGGAAAGCGGTCCGGTGTTTTCAGGAGCAGCTCCAAGGCAAAAGCGGGCAAGTCCATGGCTGAGTTCCCCATACCCCTCCCCCCGTATCCGGCGGCCTGCTCTCCGACACAGGGGCGGCCGCCGCCAAAAATTTACCTCCCGGCTTCATGCCGGCGCTAGGCCGCGGGCGGAAATCTAGCCCCCGGCTTTTGCCGAGGGTCAGGCAACGCGAGGGGTAATTCGGGAGGAGCGCGTTCTCGGGCTCCTCCCCCCAGCAGCGGCACTTCCGGCAGGCCCGCCCCCCTGATCCCGAGCGGCCGCCGCCGAAAATTTAGGCCGCAGCTTCGGCCAGCGCTATGCCGCGGCCTGAAATTTAGCCCCCGGCTTCGGCCGGAGACTAGGCCGCGGCTGGAAATCAGGTCCCCGGCTTCTGCCGGCGCTAGGCCGCGCCCTGCGACCCCTCCCCCTAGGGCTCGGCTATTTAGGAACGCCTTCCTGAAAGGGGAGCGCGTTTTTTGGAAGTCTGGAGCTTCCGTCTTCCTTTTCACGCCACACGGTCCAGCAAGTGAGGTGAAAAATCATTAAAGGACGTTCGGGGAACAGGACTGGGGTAAGTGCTACTACCTCCAGCCTGGTTGCTCCGTTTTTTGCTGCGCTCCGCACCGCTACTACCCGCACCGCCACATCCAAATTATTCTGACAGGAGGAAATCTGTGACAAATCCAGTATGTCCAGAAGGGCTAAGACCCACACGGTGTTTTATACTGCATGCATTGCCTGTAGATCCCCTTTTCCGCACGCCCAGACTAATCGGGTCTGCGAAGCCTGTGACTCCGAACGGGCTCAGGAGTCCTTACCTATAACCGAGCCTAGTGCGTCAGGTCCTCCGGAATGGGCCTTGTCTCTTTCTCAATCTGTGGCGTCATTAACCAGAGCAATCGAGTCCCTTCAAGCTCCCGATAGGAGCAGGGACAGTGGTTCACCCGGCTTCACTACGCCTCAGGAACCTCCGGCCTGCAGGGGCCGCGCTCTTACCAGGCAGACGCATGGGAAGCGAACCCATACTGCGTCGCCTATGCCGTCCGGGGCCTCGGCATCCTTTAGCTCAGTTTCTCGCTCTCCCTCTCCTTTGGAGGCAAGTGATCAGTATTCAGATTCTGATTCTGAAGGGTCCCTCAATCTAGAGGCACCGTATTGTCAGGAGACAATTGACAGTCTGATTGAAGCTGTCAATCAATCCCTGGGGATAGAGGATGAATCCACCTTGGCCTCTGGTCATAAGGTGTCTTTCAAACGAGCCAGACAAACTCATAAGGTTTTTGGTGCTCATCCTGAGTTTGAGGAGCTGGTGCAGCGCCACCGAGAAAAACCGGACAAGCGCTTTGCAGGACAAAAGGCCCTTAATACCAGATATCCTTTTGCTCCCGAACTTCTGAAAGTGTGGGCAGAATCTCCTACAGTCGATCCTCCTGTATCGCGTTTAGCGTCTAAAACGCTTCTCTCCCTTCCTAACGGTTCCTCGATCAAGGATCCAACGGATCGTCTGGTTGAAAGTTTGGCCCGCTCAGTGTTTGAGGCATCAGGCTCTGCACTCTCTCCTTCTTTTGCAGCGACTTGGGTTGCTAAGGCCATGATATCTTGGTCGGAGTCTCTAAATAGAGCCCTTCACGGTATAGAGGTGCCTTCTGAGGTAACGGAAATCTCCAATCAGATAGCTCTTGCAGGAGATTTTTTAATCAACGCTTCTATGGATGCGGCAAATTGCGCGGCATTAGCTGCAGCTAATGCGATTGCTATCAGGAGAGCTTTGTGGTTGAGAACTTGGCGAGCGGATTCAACCTCAAAGAAATCACTTACGTCCTTACCCTATCAGAGCGGCCGATTATTTGGCGAGAAGTTGGATCAGCTCATATCTGATGCGACGGGAGGAAAGAGCAGTTTCCTTCCTCAGCAGAGGATTAGACAGCCTTTTCGCCGACAGCTTCAGCCTCGCTTTAGGGCCTTTCGTAACCCAGGTTGGGCCGCGCCAGCCACCTCCAGCGGCTCAGGTCGACCTAATCAGGCCAGAGATCGCCAAGTCTCCTACAAGACCAACCCTTTGGGAAGAATGCGATCTCAACAGCCAAGATCTAGAGGGTCTAAATCCCAAAGATATTCGGATAAATGACTGGAGGCAGAATCCGGTCAATTTATCCAGAGTAGGCGGCCGCTTACTCTGGTTTCGCCCCACTTGGCTATCAATTACTCACGACAAGTGGGTCAGGGAGTTAGTTTCCTCGGGGTACAAAATAGAATTCATCAATCGTCCGTCAAATCGATTTTTTCCTTCGCGTCTTCCCAGAAAAGAATCCCGTGTTCACGCCTTATTCAAGGCGGTCGAATCTCTTCGGCGCAGCGGGGTCATTGTTCCTGTTCCAGAGGTCGAAAGGGGTCAGGGGTTTTACTCCAATCTGTTCATAGTACCCAAGAAGGACGGCTCTGTCAGACCCATTTTGGACCTAAAACGACTAAATCAATTTGTCAGAATTCGACGGTTTCGAATGGAGTCTCTCCGATCGGTTATTGCAGCCATGGAAAAGGGGGAATTTCTAGCATCAATAGACATTCAGGATGCCTATCTCCACATCCCCATATTTCCTCCTCATCAGAGGTTTCTTCGGTTTGCCATCGGCAACCTTCACTTCCAGTTCACAGCCTTGCCGTTCGGACTAGCCACAGCCCCCAGGGTGTTCACAAAGGTTATGGCTGCCGTTGTGTCCATTCTGCACTCCCGGGGGATAGTCATTTTGCCATATTTGGACGATCCTCTCATCAAGGGTCCGTCCTATCAGGCTTGCGAGAAGAGTGTCAGCATTACGCTAGACACCCTTGCTCGCCTGGGGTGGCTGGTGAATCTAAAGAAATCGTCTCCCGTGCCATCTCAAAGGATCACCTTTTTAGGAATGATTTTCAACACTGCTCAAGGGTTGATAACTCTTCCTCAGGAGAAGGCTCTAGTTCTCCATCAGGAGGTACGGATCCTTCGCCAACCAATACCTCACACCATCCGGTTTTGTATGAGGGTCCTAGGAAGGATGGTGGCAGCGATCGAAGCCATTCCATTTGCCCAGTTCCATCTCCGCTCCCTTCAGCATGCTCTCTGGCAGTATGGAACGGGAGCCCTTACTCGCTCAATTTTCAGTGCCGTCTTTCCCGGCAGGTCAGACAGACGCTTTCGTGGTGGACAAGGGACATCACTCTTCGCCAGGGGCGATATTTTCCTCCAGTCCATTGGCTGATAGTCACAACGGACGCCAGCCTTCTCGGATGGGGAGCAGTGTTTCGTCACTATACAGCTCAGGGGACTTGGTGTCGGCAGGAAGCGACCCTCCCAATCAATATTTTGGAGATCCGAGCTGTTCGGCTGGCTCTGAGGCGTTTTCACCATCATTTGGCGGGCTGCCCTGTCCGAATACAATCGGACAATGCCACAGCGGTGGCATACATAAATCATCAGGGGGGTACCCGCAGCAGGGCAGCCATGCGCGAGGTAGGACACATTCTATCCTGGGCAGAAAGAAATCACTCTGTGATATCAGCGGTCCACATTCCAGGCGAGGAGAACTGGGCAGCGGATTTTCTCAGCCGTCAGGGGATAGCGTCAGGGGAATGGTCGCTACATCCCGAGGTATTCCAGCAGATATGCCTACGTTGGGGAACCCCAGATGTGGACCTGATGGCCTCCAGGATAAACGCCAAGGTGCCCAACTTTGTCTCCCGGTACCGAGATCCGCAGGCAATTGCAGTGGATGCCCTGGTTCTACCATGGAATCAGTTTCATCTTCTATACTTGTTTCCACCAATGGCTCTGCTCCCAAGGGTGATCAGGAAGATCAGGTTAGAGGGGGTACCAGCGATATTGATCGCTCCGGATTGGCCGCGTCGCTCATGGTACGCAGAGCTGGTAAAGCTGCTCAGCGACGCACCCTGGCGTCTGCCAGAACGCGTGGATCTTCTCTCCCAGGGCCCAGTTTACCACCAGAACTTAGCGGTCCTGTGTTTGACGGCCTGGCCGTTGAATCTTGGATTCTGACTAGGGCTGGATTCTCCAAAAAGGTCGCCGCCACAATGGCTAGCGCCAGAAAACCCACCTCGGCTCGTATCTACCACGGTACTTGGAAGGTCTTTTTTACATGGTGCAGGGAACATGGTTATTCCCCACTTCACTTTTCAATCCCCAACATTCTGTCTTTTCTCCAAGCAGGCTTAGATTCAGGCTTAGCACCAAGTACTCTTAGGCGTCAAATATCGGGCTTGTCGGTTCTTTTTCAGCGAAGGATCGCATCTAATTTACAGGTCAAGACCTTTATTCAGGGGTTGTCCATATAGTGCCCCCCTACAAGGCTCCCTTAGATGTTTGGGATCTCAATCTTGTTCTGGGAGTTCTGCAAGAATCTCCTTTTGAGCCTCTTCATGAGGTTTCCCTGACATACCTTTCCTGGAAGGTGGTATTTTTAGTGGCCATAACATCCATAAGGCGGGTTTCGGAGCTGGCAGCACTATCCTGCCGAGCTCCGTACTTACTTTTCCACGTGATAAGGTAGTGCTTAGGCCAGCACCTCCTTTTTTGCCTAAAGTCGTGTCCTCATTTCACATCAATGAGGACATTGTTTTGCCCTCATTTTGCCCAGCTCTGACGCACCGGGTAGAAAAAGCTCTCCATACGCTGGATCTGGTGAGAGCACTCAGGAGATATGTATCTCGGACGGCATCCTTTAGGCAGACGGACACGCTGTTTATCCTCCCTGAGGGTCGCAGGAAGGGACTCGCTGCGTCTAGGTCAACTTTAGCTAGATGGATACGGGTAACCATTCAAGAGGCCTACCGCATCAGAGGCGCGGTGGTTCCCGCAGGAATCAGGGCTCACTCCACCAGAGCAGTGGGTGCTTCCTGGGCTCTTCGGCATCAGGCTTCGGCGGAACAGGTTTGTAAGGCGGCAACCTGGTCCAGTTTGCATACTTTTTCAAAACATTATAATGTCCATACTCAGGCGTCAGCGGATGCTAGCCTGGGTAGAAGAATTCTTCAGGGCGCGGTAGCGCACCTATGAGCAATGCCTATGTATAATTGCACTGTGGAGTCAGTTTCCCACCCAAGTGGACTGCTTTGGGACGTCCCACAGTCCTGTGTCCCCCAATGAGACGAAGGAGAAATACGGATTTTTGTGTTACTCACCGTAAAATCCTTTTCTCCGAGACGCTCATTGGGGGACACAGCACCCTCCCTTATAGCCGGATGGCTTTGCTTTCTAAGCTAATTTTGTTTGCTTGGGTCTATATCAGTAGATTTACTTCTGGATATATTGTACCTGTATTAACACTGATTTTTGTTTTAGCCTCCTACTGCTTTTTGCACTAAACTGGGTTTGCCTGCGGCCAGTGCTGAGGTGTATACGGCGGAGGAGGAGCTAACCTTTTTTTATGTTTACTTAGTGTCAGCCTCCTAGTGGCAGTAGCATACACCCACAGTCCTGTGTCCCCCAATGAGCGTCTCGGAGAAAAGGATTTTACGGTGAGTAACACAAAAATCCGTATTTCCCATCCAGAAGTTGTGTCTGATCTCATGAAAGTCATAGCGCCCAGTTCATAAGACCGGCGTTGTTCATGCCGGTCTTGATGAGAAGATGCGCTGGAGTCAGACACTCCTGATTTATGAAAAGGCATGTGCCACTTCAAGAATAAAGTGAGCCGCACGAGTGTCGCGCACCTCTTTGTGTGACCCGCCACAAGTCTTACTCCAGTGAAATTCATAACGAGCGGCGGCAGCCATGCCCCAATCCCACCCCAGTTATACTCACTTTGTCGGAGTTGGGTGAAAATGACACTAAAACACCAGTCGTGTAATTTTAGCGCAGCTGCCCGTTGCACTAGAATATTGCAAAAATTTTGATGAATTGGGCCCATGTTTTATTTTTTTTTTTAGACTAAGATCTCTGTTCTGCGGCTGCTGTTGCAGAAAACATCGCTAAAAGTGAGTACCCGAAATCCTATAAGAACACAACAAACCGTTCTTCTCCTCAGGGTGGATGGAAAGTCTTACTCTACTATTGGTGTCAGTCTCTCCAAGAAATAAACCATTTTTATACTCCATACACATAGACAACAAATCAGACTTATATGTTCTGTGATATTAATTGGAGGGCGCTGTTTTTTAAAGGAGCTTTTATTATTAATGATTTACTTAAAATTTCAAAAAGATCTCATGGTAATAGTTTTTAAAATTGTTTTGCCTCCAATCTAGGTCATAACATCAGTGGAGGAGAAGACTCCCATAACATCAGGAGTCTGTAGGCGGAGGTGGCGCCAAGAACATCATGAGATAAATGAGGCGCCATTACCATCTGGAGGAAACATTTATCTCAAAGGGGTTAATGACCCCTTTACCATCATGAATTGGAGGAAAGACTCTCATATTATCTAGAGTCTGGAATAGGAGGTGGCGCTCAGAACATCTTGAGGCGATTAAGGCGCTTTTACCATCTGGAGGAGACAGATATATCACAAGGGGTAATGACCCCCTTTACCATCATGAATTGGAGGAAAGACTCTCACATTATCTAGAGTCTGGAGTCTGGAATAGGAGGTGGCGCTCAGAACATCTTGAGACAATGCGCCTTTAACATCTGGAGGAGACAGATATATCACAAGGGGTAATGACCCCCTTTACCATCATGAAATGGAGGAAAAGCTTCTAATATTATTTGGAGTCTGGAATAAGAGGTGGCGCCCAGAACATCTTGAGACAAGGCGCCTTTACCATCTGGAGGAGACATATATCACAAGGGGTAATGACCCCCTTTACTATCATTAATTGGATGAAAAGCCTCTAATATTATTTGGAGTCTGGAATAAGAGGTGGAGCCCAGAACATCTTGAGACAAATAAGGCGCCTTTACCATCTGGAAGAGACAGTTATCTCACAAAAGGTAATTACCACCTTTACCATAATGAATTGGAGAAAAAGACTCATATTCTCTGGAGTCTGGAATAGAAGGTGGTGCCCTATACATCTTGAGACAAATGAGGTGCCGTTACCATCTAGAGGAGTAATTAATCTCAGAGTGGAAGAAAAAAGCTTCCTTCACCATCAAGTGTTGAATGAAAAGACTCCCATAATGGAGAGTCCTGAGGAGGAGGCCCCTTTACCATCAAGAGTCAGAGAAAGCAGAGTTTCTGGAAGTATCCACAAAGCATCTAAAGGCAAAGGAGGCACCATAACCACCCTTAGGACCAGTCACCATCTCATCTTTAGAAGAGAGAGGCCACAACAATTTTGAGGCAGTGAAGCCTTACAATCTAGACAGAGTTATTCACCTTAAGTTGGTGTATTGAATTTTGAGGAGGAAGCATCCCTGAGGCAGAATGGGTGCCATTATCATCTTGAGAAGTAGTCATCCACCTTATCTATGAAGACAATATGCCTATACTATCAGAAGGAGCAGACATGCTAATAATTACAAGGAGGAGCTTATACAATCAGGTACATATAGCAGACTCTGCACTACTTCTATGCTGAGATGAATCTTCAATGTATCCCACTGATAAGCGGACACATGAAGCTTCTTTCTGCCACTGATTCCTGTGTTTGGTACAGAAAGAAGAGAGTTAAATTCCTGTTGGTTACTTACAGCTGAATTTTCTATAAGATAACCAGTATCTGCTCTTGTACTTTAAATTGTATTCTTAAGTTGTCTCTTGAGCAGTTCAGAGCAATACAGTCTCCATACAGTTAACCTTACTTCATGGTTTATAGTAGGGTGAGTTCACCTCCTTGAGTGACAGCTCTGGTGGACAGAGCTGTACTATTAGTAGAACTATAAACCCATCACAAGTTCTGCTACAACACATTCAGCTACCAGTGGTTTCTTCTGATTCTACATTGTTATCACTATACTTACACTGAGAGGTAGTAAGTGCATTTTGAAAAGCACACAGATTCAGATAAAAGGAGCAGATAACCAAGATTAGAACAACTTCTCTAATATATGTTGGGCTGAATCTCTTCAGAAGATGAGAGGGAGAGGAGAGAAGGGGAGAGAAATGAGATAGTAACTGCTGTATAGAAATCAATGAACTGGAGAGAGCGGACTGGTATGTTAAGAGTTAACCCCTTTTGTAATATAACTACTGTGGACTCCCAGCGAGGCATTAGAGGCCGGGATCTATGGAAATGAGCTGTACATTATAAATGATAAAAGCTCTCATAACAGAACAATGGCAGGAGTTAGAAAAAGCAAGTCAAACTTGCTTATTTTCATACTGTCTAAATAAAGCAATTTAAGAACTTGAGAACAACTCTTTAACAACCCAGTACTCTGTGGGGTCACATTCTCTCTTTTCCTACCGTTAACCATAAAGCGTGAACAGGATATAGTTTAGTATTTAGGACTCTACAATATAAAGTTGGTTCTCTCTCCATTTGAAGATTGGCTATGAAGCAGAACTACCTTTGCCATATTAAGTAATAATAAAACACCAGCCATGATGAATCAGGGCTATAGAGTTCTTTACTCAACTTCTATTAGGCATAAATGTTATAAATAATATAGATAATTCCCGCAGATCTACTGGTGACACAGTGAATACTCTGCTACTGCGGAGAGATCAGGCTGGGAATAAATGCTGCAAGGATGGAACTAGAATCAGGATGAACATAAACCATCATTTAAGAGTAAGTACCCAGAATCCATATCAGAACACAAGAGGCCGTTCTGCTCCTGAGGCTGAATGAAAACCTTTCTCTCGTATTAGTGTTGGTCAATCCAAGTGATAAACCATTTTCACACTCTAAATAAAGCAGCTCATGAACAACAAGCATGACCTGTATATTCCATGATAGTAATTAAGGGACGCTGGGGTTCACGGCTTTCCTATTTTTCTTCTGAATTGCAGTTTGTAAATTATGATTTACTTACAATTCTAAAAAGTTGTAGTAGTAGTTTGCTAACATATTGGTATACCTCCTATTTAGGTCATACAGTACCATCAGCAGTGGAGAAGACTCCCATAACATGCGTAGTCTGTAGGTGGCGCCAGAAAACCTTTAGACAAATTAGGTGCCATTATCAAATGGAGGATTCATTTGTCTCACAGCGGAAGGAGGAGGCCCCTTCATTGTCTGGAATTGGAGGAAAAGACTCTCATAATATTGAGTCTGGAGGAGGAGGCCCCTTTACCATCCAGAATCAGAGGAAGCAAACTTACTTTCTAAAAGTGCACCCAATCATCTGAAGGCAAAGGAGGCACCGTAACCACCTTGAGTAGCTCACCATCTTATTTTTAGAAGGAAGAAGCCACAGCCATCTAGAGACAGTGGAACCTTACAATGTAGACACGGAGTAATTCAACTTAATTTGGTGGAGAAAAGTGACCTCTATTCGATCTTGAGGAGGAAGCTTTCTGCCCTTACCATCCTGAGAAGTAGTAATCCACCATTATCTACGAAGACAATATGCTTATACCATCAGGAGGAGCAGACATGCCAATAATTACAAGGAGGAGCTTATACAATCAGGTACATATGCCAGATTCTGCACTACTTATATGCTGACATGAAGCTTCACTTTATCCCTCCGATAGGTGGACACATGAGGCTTCCTCTTTCTGTCGCTGATCTCTGTGATTGCACAGGAGAAGAGAGTAAATCTTTTGTTTTTGGTTGAGAGCTGAATTTTCTGTGTGGTAATCCAGGAACGGATATACCATTGATGCAGTCTGTGCAGCCACACAGGGTCCCAAGGGGTAAGGGGGCCACTACCACCTCCAAAACAAGTGGAATTGTGTATTATAATGGGCTATTGGACTATAAAGGGCCCCTATATTGTTCTAGCACAGGGGCCCTCTTCTGTTTGTGTTTGCTACTGGGATTAGGAGTGTGTGATCCTTTAACAAAACCGTTCTCTGATCTGTGGGGTGTAATTTAGCTTTTAGGACTCTATACTATAAAGCCGTGCTTTCTCCATTTGAAGATTGGCTCTGCAGTTGAACTGCTCTTGCCATTTTGATGAATCTAAAAATGGCCTTTCAGTTATTTAAAGTTAGTGAGAACCTGTCCTTTCATAGGAATATTAACATTGTACAAGATAGACATGTATTAAGATATACAATAATTCAATAAAAATAATCTTTTTCATAATTGTCTAATTTGTTGCCAGCAGATACCTCAAGAAGAACAATTAGACAAAGAGAATATCGCAGAAGATGGAAATGAATGTGACAAACGTGATGAACGTGATCTTCATACATATTAGCCACTGGAGGAGAATACCATCAACAACGAGACCTATTTCTACCATTAAAGGGATCCTGTCACCAGTTTTTTAGAGTGTGAACCAATGCCACTGACAATGTCCTTCGACTGATGTCATCATTTCACTTTTACTGATGGCTGAGAATTCGCCATTATGGCATTGATGAAATTTACCTGAATATTCCTTATTGCAATAACAGTGGCAACTAAAAGTATAGATTAAGCCCCTCATAGTTGAAAACATGCTGGCCTCCGTAGTCACCCACAAGTTCAGTCATACACCCTACGACTGCAATTGTTATGACCTTGGTAGTATATTATTATATATAATATTAATAAAAGCAAATGTTAATTTAAAGCTTCATGTATTCTTTCTACATTTCTATAATAGGCTTGGATATATTTGATATTGAAATGCTCGCCGTAGAGGAGGAAAAAAGGTTCATTGTTCAAAAGCTCCATATTTATCAATATGAAATGTGAATGAAGATACACTGGTGCCTCCACAAATTATGTGATCCCGCAGCACTAGATAAAACGGACACCTTACGACATTTCCAGCGTTTTGAGGTTCCAACAGGGTTAGGTGTGCGATGTTGTCAGTACAAGTAGTCGAACAATCAGACGCACAGTGTGTACACCAGTCTCTGGCAGCTTGCTGACCATGGATAGGACTGTGGAGACAAACATGTCGACCTCTTGTCCATACACCACTATCATTGGTATTCACTTTCACTATACCTCTCAACTTTTGAAGAAGGGAAAGAGGGATAAAGGTTGTGGAGCGTGCAGCGCGCCGTGACAAATTTTAGGCCACACCCCTGACTACACCCATTTCACAACTAGTTACACCCATATCCACGCCCCAATCGCACACATTTAGCACTGCTGATCACACTGACTTGTAATGAGGGCACAGTGGCTGGTACTATGAGCACACTGACTGGTACTGAGGAAAAGAAAGAAAGAACAGAGAGAGAAAAAGAAAGAACAGAGAAAGAAAGAAAGTAGAGAGAAAGAAAGAAAGAAAGCAGAAAGAACAGAGAGAAAGAAGGAGAGAGAGAAAGAAAGAAAGAGAACAGAGAGAGAGAAATAAAGAACAGAGAAACAAAGAAAGAAAGAGGGGAAAGAAAGAACAGAGAGAAAGAAAACAGAGAGAGAGAGAACATAAGAATAGAGAAAGAAAGAAAGAAAGAAAGAAAGAACAGAGAGAAAGAAAGAAAGACGGGAAAGAGAGGAAAGAAAGAAAGAACAGAGAAAAAGAAACAGAAAAAGAAAGAAAGTTTAGAGAGGGAAAGAAAGAACAGAGAGAGAGAAAGAAACAGAGAAAGAAAGATTCTATAAAGATACTATAGCAGCCTGGCTCCCATTGTAATGCCCACCTGAGCCTCTCAATGCAGGACATATCAAGATCCGCTCACATGGCCGACAACCCCAATTCCAAGGTGATCCCGCTGTCCGCGCTGTCGTCGGAGGACACGGTGATGGATCTGAAGCACTCCCTGAAGTGTCTCCATGGTTCCGTCACAATCTCCTCCTGAAATTACCTAATTTCCGGTCAGCTTCCAGCACGTCACTTCCGGTGGAACGTCACGTGCGAGTTTTAAAGTGCTCCTCGGGGCTCCGCCGTGTACTCCTGTGTCCACGGAAAAAGTAAGCTCTCGGCCGAGACAGCGGGGCAGACTCTTAAATTCGTGACTGTCCAGCTGGATCCGGGACGGTTGGGAGGTATGAATGCTCCCCACCATACACCGACCTGATACACGCACAACTCCACACATCTAATACACACACGGTTCCGCTTTGTATGCCTCGTACACACACGGCTCTGCTCCATACACCTCGCACACACATGGCTCAACAGTACAGACATGGCTCCACTCCGTAAACCACATACACATGTGGCTCTGCTCCATACACCTTGTACACACAGGCCACACTCCGTACACCTCATACACATGGCTATACTCCGTAAACCTTGTACACATGTGGCTCTGCTCCATACACCTCATACTCATGCGGCTCCGCTCCGTA
Organism: Oophaga sylvatica; assembly: GCA_033576555.1. Taxonomy (NCBI): domain Eukaryota; kingdom Metazoa; phylum Chordata; class Amphibia; order Anura; family Dendrobatidae; genus Oophaga; species Oophaga sylvatica. The sequence goes on from JARQOD010000002.1 coordinate 579,658,898, forward strand.
CACCTTGTACTCATGCGGCTCCGCTCCGTACACACATGGCTCCGCTCCGTACAAACACAGCTCAGCACCGTACACTTCATACACATAGGGCTCCATTTCGTACACCCCGTTCACACGTGGCTCAGCTCCGTACATTTCGTACATACAGGGCTCCGTTTCGTACACCCCGTACACACGCAGCTCCACTCTGTACAACCTGTACACACACGGCTCCGCTCGTACACTAAGTACACAGATGGCTCCACTCCATACACCTTGTACACACGTGGCTCCACTCCGTACACCTCATACACACGGCTCCGCTCCGCACACCTCGTACACACACGGCTCTGCTCCATACTCCTCTACACATACGGCTCTGCTACATCCACCCTGTAAACCCCTCCTGACCCCACACAAACTTCCCCTCATCCAGCAGCATGACAACCAGCACAGCAGAGTCCTGCATACACTGAGGCCCCTGATCATGTGACCCTTGACTCCTCCCCTCCTGTGACCTCCTATGCGCACAGAACAGCCATATATGAGCAGCCCACGCAGATGCAGGAGAGGAGTAACTTCAGCTTCAGGACCTGTGATGATGTGACCGGTACGTGAGCCGGGGAGTGCTTCTGTTCTGGAGTGTGCTGTGCATAGAGGGAATTGTATGGCGATCGGTACACAGCCCCTTCTGAAATGGCAGGTGGGTGTGGCAGCTGATTCACAGTGCGGGAAAACTAAAATCCTGGCCGGGACAGCGGGACAGAATGTAAAAATCGGGACTGTTCCGCTGGATTCGGGACGGTTGGGAGCACTGACGTTCACCATTATCTTTCATATTGGCATTGACTATCCATAATTTTATGCATTATAATTGGAGCTATGTAGTATAACAACCTGCTTGGATTAATGTTTCTAAGGCTATGTGGACCCAGCATCTTTTTTTTAGGTGGCTCCAAGGCAGAAAAAAGCACCACAAAAGCAAAATATTTTACAAGTGCTACAGAAGTGCCCCATGTTCTGTCCTATGTCACATCCTGAAGCAGGTATAAGAAATTACATGTTTATTCTGCGTCCTTGTGGAGGCCGCCCACTCTCTATACTTGACAGTATGGCTTCCACAAGAAGGCCAGTAAAGCCACTTCAGGAAACACACCACCGTCCGCTAAAAACTCGACAGCTGCGCCGACATTTAAAATATATCACGTGCGCATAGCCGAAGTGTCGCAGAACTTATCCCAATTCACAGATTACCATTTTTTGTTTTATCCATAATCATTAATAGTTTTTAATGTCAATTTCACCACAAGAATAAGTCAAAGGGAACCATGGAGAGCACCGTAGACTTTAATGGGTACACGTTCTATCCGTAAAAAGAATGCTTTCAGTGGGAAAAGACGATAATCTTGTAGCTATGATACCTTTTAATGGCTTACAATAATAAAATAAATGATGTTACACGACAGCTTAAAGATTAAAGATCATCTCTGGGAACTCCTTCAAGATTGTTGGAAGACCATTTCCGGTGACTACCTCTTGAAGCTCATCAAGAGAATGCCAAGAGTGTGCAAAGCAGTCATCAAAGCAAAAGGTGGCTACTTTGAAGAACCTAGAACATAAGACATAATTTCAGTTGTTACACACTTTTTTGTTAAGTATATAATTCCACATGTGTTAATTCATAGTTTTGATGCCTTCAGTGTGAATGTACAATTTTCATAGTAATGAAAAATCTTTAAATGAGAAGGTGTGTCCAAACTTTTGGTCTGTACTGTATAAGATAAAAATATTTTCTAGCAATTTGACTAACCCATTCACAAGTTACGGCAATGTTTAGTCTGCCCACCATGAAAGGAAGTAGCGTTTGTTTCTTCAAAAACTGGATGTAGGTTGTAATTATATTTGGAAATGGTGCGTATAGAGTAACCCAGGTATAGTCTACAGCTTGTCACTACCGTACACAGTTAAATTAAATTGTAGGATAGATTTTCTTCCCTTGTCTCATCCTCCTATTCTACAGGCAGTATTAGAGAAGAAGCCATAAATCTACCAGATGATACCACTCTTCGCTGACAGCTTTTATACATGATACAAGACATAACTAACACCTAAGAGCCATTTCTTCCATTACGATTTTGCTATTTCTTGCTGAAACAAATAGGACAAATTAAAAAAGAACTCACTGTGAACCAAAGGTCAAGAGAAAGTCTTTAATACTTTATAAATATAGTTATATCTCAGTCCTAGCACGCACAGTGTCTTGAAAAAGTGTTCATACTCATGAACTAGTCCATATTTTTTCACATTACCACCACAAAATTAAATGTATTTTATATGATATACCAACACAAAGTAGCAAGTCCCGGTATTTGTGAAGTATAAAGGAAATGACACATGGTTTTCCAACTGTTTTAAAAATATAAATCTGAAAATTGCGACGTGCATTGGTATTCAGCCCTCTATAGTCTGATACCACTGTATACAATCCTGAGTGACCAATTGCCTTCATAAGTCACATAATTAGAATATTGATTCCACCTGTGTGCAATTTATTCTCAGTATAACTACAGCGGTTCTGTGAAGACCTCAGAGGTTTGGTTGAGAACATTAAAGATCAAACAGCATCATGAAAACCAAGGAAACACACCAGACAGGTCAGGGATAAAGTAGTGGAGAAGAGTAAAGCAGGGTTAGTTTATTAAAAAAAATAGTCCAAGCTCTAAACATCTCATAGAGTATTGTTCAGTCCATCAACCAAAAATATAAGGAGTATGGCACAACTGAAAACCTACCAAGACTTGGCTGTCCGCCTAAATGGACATCATTACAGACTGCACAGCTCTCCTGTCCACAATGTCCAATGTTCCCATAGACTGTAATGCGTTGTTTTGAAACACTCATCCACATGTGCATATTTGACGGATTTTTGACTCTTCAAAAAATGCAATATGTTGCGTTCGCCGGACACGGCCCACACTGCGAAATGACGCATGCAAACGCATGTCTCTACGTACACCAGGTTAAAGATACGTAAGCATGACGCATGCGGATCTATTCAGACGAAACGCTGCGCACACAGATGCAAATGTGAAACCAGCCTTAGTGAGCGCCACAAAATCATATCTAAAACACATTTGATAAAATAACTCCTTATCGGAGCACGTTCACACATCACTATTACCAACTTGATTTTTATTTTTCTGGACAACATGACCAAAATAAACGGAAAGTCAACATTTTTTACAGACACACTGGAAAATCATAATAAATTATTATAATTTTAAGTTATATTGCAACAGCCTAAAATACCAATTAGCATAATTTACTGTGCACTGTAAAATGCTAAAAATTGCAATCATAATAATCTGTACTAGTTTCTACAGCTTCATAAAAAATCACAGACACAGAAATTTTTTTTATTGGTAGGGGAAAAAAATGTTTTATTTTTACAGACTGTCCATGAATTCCTGGACGGTTGGAAACAATGGTATCCTGGTAAAAAGCAAAGTTTCTGCCACCAACATAGTTGCAGTCCGTGCAATTACATGTGACGCGCACACGGTACCAGGGCTATGGGGTACTCGGCACCGAGCCCATGGAAGTCTATGGGGATGTCACTGGCAGCAGAGCTCGGTCCGTGGCCCTGGGCGGTCATGCAATGGGGGATATTTACAGGGGAATTGTAGAAGTAGTTGTTCGTGACGCCACCTGTGGTTTCTGATCAATAAGACCAGCGCTGCAGGGTTAATCTTCTGAGGGGATGTTATTAGGCAGCTAGATGTTAAGTCCCCCACAGGTGGGACTGTTCCCTCAAAGTCTATGGTGTTGCAGGGTGCAGATAAGAAGTCAGCCACACACAATTCAGTCTCTTTCCATACCTTTACTGATGTTGTTGGTAGGTATGTCCCGGGAAGCTGGTCAGGTTGGAGAATGCACATTCAGGGAATTGCTGAGCAGGTTTAAGGCCTCCTTTACCTTTGATGTGTATGTGAGTCCTAACTTGCATGAAGTCAAGTTTAACTCTTACTATAGCAGCTACGCCCGGCCGACATTGTGGTAGAGCCTTTTCTGTCGCACTTGTGCCGTTGAAAGAACTAAGCCTATGTGGCTGGCCAAGCCAGACTCCTGTTCTCCCTGACTCCAGTTACGTATCAGCACTTAGGGCTACCTTCTGTGACTTGAAGTCCAGCAAGGCCTCCGGATTTTCTATCACTAGTTGTGAAGTACTAGCAATGCTTCGGACCCGGTGTCCGGTCAATTTAGTGAAGGTGATCTGTCACCTGAGTCACTTGTCCTTCTTTCACCACTCGCCTGGCGCCCTGCTCTTACCCTTAACATAAGCACGGGTAGCAGTAGATATAGTTGTCAGCTTTCCTTCCAATGCTCACTGACCTGCTCTCAGTTGACTCGATGTTATAACTGCTGTAGTCCCCTTCCTTCTTTCCTTTCTAAACTCTGTCCAGAGCAGCTCACAGGACGTTCCGTCAGACTGTATACACGCTGTAGCTCCGAGAGTCACTTTCCACGTTCTTAGGGAACATAGGCAGCTTGTTCTGAGATAACGGCTTCAGATGTAGCTCTGACTAGGCTAGAGTGATTTCCTCCACTCGTACTAGCCTCCACTTCGGCTCAAGATGAACTACCTGAGCTCTGTCAGGAATCAGTCTTCTCTCCTCTCCCTCCAAGACTAGACACTTGAACTAATTCTCTAGCTCAGACTGAGCTCTGACAGGAATCCTCTCACTCTGGTGTCCTGAGGAGAACTAACTTGTCTGAGGTACAACCAACAACTAGAATAGCTGTCTGGCTAGAATGCCTACTGCTGCATTTCTCCATGCCCCATAATACCTGAATCTAAGGGGCTCCCTCTGGTGGCTCCTGGGAAATGTGAAGTGTGAATGAATATCAGGTTTTCACAATTACCTTCCTGTGCACTCTCCAGGAAACATGTGTACCAAGCGCAGCTGGGCCACACACATGCAGCCAGGGTTGGACTGGCCCACCAGAGAACCGGAAAATCCTCCGGTGGGCCCTGGCTTCTCCGTCAGGAGAGTTCATAGTGCAAACCTTGCAGTTACTATGGGGCTCTATAGTGGGGGGAAAGTGGGCCCTCAGAATCAAATCCTCCGGGGGCCCAATGTTCTTCTTCAGTTTGACACTGCGATGCAGCTTAGACTTCAATTCACTCAGTTGTGTTGCATTTTCCTAAAAATAAGCTTCTTTAAAAATCAAATTGAATAGAACAGCTAAACATTGTTACTTGGAACTTCAAAGATTTGGCTAACTTCTCCAAGTTTGTCTATGAAGAATACAATATCTTATTACCCTTGTGATCTACATGATCCATGAGAAAGCTACAATACACATACTCAGCAAATGGAATAATCTCGGCAGCTTGGACAGCTTTGACATAAGCTCCTGATACACTTCAAGAGTCTCTCTAATTAAAAGACAGTCAATTATATTAATATTGATAACATTTATAGGCTGAAATCCAAATATTGCTCCGACGTGGTCTTAAAATGCTAGTTAATTAGGAGGCGGCCATTAATTTTTTCAAATTTGCAAATATCTCATTAAAGCTAAACTAGCGATGAAACCTGAGAAATATCAGAAAAAGACATTAATCAGTGGCTAATGAAGAGTAAATGGTTGTGGGTAGAAGAACAACACTGTCGGCTTCCAGAATTTGTGGTATACCTGGTTGTGGTTGTGTACATAGACAGTAGTGTGGCCCACATCCACCATACATATATGCCTTATATTCTGTGCCATAAATGTACGAGACGGAAATAAATCTGAAAAGGGAGTCTGGCACCCCCAAAATGTAAACTCAGCTCCGTAAACACTTCTATAGTGGACTTATTCCCTATAAAAATCATACCAGTAACTTAGACTTTATTGGTGTTCTTGCAAAAATTCACTTTTAAGCCACATGCAAATGAGGGCACTTTGGTGGCCCCTGGCGTGGTCAGTGTTGTGGTACATTGGTATGTCCTCTGATTTGCATAGCTAGCAATGTCCCTAAGCTTCAATGACAGTGGTTATTTTCTCACAGTGAGCACTGCTCATGCTCAGATTCCTGTTCCTGCCCATGGGAAATGATACTAGAGGAACCCAGCGGCGCGCTCACAAGTACGAATACGGGCGCACGCTCAATGTGGGTGCAGACACGTTCCTATCAGCTTGTGGCGGCTGTTTGTTAGTGTTACACCCATAAGTGTACTGAGCAAATGGCTTCGGGGAGGAGCCGGAGATCAGAGCGTTCCTGCACCCGCACTTGCACTGTAAGCATGCCACTGGGCTACTACAGTGTCAGTGCGCAAGTGCAGAAACAGGGATCTGAGCTTAGGCAGCGCTTGCTGTGAGAAAGCGAACAGTCTATCAAGCTCAGGGACAGGGCTAGAAAAGCAAATATGACGGATTTAAGCACTCACAACTGCATATGATTAAAAGTGATTTTTTGGGGGCAACTACACTAATAAACTGTATGTTATTGGTTGAATTTTAAATAAGATCCTTATATAAATGTTTAAGTAGTTAAATTTGCATTTTGGGGGTAACAAGAGTCCCGTTTTCCAGTATGAATAACCCTTTAACACAACACAGGTCCGTTACTCATTATCACTGGGGAAATCAAACATGGCCATAACAATTGTGGTCATAGTGGGTATGCTGACGGCCAACATGTAAGCTGACGGCCATTGCGGGCTACCGCAGCTGTACCTGGCAGCGGCCGCTACACAACGGATGGAGCTGCACTCAGCAGTTCTGGTCAAAGTGCTTACATCTGGCTGCCGACGGAGCAAAAAACAGTTGACTAGTGGGGGCGCTGAGTGTTGGACTCCTATTGATCTGCTAATCATGTCCTATCCTGTAGATAAGTCTGGACAAACCCCTTTTAGGTAAATACTGGTACATTATAGAAAAAGTTTCTTTAAAAGTAATTGAAGGGTTTTTAAATACCCTTGAATGATACTAATACAGGAAAGAATTCCATTTGGAAACTTTCCCAGTAAAGTTTTTAATAGGAGACATTCTCCTTGTCTGTTTGTTCAGATGAATGACGATGTAGTCAGTACCAATTTGGCAAAACATTTGTCGTGGCCACATTGTGAATTTTTGCGGAATATGAAATGTGTAAAATGCCGTCAAGATACGGGACATTGAGCCTATTCATTAACAGTATCATTGTACATATTCAAGACAGCAGCTCAAAACATCACTTTTTTTTGTATCCCCACCAGGCGTCCTCACACGCACTTATACATATACACATACAGTTATAAATACATATACATACACAGTCACATAGACAGTTATAAATATACAATCATTTTTTAGTCAGGCCACAAAATCCAATTTAATTGATTTGCAAACTCCATCAATATAGTCCCAGTAAACAGTAATAATACTATAGATGCATATGCTCAAAGAATATGCAAACTCACAGGGGATTAGTATTCCCTAATATATTATTAACCCCTTCATGACCTTGCCATTTTTTGCAATTCTGACCAGTGTCCCTTTATGAGGTAATAACTCAGGAATGCTTCAATGGATCGTAACGATTCTGAGATTGTTTTTTCGTGACATATTGGGCTTCATGTTAGTGGTAAATTAAGGTCGATAATTTTTGCGTTTATTTGTGAAAAAAATGGAAATTTGGCGAAAATTTTGAAAATTTCACAATTTTCAAATTTTGAATTTTTATTCTGTTAAACCAGAGAGTTATGTGACACAAAATAGTTATTAAATAACATTTCCCACATGTCTACTTTACATCAGCACAATTTTGGAAACAAAATTTTATTTTGTTAGGAAGTTATAAGGGTTAAAAGTTGACCAGCGATTTCTTATTTTTACAGCAAACCATTTTTTTTATGGACCACCTCACATTTGAAGTCACTTTGAGGGGTCTATATGGTAGAAAATACCCAAAAGTGACACCATTATAAAAACTGCACCCCTCACCAAGCTACTCAAAACTACATTCAAGAAGATTATTAACCCTTCAGGTGCTTCACAGGAACTAAAGCAACGTGGAAGGAAAAAATGGACATTTTAATTTTTCCAACAAAAATTTTATTTTAGAATCAATTTTTTCATTTTTGCATGGGCAACAGGATAAAATGGATCCTAAAATTTGTTGTGCAATTTCTCCTGAGTACACAGATACCTCATATGTGGTCATAAACCACTGTTTGGGCGCACGGCATGGCTCAGAAGAGAAGGAGCGCCATTTTGGAATGCAGACTTGATGGAATGTTCTGCGGGCGTCATGTTGCGTTTGCAGAGCCCCTGATGTGCCTAAACAGTATAAACCCCCCACAAGTGACCCCATTTTGGAAACTAGACCCCCCCAAGGAGCTTATCTAGATGTGTAATGAGCACTTTTAACCCCCAAGTGCTTCACAGAAGTTTATAAACGCAGAGCAGTGAAAATAAAAAAATCATTTTTGTTTCTCAAAAATCATTTTTTAGCCCGCTATTTTTTATTTTCCCAAGGGTAACAGGAGAAATTGGACCCCAAAAGTTGTTGTACAGTTTGTCCTGAGTACACTGGTACCCCATATTGCATTATTATTACTTATACAGGAACATATCTAGTGCATATATAGTAGTAACACAAAACTACGGCAACATATCAGACTGTACACACGGTTCAGGTAAAGTTCCTCCACCGTCATTTATTAAAAACCAATACTGATGGAGATAGGAACCGTATGCAGAATACACGAAGATCCAGTCCCGGCTGGGATTAAGATATTTGTGAGGAATTGCAAGTATGCTAGAATATGGATAACCAGGGAGGAGGTGAGAGACAAACCCTGAAACTGACATCTTGAAAGTAGTTGTGTCCAAATATGCTGCCAAGCAGACATGGAGGTGGAGGCCTATGATTTAGATGCTGGATAGTCCTCATATGACCTCCAGCTGTACAATATCCCAGCGCTGGTGCAGGAGACTATACCGCTACACAATGCACTGTATAGTTTAAATTAACCTTTGGAACCCTTTTCCCCCAAAAAAAAACTTTCCAAAAGTCCTGGTAAAATCTATTTTATCTTTGATAAACTTAATACCGTTCACTGTTAAAGACTCCAAGAACGATGTTAAATGAGGTCAAGCTAATTCAGCGCTGAGTGGGAGTTGGTACACAGTTTAGTAATTACGTTTAGTGGGGGATACATTCTGGAGACCTCATCTGGAGAGAATAATTGGAGAATGGCTTAGTAACTGCCCACCAGTGTATATATACCAACGAATGCTAAAACACGTTAAGAAATGTGTACAGAAATAGAGGATATACAGTATATATCAATATCTAGTACTGGGTAAAGGTTTTCAGCAGGTATGGAAAAAATACTGTAACGTAAGAATGCTCTCAAAAACAGATGTATTAATAGTTTATTGTCATCAAGTAACAAAACGCAAAGTGAATGAACAAAACAGAAATTTAAATCAAATCAATATTTGCCATGTGTGACACTTGCCTTCAAAACAGCATCAAACTCCTAGGCAGAATAACACAAAGTTTTAGGCTAAGTTCACACTGGGCGTTTTTTTGCTGCTAATTTACAGTACCAACAAAGCCTATGAGATTTCAGAAATCTTATGCACACACATTGGTTTTCTTGTAATCAGGATTTTGTGCCTTGCATGTTTATTTGGACATAGTGCATGTCACTTGACTCACTTCTTTCAGCGTTTTTTCAGCGTTTTTCACACATTGAATTGACTGGAAAAAAAAAGCACTAAATCCGCACCAAAAACACCACCAAAAATTTGCAGCAGCTTCTTCCTGCCAAGCACTCAGGTTTTGCTGCAGAAAAAAAAACCGCAGCAAAAATACCGAGTGTGAACTTAGCCTAAAAGGCTGTTGGTGTTGTTTCAAACATTATGGAAAACTAGCCACTGATCTGCAGATGTTGGCTTGTACAAATCCTTCTATAACTACATGTTATCCTTGACAGACTCGACGATGTTGAGATCAGGGCTCTGTGGGGTCATATCATTACTTCCAGGGCTCCTTGTTCTTCTTTGCACTAAAGATATTTCTTAATGACATTGGCTGTACACTTGGGGGTCGCTGTCCTGCTGCAGTATACATTTGAAGTCAATCAGACGCCTTCCTGATGGTATTAAATGATGGATAAGTATCTGCCTGTATTTCTCAGAATTGAGGACATCATTAATCCTGCCCAAATCCCCAACTCCATTTGCTGAAATGCAGCCACAAACTTATAAGGAACCTCCACTTACTTTGCTGTTGCCTGCTGACACTCATTATTGTCTCACTTTCCAGATCTTTGCCAAACTGCCTTTTGTTACATATATTTCTATTACATATTTCATATTTTTACTCATCAGTCCAAAGCATCCAGAGCACCTGCAGCCATTTTTCTGAGCCCCACTTTCTATGTTTTGATGCATAGTTGAGTCACCTGGTCTTGTTTCCATTTCAAAAGTATGGCTTTTGACCGCAATTCTTCCATGAGGGCCACTCCTGGCCAAGCTTCTCCGAACAGTAGATGGGTGTAGCTGGATCTTACTGGTTGTTGCCAATTCTGTGATAATGGCACTGCTGAATATCCAATTTTAAAGAAAGGCGTGATGTGTCATTCAAATGCTGCACTAAGTTTTTTTGGCCGACTGTCCAAAATTTTGGCAATTTCTTGGCGTCCTGAATGTTGAGAAATTCAGTCATATACCGTATACAGTCGAGTATAAGCTGAGATTTTCAGCCTATTTTTAAGGCTGAAAGTGCCCCTCTCGGCTTATACTTGAGTCATTGTCCCAGGGGTAGGCGGGGGAGTGGGAGCGCAGGAGCCAGTGGCTGTCAGATCATACTCACCCCCTCCTGGCGTGGTCTCTGCACTTCCCTGCTTCTCAGATGGTCTCCGGCGCCGCAGCGCTTCCTGTGTTCAGAGGTCACGTGGTACCGCTCATTAAAGTAATGAATATGCACGCCACTCCACTTCCATATGTGTGGAGCGCATATTCATTACTGAACACTGGAAGGAGCTGCTGAAGACCATCGGAGAAGCAAGAAGAGCAGAGACCGCGCCAGGAGGGGGTGAGTATGACGGGGAGGACGGGAGAGCCATGTGATATTCATCTGTCCCCGTTCCACCGCCGCTGTCTTCCGCGTCCTCTGACTATGACGTTCAGGTCAGATGGCACGATGATGTGGTTAGTGCGCGCCCTCTGCCTGAACAGTCACTGCAGAGATCCGGAACACAGAGCGGCACGCGGCGGTGGAACTGGGACAGGAGAATATCGCAGGTGCCGGGGCCCTGAGCCAGCGGCAACACTGGCATCTGGCCCCCATAGCGTGCCGGTGTCCAGAGCAGGTGGGGACACCTGGCCCCCAGCGACGAGAGGTGATTATGTCATTCTTTTTTTTTTAATCGCAGCAGCGTATGAGGCATATATATCTATGGAGCATCTTATGGGGCCATCAACCTTTATGGAGTAGCATATTGGGCATATTATTCTATGGAGCATCTTATGGGGCCATCATTAACCTTTTATGCAGCATTATATGGGGCATATTTTAATATGGAGCATCTTATGGGGCCAATATTAACCTTTGTGCAGCATTATATGGGGCATATTTTTTGTATGGAGCATCGTATGGGGCCCATCATGAACTGTATGGAGCATTATATTGTGCTCCTGATTCAATATGGATATTCAAAAACATTTAACCTACTGATGTCTCAATTAATTTTACTTTTATTGGTATCTATTTTTATTTTTGAAATTTACCAGTAGCTGCTGCATTTCCCACCCTAGGCTTATACTCGAGTCAATAAGTTTTCCCATTTTTTTGTGGCAAAATTAGGGGCCTCGGTTATACTCTGGTCGGCTTATACTCGAGTATATACGGTACTTCTCTATCATACAATACCATCAGGAAGGCAGCATTTATTCTGCAGCAGGACAATGACAGCATACATGACATTAATTGTCTTATTTTATTTTAGAGTTTTTATATCTCTCTTATAAGATGACTATATTTATGGAAATACAATAACTAAGAGTCCAAATGGGATGGATTAAAATTTCATCATTTTATTTATTCTATTAGGGTAACAGAAAAAAAATAGCAATTGCTTCAGCAAAATATATTTCAAGCAAGGCAAATAAAAATCTTGTTATATGAGCATGACACAACACTGCAGCAGCGCTTATAAGATACTTACGCTGCTGGCTGTGGCCGTAAGACTTTTTTGTTAATTGAAAAATTGCAGGAAAATTGAGCTAGCTGTAAGGTTCTGTGTACATGTTCCTGAAACTCAGTTTGTTCGTCAGCCATTTTACTTTCTGTCTTGCTGCAGCTATCTTGCCCTCAGTCAAAATGGAGTTTCCAGCTTGCATGTTCCCGCCCTGATTCTCTCCTTTTGCTTCTTAAGCAGCCACAGCTGAGCAATCAGTGCTTCAGAATCTAGCCTGCAGTGAACCTGTGACCTGACTCCTAAAGCCTTGGACCTTGTACTCCAGCTATTCCTACTGAGGAACTCTGAAGCACTTGTGGACTCTGAACCCTGCTCTTTGAAAGACCCACGTTTGCATGGACTTACGGTAACAGAGAAGAAGATCCTGAACCTGTTGTGGAGAGTGATTGCTGAGCTTAGATTACTCTGGCCTGCTGTGTCTCCTGCTTCTGTGTCTGCAAACTGTGTGACTATTTTTGCCAACTTGTATGAAGTAATACAAGACTTTCTATATCAAACCTGTGTCTCATGTATTTTCATCGCACCCAAGCACAAGACGCTATATGAACTGTACTACATACATTACAAGATTCTGAAGCCAAAACGTTAGTGTCTGCTGGGTCTGGAAAGGCTGTGTCTGCTGTAACTGTGGATATCGGATGTCCGGTTGTACTTTCTGTGATGACAGTGGTTGTGACTTCTCACAACCATTCCAGGTGAGCAATTCCCTTAAGTGTTTTTTTTTCTGCAGTGTTACCACAGGTAAACACTATTGTTTTTTTTTTCCTCTTTTCTCTTTTTTGTCTGCTGTAACTGTGGATATCAGATGTCCGGGTGAACTTTCTGTGATGATAGTGGTTGTGACTTCTCACAACCATTCCAGGTGAGCAGTTCCCTTAATTTTTTTTCTCTCTGCAGTGTTACCACAGGTAAACACTATTGTTTTTTTTTTCTCTCCTCTCCTCTTCTTCCAGTACTCCTGTCTTAAAAGATCTGGAAAATGGAGGCCCGCATAAAGGAACTTTGCGGAGTGACTGATAATATCCTTGCAGATTTGCAGAATATAAAGACCCGTTTTTCAAGCCTACAGGACCTCACTAATCACAATTTGCAAGTGTTTGGACAGACTGCCCAGGATTTGCGAGCCAGGATTGAGGTTCTAGAAGAGCGAGTCCAAGCTCCTGCCGTAGCCCCGAGTTCTGGGATTCCCAAGTTGCCCCTTTTCGTTTTGGCGGTGAACGTGAGAAATTCAGGGGATTTATTAATCAATGCAATCTTTTTTTTCTGCACATGCTTCACAATTTCCCACTGAACGATCTAAGGTGCTTACTATAATTATGTTGCTTACCAACAAGGCTTTGATGTGGGCAAACCCTCTGATTGAGACTGAGAATGATTGTTTGAATCACCTTGATGCTTTTATTTCAGCCATGGGGCAGGTGTTTGATGACCCCAATCGAGGTGCAACAGCTGAAGCAGCCATGTTAGCTTTGCGCCAAGGTAAGCACTCGGTAGCTGAATATGCCTTGGATTTCAGGAGATGGGCCCTTGATACCACCTGGGACAGTTCCGCCAAAAAATCTATTTTTCGAAAGGGGTTATCTCCACTGATTAAGGATGAACTTGCTCGTGCCGACCCTCCCACTGCGTTAGGTGACTTTATTAACTACTGCATCCGTATTGATACTCGTCTGACTGAACGCAGGCAAGAGAGATGGTTCGAAAGCAATCGCACTAACCTTTTCCTACCTTCCTCTCCAGCTAAGGAACCTTTGAGTAGGATTACACGGGAACCTGAACCTGAACCCATGCAGGTAGACTCTTTACAACGACGGGTTAGTGATGCACGCAAGGAACATCGTTTTAAGGAGAATCTATGTTTCTATTGTGGTAAGTCAGGGCACTTCATTATAAACTGCCCCAGCCGTTCTCGTAAGACTACTGCAGCACTCATTCATTGTGAGTGTTGCGAGAGGGGATCTGTCAGGTCCGAGCCTCAGGCTCCAGAGAGATCTGCAGCAACAGATCTTGATTTCTCGGACTTAAACTCCGTTACCTCTGAGGACGTTGACTGTGTAAACGCTGCCATTTTTCAAGTTTCCTCAGCGGTGTCCCAGCTGAGTTGTAAGAAAAACAATTCTCATTGCTTTCTTTCCATCAAACTCTGGGTTGACTCAGCTTGGGTGTCTAGCTCTGCTATGATCGACTCAGGGGCAAGTGGAAATTTTATGGATGTCTCCTTTGCTCTGAAACAGGGGATACGTTCAGTGAAAAAGGCTACTCCAGTACAGATGGAAACTGTGGATGGCTCCCTGCTGACCTCTGGACCAGTGGATCAGGAAACAGAGCCTTTGAGGGTTCTTATGGGTAAAGATCATCAAGAGAAACTGTCCTTTATGCTTATCTCTTCTCCCCACTTTCCCATTATTCTAGGGCTACCATGGCTGCAGGCTCAGAATCCTACCATTAACTGGGAGACCAAGGAATTACACTTTCCAGAGAAACAGATGAGTCCAAAAGTTTCAGCTTGCTCTGTTCCTAAAGGAACCATGTCAGTCCCTGAACTACCAGCTGTATACCAGGACTATGTGGATTTATGTGACAAGAAGAACGCTGACCAGCTTCCTCCTCACCGTCCATATGATTGTCCAATTGAATTATTGCCTGGAGCAGAGATACCTTTTGGTAAGATCTACCCCCTGGCGGGGCCCGAGCTAAAGGCTTTAAAGGATTACATAGACGAAAATCTAGCCAAGGGCTTCATACGCCCCTCTTCATCTCCTGCAGGTGCACCCATCTTCTTTGTAAAGAAGAAAGATGGATCTCTGAGACCATGCGTAGACTATAGGGAACTCAATAAGGTTACTATTAGAAACCGTTATCCATTGCCATTAATCCCTGAGTTATTGGAGAGAGTGCGACATGCCAAAATTTTTTCTAAACTAGATCTTCGTGGGGCCTATAACTTAGTCCGTATTAGACCTGGGGATGAATGGAAGACTGCATTCAGGTCACACTATGGACACTTTGAATATCTAGTTATGCCTTTTGGTCTGAGTACCGCCCCAGCCACTTTCCAACACTTGGTGAATGACATCTTCAGGGATCTCCTAGATACATTCGTGGTAATTTGGATGATATTCTAATTTTTTCTAACTCCACAGAGGAACATCATGGACATGTGAGAATGGTCTTGGAACGTCTAAGACAAAATCATCTTTACATCAAACTTGAAAAGTGTGAATTCCATAGGACCGAAATTCAATTTCTGGGGTATGTACTGTCTACACAAGGAATTAGTATGGATGGAAGCAAAACCCAAGCCATCAAGGATTGGCCAAGTCCTAGAAATGTGAAGGAGGTACAGCGCTTCATCGGGTTTGCCAACTTCTATAGACGTTTCATTAGAAATTTCTCTGAGGTAGTGTCACCTATCACCCAACTTACCCGGAAAGAGTCTAGGCTCTCCTGGACTCCCCAAGCCCAGGAAGCATTTTCCCGTCTAAAAGATAAATTTACCACTGCACCTATCCTACTACATCCCAACCCCAAGCTTGCCTTCATAATAGAGGTGGATGCTTCAGACTGTGCCGTTGGAGCTATACTCTCTCAGAGAACAGGTGAGAAGAATGTCTTGCATCCCTGTGCCTTCTTTTCCCAGCAGTTGTCTTCGGCTGAGAGGAACTACGATGTGGGCAATAGAGAGTTGTTGGCCATTATTGCCGCCTTCAAAGAATGGAGACACCTTCTTCAGGGAGCTGCACAGCAAATAGTCGTCCTGACAGATCATCGTAACCTTGAGTTTATCAGGTCGGCTAAGTGCCTGACTCCTCGCCAGGCTCGCTGGAATCTTTTCTTAAACCAATTTAATTTTATCATTTCTTATAGACCAGGATCGCGCAATGGAAAGGCTGATGCACTCTCTAGGATTTACTCAGCAGAGACACGTCCAATTACTCCTCCTAAGACTATTCTTCCTGACTCTAGATTCCTAGGAGTAATTCATAATCAAGACCTACTTAAGGACATCAAGGAAGCATACCATGCGGATTCCTTTTTGGCACAACCCCCAAGGGACGTAAGTCTTGTCTTTAAGAATGGTGTGTGGATTCAGGGACAACGCCTGTATATACCTGAAACAGTCAGATTGAGAGTATTGCAACTCATTCACGATTCCAAGATAGCTGGGCATAGAGGAATTCTAAAGACACAGGAATTTCTCTCTCGTTTCTTTTGGTGGCCCACTTGCAGGAAGGATGTTTTAAACTATGTCACTTCATGTGAAGTCTGTGCAAGATGCAAAACACCTCGCTCCTCACCAACTGGTCTGTTACAGCCTCTTCCCACCCCGTCCCGCCTGTGGGGATCCATTTCTATGGACTTCATTGTGGAGTTACCAACCTCTCAAGGGAAGAACACCATTCTAGTGGTGGTTGACCGTCTAACAAAGGCAGCTCATTTTATCCCTTGTGTCGGCTTACCCACTGCAAAACAGACATCAGATTTGATGATTAAAGATGTGTTTCGCTTACATGGAGTACCGGATGAGGTTATTTCGGATCGAGGGGTGCAATTCACTTCTAGGTTTTGGCAAAATTTCTGTGCAGCATTGGACATTAAAGTAAACCTTTCTTCTGCTTTTCATCCCCAGACTAATGGACAGACCGAACGAACCAATCAAACCCTGGAGCAGTATCTCCGCTGCTTTATCTGCCACCTACAGGATGATTGGGTGGATCTACTTCCATTAGCTGAGTTCTCGTATAACAACTCTCAGAGTGCCTCCACTAAGCAGTCTCCTTTTTACTCTAATCTAGGTTATCATCCTAACATTCTACCACGATTTCCCATAGAAACGCCTTTACCAGCAGTGGCTGAAAGAATCACGTCTTTACAGAAGAATATGGATCTTCTAAAGGAGAATCTGGAATCGGCTCAGGAAAGGTACAAGAAAGCAGCAGATAAATTTCGTAAACCTGCACCAGCTTTCAAGGTAGGAGACTTGGTCTGGCTGTCAACCAGAAATCTTAAGTTAAGGATTCCATCGTCTAAGTTGGGACATAAGTACATTGGACCCTATAAAATCAGTAAAATTATAAGTGCCGTTGCTTGTCGTCTTCAACTGCCCAGAACTATGAGAATTCACCCTGTCTTTCATGTATCCCTACTAAAGGCTGCGACACCCAATACGTTTCCTGGACGTTCTTCTCTTTGCCCTGACCCAGTGCTAGTCGATGGTCAGGAAGAATTTGTGGTGGAAAGGATTTTAGATTCCAGGTTGTATAGAAATCAGTTACAATATCTGATTAAATGGCAGGGCTACCCAGTGGAGGACAACTCATGGGAACCAGTCAATAACGTTAATGCTCCTCGCTTGCTCCGTCAGTTTCATCAGAGGTACCCACACAAGCCTGGCCTGAGGTCATCCGGAGGTTGTCCCTAAGGGGGGAGTAATGTAAGGTTCTGTGTACATGTTCCTGAAACTCAGTTTGTTCGTCAGCCATTTTACTTTCTGTCTTGCTGCAGCTATCTTGCCCTCAGTCAAAATGGAGTTTCCAGCTTGCATGTTCCCGCCCTGATTCTCTCCTTTTGCTTCTTAAGCAGCTACAGCTGAGCAATCAGTGCTTCAGAATCTAGCCTGCAGTGAACCTGTGACCTGACTCCTAAAGCCTTGGACCTTGTACTCCAGCTATTCCTACTGAGGAACTCTGAAGAACTTGTGGACTCTGAACCCTGCTCTTTGAAAGACCCACGTTTGCATGGACTTACGGTAACAGAGAAGAAGATCCTGAACCTGTTGTGGAGAGTGATTGCTGAGCTTAGATTACTCTGGCCTGCTGTGTCTCCTGCTTCTGTGTCTGCAAACTGTGTGACTATTTTTGCCAACTTGTATGAAGTAATACAAGACTTTCTATATCAAACCTGTGTCTCATGTATTTTCATCGCACCCAAGCACAAGACGCTATATGAACTGTACTACATACATTACACTAGCACTTATTTTTGTTAAAGCTGTGATCACATTATTATTGTGGCTTATGTTTTTAATGAAAACCACAATGCTTTGCTGGAATAAAATAAAAAGCCCCTACATATATATTTAATGGATGCAATGAATGTGATGCCATACAGGGGAATTATACGCGCTGTAGTGTACGTTTTAGGCCGGGGTCACACTTGCGACCGAAGCATTCAGCTGCATAGAAATACATGCAGCCGCACACTCTGGTCCCGAGTGCCGGCGGTAGTGCCGGGTATTGATGCGCGAGTTTCTCGCATGACACTAGCAAGTGTGACCCCGGCCTTACTGGACTCCGATGGATGGAATAACTTTGTCTACTTTAGTATTACAGCCTTTTTTTGCAATAAAAACATATATCATATCAGACACACAGAAGCCAAAGTGACCCTCTTTTGGTCTCCATCTGAATCAGAGACCCCTGTTGACACAGCATATAAATCGGTAAATGTACAATTATAACAAAAACGTGATGAAAATGATGCCTTAATCATAATCAATGTATTTGAGGTTTGTTTTTTTTTAAGAAATAAATCTGTTTGATTACTATCTTTTTAATTAAGGAAAGCTCTAGGGCTTGACATGTTGCGCAGTTTACTTGTCTGATTAGGGAGCGAGCGGTATAATTCTTCCGCCGTAGGTCATTACTTTAGTATAAATCCTTTACATCCCGTCTGCCAGAAGAAGTGAAGCAGCAGACGAGGCACGTGGACACCCAGCTCAATTAATCAGGAAGTTCATGATGAATTCTCCTTTCTGTTATCTATGAGCTCAGCTTCAGAAATGAGAAAAAAAAACACTAGAAATAAACCTGGAATATGTCGCTGAAAGCTATGCCAATCAAGACAAAATAAGAAACGCAATCCTTAGGTTACGTAAATGAATCTGTCACTAACTCCTCATTTATGAAACAAACATGGGGAGTGATGAGATTCTTTATACTATTGCAGAGATTACTTTTAAATTTTACACAATGATCTATTTGATCAATCTGAATTTTTTCAGAAATCTATGTAAATTAGGCAAACTGGAGCCCTGGATATAGAGAAGTCCTTTCTGTATGTATCGTACAACTTGCAGGTCAAGTTGTACGCAAAAGAAGGCTTTGTGACAGCTTTCGATTGTAGAGAGGTCACCAAAAACATTCACTTTTGGAAGTTAAGAGTTCTCCACTGCTGAGATAATCAGTGCCAATGATGTAAGTGACCTGTCGTTCATTCGGTTGGTTTGCAAGGCTTGTTGCTTCGAAAATTACCAACTATAGATCAATCATTTCTACCTTGTTCTTCTACCTGGTGGGGGCTTCCATTGATGGGCTCCATAAAATGGCATAAACAATAATAATGCCTGTACATAATCTAACATGACACATCATCTTTTCCACATACATAATTGAAGTCATATATACAAACACTAAGGTTGAATGAAGCCACAAAAATGTATTGGCTTCACAGATTCTAGATCAACAAACTAGTTTTACCAAATTGATTCCAATATCTGCTTTGTACATGACAAGTTGGCCAACAGATCACTTCATGTATAATTCACAACACTGAAATTCAATTGAGAAGTTTCTACAAATAAAATGACTGTGTGTTTAAATAGCGTGGAAATTTCCAGATGACAGAGTTTTAGTTTCAGATATGTCTGATAGGCTAACTGACATCATCTTAGTTATTTGGAGGTGTACATGTGGCAGTATTTCAAAGGGAATCTGTCATGTCCAGAAGCGCTTATTACCTGCACATCCAGAGTTACAATCTTTTTTTGCTGCCTTACTTGAGCAGCAGCTACAGGGTGAAAATAATGTTATTTCTTCCCTGCAGCCTCTTACTTCCAGTCATAGGGGGGGTACAGGGAGCAGTTATAGTCACAGATCACTATACCTTGAGTGGGCTGTAATTACTCCCCAACGCTTTCGTTGACCGCCTATTTGGCATACACGCGCTGTACACACACGCAGGCTGTAGTGCTGGGGAGTGGTTACAAAGCACTCACTCTATAGTGACTGGTGACTGTAACAGCTCCTAGGTCTGCCCTGATGAGCAGAGAGCTGCAGGAAGGACACAGTGTCGGGAATCGCTGCTAGAAATGGGAAGAGGGAAGTCTGGGCTTGCTCTGGGCATGAAATCTGATCATGGCGTCTGTACTATGTGGAGACAAAAGGGATGGGAACGACTTCAGTCAGAGAAGATGTCAAATATAAGGTACCTAGATGCAATTGTTTGTGATATTTACTACGCCTCATCAGTACTGTGGTTCTTGTGTGGTCCACACTCTGATGATGACTGTTAACAACGACTCACAGTGTCTCCTAACCATTGTTAAAGACATTCTGGGAGTTGTAGGTTCATGTGATTCAAGTGTATACAATGCAGTTGATCGCTGTACTAAGCTTGTTGAATTTACCATGTACTAATGATGGTTCTGGCACTGCTTTCATGTACTGACAGTGGATTCGGCGCTGCATTTATGTACTGACGGTGGTTCTGGAGCTGCATTCATGTAATGAAGGTGGTTTTGGCGCTGCATTCATGTGCTGATGGTGGTTCTGATCTTGCACACATGTAGCAATCCAAAACTTGCAACGTGGCTATGTTAAAACTTAAAAATCCTCAAAACTTAGAGTTTTGAGACTATGACGAGTTGGATTTGGCCAAACTGTGCTCAGTTTTCTGCTCTAAAAACTCAGTGTAAGCTAGCCTATGATCACACTTATTTGTTTGGAGCAAAAACTGAACGGAATCTCTCCAAAGCCTCCTCAAATACTCAAAACTTTGTTCTAGTGATGTATTGATGAAACTACTGCTTTACATTTTTTGCAGCCCTTGTGATTGATTCAGTATGGCATTGCAACCATTAGACCAAAAAATGTTGTGCACCCCAGTCATAAAAAAATACAATACAGGTTTAAAGTCATGGTGGTGGGACATTTGAAATGCTACACCATTAATTGTTTTAATCATTTAACCCCTTTCCGACATCGGGCATAAAAGTAAAACCAATGTCGGACTCCCTCCCTTTGATGTGGGCCCACATCTTTCCCGGGACATGCCCACATCTTTCCAGGACATGTCAGCTGTTATGAACAGCTGACATGTGCCCGCAATAGCAGTGGGTGGAATCGCGATCCACCCCCTATTAACCAGTTAAATCCCGCTGTCAAACGCTGACAGCGGCATTTAACAAGCGCATAGCCAGCATTTCTCAGCAAGTAATGAACACTGTGCTCTGCAGAGTGTCCCAATGCTAAGTATTCATCCAACGAGTGGTATCCGATGTTTTATCAGGTAGCACTCGCACAATGTTATGCTATGGGTCAGCACTGATGATTTTTTATTTTCTCATACGTATTTAGCATGAGAAAAAAAATCGCAGGGCTCCGCAAATCGGCCCAAATGCTCACCCATCCTACTCACCCAAGTGCAGTCCGATTTACGCAGACACAGAAAATAGAGAAGATGGAGAAATTGAGTTCTCCGTCTTCTCTGCACCTGTGCTGCGATTGACGGATCATGGTAGACTGACACTGATCAGAGTTTGAGCCGAGTATCATTACCGTTATCAATCCGATTTTATCGCATGAGAGAGTATACTCTCGTGTGATCTCGGCCTTACTAGAAGGTGCAGCAGTTTCTGTGTCTGTCTCTCTGCTTCTGTCTCTGAGTTGTAGGTATAGTCTAATCTCTAAATGAAGCTGATTATGCAAATTGTCTCTTCAGAGAGGAAGAGAGCTAGAACTCTAGTGCCACCTTTTGGAAGGTAGCAATCCTACAAGTCAATGTCGACCCTTTAACGAGCCTTATATCACATGACCTAGGATAATAGCCAAACCAGAATCTCAATTTGCAGACACTGTGTTTCGGGGTTCAGCCCCTCGTCAGTGCAAAGCGGAGATCTGGTTTGGCTGTGTGAGAGGCGTCAGACCATTGTCCAAGAAATATCGTCACTCCTTGCGGAGATCAACATGCTAAGCATGCAGATGAGGAGACTTAAAGCCGCAATGCTCCTCTGGGAAATATGCTAATTATGCAAATTGTCTCTTCAGAGAGGAAGAGAGCTAGAACTCTAGTGCCACCTTTTGGAAGGTAGCAATTCTACAAGTCAATGTCGACCCTTTAACGAGCCTTATCACATGACCTAGGATAATAGCCAAACCAGAATCTCAATTTGCAGACACTGTGTTTCGGGGTTCAGCCCCTCGTCAGTGCAAAGCAGAGATCTGGTTTGGCTGTGTGAGAGGCGTCAGACCATTGTCCAGAAATATGTCACTCCTTGCGGAGATCAACATGCTAAGCATGCAGATGAGGAGACTTAAAGCCGCAATGCTCCTCTGGGAAATATGCTAATTATGCAAATTGTCTCTTCAGAGAGAAGAGAGCTAGAACTCTAGTGCCACCTTTTGGAAGGTAGCAATCCTACAAGTCAATGTCGACCCTTTAACGAGCCTTATCACATGACCTAGGATAATAGCCAAACCAGAATCTCAATTTGCAGACACTGTGTTTCGGGGTTCAGCCCCTCGTCAGTGCAAAGCGGAGATCTGGTTTGGCTGTGTGAGAGGCGTCAGACCATTGTCCAAGAAATGAAGCTGGTAATCTATAGACACAATATAACACTGCATTGAGAGGGCTTGAACAGTACAGCAGAAAAGGGGAGTGAAAAAGGCCATAAAAGTTGAAACAACAGGTACTCTTTAACATATATAAAACATTTAGGATTTCATTGGTAATTAATGCC
>JARQOD010000002.1:579681959-579793504 GCA_033576555.1 Oophaga sylvatica
AAAAGTTTTGGTGTTATCATTCATATTCTCTGAAAAAAGGCCAAGAAAGCAAAAATTTTGTAGGGGTATGTTGTCAGGGACACCGCACTGCACTTGCTCACTGAGCCAGTGCGTGTGTCCTGAGTGAACAAACTATGCCCAAAGATACCTGTAGCAGAGCCGCAGCAGAGATGACGTCTGTTTCTCAGTAACAGGACCTTCCACATGTGACTGCTAGTGGGCGGAGCCGGCCACACGTCTCTCAGAGGCAGTAGCAGCAGATAGAGAATGCTTCAGATCAAAGGACCTGCGGGCACGTGACTGCTAGTGGGCGTGGCCTAAGCTCCAGAGAGCTATGAGGTGAAGGAAAACTCCTAGAAGGGTAACTACGGGACACAGTTACCAAGGGGCATATACCGAACGGATAATCAGAACGTAGCCAAGGGGTCATACACATAGAGGGCGACGAAGTACAAGAGGAGCAGGCAGAGGGGAGTCAGAACGTAGCCAAGGGTCATACACGTAGAGAGCGACGAAGTACAAGAGGAGCAGGCAGAGCGGAGTCAGAACGTAGCCAAGGGTCATACACGTAGAGGGCAGCAGAGTACAAAGGGACAGGCAAAACTCGAAACGGACACAGCCAAATCAGAACCAGACAAACAGAACGTAGCACAGGCACAAAGCACTGGCACAAGCACAACAGGGTCACACACACTCGGCCAAGGGTCAGAGTATAAGCGACAGAGGATGGCCCCACAATGAGGCTATAAAAGCCTCCCAGAATCCCAGAGTGAGGCCATCCCGGTTAACCCTAAAACCACCTAATCCCAGAAACTCAGCAGACCATGACATATGTAAACTTTTGAGCACAACTGTATAATCTTCAATTAATAAACTGAAAATTTTTGGACAGCTTTTTGAAAATATATTGCTTCTTCATTAAGCAAAGAACAAAGTTATTGATACTTTCCAAACATAGATTATTTTTGCACCATCCCTTGTGAAAAAGTCACAAGTTCTTCCATTTGAACCACCTGTGGATAAACACCAGCAAGGTAGGCTTCTGCTTCAGAAAGTATATAATTATTGGACCATTTTTAGACTTTAAGAAGCCTCACAGGTCTCTTAGTGCTATGTTGTTAGTTATCTTCGTTTATAATACCATCTGTTTCCCACAAGCCAAATATGTGCATATCACATGGACATTTCTAAGACTGTGTATGTGTGAGGAAGCCAGGTTGGTAGTCGTGGCAACAGGCTCTATTGTTCCCACACCCTGGTGCCCTACAGATGAAATGCAATGTTCCCTTTGCTTCGTGTGTGATGGGAGCAGTGGAGTACTCACTTCTGTTGCTGGGATTCCCTCAGTCTCTGTCAGTCCAACCTCTGGCTCCCAGGTTCCATGAAACACTATAAAGTCACAATTCTTTTCCAACAGTTGAACTTTACTAAACAGCAAGGCATCCATCACATCATCAGCGTAGTTCACACAGGGTAATGTTTCCTATAATTTCCCTGCCTTCTAGCCAGATTCTAATTTCCCCTGTCATCTCTTTTTCTTTCCTTTCTGCTGCCATCCGGGCAGACTCTATTCTCTTTATAATCTTTCTTTCTCTGTTCCTGGCAATCCCTGCCGTCTCCTTGGACCACCCGGGTCCAACACATGTTTTCCCTGTATCTGCCATCTGGGCAGCCCCTTTTGACAATCCGTGTCCCATCTGTACATCACATGTCACCAGCTCCCTGTCAGCCCCTCATCCGGTTCCACCAGGGAAAGGTACCGGGAACGCCGTCTCAGCTGCTCCGTCCTGGTCTCAGACATCGAATCCTTCCTGGGGATGATCCTGTTGAGATGGTGCCCGTCTGCACTGTCCTCCAGCCTGGGGCCCCTTACTGTTCCACAGCTTTATTCCCATGGCCTTTAACTGTCTTGCTGTATGTGTCCTGCCCTTGGGCAGACTGCCCAAGCAACTGACTCCAAACAGGAAGTCCCTTTCCTATATCTGCCTGCTCTGTGCTGCACTGCTCTGTGCCCCTCCCATCTACTTAACCCCTATGCACAATACAATACATGACAAATACATTTGCATTACAGTACACACAATAGTAAAACATTAACAAAACGTCAGGGTGCCACATGTGACACAGGTGAACAGCGTTCAGGAGAGAGAAAGTACATGAGGGTCCCCGCCACCTCCTTACATGTGCATTAAAGAGTTTGAAATGGTTTCAATTCAGCAATTCAGCCCTAGAAGACCTGAGTTTTACACTATGGATTTGCTGCAAATCTTTTTTTCTTATTTGTTGAAACTGGCAAATTTGAATTTCAAAAATATTTGATCATGTCTTGCTCAGGGCTCTTATGGCACATCTGCCTGCTTTGCCATTTAGGATTTCTTTAGGGATGAGCAAGTACGTTTATGCTACAGTATCAACATTACTTTCAGTTACTTCAATGAGGAGGAGGAGTGATTGGCCACTGTGGTTGAACACCATGGAGAAAACTTCCATCATGTACTAGTTAGTGTTGAGCATTCCGATACCGCAAGTATCGGGTATCGGCCGATATTCGCTGTATCGGAATTCCGATACTTAGTTCCGATATTTTTCCTATATCGTATACCGGAATCGGAAGTTCCCATAATTCTTTGAGAGGCACTGTGATTTTAGTCAGCCAATGAGTAATCCTACGAAGTGTGGGCACATCCTGTACTGCTGCGGTCATCTTAACTAATGGCATGGCTGTGATTGGCTGCTGAAATGATGTCAGAATGCACTATAAAAGGCGCCGCCGCCATTTTAGCGTCACTGTGCTGTGAACTCAGTTAGGGACAGAACGCTGCTCTGCTGACTCTGAGGGACAGTTAGAGATTGCGATTTTGTGTACTGTGCTTTAGGCAGGCTAGTTTACCAACCGCTGTGTAAAGCTTCCTTTTGCCTTGCAGTGTTGTTTTAACAGCTCTGTGCAAGGTGTGTGTGTGAGAGTGCAGGTGACGCTGCAGTTTGCTCTGCATCCAACGCTGTTTGTAGGCATCTGCACGTGTCACTCTGTGACTTTTTTTTTTATTTTATTTTGTGGAATTGGTGCAGCTCCATTCAATTGAAATTAACAGTGATCTATTAGTGTGACGCGCTTCCATCCGTATACAATACATTGGTTGCAAACACGATAGAAGTACAGAAAGGAGCCTTTCACAGCTAGTGAACAGTTGTGTGCAGTGTTCACTGTAGTCTGTGAGGTTTTCATTTTTTGAGTGCAGATCACGCTCCAGTTAGTTCTTCAACCACTGCTGGTTGTAGTCTGCTGAGCGTGTGTCACTGCCTCATCCTTCACATTTTTCTCTAATTGGTGCTACTCCATTATATTTGAAAAAAATCTAATCTATTAGTGTGACGCGCTTCCATCCGTATACAATACATTGGTTGCAAACACTATAGAAGTACACAAAGGGGCCTTTCACAGCTACTGAACAGTTGTCTGCAGTGTTCACTGTAGTCTGTGAGCTTTTCATTTTTTGAGTGCAGATTACGCTCCAGTTAGTTCTTCAACCACTGCTGGTTGTAGTCTGCTGAGCGTGTGTCACTGCCTCATCCTTCACATTTTTCACTAATTGGTGCTGCTCCATTCTATTTTAAAAAAATCTAATCTATTAGTGTGACGCGCTTCCATCCGTATACAATACATTGGTTGCAAACACTATAGAAGTACAGAAAGGAGCCTTTCACAGCTAGTGAACAGTTGTGTGCAGTGTTCACTGTAGTCTGTGAGGTTTTCATTTTTTGAGTGCAGATCACGCTCCAGTTGGTTCTTCAACCACTGCTGGTTGTAGTCTGCTGAGCGTGTGTCACTGCCTCATCCTTCACATTTTTCTCTAATTGGTGCTGCTCCATTATATTTGAAAAAAATCTAATCTATTAGTGTGACGCGCTTCCATCCGTATACAATACATTGGTTGCAAACACTATAGAAGTACACAAAGGGGCCTTTCACAGCTACTGAACAGTTGTCTGCAGTGTTCACTGTAGTCTGTGAGCTTTTCATTTTTTGAGTGCAGATTACGCTCCAGTTAGTTCTTCAACCACTGCTGGTTGTAGTCTGCTGAGCGTGTGTCACTGCCTCATCCTTCACATTTTTCTCTAATTGGTGCTGCTCCATTCTATTTTAAAAAAATCTAATCTATTAGTGTGACGCGCTTCCATCCGTATACAATACATTGGTTGCAAACACTATAGAAGTACACAAAGGGGCCTTTCACAGCTACTGAACAGTTGTCTGCAGTGTTCACTGTAGTCTGTGAGCTTTTCATTTTTTGAGTGCAGATTACGCTCCAGTTAGTTCTTCAACCACTGCTGGTTGTAGTCTGCTGAGCGTGTGTCACTGCCTGATCCTTCACATTTTTCTCTAATTGGTGCTGCTCCATTATATTTGAAAAAAATCTAATCTATTAGTGTGACGCGCTTCCATCCGTATACAATACATTGGTTGCAAACACTATAGAAGTACACAAAGGGGCCTTTCACAGCTACTGAACAGTTGTCTGCAGTGTTCACTGCAGTCTCTGAGGAATAACCACACTTAGGCCTTATAACTTTTCTGACTTTCTTTATCAATCTACCAAGATGAAGAAGGCAGGGAGTAAGGCACGTGGTCGTGGCCGTGGAGTTTCAGCAGGGAGAGGACGTGGGGATTCTGTGGCTGCTGCCGCACCCAGTGACACAGGATCCACCAGTTTTCCCCGTGAGCGTTCCTTTATGCTCACTTTTGTAGGAGCTCGGCGTACCCCCCTGCTGCGGGAAGAACAAATTGAAGCCGTTGTTGGTTGGATGGCAGCCAATGCATCGACTTCAATTGCTTCCACCTCCTCTCAGGACCACAGCACTGTTGAACAACCATCTGTCTCTTCACCGCCTGCCAAATTGCCCAGGCAGTCAGAGAGCTCTGTAAAGGAGCCAGCTGAGTCTCTGCTTCTGTTCTCAGAATCTGTTGGCTTGCAAACAGGGGCCCAGCCAAGCAGCATTCTGGAATGTGAAGAAGAGGCAGTATGCAGTGATGCGCAACAGTTGTGTCTCTCTGAATCTGAAGAGGCGGGTGAGCCAGTGCCGATGGTCAGCACACCGCAGAACGCATCTGATGATGATGAGACTCAGGTGCCAGTTTCTGTTGAGCATGGTGCTGGCCAGACCACCCAACAGCAGCAGGTGTTGGAAGAGGGTAGTGGAGATGATGAGGTCCAAGACCCAACATGGCGTGAGGAACAGGAAGGTGGTGGTAGCAGCTCTGAGGAAGAGATTGCCCCAACGGTCCAAACAGTAGGGAGAGGTAGGCTGCAGACTCGGTTGCCTGTAGCCTCCAGTTTGGCACCCGTTCGTAGCAGTTCTCTTCCAACAGCCAAAACGGGCACTCCCAGGACTTGCACTGCGTGGTCCTTTTTTGACACACTTGCAGATGATATTTGCTATGTCAAATGCAAGCTGTGTAATCAAAAAGTAAAAAGAGGTAAAAGTGTCAGTAACCTTAATACCACAAATATGTGGAAACATGTGCGGTCAAAGCACGTGGTTGAGTTACAAAGACACACTGGAGATGTAGGCCAACCTACAGCAGCACCTACATCTTCAGCTCGTGTTGGAGCCTCTTCCTCCAGCTCACACACAGCTGGTTCGGCTTCCTCACAGGATCGCCATGGAAGAACCTCTGTCACTGTTGTCCAGAGACCCAGTGTTATTCCACCCACAGCTGCAAGTTCCCTGTCATCCTCACACTCCCAGGCCACAAAACAGCCATCGGTAGCACAGGCATGGGATAAAAGACAGCCATACTCGGCAAACCATCCACGAACACAGGCTCTGAATGCTGGCATTGCAAAACTCCTGTCCCTTGAAATGCTGTCATTCAGGCTGGAGGAGACTGACAGTTTCCGTAACTTAATGGCATTGGCAGTCCCACAATACAATGTGCCCAGCCGATTTTATTTCAGCAGGCAAGCCGTCCCTGGTCTGCAAAAGCATGTTGAGGGAAAAATTAAACATGCGCTACTAAACGCCGTCAGTAGCAAGGTCCACCTGACCACCGATGCGTGGACCAGTACCCATGGCCAGGGACGATACCTTTCCCTCACTGCCCATTGGGTCAATGTTGTGGAGCCGGGTACAGATCTTGCGAGTGGCGCTGTACGTGTTCTGCCAACTCCAAGGATTGCAGGAATCAAGTCTGTCCACATTGACTCCTCCTCCTACTCCAGTTCCTCAGAATCATCGCTGCAGGAGCCGTCACGGTCTACCTCCACATGGACCCGTGAACGCTTACCTGTTGCGACCGATATGAGCACAGCCGTGGCCAAACGTCAACAGGCCGTCCTCAAATTAATTTCCATGGGGAATCGAAGCCACACAGCGCAGGAGCTCTGGAATGCCATCAAGCAGGAGAGCGACGTGTGGTTTTTGCCAGCGAATCTCCAGCCAGGCTTGGTAGTGTGTGACAATGGCCGAAATCTGGTGGCAGCTCTGGGCCTTGGCAACCTCACTCACATACCATGTCTGGCACATGTGCTCAACTTGGTCGTGCAGAGTTTTTTGAGGGACTATCCGGATCTTGATGCACTGCTGCACAAGGTCCGCCTAGAGTGCGCTCACTTGCGATGTTCCAGCATGGCCAGATCGCGCATTGCAGCTCTGCAACGCAGATTTCACCTTCCTGAACATCGCATCATATGTGACGTACCCACCAGGTGGAATTCCACGTTACATATGTTGGAGCGGTTGTGTGAGCAGCAGCCCGCAGTAATGGAGTATCAGCTGCATCAGGCGCAATCAACTCGCAGTTTGCGCCGTTCACACTTCACCACTACTGAGTGGGCCTCTATGAAGGACATCTGCCACGTTTTGCGTGCGTTTGATGAGTCAACGCGGATGGCGAGTGCAGATGATGCACTAGTCAGCCTGACTGTCCCCCTTATCTGCCTGCTTCAAAAAACACTGCAAGCACTAAGGGATGAGGTTTTGGAAGAGGTGGAGGATGAGGAGTCACAAATTCCATCACCTTCTGGACAGTCAGCGCAACGTGGTTCCTCACAAAGGGCTGGGCAGGGCTCACTTTGTGAGGAGGATGAGGAGGATGAGGAGGAGTCAATGGAGTCAATGGAGGAGGAAGACATCGCTCCAGAGGGAGGTACACAGAGGGAGGTACACAACGCTCTAGTCAGTATGTAGAGCGAGGGTGGGGTGATGCAGAGCAGGCAGAGATGACGCCTCTTGCAGGGGACAGCGTTTCTTGGCCAGTTGGGAGTCTGCAGCACATGGTTGATTTCATGCTGCAGTGCCTGAGAAACGACCGCCGCATCGCCCACATTCTCACCACGTCTGATTATTGGGTGTACACCCTCCTAGACCCTCGCTACCGGGACAACTTACAAAGCCTCATCACACCGTTGAACCGGGAGCGTAAAATGCGGGAGTACCAAGACACACTGGTGCAATCCATAATGTTCTCCATTCCAGCCGAGAGCACTGCTGCTGCTACTGCTTTACAAAGCAGCTCTGTGCGTCGAGGCAGTGGAGACAGCTCTGCAACAAGAGGGAGCACAAGCAGCGCCTCTGCACAGGGCAAGACCAGTATGTTCCAAATGTGGCGAAGTTTTGTGGCAGCGCCACAAATGTCTACACCATCCGAGACGGCTCCAGTCAGCAGGAGGCAACGTTTCCGTAAGATGGTGACAGACTACATGTCTTTCCCTCTCAGTGTACTCCCAGATGGCTCTTCCCCATTCAAGTTTTGGGTCTCTAAGCTGGATACATGGCCAGAGCTTAGCCAGTATGCATTGGAGGTGCTGGCTTGCCCTGCTGCCAGTGTATTATCGGAGCGCGTCTTTAGTGCTGCAGGTGGTGTACTAACAGACCGTCGCATGCAACTATCCTCCGATAATGTAGACCGGCTTACTTTTCTGAAAATGAACAAGGCATGGATCTCGCCAGAATTTGTCTGTCCGTTTTCAGATTAAATAACTGGTTCGCAACGTTATCCATGTCTCCTGTTATGTTCATCTTTCTACCACCTGAACTCTATTCCCTGGGCTACAACACTGCCAGTTGCTGCTCAGAAGTGTCGTGTCCACAGACCAATACACAAGCTATAGTGTTAGTGGGGTTCAGTAACGCCAGCTGTTCCCCTGCTGTGTGCAAGAAGTCTCCTGTTCCCTACACATGCACAGAAAAACCCATGTGGAACATGCTCCAAATAGGGAAGAGCCGTCACCCTGATTGTTATGCTTAAAACAGGAAATTGTGAAGTTTTCCAGGCCTAGAATGATAAATTTTTATAACAAATATGGACAAATAATAATTTGTCATCACAGCGCATATCTGCACATGTCTATTAGAAATGGTAACAAAAACTAAAACATAGTGTTCACTTTTTGAAATTAATGCATAAAAGTACATTTCATACTTATCAATTAATGCTTTTTAAGGAACTTTATCTGTACCTGTAAGATAATGCAGTCAATGGATGTACGAATCATAAAATCCTCATCATCATCATCACGAGTTTTATTTATGACAGACATTATAAAATACACATACTGATGCCAACTGTAACTTCACACACCATATATGAAATGGCCAGCATCTAAACCTGGTAATAATGTGCAATAATAAATTATTACATCTAGAAAGTGCATCATGCATACTGACAATAGGTAGTTATACCTGCAAGTGCTGTTGAAACAACCACAACAGATATAAATTAATAATGGTATATAGGTATCACAGTGCATAGTTACTCATGGACAATGTCGATGTAATACTGTACCTCAATAAAGTCAGCGTCAACCATTATGCTTGTTAGTCTTGTAGATTGTTAAAGAGGGAACGTGCTTTTTTTGTTGGTCATAGGTGGAGTATTAGACAGTAAATGATTACTGCTGTCGTATTTTTGGCGTCCCTAGGGCACAATAACGCTGCGTAACGTCACATTTTATAGAGAGTCATCTAATAGACACACGCTACCCTACCCTACGCGTGACAGTAGGAAGGTAGTGTTGACGGATAAAGCCTTGCGCAATCAGACATGCTTTTACCCTCTTCAACACTGTACAAGCAAAAAATGCATGATTGCAGCCGCAGACTTTATTGACGTACAGTATAACATCGCCATTACCCATCAGAGGCTGTCCACTGTCTGATACAGACATAGAATATACCTTTGCTACCCGTAGCCTTTGTTTCACCTACACTTGCAGGCACACACTTAAATTGTGACAATGCATAATGTTTTTTTAAATGGTTATTTTTTATCGTACATTATTGCATCATCACATTGATGAGTCCATGCTGGACATGTCATACATGCTGTACAAAGTAACGATTTTATTAACTTAAATAATTGAAATGTCTGTGACTGTCACATATAAATTGCAATGATGATGATGAGTGACTATTACAAAATCCATTGTCTTCACTATGTTATGGTTTAACATAGCGTTCCTTAAGCATTATTCATAAATACAAAAATGGACTTTTATTCTTAAATTTACAACACTATATTTTGTAACCAATTTTTTGGGTGGTGTGTTGTTCCATTTCTTGTTGGCATGTGCATATATGCGTTTATATTTGCAGGGTCTTTATTTTTGTTCTTGAAGTTAGGAAACATGTGTATCTTCGTACCGTGTTAGCCAGTAGATAGAAAAATATTTAGACTTGAGAGTCCGCAGTGGTTGATACCTTTTAATGGATAACTGAAAAGATGGTAACAAATTGCAAGCTTTCGAGGCTACTCACGTCTCTTCATCAGGCAAAGACTAAAACAAAAAATGAAGCATCACATATTTCTATACACAACAGGACACAGGAATAGTGCAATAGGTAAGACAAGTGACGTGTAGCAGAACTGTCATTATGACAGAGGGATGAACATAAATATTGGAACAGTTCATAGATAAGGATAGAAAGTTTTATTGCCCTCTGATTGGGGTCTGGTTTTGTGTTTTCATGCCCCTGGAAGGGCAGAGACGCAGATTCCTTAATTGATATAGAATGACATAAATCCGTGTGATCTATTCATTCCAGCACTAAGAGTGTCAAAGGTCATGATGAGCTTATATTCCGAAACCTTTGTATCTTTCTCAGATTTGAAGTTATATTTTAATACCAGTAATTCCATATCCATCATGCTATGACTGGGCATACAAAAGTGTTTTGCCACAGGTAAATCCATTATTTTTTCTCTTATTGTGTGGCGCTGATAATTCATCCTTGTTCTCAGTTTTTGGCAGGTCTCCCCCACATACAGACCCCCATTTGGACATTTAGTACATATAATTAGGTACACCACATTACATGTGATGCAGCTGAAAGTAGCTGGGATATTGTAGTCGTGATGGGAGTTGGGGATCTTTATCTTGTCCGTGGTCATTATAGATGCACAGGTTTTACATTTCTTCTGGTTGCAAGGCAAGGTTCCTGCAGCTGGTGGGGAGGACAGGGAGCTTCTGACAATGATGCTTCTTAGATTTGTGGGCTGCCTAAAACACAGTAGTGGGGGGTCGCCTCAGAAAGACTTCAAATCTGAGAAAGATACAAAGGTTTCGGAATATAAGCTCATCATGACCTTTGACACTCTTAGTGCTGGAATGAATAGATCACACGGATTCATGTCATTCTATATCAATTAAGGAATCTGAGTCTCTGACCTTCTAGGGGCATCAAAACAGAACACCAGACCCCAATCAGAGGGCAATAAAACTTTATCTCCTTATCTAGGAACTGTTCCAATATTTATGATCATCCCTCTGCCATAATGACAGTTCTGCTTCACATCACTTGTCTTACCTATTGCACTATTCCTGTGTCCTGTTGTGTGTAGAAATATGTGATTCTTCATTTTTTGTTTTAGTCTTAGCCTGATGAAGAGACCTGAGTAGTCTCGAAAGCTTGGAATTTGTTACCATCTTTTCAGTTAGCCATTAAACGGTATCAACCACTGAGGACTCTCAAGTATAAATATTTTTCTATTCTTGGAATTGAAATTCATCATTTTATTGTCCTAGTAAAACTTAATTTATTCTTGTTTGAAGTACATACATTTGCAATGGCCACGTAACAAGGCAATAACTCAATATTTTATGCCTACACCCTCCTTGACCCTGGGCTTCAACACCGCCAGTTGCTGCTCAGAAGTGTTAGATGCACAGATGAAAACAATCGCTGATGTGTTTGTGGGGTTCAGTAACGCCTGCTGTTCCCCTGCTGTGTGTCCGGCAAAAATTACTGCTAGCTACCTACACATGGTGAAAAAAACATGACATGTCAAAGTGTCTAGTGCTACACATAGATATGAGGCTACACCCTGATTTCTAAGCTGTAAACATTTGAAACGTCAGCTTTAAAACCATAAAATGATTAGTCTTTGTCAGAAATCTGTAACAAAATAATTGTGAAATATTATTTCAGATATGCACATGTCGAAAACAAATGCTAACACAAAAGCCTACTTATGCTATAGGATACTGATGGTCAACCTTGTCACTCCATAGCTTAGACAAATCCAACTCACATCATGACTCAAATGCTGCAATGTTGGAAGTGCATAATGTGGGTTGAACTTTGACAACAGCTGCAGTGCGAAGGTTAGACTTCAGTGTTCTTGGCTTTTAAATAAAAGCATACAAGTAAATATAATAATCCAATGTTGATTAAGGGAGGTGATGTACACCTGTAATATTGTGCAAACAATGCATGTAGGAATAGTCCTCTTCAACATTACTTATATTTGTGTCATTTTAAAAAATACATATTTAATTAGAAAGTTAACAGCCCATATCCATAAAGGTCCTTCATGTAAACATGATAATCGCTAACAAAAATCATGCATTACCTTGTTAAAGTCAATAGTGCATAGTCACAATAGCAAAATATATACCTGTAAGTGGTGCTGAAAGAACGACAACTGATAGAATAGGTGAATGATATCTATTTATCAGACTGAATAGCGACACCTGTACAATGTCGATATAATACTGTACCTTAACAAAACAGCTGTGTCACACCTCACACTCGTTTTTCTTGCAGATTGTTATGTAATAGGGCACATGCGTGTATGTTTCATCATAGGTGCATGTTTACTGAGTAAAGCAGTCATGACAACGCCTTTGTGTTGTCGGTACGCTTGCGATGATGAACGATGCGCACCGTGAATGTTAGTCTGCGTCATAAGACGCACAGACGCTCCAATACCCAACGCGTCACAGCAGGAAGCCAGTCTGTGCGTCCAAACAAAGGCGCAACCATACATGCACGTAACCTTTTATAAAGCTATATAAAAAAAAGGATGTAGTAGTAACGCACACTTTATTGAGGTACAGTATTACATCGCCATTCACCATCTGTGGCTATGCAGTCTCATCTATATATACCTTATCTATCCGTTGTCATGCTTGCAAGTCCACAGTCAGGCATAAATAGCTGTTTTCACTATGCACTATGCACTTTTTAAAGTTTTTGTTTGTTAATATAAATGATTGGCACATATTATCAGTATTACATGATGGAAATTTTAGATATTTTTAAAAACTTTTTAGTGATATTATTCACCAAATGTAAAGTTTTATGAATGTCAAAGATAACTTGTAATGCTGATTATGTTTTTAAGTCAGCCATTCATTGTCTACACAATAAAAATGGTGTACATACTGTTACTTAGCCATCATTAATGGATTCTGATATGTACTTGTATGCTTTTATTTTAAACCGTATAGCAAATTATTTAACCTATTTTAATTGTGGTTTGCATTGCTTTTCAACATGTTAATGTATGCGTTTATGTTTGTAAATTATTAATTTACATATATTTTTTTAAGTAAAATCATCATCTTATGGTACTAAAGGTTATATTTCTCTTGTTTGGAGTATAGACATTTTTAATTGACACGTAACAAGGAAAATACTTGATCTAGTATTTAAACATCCTCCTTGACCCTGGGCTCCAACACCGCCAGTTGTTGCTCGGAAGTGCTGTTAGCACAATCAACACTTGCTCCTGTGTTACTGGGGTTCAGTAATGTCAGCTGTTCCCCTGCTGTGTGAACGGCAAAAAGTCCTGCTGCCTCCACCCTGTTGTCTTCTCATCCCTGGGCTCCAACACCGCCAGTTGTTGCCTGGAAGTGCTGTTAGCACAGTCAACACTTGCTCCTGTGTTACTGGGGTTCAGTAATGTCAGCTGTTCCCCTGCTGTGTGAACGGCAAAAAGTCCTGCTGCCTCCACCCTGTTGTCTTCTCATCCCTGGGCTCCAACACCGCCAGTTGTTGCCTGGAAGTGCTGTTAGCACAGTCAACACTTGCTCCTGTGTTACTGGGGTTCAGTAATGTCAGCTGTTCCCCTGCTGTGTGAACGTCAAAAAGTCCTGCTGCATCCACCCTGTTGTCTTCTCATCCCTGGGCTCCAACACCGCCAGTTGTTGCCTGGAAGTGCTGTTAGCACAGTCAACACTTGCTCCTGTGTTACTGGGGTTCAGTAATGTCAGCTGTTCCCCTGCTGTGTGTACGGCAAAAAGTCCTGCTGCCTCCACCCTGTTGTCTTCTCATCCCTGGGCTACAACACCGCCAGTTGTTGCTCGGAAGTGCTGTTAGCACAGTCAACACTTGCTCCTGTGTTACTGGGGTTCAGTATGTCAGCTGTTCCCCTGCTGTGTGAACGGCAAATAGTCCTGCTGCCTCTACCCTGTTGTCTTCTCATCCCTGGGCTACAACACCGCCAGTTGTTGCTCGGAAGTGCTGTTAGCACAGTCAACACTTGCTCCTGTGTTACTGGGGTTCAGTAATGTCAGCTGTTCCCCTGCTGTGTGAACGGCAAAAAGTCCTGCTGCATCCACCCTGTTGTCTTCTCATCCCTGGGCTCCAACACCGCCAGTTGTTGCCTGGAAGTGCTGTTAGCACAGTCAACACTTGCTCCTGTGTTACTGGGGTTCAGTAATGTCAGCTGTTCCCCTGCTGTGTGTACGGCAAAAAGTCCTGCTGCCTCCACCCTGTTGTCTTCTCATCCCTGGGCTACAACACCGCCAGTTGTTGCCTGGAAGTGCTGTTAGCACAGTCAACACTTGCTCCTGTGTTACTGGGGTTCAGTAATGTCAGCTGTTCCCTGCTGTGTGTATGGCAAACAGTCCTGCTGCCTCCACCCTGTTGTCTTCTCATCCCTGGGCTACAACACT
Organism: Oophaga sylvatica; assembly: GCA_033576555.1. Classification (NCBI taxonomy): domain Eukaryota; kingdom Metazoa; phylum Chordata; class Amphibia; order Anura; family Dendrobatidae; genus Oophaga; species Oophaga sylvatica. The sequence continues at coordinate 579,696,140 of JARQOD010000002.1, forward strand.
GCCAGTTGTTGCTCGGAAGTGCTGTTAGCACAGTCAACACTTGCTCCTGTGTTACTGGGGTTCAGTAATGTCAGCTGTTCCCCTGCTGTGTGAACGGCAAAAAGTCCTGCTGCCTCCACCCTGTTGTCTTCTCATCCCTGGGCTACAACACCGCCAGTTGTTGCCTGGAAGTGCTGTTAGCACAGTCAACACTTGCTCCTGTGTTACTGGGGTTCAGTAATGTCAGCTGTTCCCCTGCTGTGTGAACGGCAAAAAGTCCTGCTGCCTCCACCCTGTTGTCTTCTCATCCCTGGGCTCCAACACCGCCAGTTGTTGCCTGGAAGTGCTGTTAGCACAGTCAACACTTGCTCCTGTGTTACTGGGGTTCAGTAATGTCAGCTGTTCCCCTGCTGTGTGTATGGCAAACAGTCCTGCTGCCTCCACCCTGTTGTCTTCTCATCCCTGGGCTCCAACACCGCCAGTTGTTGCCTGGAAGTGCTGTTAGCACAGTCAACACTTGCTCCTGTGTTACTGGGGTTCAGTAATGTCAGCTGTTCCCCTGCTGTGTGTACGGCAAACAGTCCTGCTGCCTCCACCCTGTTGTCTTCTCATCCCTGGGCTCCAACACCGCCAGTTGTTGCCTGGAAGTGCTGTTAGCACAATCAACACTTGCTCCTGTGTTACTGGGGTTCAGTAATGTCAGCTGTTCCCCTGCTGTGTGTATGGCAAACAGTCCTGCTGCCTCCACCCTGTTGTCTTCTCATCCCTGGGCTCCAACACCGCCAGTTGTTGCCTGGAAGTGCTGTTAGCACAGTCAACACTTGCTCCTGTGTTACTGGGGTTCAGTAATGTCAGCTGTTCCCTGCTGTGTGTACGGCAAACAGTCCTGCTGCCTCCACCCTGTTGTCTTCTCATCCTGGGCTACAACACCGCCAGTTGTTGCTCGGAAGTGCTGTTAGCACAGTCAACACTTGCTCCTGTGTTACTGGGGTTCAGTAATGTCAGCTGTTCCCCTGCTGTGTGTACGGCAAACAGTCCTGCTGCCTCCACCCTGTTGTCTTCTCATCCCTGGGCTACAACACCGCCAGTTGTTGCTCGGAAGTGCTGTTAGCACAGTCAACACTTGCTCCTGTGTTACTGGGGTTCAGTAATGTCAGCTGTTCCCCTGCTGTGTGAACGGCAAAAAGTCCTGCTGCCTCCAACCGGTTCTCTTCTCATACCTGGGCTACAACACCGCCAGTTGTTGCTCGGAAGTGTCATTGGCACGGGTACTCACTCTGCCCAGACTGGTTACAGCACGCCATCTGTTTCCTGTCAGTGTAAACGTCACTTAGCCTCCAATAAGTTGTCCTGTCATGTTGCGGTCGGGTTAGCCGACTCTATGGTGCCTGGAGTTTAGGTGCTTCCTATGTGTGCTGCGGGATATGCAAATAAAGGCTGTTTCCGTTGTGACAATAGGACAATCACTCACTGTAGTACTGTGTGATTTGGTAACTGCAGCCGGCTCGCGGCCTGTCAACTTAAATTTACATGGGTACCTTCTGCTACCCGTCCGGGTTCCAGTACCGTCAGCTGGTTCTCCGCAGTGCCTTTGGCCTAGGTGCCTCCATCTCGGTATCCAAGTTCCAGCAACGTCTGCTGGTCCTTGGTAGTGCTTTGGAGCACAGGTACCTCCTGCTTAGTAACCGTGTCCCAGTAACGTCAGCTGGTCCTCAGTTGTGCCATTGGCTCTTTTCCTTCTGCTGCCCCTCCGGGTTCCAGCACAGTCAGCTGGTCCTCGTTACTTGCATTGGCTCTTGTACCTTCTGATACCCGTCCGGGTTCCAGTACCGTCAACTGGTTCTCCGCAGTGCCTTTGGCCTAGGTGCCTCCATCTCGGTATCCAAGTTCCAGCAACGTCTGCTGGTCCTTGGTAGTGCTTTGGAGCACAGGTACCTCCTGCTTAGTAACCGTGTCCCAGTAACGTCAGCTGGTCCTCGGTTGTGCCATTGGCTCTTTTCCTTCTGCTGCCCCTCCGGGTTCCAGCACAGTCAGCTGGTCCTCGTTACTTGCATTGGCTCTTGTACCTTCTGATACATTTACAAATTGAAGATTTTTTAAATGTTTTTTTGGGTAATCACTCTGGATCTCCAACAATGAAGACGACGACCCTGATGACCACCCCGAAGAAGATGATGACCACAAGGACGACGAGCATCAAGCCAACCAGCCTAAACACCATCACAAAGAAGAAATAAAAGATTACCCAACAGGACTGAGAAGGTTAAGACAAACTACAAGATACAGAACAAGAGACTTAAGAACAATAAGCAGAAGATCAAAAAGCAGAAGAACATGAAGTATAAGACCAAAATGAAGAGCAAAATATATGCTCTAAATTATAAGCAGAAGAAGACTAAGCAGTGTATGGGGGTGAGTCCGTTCCTCCTCGTGGTGCCCCTGGAAAATGCCTGCTGCTGCAGGCTAAACTGAACACGGATAAATACTGTTGTAATTTAAATCTTTTGTGACAGCAAGAACGGAAGGATGAAAAATTCATACTTTGACAGATTACAAGTACAGGAATCTCTGTCACAAATAAGAATATGATGAAGAAGATGAAGTACAATATGAATAAGAATAATAGTTTAATAAGAAGAATATGAGTAATGTTAACAAAAAGATGAATAGCAAGAAGTTTAAGAAGAAGATAAAGAAGGTGAAGATGAAGAATAATTTGATGAAAAAGATGATGCTGCTGAAGATTATGAAGGAGAAAGTGTGTCAAAAGTTAAAAAAGGTGAAGAGCATGGAAGTTGTGAAATATACATATTTGCCAAAATAGAAAAAACGTTAACAACATTGTCAATTTCTTCGTCAATCCGAACATCTTTAAAAAAAAAAATATTTATGCTATTCCATTTGATTGGGTTAAACATCTATACCTTTAATGTCTCCTCAACCTTCCCCAATACATTCTACATTACTCTTTGTTGTTTTCCTTCATGTACAATTAACCAACAAGGCAAGAATGAGGTTTTTTTAATTCCGATATTTTGTTCCCATAGACTTACATTGGATTTCCGGTATCGGTATCGGGTATCGCCGATATTTTTTGGGTATCGGCGATACCATTCCGATTCCGATACTTTTGGAGATCGGAAAGTATCGCTCAACTCTAGTACTGGTATAACCATGAGTGATGAGGCAAAGAGGACAGCATCCAAAAGAAAATAAAGATATGTTTATCTGGTATGTATACTTTATTTTTGTATTTTGCTGTCAAATAAATAATTTTTCTACAAACCCTACATTATATGACATTGTAACTTGGTATGGAGCTACCAGAGTTTACTTTTTTGAACAGTGAACTCTAACAACTTTGTTTCAGCTTAGTATATTTATAAATAATTATCCTTTGTGTGAATGAATACCATTATACAAAGAGTGACCCACATACTACTTACAGTATATTTTATTACATCACTAGACATCTTCTAGAAACATAACTGCTTTTATTGAAGCACCACATTTAGGTATCATTTGGCTATTATCCTAATGAAAACTTTACATCAACACTTGGTTTTTATTCCAATTCAATTACAAATATACTTTGAGAAACTCTGCAAAAACTCTTGTTTTTTAAGGAAATGATTACTTCATGATGGATGTTGATAACCAGAAGGTAGATGAGCAATGCACCAGAGCAGCACGCCAGGAAAACGGGGCGAGGTGGGCAGTGTTTTTTTTTTTTTTTTAAATGTCAGTTATTTTAGGTGCCATCATAAGAAACAGTGAGCTTTTGGGGGCCAATCATACTGAATGGGGGCTGGTGGGGGCCAATCATAGTAAATGGTGGGCTGGTGGGTGAAATTATATTAAATGCAGACTGGTGGTAGCAATTATATTGAATGGGGGACTGACGGGGGGCAATTATACTGATTGGGGGACTGGTGGGAGCCATAATACTGAGTGGGGAGCTGGTGGGGGTATTATGCTGACTGATCGGTTGCTGAGTGCATTATACTGTGTGGGAAGCTGGTGGGGGTATTACACTAAGAGGCTGGTGTGGACCAAAATATTGTGTGATGGGGCTGTGGGGGACTGTGGGAGCCCCCATTTTGAGTTGGGGACTGTTAGAGCCCACATATTGAGTTGGTGACTCTGGAGGGTTGTGGTGGCCCACATACTGAGAAGGAGACTGTGGGGGTTCTCATACTGAGTAGCGGACTGTGGGGATGTGGAGAAACGAGCGTCAGTGGGTGTTCTTGTTTGTTGGCGTGGCTGTTTTAGAAAGACCACATGGACCAGGGCTCATTCCACTGAACATCCACACTCCTTCCCGTGTGTAGAATACTACTTAGACAACACAGGGTGAGGGTAACACACTGCTTTAATAATTTATTGGATCACCAACAGTCAACAACATATAGTATAGTCCCAGCAAGTATATAAGATGATGCAAATGACAGAGTCTCACCCTTCTGCTAGCTCGCCAGGAATTAGAAGATCTATGACTTAGAGGATTACAGGGACAATTATCCCAGCCAGTCGCACCCCGCTTTAGATGGGAAACCCACAGGTAGAGGCAAGCGGCAAGCTTAGGAAGCTAGCAGAGACCAGGTATATGGCCACGTGACCTGATGGTCTTAACCTGGGTTCTCCAAATGTCCCTATGGGTTCAGTGAAGGGCAGTGGATAAAATCTGTATTCTTCCAGTTGGAACCAAGGTGCCTTGGCCTCTATAGTCTCTCTGTAGATGGAAACAGGTCCCTTTTATACCCACAGCTGTCCTGCTGACCATTATACACAGGTTTGAGGGAAGGTGGGAAGAGGTCATCTCTCATTTTTGTGTTCATTTAACCTGCATATTTTTTACTTCAGTATTTGCAGAACAACAAGCTGCATGGACTGAAACAAAAGGTGAGCAGGCATTTACCAAATTAACAAACATTGATTGTTCAATTAACCTGCACCTTTCTCCCTCAAGGATAGCAAAACAATAAGCCTAGAGACTGATATAGTATGTAGTCAGCAAGCATTCAACAACTTAACAAACATCAATTGTTCAATTAACCTGTGCCATTTTTCCCCAAGAATAGCAGAACAATAAGCTGTAGGAGCTGATACAATAAGAAATTAGAAGTAATTCAACAAATCAACAAACATCAATTCAATCTACAACTAGGGTCAACGTTTAGGCTCATATGAACAATAGCTCATGTCCCTGGGCCTACTGAATAATACATCTGGCATAATTAGAAATAAACGTGGTGTCGTCACAGGGGGCATTATACTGACAGACCATAAAACTGTGTAGGGGACATGATACTGTGTGTGGGACTATGGGGATATCATATAATAGGGAGGCACTTTAGGTGCATCTTACAGTGGGGTTATTATATGCTGTTGGTGCTACTGTGGACTTATCACGCTCTAAACTGAACATGTGGAGTGAAACTGTGGGTGTGGAGGGATTCACTGTGGGTTTACTATATCCAGTGTGCGGGTGGGTGGGTGTGAGCATTTTTGGGAGCATCATACTCTATAATCGCCCTCAAAGCGGTATTGCAGGTGAAAACACTGAGGGGTGTCAATACGAACATAATTACTGTGTACTGGCCACAATGCATATACTATGTGTGTGAATATATATATATATATATATATATTGTGAGACAGTGAGGGTATGTGTGTTGAATGGGGTGTACATTTCACCTAGGTACTTTGCTGACGGGTATGGGGGAAATGTATGGCTTTGTAGACCTAGTGGTAGAGAAAGGTCATTACACCATCCATTCAAGTACACGCTTGCAGCTCAAACCTGTGGCCACTCAGGTGATAATTAGGAAACCAGAAGTAGGTGTCTGGGAATACAGACAGGGAGCTAGTTTGGTCTGGACACAGGAAGGTGTCCTGGCACAAGGAACAGTCTCCAAGAGTGTTAGAGCTGGCTTAGTCTGGACACAGGAAGGTGTCCCGGCACAAGAAACAGTCTCCAAGAGTGTTAGAGCTGGCTTAGTCTGGACACAGGAAGGTGTCCCGGCACAGGAAGCAGTCTCCAGGAGTTTGAGCTATCTCAGTCTGGGTGCAGGAAGTACCCCGGACATAGGAGTAGTCTCAGTGCGAATCCGTGTGAAGAGCGGCTGAATAGGAGTGGATCTCTCTCAAGTCTGGACGCTGAAGGGGCCTTCAGACACAAGGAGGAGTATCTGTGAAACTCCATACTGGTAACATATATCATATGTGTTGTTTTGGGCACAGACTGGTAGAGTCTGGACCCGGATAAATAGGGAAATCGATCTATGTGTAGTTAGTGGCTAGACAAGCCTAGGTTTTCTGTTTATGCTTTATTTTTTATCTGTTTGCTGTGGACTTTAATAAAGCTTGTTGCGGCCAGTTTTAAACCAGAACTGCTGTCTGAATGAACTGTTTTCGTGCCATTCTGTCTACCCAGACAGCGATCTCAGAGCTAAATCCCTGAAAATGTTACAATTGGCGGAGAATGCTGGGGCAGCGCAGTGGCTGATACAGTTAGTGCTGGAGTGTGCATGCAGCACGGTGGCTTAGAGACAGCAATAAAGGTGAAGTCTGTTGAAATAGCAGCAGAGAAAAAAAAAGTGTGTGTCAAGAGAAACGTCTGTTTGGAGCAGTCTTAAAGAGACAGTAGCCCTAATAGACTTTGCAAAGAAAAAAAAAAAAAGTGTCTGCACAGCAAGGCTGAATTTTCTGTGGAGAAGGCTGTGGAGTGTGTATGTCTTGAGTGAAGACTGCTGTTGTTGAGACAGAGAAGTCTGACAGCATGGACGACGAGTGTGGATACAAGCATCTTGCTGTGACTCAGTGGGGTCACGAAGGCATCTTGCTGTGACTCGGTGGGGGTTACGAAGATTGTCGTCGCACTCAAATCCGGTTTTCAGCTGCAACTCGGCGGGGTTGTGAAGATTTTCGTCGCACTCAAATTTTGCTGTGGCTCGGCGGGGCCACAAAGATTTTTCCAAGGGAAAGCGGTGAAGTTCTGGTGTGAACAGTGCTCCGCGATGGCTGTGAACGGAGCAGCGAATGGGTCTGACAAGTCGGACCGCATATTTGAGAAATGTCTACTGGACATGCAACTGGACATGGTGCGGGAGCTGTGGGCACCGTATGGAATGGCGGCAGTGGACCATTCTATGGACTCTCCGGGGGTGCCAGTGTTGTCACAGAATGCCCGGGGAGGTGGTAAGAGATGTTGTGAACTGAGTCCTAAGACTACTGCTGATTTTTTGTGTAAAAATTACCCTGCCGGTGTGGTTGTTAAAAAGGGGGCGGAGTCTAAAAAGGGGCGGATTTTCACAAGAGTGTAGAGTGTGGAAAACTGAAAATTATTACTGGTGGTGGGTTGGTACCTCCTAAAAATGACAATGTGACCGTTGATAACGGGGTAGCTCCAGTAGAAGGGGGTGACGTCAAAGTGGGAGGTGACCTGTTAGTCCACAACACCATGGGGAGTGACACAGACCCCGTAGCTGACTGGGACACTATGAAAGTAAAAAGTGAGGTCAGTCAGGAGAGGCTAGACGAGGGAAAAGAGTCCCCCTCTCGTCGTCGACGGCGCAAGGGCCACAAAAAGGTTGTGCCGGTAGTACTCGCTGAAAATGAAAATGAAGAGAATGTAGTACGGTCTGCCTATGCTTCAAGTGTGGATTCTCCTTTAGAGGTAGAAGAGGAGAGGGCCAGTCATGGCCAAGAGCTGGAACCTATTCGGCTGCAGTATCAGAGTGACATGCTGCAATTATGTGAAAACCTGGAGGACGTGTCCTCAGACCAGCGAGGTCTAGAAGGAAGCAACGAGGAAGTTATCCTGTGGCAGAATATGTTCTTTGCCATTAAAGAGGACCGCCGCAAAATCAAGGAAGAGGTTTTGCAGTTGAAGCGGGAGAAGGAGGCGCTGCAGGATGGAGTTTCGGGAAGTAAACAAATCCTAGAACGATTGCGCGAACAGCTCAACCAGGAGCTGTGTGACTCCAGGAAGGAGTGTGGTGAACGCAGTAGGGAACTGCAACAGATGAAGAGAGATTATGTGGATCTCCTCAGGGTCAAAGAAAAACTAGAAGAGGATAAGAGGGATGCAGAGCAAATGCGCCAGGTGGTTGAGACCACTCTGCAGGACACCCGTGAAGAAAATGGTGATCTGCGCAGAAAGACCCTAGGTCTGGAAGCTCAGGTGAAGGAGCTACAGATGTCCTGTGATACTCTCCAGAAGGCGGAGATGCGCCTTAAGGAAAAGCTCAGCCAAATGGAAGCTGAGCGGGAAAAGATGGAGGAGTCCATCAGAGAAGCTACAGACCAGGTCCAGGAGTTGGCCACTGGAGATGGGAGGTGTAAAGCAGATACTTCCTCGAGTGATGTGAATTCGGATGATTCGGTGGATGTCGGAGCCGAGATCAAGGAGCTCAAGGAGTGGTTACAAGCCAGTGGACGCAAGAGAAGCTTCAGAGACGGGCAGCTGAGAGGCGAATGGCGGAACTAGAGGAAGAAGTTCTCGGGCTTAAAAGTCGCCTGATACAGTGTCACTCGGTGAACAAGGCCTCCTTGGAGAAAGAAAAGGGCAAACACGTTGCACTCGCTCCCTTTTGCCAGGAGAAAATAGACCTGAGGAGAGCTAAGAGTGTGGTAACGGAAGATAAATGTGAAATGGAAGTGGTCAGGACGGAAATTCACGAATTTGTAGCTGTGAGTCAGCTCAGAAGAAGCATAAAGGGGGAAGAAACTGACAGTCAGTTGTCCCTGAACCCTGAGCTGATTGATCGTCTGGAAATCACTGGTGAGACCGAAACGTGTCGGTACAAGTGCCTCGTAGATGTACCCGAGGACTTGAGAGAAGAATGCACCCGTGAGTCTGTGCATGAAGCGTTTAGGAAGGCCGTGGGAGCCTGTAAGGTGTACTCGACTTCAGAAGCTAAACAGCTGGTGGTCTTGTTCACGACCGAAGTTACAGTGAAGAGGGTGGCAATCCTAAGTGACATGCACTGGCGATGTATTCGCACAAAGCGGTTTCTCCGGTTGAAGACAGAACAAACCGTTAGACAACTAAAGCTTATGAGAAAAGCTCACAGTCTACAGGAAGAGGTCATCCGGGTGCCTCATGTTCTGGTGAGAAAGCTGATTGGGAGAAATGGCCGAGCCATGCAGATAATGGTGAAGAAGTCTGGTGTGGTGAAAGTAAGCAGTCCACGTGATCGTCGGGACTGGATACCAGATGAAGACGGCATGGTGTCATTCTACGCTATAGGAACGGAAGAAAGTCTTGAATATGTGCGCATGCTGGTGGCGTACCGTGTGACCTACCTGCGAGAGGTAGAACAATTGAATCTCGCTAGACAGCGAGTAGATAGACAGCATCATCTGAGCAGCAGAAGATGGCAGCCGTCTAAGAATAGTGAGACCCGACAGAGAAAGGGCCCCCTAAATAACAGAACAGCTACGGCTGAAGTTAGGGACCTTACAAGATGTCCTGAGGGTAGTGGGCGTGGGTTTAGAGGTAGTGAGACCTCCAGTAACTCAGGTTTCAGAGGCCCATACAGACGACCCGATAGAGTACAGGACAGTACGGAGTCTAACCGGACCTTAGATACCCAGGCAAGACCTGACAAGGTTACGATTGACCACTGGGAGCGAAGGGGAGACCTGACAAGGTTACGTCCCAGAAATGTGACTGGACGAAGTCTGTGACAATGACAGACGGTAGGTCCCTAAGGAATGAGCGAATGTCATTGACTAATATTCCGGGGCTGAACAGAGCAAGGGACAAGTACATGGTCTCTGTGTGAACTGTGGGTTGAGGTGATTGGATATATTATGTGTTCAACCCCACAAGCTTAAACTTATGTGATGATCATGATAATGATGATGATGATAATGATGATGATGATCATAATGATGATGATAATGATGATGATGCTAATCATAATAGTGATGATACTGATAATGGTGATGACCGTGATAAAGATGAAATTCCTTTGCAGGTGATGTTGGGAGACGAGGATGGTGGTTCTCGGGAACCGAGTGTCCCTGACCTACCTGTGTCCTGTGACAATTTTGGGAGTGAGCAGTTGCGAGACCCCACTCTTAAAACGGCACAGGAAAATATAAGTGTTCTAAATGAGGTTCCCCAAGAGCCTGGCTCTGAGGAGAGGTTTCCTCATGCTGCCATGAACAATAACCTGTTGTATAGGGACACTGAGGTCCGGGGAGAGGTCGTGAGACAGCTCCTGGTACCTGACCTATATAGAAGTATAGTGCTGATGCAGTGTTCAGAGTTCACTGTCTCTTTTGGATTGTTGACCAGCCCTCCGGTCTGGATGGCCAGCCCTCCGGTCTGGAGAAGAGGGAGGGGATATGTGAGACAGTGAGGGTATGTGTGTTGAATGGGGTGTACATTTCACCTAGGTACTTTGCTGACGGGTATGGGGGAAATGTATGGCTTTGTAGACCTAGTGGTAGAGAAAGGTCATTACACCATCCATTCAAGTACACGCTTGCAGCTCAAACCTGTGGCCACTCAGGTGATAATTAGGAAACCAGAAGTAGGTGTCTGGGAATACAGACAGGGAGCTAGTTTGGTCTGGACACAGGAAGGTGTCCTGGCACAAGGAACAGTCTCCAAGAGTGTTAGAGCTGGCTTAGTCTGGACACACAGGAAGGTGTCCCGGCACAAGAAGCAGTCTCAAAGTGTTAGAGCTAGTTTAGTCTGGACACAGGAAGGTGTCCCGGCACAAGAAACAGTCTCCAAGAGTGTTAGAGCTGGCTTAGTCTGGACACAGGAAGGTGTCCCGGCACAGGAAGCAGTCTCCAGGAGTTTGAGCTATCTCAGTCTGGGTGCAGGAAGTACCCCGGACATAGGAGTAGTCTCAGTGCGAATCCGTGTGAAGAGCGGCTGAATAGGAGTGGATCTCTCTCAAGTCTCGACGCTGAAGGGGCCTTCAGACACAAGGAGGAGTATCTGTGAAACTCCATACTGGTAACATATATCATATGTGTTGTTTTGGGCACAGACTGGTAGAGTCTGGACCCGGATAAATAGGGAAATCGATCTATGTGTAGTTAGTGGCTAGACAAGCCTAGGTTTTCTGTTTATGCTTTATTTTTTATCTGTTTGCTGTGGACTTTAATAAAGCTGGTTGCGGCCAGTTTTAAACCAGAACTGCTGTCTGAATGAACTGTTTTCGTGCCATTCTGTCTACCCAGACAGCGATCTCAGAGCTAAATCCCCTGAAAATGTTACAATATATATATATATATATATATATATATATATATATATATACACACTGCTCAAAAAATAAAGGGAACACTTAAATAACATATCCTAGATCTAAATGAATGAAACATTCTCATTGAATACTTTGTTGTGTACAAAGTTGAATGTGCTGTCAACATAATCACACAAAAATCATCAATGGATATCAAATTTTTGAACCAATGGAGGCCTGGATTTGGAGAGACCCACAAAATGAAAGTGGAAACAAGTCAAAATGAAAATCAAAACAAGACAAAATGAAAGTGGAAACAAGTCAAAATGATGCTCAGTATTGTGTGTGGCATCCACGTGCCTGTATGACCTCCCTACAACACCTGAGCAAGCTCCTGATGAGGTTGCGGATGTTCTCCTGAGGGATCTCCTCCCAGACCTGGACTAAAGCATCCGTCAACTCCTGGACAGTCTGTGATGCAACGTGACGTTGGTGGATGAAGCAAGACATGCTGTCCCAGATGTGCTCAATTGGATTCAGGTCTGGGGAACGGGCAGGCCAGTCCATAGCTTCAATGCCTTCATCTTGCAGGAACTGCTGACACACTCCAGCCACATGAGGTCTGGCATTGTCCTGCATTAGGAGGAACCCAGGGCCAACCGCACCAGCATATGGTCTCACAAGGGGTCTGAGGATTCATCTCGGTACCTAATGGCAGTCAGGCTACCTCTGGCGAGCACATGGAGGGCTGTGTGGCCCTCCAAAGAGATGCCACCACACACCATTACTGACCCACTGCCAAACCGGTCATGCTGAAGGATGTTGCAGGCAGCAGGTTCACACTCAGCACATGTGACAGACGTGACAGAGTCTGGAGATGCCGTGGAGAGCGATCTGCTGCCTTCAACATCCTTCAGCATGACCGGTGACGAGGCAGAGCTGCAGAGTCTCTGAGGTACTGTGTGTGTGAGCAGCTAGCTGCCTGAGCTGCGGCGCTACCTGGGGCTGGCCTGGCCTGGAGACTATTTGGGCAGTATGTGCTATTTGGGCAGTATGTCACTGTATTATTTGGTCACTGTATGAGGTATTATATGAGCACTATGTGATGATATTATTTGGGCACTGTATTGTTTGAGCATTATGTGATGGTATTATTTGGGCACTCTGTGACTGTATTATTTGGGCACTGTATTATTTAGGCACATTCAGTGCCAGGAGCCCTTCCTTCTTGCCTGCGGCTCCTTAGCTGCTGCAGAACCTCATTTTAAAGAGGGAAGGGAAGGAGAGTGGAGTGGTTTTTGTGAAGCTATGAGGGGCTGCCTTGCTTCTGCAGAACTTGTTTTTGCCTAAAACCTTTTATGTGGAAAAAATTAATCACACTGGATCCTGCAGTTCCTCCAGGACTACAAGTCCCAGCAGAACGTGGGGAGCAGTGATGTAATCCTTCAGCCTCTGACTAGCTATACCTCCCCCTTCTTTAAAAAGAGGTTCTGAAGCTGCGGAGGGAAGATATATGTATGAATCACAACCCAGCTGCTGCAGAACCTCTTGAGGGAATCCCATTCCGCAGGCTTCGGGGGTGTGGCTTCAAAAATGGGTGTGACTTTAAAAGGGTGTGGCTTAAAAATGGGTGTGGTTTACCGACGCACAAACACAGAACCTGTTGTTAAAAATTTGAATCCCACCCTGGATTGAGCACATCTGAGACAGCATGTCTCGCTTCATCCATCGTCACATTGCATCACAGACTGTCCAGGAGTTGACGGATGCTTTAGTCCAGGTCTGGGAGGAGATCCCTCAGGAGAACAACCGCAACCTCATCAGGAAAATGCTCAGGTGTTGTAGGGAGGTCATACAGGCACGTGGATACCACACACAATACTGAGCATCATTTTGACTTGTTTCCACTTTCATTTTGTCTTGTTTTGATTTTCATTTTGACTTGTTTCCACTTTCATTTTGTAGGTCTCTCCAAATCCAGGCCTCCATTCAAATATTTGATTTCCATTGATGATTTTTGTGTGATTATGTTGACAGCACATTCAACTTTGTACACAACAAAGTATTCAATGAGAATATTTCATTCATTTAGATCTAAGATGTGTTATTTGAGTGTTCCCTTTATTTTTTGAGCAGTATATATATGTATATGTGTATATGTGTACATGTGTGTTTGTGTATATATATGTATATGTGTATATATATATATATATATATATATATATATATGTGTGTATATATATATATATATATATATATATATATATATATATATATATACACACAATTGTGTGAAAAAAGTGTTTGGCCCCTTCCTGATTTCCTATTATTTTGCAGTGTTTGTCACACTTAAATGTTTCATATCATCAAATAAATTTAAATATTCGACAAACTGTGTGTGCTTGAGGTATACTTGTCAACCAATTTCTGAAATAATGTCCAGGCAGGTTTATTCAGACTTCATAAACTGTGCAGTAAATAAGTTATAACAGCCCTTGGGTATAAGGCAAACAAAAATAGTCCAGGTACAGTGGCACATACGTATTGGTCCAGATCACCCAGACAGCGTAACATCCAGCACAAAAGACTCTGGCAGGAGACCTAATATAGGAGGACTTCTCACCTCTACTCTCAGACACTGAATGAGACAACTGTTCTCCTTTTTATCTGCCTCACGCGCCTCAGGGTAGGGATATGTGAGCAGCCAGTCTCACCCATGGACCTGTCCATGTTATTTTCATACAGTAGCATTTTGATCAGTATTTTACTTCAGTATTTGTAAGCCAAAGCAGCTCTTTGCAAAAAGCAAGAGGTACAAATACTTCTATTAGGCCACATTCACACTTTCAATATTTGGTCAGTATTTTACATCAGTAGTTATAAGCCAAAACCAGGAGTGGAGCAGTCAGAGGAAAAGCATATTAGAAACGCGTGCACCACTTCTGCATTTTTCACCCATTCCTGGTTTAGGTTTACAAATACTGAGGTAAAATACTGACCAAATACTGAACATGTTAGCCTAGCCTTATCGTTTCTCTCTGCATAATTTCCACTCCTGGCAAGGGCTTACAAAAACCAATGCAAAATATTGACCAAAATACTGAAATGTGAATAATGTTTAAGACTACCATAGATTCTAACCTGTCTTATCCAGCTGCATATTTTCAGGGATTTGGTTATAAAGTGGAGATTGTTCTTTTGAAATCACAGGATGCTTCAACTTATTTCTTCTTTTAGATGAGAATGTTTTTCACCCAGATTCTAGCATATTTTGTGGAAGATTTGTGATTCCAGAAATTTGGTCAAGTGAACTGAATTATGGAGCTTCATGAGTAGCAATGGGTGAACCTGTGGATGTTCAGGTCCGAACATTTAAAAAAGTTTGGTTTGAGGATCAGAACCCAAACCCAGACCCCATTCAGATGAATGACAGGCCCGAACATCCATTGTTTCCCATGCTGTCATAAGATCATTACCGGTGGTCAGAGCTCTGTGGTTCCCACACTGTCAGATGAGTAATATTAACATCAGCCCCCAGCCGTCGGCTTTCCCTCTGTTGGTTATGAAAATTACGGGGGCCCCTTGGCCATTTTTTCTTTATTGTTTTATTTATTAACAAGTACAGTAAAATACACACCCAAAGTAACCTTACTTCATAGCCTCCAGGTGTTCAAGCAGAAGGAAACACAGGTAACCTTAAAACGTCCCTCAAAGTTTCCAATGAGGTTTCTGGACCTCACAGCTGATGGGAGACAAGGTTGCTGTGAACTCTGGTAACCTAGTTACCTGAGTTCAAAGCCACCGGGTCTCATGGTAGCTCGAGTGCCGGATTGATGAATGCCAGAATGCTGAGTGCCGGACTCACAGTCATTCATCAAAAATAAATGAAAAAAATGGAGTTGGGATCCCCCATTATTTTCATAACAAGCTGAGGGAAAGTCGATGTCTGGGGGCTGATGTTAAAATTATGGAAGAAGGTCAGCATCCATAAAGGTTGCTCACAGCTGTTTGCTTAGCCTTTACTGGTTAATATATGGGTGTCCCCCAAAAAAAAATTGATGTGGGGTCCTCACTATAAAAAATAACCAGCATAGGCTAAACAGACAGCTGCAGGCAGTTATTAATAGCCTAGGAAGGGGCCATGGCTATTGGCCCCCTCCTAGACTAAAAACATGAGCTCTCAGCCACCCCAAAAATGGTGCATCAACTAGATGTGCCAATTTTGGCTCTTACCCTCGCTCTTCCCACTTGCCCTTGTGCGGTGAAATGTAGGGTAATAGTTGTGAGGTAATGTCAGATTTGTAATGTCAGCTGACATCAAGCCTACTGGTTAGTAATGGAGAGGTGTCTATAAGACATCCCAATTACTAACCCCATAGTCTTATTGTAATAAGGAAAGAGCAAGAATAAAGTCATTTATTTGAAATAAAACTCCCCACCCTCTTTTACCCATTTATTTTAAAAAATAAAAAAGCGAAGTTATATTCACCTGTCTGATGAGAAGATAATACATTGATGCCCATGTCCCCTGTTAAAGACAAAAAATACTAAAAGACCACATTCCTCACCTGTCTATCGAGAAGATAATTCATTTCAGGTCCATGACAATCTGGATGATTTGGAGATCAGTCACATTAGTGATGTGACTCCTCTCCACCACGCCAGCCGGAACACACTGAGAAGAGCTTGAGAAGCTCTGCCTATGACTGGCTTTAACCTCAATGACATCACCGCCGGTCACAGGCAGGCAATGCTTCACATGCTCTGCTCAGTGTGTTCCAACTGGCATGTAGAGCAGTCGCATCACTGATGTGACTGCTCTCCAAAACATCCGGATCATCATGGGACAGATATGTATTATCTTCTCATCGGACAGGTGAGGTACATGGTGTTTTATTATTATTTTTTTCTTTACAAGGAACATGGGCATCAATGGATTATAATAGAGGGAAAATAATGGGGAAAAACGTCAGCTCACCATCTGTTGCAGCTCCTTGCCGGATGAAGTAACATCACCTGTAGCCTTCTCAGTCTTGGACATCAGCGAAATAGAAAAAGGTGGGGGAAGAAATCTCCAGCGATTAAATCAAGTAGGAAAGTTATCTTTTTTTGGAAAAAAAAATGAAAAACCTTTTATTCGGTACAGTAGTACATTAAAAAAAACATGAATCCTGGTCACCACAACCTAGGATGAACAACCAACATGTTTCAGCTAAGAGCCTTAATCATATTATGTCAGACAGGTGAGTATAACTGCTTTTTTATTTTTTTTATTTTTTTAACTAAATGGATAAAAGAGGATAGGGAGTTTTATTTCAAATAAAGGACTTTATTCTTGCCGTGTCTTTATTACAATCTGACTATGGGGTTAGTAATTATTGTATACGTCTCTCCATTACTAACCAGTGGGCTTGATGTCAGGAGCCATAAAACAGCTGACATCAAATATTACTCCTCTTGCCACCGCACCAGAGATAGTGGGAGGAACCAGGCAAAAAGTCAGAATTGAAGCATTTAATAGATGCGCCTTTTCTGGGGCAGCTATGGGCTGCTATTTTTAGGCTGGAGAGGGCCTATATCCATGTCCCTGTCCCAGTCTGAGAATACCAGCCCTAGCTGTCTGCTTTAGCTTGTCTGGTTGCCAGAAATGGGGAGAAACTCACGCCGTTTTTTTAATTATTAATTTAAATAAATAAAAAATACGCCATGTAGACCCCTCTACTTTTTATAACCAGTCAATATAAAGCTTAAATGCTGGGGTTGCAGCCTGCAGCTGTCAGCTTTACCTGCACTGGTTTCAAAGATAGAGGGAACCCACACCATTCTTTTTTTTCTATTTATTTATTCATTCACAGACGCCGGCTGATGAATACTCTCATCAGCCTCACCTGCTCTCACTGTTATCAGAGCATGTGGGAACTGCACCACCAGAGCTGCCGCACCCCCGAACTTCTGTCTCTTCCCCATTATCCCGTAGAATGTAAGTCCGCAGGGTCAGGGTCCTCTCCCCTCTGTACTAGTCTGTCATTGTAAATTTGTTTGCTGTAAATGTTATCTATAACTTTGTATGTAATCCCTTCTCATGTACAGCACCATGGAATTAATGGTGCTATATAAATAAATAATAATAATAAAATAATAATAACTGCAGCAATCTGACCAGCGGTGACAAACTTACCGCTGATCAGAGCCGCCAGTGTTTCACGCACTGTCACACAGATGACAGCATTGGAAACAGCTGGTGTTCAGGCTGCCAAACCCGAACAGTAACACGGACTTCTTGGAGAAGTCCATGTTCGGGGTCCTTGAACGGACACTAGGTGTTCGGTACGGACCGCAAACTTTACTGCTCGAATTCGCCCATCACTACTCATGAAGTTTTTGATTTTAAAAGGTGTTTTCAAGTGATGAACCTCAGTAAAATGTTTTGTAGGTCATGGCCATCTCATCAGTCTGCTTTATTTAGCCCTGTTTTCCATGGTGCAAATATGATATTATGTGTCTATTTTTTAAAGCCTAAACACAAAAGTATACATAAAATGGGAACATTTAGATTTCTGTTTTCTTATCTACTACTTGCTTTGGTTTAAAGTATACAAGATGTAATTAATTAACCAACAAGAACCTTCTTAACCATTGTTCCTGTCTAAGGGACTAATGGAGACAGATAATAATTTCATAAGTTTAAAAAGTTTTGACATATTAAATACCAATTAACTAAATAATATATACACCAAAATTTTACCTATAAATCTGCAACACATTATTCAAAAACAAGGCTTCATATAGCCTTGTAAATTGTCATGAAGTAAGACCCTTAGAAGTAGTCATAAAAAATACATAAATTATGGAAAATTGAACAAATTATTCCAAAAAATAAAAAACACACAAAATTGAGATTAAAGTTACATTCACACATCCACATGAAATAAATGTCCATGTGCTGTCTGATATTTTTTCTCGAACAGCACAGAGATCCATAGAGATTCATGGAACTATGGACACATCCGTGAAAATTACAAACCACAAAGTATGAGATCAGTGAGACTCAGAGCAGCTCCTGTTCTGGTTCTTTTATGGATCAGGCTCAGACATACAAGTCATGTCTTCCAATTTGCTTATGTTTGGTTCCATGTCTCACGGATCTGTGACTTAGTGATCTAATTAAAAAAAAAAAACTTCCACTTGTCTTATTATTTGCTTAGCAACAAACACATCTCTTTAGTGGAAAAAAATGTATAAGGAAAAAAGGGGAAACACAGATGCAACCAGAATGATGTATGAGAAAAAATGGTCCATTTCTCACAAATGGTAACATTCACACAGATGTATGAATGTATCCACACAAATTTGTCTGGTTTCTTCATTGAAGGGAATAGAGCAGAGCTGCGATACCACACACAGCCTGTTGGATAGGTGTGGTGCTATTTTCGCAAGAAAGTAGCCATGCTTTTATTCTCCATTGCACTGTTGTGTTTTGCAATCCCAGGTGCAAAGGGCTTTAAATATTAAATGTCATAGAACTGAGATCTCTCTGCTACACGTGTGGACTTTAGCCAGTGATGATTACAGTTATGGAATTTTTTTTTGCCCAATACCGCACATTAGTTAATAAGTTCAAGAAAAGAATTTCAGGAAGTGAAATAAAATACACTTGCAACATGCATGTAAGGAATGGAGCAGCAAATAAGGCAGGGGGACAAAAGCTTTACTTGGCACAGGTATATCCAAACATGACATTTACAAAATCAAACTTACTTGGCACACAAGATTGTGGTTCCAGTTTCTCAATATGAGGGCTGGAGGGTTCTCTACTTGATTGTTTCAACACAAAACAGGACTTACGTGCCACACAAAGGAATAGCGAGGCAGATTGCAGGTCAACTAGATTATCCCATACTGACTTAACCCCTTCTCTCCATAGCCAATTTCCGATTTTTGGTTTTAGTTTTTTCCTCACCTTTTTCCAAGAATCATAACTTTTTTACTTTTCCGTTCACATAGACATATGAGGGCTTGTTTTTAGCAGGATGAGTTGTATGTCTGAATGACACCATTCATTTTATCATGTGATACACTGAAAGGTGGGGGGGAACTCCAAGAACATAGATATTGCAAAAAAACTGTAATTCCACAATTTTTTTTTATTTGTCATGTTCACTATGTAAGAAGATAGACCGGACCGGAGGTACCTCTCTTGCATCAGTGCTGGAACTGTCGGGGCTGTCACCATTGTTGCCAGGGGGAAAGCTTTCTGACCTGGACTGACCTTTGCACCCGACAGCAGGAGGCGTGACGAGAATAAAAGATGCTGTGCCCGGGAAAGCGGGGAGAGACTTGGCGGGAAGACAGAGCGCGCAGCAGGGGAAGGTTGGTGCTCGCTCCTTTGAGCAGCATGTTAGCGCAGGCCCGCTCTATATATCCCCTGCATTCGGGTGCACTTACTGTGGGCAGCAATCTGCCGTGTGCCCGCTGTCTCTCGTGACCGAAAGTCTGATACGCTCTGGGCTGGTGATTACTGCGCGTGTGCCGCCTAAGAGAGACTTTGTGACTGATCTAGAACTGTGTGATTCCTCACCCACATTCACCGCCAAGCTGAGTCACGTTCCGGCGGTATCACAGACTGTGCTGCATCCCGTACGACAATCCGTGGATCCAGGACCCCGTTTAGGACAGCAAGGATACACCACCTTCATCGGGAACAGGACCCCCAACTTCTTCAGGGCCACACCGGAGTCATCACGCGCCGTTTGCGTGGGTGCCACCGTTAGAACCCAAGACTCTGCAGCCAGGAAGCCGGCAGACTGATAAGTTAACCATTTCATGAACAGTTGTTTTACCCTATACCTCACCTCTCACCCATACAGTACTAATACTACCCCCTGCTTAACTCATTGTCTCCCTGCTTGGAGTATATCTCTTAATAAATCTGTTAACCCTTGCTCTGCCTCCTGTCCAACACTGCATCCCTCTACCTGCATTCTCACAACTACATGGTAAAACATACAGTACCTGGCAATATGATTTTCCAGTTCAACTTGATTACGCGGTTATTAAATATGTATATTTTTTTATTACGTGATAAACAAAAATTCAGAAATTTAAAAATTTTCCAAGACCCCAAAAGAAGGCTTTAAGGTCGAAACGTAAGTTGTGACTTTGTGAGGGCGGGACAGGACTGTAGTCGTGACCTGGATTACTGCAACATCTATGTCCAATCCTTCCTCTACATCAGGGGTCTCAAACTCGCGGCCCGCGGGCCAACTGCGGCCCTCGGGACACGAGTTTGCGGCCCCCACCTCATGGGCCTTCGGTATATACAGTACAGACCAAAAGTTTGGACACACCTTCTCATTCAAAGATTTTTCTGTATTTTCACGACTATGAAAATTGTAGAATCACACTGAAGGCATCAAAACTATGAATTAACACATATGGAATTATACATTACACTTTACAAAGCATGGAGGAGGTGGTGTGATGGTGTGGGGGTGCTTTGCTGGTGACACTGTTGGGGATTTATTCAAAATTGAAGGCACAGTGAACCAGCATGGCTACCACAGCATCTTGCAGCAGCATGCTATTCCATCCGGTTTGCGTTTAGTTGGACCATCATTTATTTTTCAACAGGGCAATGACCCCAAACACACCTCCAGGCTGTGTAAGGGCTATTTGACCAAGAAGGAGAGTGATGGGGTGCTATGCCAGATGACCTGGACTCCACAGTCACCAGACCTGAACCCAATCGAGATGGTTTGGGGTGAGCTGGACCGCTCACCGCTTCAATTTTGAATAATCCCCAGCAGTGTCACCAGCAAAGCACCCCCACACCATCACACCACCTTCTCCATGCTTCACGGTGGGAACTAGGCATGTAGAGTCCATCCGTCCACCTTTTCTGCGTACAAAGCAGTAATTAAAGCAAAAGATGGCTACTTTGAAGAACCTAGAATATAAGACATATTTTCAGTTGTTTCGCACTTTTTTGTAAAGTGTAATGTATAATTCCACATGTGTTAATTCATAGTTTTGATGCCTTCAGTGTAATTCTACAATTTTCATAGTCATTAAAGTACAGAAAAATCTTTGAATGAGAAGGTGTGTCCAAACTTTTGGTCTGTACTGTACTTTGCGGCCCTCGGCTGGGATCTCACATGCGAGAAACACCGCATATGAAATCCCAGTCACTGGTAGTACCGGTCATTAAGGTCATGAATATGTACGCCACTCCTCTCAAAGGCGTGCCGCCCATATTCATAAGCTTAATGAGCGTACCACCGAAAGATGCCAGCGCCGGGAATACTCACCTCATCTCCTGCTGCTGCCGCCTGGGGAAAAGCAATTGGGAAAAACAAAGATGGCAGTAATGGGGAAAAGCAATGGGAAAAACAGTGATGGGGAAAAGCAATGATAGGAGTAATGGGGAAAAACAATGATGGGGAAAATCAATTATGGGAGTAATGGGGAAAAGCAATGATGGGAGTGATGGGAAAAGCAATGATGGGAGTGATGGGGAAAAGCAATGATGGGAGTGATGGGGAAAAGTAGTGGTGGGGAAAAGCAATGGGGAAAAACAATGATGGGAGTGATGGGCAAATGGAATGATGGGAGTGATGGGGAAAAGCAGTGATGGGGAAAAGCAATGGGCAAAAGCAATGATGGGAGTGATGGGGAAAAGCAATGATGGGAGTGATGAGGGAAAAGCAATTATGGGAGTGATGGGGAAAAAGCAATGATGGGAGTGATGGGGAAAAAGCAATGGGGGGAATGAGTGCTGTGTTGTGAATGGACTTGAGGTGAGTTCTGAGCAGGGGCTCCCTCTGGTGGTTACAAGCGGTACTGGACTGTCCAGTGAAGATTGTGAGGATTGGGAATCAGGTGTTACTGACTGGTCTTGTATAGGGGAGTCGCCTTCCCATCAGGGTTGCCGGTGATCAATTGTTCTGGTCTCAATCCTTGATTCCTGTTTCCTTTGTAGCCTGCTGTGTCGTGTCTGCATCTCCTGCTAACAGATAAGACATTTTCTTCTTTTTGTTTTTGTGCTTGATTTTTGCATTTTGTCCTGCACTTCTGTGGGGGCCTTCAGGGTCCCCTCCGGGGGCTTTTGCCCTCTCAGTTTAGTTCAGCCACTGATGTTTGTACATTTGCTTTTTCCAGTTTTTTCAGTGGCTGCTGTTTTGATTTTGTTACACCAGAGAACTAATTTAGGTGGTAGAGGTCGTGTGATCTCAGGTGTTTTTGAAATTAGTAGAGTTGGTGCTTTTCAGGGTTTTTTGGGATTGCAGTAAGTGCCCTTCCTATCCTTTTCTATTTAGGTAGTTTGGGCCCCAACGTTTGCTCATACTATTTTCTGTCTGTGTCAGTATTTCTTCTTGTCTAACCGCCATTACATTTTTGGGGGCTTTCTATGTTCTTTGGGGATCTGCTCCGGGGCAGATAGCTTTCCTCTTTCTATCTTTAGGTGTAGTTAGTTTCTCAGGCTGTGACGAGGCGTCTAGGACCAACGTAGGAACGCTCCACGGCTGCCTCTAGTTGTGGTGGTTAGTCAGGGTACTGCAATCTCATAGATTCCAACTGCTCTGGTGTATTTCCTTTTTTACCTGCACTCCTCAGCTACCGAAACATAACAGCGCTGGGGGAGAATGAGCGCTGGGGGAATGAGCGCTGGGGGGAATGAACGCTGGGGAAGAATTAGCGCTGGGGAGGATGAGCTCTGGGGGAGAATGAGCGCTGGGGAAGGATGAGCGCTGGGGAGAATGAGCTCTGGGGGAGAATGCGCGCTGGGGAATGAGCACTGGGGGGAATGAGCGCTGGAGAAGAATGAGTGCTGGGGGAGGATGAGCGCTGGGGAGGATGAGCGCTGGGGAGGATGAGCGCTGGGGAGGATGGGTGCTGGGGGAGGATGAACGCTGGGGGGAATGAGCTCTGGGGGAGAATGAGCGCTGGGAGAATGAGCGCTGGGGGAGGATGAACGCTGGGGGAGAATAAGCGCTGGGGGAGAATGAGCGCTGGGGGGAATGACTTCTTGCTGTTAACCAGTTAATGTTTACTTGTCCACCACACTGCAGTGTCAAAAGAGGAAGACAGCGAGACGGGCAGCAACATCACATCAGAGAGCTCTTGACCTCGAAACAGAAAATCCTCAGATCCTGGTATTGTAACATAATATTAAGGATAATATTTATTCATTGATATTGCTCTATTAACTCCACAGCACTATACATACATCATCAACACTGTCCCCATTGGGACATTTGATAACATTGGAATGTTTTTGTAAGAGCTTTTCTTGTGGAAAACCTGATGCGGCCCAGCCTCACCCAGATTCTACCTCGAGTGGCCCCCAGGTAAATTGAGTTTGAGACCCCTGCTCTAAATGAAACTGTATTCTTCTCTCCGGCATACCTGCATCTCCAGATTCCACTCCTCCTGGGCACTTCCCAGGCGACGACAGTCCCTCTTTCAGGCGACCCCCAGTAATGGAGACACAGTCCAGAAAAACTTGAACATATTCTTTACTTAACTCTTCACAAGTTACATCCACAGTTGGCACAACAGGTGTTTCACTTGTTTCCTTGTCTTTCCCTGCTTTGCTGTCACTTCTGTGCAGTACACGCCCTGACCGGCCTGACCTCGCTATAATGACATTTCCTGCAGACTGCTTCGCCCCAGATCTGAATTCATCAATCACTACGTTTGGTGGCCCCCGGTGAAGCATCCGGCCCATCTGTACCGAACTCTTCGAAGCTCCAGCTCCCTTCACTTCCTTGGTCCAGCCAACTTCTGCCCTAAAAGCATTGGCCCAGGCGGTAAGACGCCATATCTTTCTTCTCTGTATAGGCCCACTGCTAGGCTATGCAGTAGCCGTGGTTAACATGGGTTGCTGTACATAAACGTTGTGTGGCTGACGGGTGTCCGGGCCTAAGCTCTTGTGGTCACATGGGCATGCTGGCCCCGTCTCAGCTATTCTAACTAAAAAACACTTAACTCTATGTGAACTTCCTATAAGCTATACCTACCAAGGCCCACTAGTATGCCCCCATTTAGTGGCCCGCAGCAGAACTACACTTACCCAGTATATAAAACTATAGACTAAGGTGCCCTCCTCTAGTGTCCCCAGAAGAAAGCACCTAACTGTCCCTAAACTGTACAAGGGCGATAATACACATCACATAATTATATACAGTGTAGTACTGAAAGAACACAGCACATATACAATATTATACATATCATGGTAACACATAATGAATGTGGAAGTACCATAAATAGGAAACATTATGTACACTTAAGGGGCGGGGCGAAACAGTAATACTCCTTCACCCCCTTACAACTTTACAAGAGGTAATTACAATATTTTTTTTCCCCTTACCTCTATCTTTATTCCATTTTTATGACTTATGTCCCATGGCAGCTATTTTATGACAATCTACCTATTATCAATTATTGTTATTTTTACAATGAAAAATTCTTTATACTATTTATTTATGACTGCAGAGATTTAGTGAAACCACATATACATGTACTAGAGAATGTACTAAACTATTGTTCTTTATCGTTGGGATTTAAACTATGACTACATACATTTTCCTCTTGCTATGCAAATTGAGTTGTGGTGCCACCTGCTGGTTTTCCTATTTTTTAAGAACCATGTTTTTTAACAACATGCTTGTTTTGTGTATTTAATAACATTATATATTTCTTTATATATATTCATTGTCTACACTTTTTACTTGTTGGACTACATTTTCCAAAACCGTAACATTTAAAATTTTTGAGAAACGGGGCTGTGTGAAGCTTTTACTGATACCATTTTGGGGTAGATATGATGTTTTGGTAATTTCTTATTGCATTTTATTGCAATGATGCTGGGGCCCAAAAAATCCTTATTCTGATGTTTAGAGTTTTTTTCTCGTTATGCTATTTACCGATTGGATTAATTTTATATTTTGATAAATCTGACTTTTACAAAGTCAGCAATACCAAATATTCGTATTTTTTAATTGTTTTATTATTAACCCCTTCCCGACCTCTGCCGTACTAGTACTGCTCTGCGGGAGGTGCATTTCTGCTCAGAGCAGTACTAGTTTGGCGCCGCCATTTTCCGGTCACAGCACGGCATCGCGCGGTGACCGGATTCCGATGGCTGCTGTTCCTGACAGCAGACCATCTCTGCACGCAGCCCCGGGGGGTTGCACCGCCCCCTCACATCGGCGATCGCTCAGATTGGCTGTTAAAAGTGAAACCGCCAATCAGAGCGATCGCAGATGAAATATTACAATCCAGCCATGGCCGATGCTGCAATAGCTTCGGCCATGGCTGGGGACCGAGATCAGACCCCCCCCCACACCGAGTGACGGCGATCGATTGTCGCCGTCACTATCTGCTCCCCTCCTCCTTGCCTCCGCTCCCCCCACCTTCCGATCCCCGCCTCACCTCCCCCGGTCCTCCGATGTCCCTGGGTCCGTCCCGGCATCCGTCCGGGATTCTTCATGGGCGCCACCATCTTGGAAAATGGCGGCCGCATACGCAGTGAGCCCGCCGGCTGGCAGATTCCATACAGTTATTTTGATCACTGTGATAAACTCTCACAGTGATCAAAATAAAGAAAAAGTAAATAAACTCCGCCTTTATCACCCCCATAGGTAGGGACAAGTAATAAAATAAAATATTTTTTTTTATTTTTCTATTAGGGCTAGGGTTAGAACTAGGGTTAGGGTTAGGGTTAGAACTAGGGTTGTGGTTAGAATTAGGGTTAGAATTAGGGTTACGGTTAGAATTAGGGTTACGGTTAGAATTAGGGTTAGGGTTGGAATTTGGGTTAGGGTTAGGGTTGGAATTAGAGTTAGGGTCGGAATTAGGGTTAGGGTTGGAATTAGTGTTAGGGTTGGGATTAGGGTTAGGTTTGTGGTTAGGGTTAGAGTTGGGATTAGGGTTAGGGTGTGTTGGGGTTAGGGTTGGGATTAGGGTTAGGCTTGTGGTTAGGGTTATGGTTGGGATTAGGGTTAGGGGTGTGTTG
Source organism: Oophaga sylvatica (assembly GCA_033576555.1). NCBI lineage: Eukaryota > Metazoa > Chordata > Amphibia > Anura > Dendrobatidae > Oophaga > Oophaga sylvatica. The sequence continues at coordinate 579,722,348 of JARQOD010000002.1, forward strand.
AGGTTAGGGTTTGGGTTAGGGGTGTGTTGGGGTTAGGGTTGTGGTTAGGGGTGTGTTGGGGACAGGGTTGGAGTTAGAATTGAGGGGTTTCCACTGGTTAGGCACATCAGGGGGTCTCCAAACGTGACATGGCGCCAACATTGATTCCAGCCAATTTTGCGTTCAAAAAGTCAAACAGTGCTCCCTTTATTCCGAGCCCTGACGTGTGCCCAAACAGTGGTTTACCCCCACAGATCGGGTATCAGCGTACTCGGGAAAAATTGCAAAAAACTTTGGGGTCTAATTTCTCCTGTTACCCTTGGGAAAAAAAAATGGGGACTAAAAAAATAATTTTTGCGTTATAAACTTTTGTGAAGAACTTGGACATTCAAAGTGCTCACCACACATCTAAATGAGTTCCTTGGGGGATCTAGTTTTCAAAATGGGGTCACTTGGGGGGGTTCTACTGTTTAGGCACATCATGGGCTCTGCAAACGTAACATGATGCCCGCAGACCATTCCATCAAAGTCGGCATTTCAAAACGTCACTACTTCCCTTCCGAGCCCCGACGTGTGCCCGAACAGTGGTTCCCCCCACATATCGGGTACCGGTGTACTCAGGACAAATTGCACAACAACTTTTCTGGTCCAATTTCTCCTGTTACCCTTGTGAAAATAAAAGATTTTGAGCTAAAAAATCATTTTTTGAGGAAAAAAAATTATTTTTTATTTTCACGGCTCTGCATTATAAACTTCTGTGAAGCACAAGGGGGTTCAAGGTGCTCACCACACATCTAGATAAGTTCCTTGGGGGTATAGTTTCCAAAATGGGGTCATTTGTGGGGGATTTTTACTGTTTAGGCACATCAGGGGCTCTGCAAACGTAACAAGATGCAAGCAGACCATTCCATCAAGTCAGCATTTCAAAGCGTCACTACATCCCTTCTGAGCCCTGACGTGTGCCCAAACAGTGGTTCCCCCCCACATATGGGGTACCAGCGTACTCAGGACAAACTGGACAACAACTTTTGGAGTCCAATTTCTCCTGTAACCATTGTGAAAATAAAAAATAGGGGGCTAAAAAATCATTTTTTGAGGAAAAAAATGATTTTTTATTTTCACGGCTCTGCATTATAAACTTCTGTGAAGCACCTGGGGGTTCAAAGTGCTCACTATGCATCTAGATAAGTTCCTTAGGGGTCTAGTTTCCAAAATTGGGTCATTTGTGAGGGAGCTCCAAAATTTAGGAACACAGGGGCTCTCCAAACACGACATGGTGTCCGCTAACGATTGGAGCTAATTTTCCATTCAAAAAGTCAAATGACGCTCCTTCCCTTCTGAGCCCTGCCGTGCGCCCAAACAGTGGTTCCCCCACATATGGGATACCAGCGTACTCAGGACAAACTGGACAACAACTTTTGGGGTCCAATGTATCCTGTTACTCTTGGGAAAATAAAAAATAGCGGGCTAAAAAATCATTTTTGAAGAAAAAAAAGGATTTTTTTATTTTCACTGCTCTGCGTTTATAAACTTCTGTAAAGCACTTTGGGGTTCAAAGTGCTCACTACACATCTAGATAAGCTCCTTGGGGGGTCTAGTTTCCAAAATGGGGTCACTTGTTAGGGGTTTCTACTGTTTAGGCACATCAGGGGCTCTGCAAATGCAACATGACGCCTGCAGAGCATTCCATCAAGTCTGCATTCCAAAATGGTGATAGTTCCCTTCTCAGCTCTCCTGTTATGTTTCGGTAACTGAGGAGTGCAGGTAAAAAATGCAATACACCAGAGCAGTTGGAATCTATGAGATTGCAGTACCCTGACTAACCACCACAACTAGAGGCAGCCGTGGAGCGTTCCTACGTTGGTCCTAGACGCCTCGTCACAGCCTGAGAAACTAACTACACCTAAAGATAGAAATAGGAAAGCTATCTGCCCCGGAGCAGATCCCCAAAGAACATAGAAAGCCCCCAAACATGTAATGGCTGTTAGACAAGAAGAAATACTGACACAGACAGAAAATAGTATGAGCAAACGTTGGGGCCCAAGCTAATCTAAATAGAAAAGGATAGGAAGGGTACTTACTGCAATCCCAAAAACCCTGCAAAGCACCAACTCTACTAATTTCAAAAACACCTGAGATCACACGACCTCCACCACCTAAATTAGTTCTCTGGTGCAACAAAACCAAAACAGCAGCCACTGAAGAAACTGGAAAAAGAAAAAGTACAAACATCAGTGGCTGAACTAAACTGAGAGGACAAAAGCCCCCGGAGGGGACCCAGAAGGCCCCCACGGAAGTGCAGGACAAAATGCAAAAATAAAGCACAAAAACAAAAAGAAGAAAATGTCTTATCTGTTAGCAGGAGATGCAGACACGACACAGCAGGCTACAAGGGAAACAGGAATCATGGAGTGAGACCAGAACAATTGATCACCAGCAACCCTGATGGGAAGGCGACTCCCTTATATAAGACCAGTCAGTAACACCTGATTCCCACTCCTCACAATCTTCACTGGACAGTCCAGTACCGCTTGTAACCACCAGAGGGAGCCTCTGCTCAGAACTCATTTCAAGTCCATTCACAACAGTACCCCCCCTTGAGGAGGGGTCACCGAACCCTCACTTGAGCAACCAGGTCGGTCAGGATGAGTTCTATGATACGCACGGATGAGTCTCCTAGCATGGATGTCCGAAGCAAACACCCAAGAATTGTCTTCCTGACCATAACCTCTCCACTTAACCAAATACTGGAGTTTCCGTCTAGAAAAACGAGAATTCAATATTTTCTCAACCACATACTCCAGATTGCCCTCAACCAAAACAGGGTCAGGAGGCACAGTAGTAGGAACCACTGGCTCAACAAACCTCTTCAACAAGGACTTGTGGAACACGTTATGGATCTTAAATGTCCCTGGAAGAAGCAAACGAAAAGAAACAGGATTAAGAATCTCCATGATCTTATAAGGTCCAATGAACCTAGGCTTAAATTTAGGAGATGCCACTCTCATAGGAATATTTTTTGAGGACAACCAGACCAAGTCCCCCACTTTAAACCGAGGACCATCAGTCCTATGCCGGTTAGCAAACCGCTGGGCCCTCTCCTGAGAGAAGGACAAACTCTCCACTACCTGGTCCCAAATCTGTTGCATACGCTCCACAACAGAGTCAACACCTGGACAGACAGAAGCCTCCGTCTGTCCTGAAGAAAATCGAGGGTGAAACCCAGAATTACAGAAAAATGGAGACATCAAAGTGGCAGAGCTAGCCCTATTATTAAGAGCAAACTCAGCCAAAGGCAAAAAAGAGACCCAGTCATCCTGATGAGCAGACACAAAGCATCTTAGATAAGTCTCCAATGTCTGGTTTGTTCTCTCAGTTTGACCATTGGTCTGAGGATGAAACGCCGAGGAGAAAGACAATTGAACACCAAGTTTAGAACAAAAGGTCCTCCAAAATCTTGAAACAAACTGGACTCCTCTGTCAGACACAATGTTCTCAGGAATGCCGTGTAAACGAACCACGTGCTGAAGGAACAAAGGCACCAATTCAGAGGAGGAAGGCAACTTAGGTAATGGCACAAGATGTATCATCTTGGAAAACCTATCACAAATCACCCAGATGACGGTCATTCTCTGAGAAACAGGGAGGTCGGAAATGAAATCCATAGAGATATGGGTCCATGGTCTCTTGGGCACAGGCAATGGCATCAACAAACCACTAGAGCGAGAGCAAGGCTTGGAGCGAGAGCAAGTCCCGCAGGACTGCACAAATTCCCTGACATCACGAGACAAGGTAGGCCACCAAAAGGACCGACTAACCAAGTCTCTGGTACCAAAAATTCCGGGATGACCGGCCAGCGCGGAACAATGAATCTCAGACATCACACTCTTTTTCCACTGGTCCGGGACAAACAATTTCCCAACAGGGCAGCGCTCGGGCTTATCCTCCTGACACCCCTCCAGAGCCAGTCTCAAATTGGGCGAGATGGCGGAAAGAACTATACCCTCTTTCAAAATAACAGAAGGATCAGATAACTCAGGAGAGTCCGCCAGGAAACTCCTCGAGAGGGCATCCGCCTTAACATTCTTAGTGCCAGGAAGAAATGAAACCACAAAATTAAAACGTGTGAAAAACAAGGCCCACCTGGCCTGTCTAGGATTAAGTCGCTTGGCAGATTCCAGATAAACCAGATTCTTATGGTCCGTAAGGACCACCACCTGATGTTTGGCTCCCTCCAGCCAATGTCTCCACTCTTCAAAAGCCCACTTCATGGCCAATAACTCCCGATTACCCACGTCATAATTACGTTCAGTAGGAGAAAATTTTCGAGAGAAAAAGGCACAAGGGTTACTTTTAGAGGTCTCTGGATCTCTTTGGGACAAAACGGCACCTGCCCCAATTTCAGAGGCATCAACCTCCACCTGAAATGGTAGAGAAACATCAGGCTGCCGTAGAACAGGAGCAGAAGTGAATCTCTGCTTAAGTTCCTGAAATGCAGAGACTGCCTCAGGAGGCCAATTCACCACATCAGAACCCTTTTTGGTCAAATCAGTTAAAGGTTTAACAATAACCGAGAAATTACCAATAAATTTACGATAAAATTGGCAAAACCCAAAAATCTTTGAAGAGCCTTTAATGAAGTAGGTTGGACCCAATCACAGATGGCCTGAACCTTGACCGGGTCCATTTCAATAACAGATGGGGACAAAATGAATCCCAAAAATGAGGTCCTCTGTACGCCAAAAAGACACTTTGATCCCTTCACATACAGAGCATTCTCTCTCAAAATCTGGAATACAGTTCGAACATGTTTCACATGAGAGTCCCAGTCATTGGAAAAAATCAAGATATCATCCAAATAAACAATCAGAAATTTATCCACAAAATCCCTGAAAATGTCATTCATGAAGGACTGGAAGACAGAAGGAGCATTAGTGAGCCCAAAGGGCATCACAAGGTACTCAAAATGCCCCTCAGGGGTATTAAATGCCGTCTTCCATTCATCCCCGTGCTTAATGCGAATAAGGTTATATGCCCCCCTGAGGTCAAGCTTGGTAAACCAAGTAGCATTTTTCACCCTGGAAAACAGGTCAGAAATCAAGGGTAACGGATATTGATATTTCACAGTAATATTGTTCAAAAGACGATAATCAATACACGGCCTTAATGAACCATCCTTTTTGGCCACAAAGAAAAAACCGGCACCTAAGGGTGAAGAGGATGGTCTGATATGACCCTTCTCCAATGACTCCTTGATATAAGACCGCATAGCGTCATGTTCAGGTACAGACAAGTTAAAAAGGCGACCTTTAGGGAATTTACTACCAGGCACTAATTCAGTAGCGCAGTCATAGCTCCTATGGGGAGGCAAGGATGCAGATTTACTTTCGCTAAACACATCAGAAAAATCAATCAAAAAGTCAGGAACATCCTGAGCCTGGGGGGAGGCAGAAAAAACAGGAGGTGGTATTAACACATTGGCAGCCCCAACTGGTTACAGACACAGTTTTCCAATCCAAAACAGGATTATGAGACTGTAACCAAGGGAAACCCAGTACGATAATATCATGCAGATTATACAGAACCAAAAATTTGCAGCACTCCTGATGATCAGGTTCCACCCTCATTATCACCTGAGTAGAGAACTGAGGTTTATTCTCAGCCAAAGGGGTAGAATCGATCCCCAGTAGGGGAATAGACTTCTATAGGGGTATCAATGGAAACCCACAACGTTTAGCAAAATCATAATCCATCAGGTTAATAGCTGCTCCAGGATCAACGAAAGCCTGAGCAGAAAATGAGGACAGAGAGCATATCAGAGTGACAGTTAATAAAAACTTAGTCTGAACACTACCCAAGACAACTGAGCATGCAAAACGTCTTCCCCGCTTAGGGCAGACTGAAATAGCATGAGAGGCATTACCACAGTAGAAACATAACCCATTGCGCTTTCGAAACTCATGACGCTGTGCCCCAGACATCACTCTATCACACTGCATGGATTCAGAAGCAGGTTCACAAGGCAACACTATTCCACGCATACTTCTCCGCTCACGCAAACGTCTGTCAATTTGAATCGCTAATGACATAGAATCATTGAGACCAGAGGGGACAGGGAATCCCACCATAACATCCTTTACATTATCTGACAGACCCTTCCGAAAAAGGGCCGCCAAAGCGTCGTCATTCCACTTGGTCAGGACTGCCCACCTACGGAATCTCTGACAGTATAACTCAGCGTCATCAAGCCCCTGATTTAATGCCAACAAGGCTTTTTCAGCTTGATCAGTGACATTAGGCTCATCGTACAATAACCCCAAAGCCTGAAAAAATGCATCAACATCACTCAAAACAGGATCCCCAGGTGTCAGGGAAAAAGCCCAATCCTGAGGATCGCCGCGCAGGAGAGAGATGACAATTTGAACCTGCTGCGCTGCGTTCCCTGAAGACTTAGATTTTAAGGCAAAAAACAATTTACAATTATTTTTGAAATTCTGAAACTTAGCTCGATCCCCCAAAAACAAATCTGGCATGGGAATCCTAGGTTCCACAACAGGCAACCTAGCAAGATATGCAGCAATACTCTGAACCTCAGTGGCAAGCTGATCCACACGGCCAGACAACTGTGCAAACTCCATTAAGAGAAAAAATCCTCCCCAGCACCCAGAGATACAGAGGGAAAAAAAAAAAAGCAACAAACAGAAAAATATCTCTGACAACTCTGACAACCGTTTTTTCTTTCACAATATTTTTCCCTTCTTTAAATTTTGGGCCGGTGATACTGTTATGTTTCGGTAACTGAGGAGTACAGGTAAAAAATGCAATACACCAGAGCAGTTGGAATCTATGAGATTGCAGTAACCTGACTAACCACCACAACTAGAGGCAGCCGTGGAGCGTTCCTACGTTGGTCCTAGACGCCTCGTCACAGCCTGAGAAACTAACTACACCTAAAGATAGAAAGAGGAAAGCTATCTGCCCCGGAGCAGATCCCCAAAGAACATAGAAAGCCCCAAACATGTAATGGCTGTTAGACAAGAAGAAATATTGACACAGACAGAAAATAGTATGAGCAAACGTTGGGGCCCAAGCTAATCTAAATAGAAAAGGATAGGAAGGGTACTTACTGCAATCCCAAAAAACCTTGCAAAGCACCAACTCTACTAATTTCAAAAACACCTGAGATCACACGACCTCCACCACCTAAATTAGTTCTCTGGTGCAACAAAACCAAAACAGCAGCCACTGAAGAAACTGGAAAAAGCAAAAGTACAAACATCAGTGGCTGAACTAAACTGAGAGGGCAAAAGCCCCCGGAGGGGACCCAGAAGGCCCCCACGGAAGTGCAGGACAAAATGCAAAAATAAAGCACAAAAAGAAAAAGAAGAAAATGTCTTATCTGTTAGCAGGAGATGCAGACACGACACAGCAGGCTACAAGGGAAACAGGAATCATGGAGTGAGACCAGAACAATTGATCACCGGCAACCCTGATGGGAAGGCGACTCCCTTATATAAGACCAGTCAGTAACACCTGATTCCCACTCCTCACAATCTTCACTGGACAGTCCAGTACCGCTTGTAACCACCAGAGGGAGCCTCTGCTCAGAACTCATTTCAAGTCCATTCACAACACTCTCCCATGCGCCAAAACAGTGGTTCACCTCCACATATGGGGTATCGGTGTACTCAGGACAAATTGCACAACAACTTTTGAGGTCCAATTTCTCCTGTTACCCTTGTGAAAATAAAAAATAGCGGGCTAAAAAATATTTTTTGAGGAAAAAAATGATTTTTTTTATTTTCACTGCTCTGCGTTATAAACTTCTGTGAAGCACTTGGGGGTTCAGAGTGCTCACAACACATCTAGATAAGTTCCTTAAGGGACCTAGTTTCCAAAATGGTGTCACTTGTGGGTTTTTTTCACTGTTTAGGCACACAGGTGCTCTCCAAACGCGTCATGGTGTCCGCTAACGATTGAAGTTAATTTTCCTTTCAAAAAGTCAAATGGCGCTCCTTCCCTTCTGGGCCCTGCCGTGCTCCCAAACAGTGGTTTATGACCACATATGAGGTATCAGTGTACTCAGGAGAAATTGCCCAACAAATTTTAGGATCCATTTTTTCCTGTTGCCCATGTGAAAATGAAAAAAACTGAGGCTAAAAGAAAATTTTTGTGAATAAAAGTACTTTCTTTTTTTTACGGATCAATTTGTGAAGCACCTGGGGTTCAAAGTGCTCACTAAGCATCTAGATAAGTTCCTTGGGGGGTCTAGTTTCCAAAATGGGGTCACTTGTGGGGGAGCTCCAATGTTTAGGCACACAGGGACTCTCCAAATGCGACATGGCAACCGCTAAATATTACAGCATATTTTCCATTCAAAAAGTCAAATGGCGCTCCTTCCCTTCTGAGCCCTGCCGTGCGCCCAAACAGTGGTTTATGACCACATATGAGGTATCGATGTACTCAGGAGAAATTGCCCAACAAATTTTAGGATACATTTTATCCTGTTGCCCATGTAAAAATGAAAAAATTGATGCTAAAAGAAAATTTTTGTTGACAAAATTAAAATGTCCATTTTTTCCCTCCACGTTGCTTTAGTTCCTGTGAAGCACCTGAAGGGTTAACAATCTTCTTGAATGTAGTTTTGAGTAGCTTGAGGGGTGCAGTTTCTAGAATGGTGTCACTTTTGGGTATTTTCTGCCATATAGACCCCTCAAAGTGACTTTAAAATGTGAGGTGGTCAATAAAAAAAATGGTTTTGTAAATTTTGTTGTAAAAATGAGAAATCGCTGGTCAACTTTTAACCCTTATAATTTCCTAGCAAAAAAAAATTTTGCTTCCAAAATTGTGCTAATGTAAAGTAGACATGTGGGAAATGTTATTTATTAACTATTTTGTGTCACATAACTCTCTGGTTTAACAGAATAAAGCTTCAAAATTTGAAAATTGCTAAATTTTCGCCAAATTTCCATTTTTTTCACAAATAAACGCAAAAATTATCGACCTAAAGTTACCACTAACATGAAGCCCAATATGTCACGAAAAAACATTCTCAGAATCTCTAGAATCCGTTGAAGCGTTCCTTTGTTATTACCTCATAAAGGGACACTGGTCAGAATTGCAAAAAATGGCACGGTCTTTAAGGTCAAAATAGGCTGGGTCATGAAGGGTTTAATGTAGTAAAAGTTGGGTGATTTAAACTTTTGTTTTTTTTTACATTTTTCATATTTGTAAAAACATTTGTTAGTTCCCTTAGAGGACTTGAAGCTATGATCATCTGATAGCTTGTACTATACATAGCAGTGGATCAGCACTGCTATATAGGCCGGCGTCACACTTGCGAGCGTGATGCGAGTAAGTCGCACGACTTTCTCGCATCAACACCCGGCACGGCCGCCCGCTCTTGGACCCGAGTGTGCGGCTGCATAGAAATACATGCAGCCGCACACTCGGGTCCGAGAGTGGGCGGCCGTGCCGAGTGTTGATGCGAGAAAGTCATGCGACTTACTCGCATCACACTCGCAAGTGTGATGCCGGCCATATAGTGAAAATCGCAGTCTTCTATGAACACCAGCTAAATACTGGCTTTCACATAAAAATCATCATGACATGCACAGAAGTTTTCAGCAGACCCCTGTCTGTTATGGCAACGTATCTATGCCCCACGGTCGGGGCATGTCACGTGTGCACCAGTGGTAACGTGAAATTATGCTCCCCCTGCCAGCACATGTTAGATGCCGCTGTCATTTAACAGGTTAACAGCAGCAGGAAGAGCTCTGCTCCACCCGTGGCCCATGGCTGTTAGAGGCAGATGATGGCTGATTAAATCAGGGAAACGACATATCACTAGTGTTGAGCGATACTGCTCGATATCTAAAAATATCGGATCGGAATGGTATCGCCGATATCACTAAATATCGTCGATATCCGATTCCGATACCGGAAGTCCCATGTAAGTCTATGGGAACAAAATATCGCAACTAAAAAAACACTTTCTTTCCTTGTAAACACAAAATATACACACTTAGAATACATATATATATATATATATATATATATACATGTCATTGTGACATATATATGTGTCCTGTGTGCCTTAATTGAACTGTTTTTTTGCTTGAGAATTGCAAAAATCATCATAGACTGTATTTGCCATTTTTCCATCATATCTGCGCCACGAGGCACAGGTGAAGAATAAGGGAGTGCTCTCGTGGGCGTACACTCACTCCGTGGCGCGAAAACGATGTCCGCACACTCTAAATCTTACTGCAATGTAAGATCGTGCCCCACAGCTCTGGAGTTCCGCCTCCTCATCCTCCTCAGTGGGCGTAAACGAACGCGAAGGTCCCGCCCCCCTACAAAAGATGTCGCCTCTCCTGATGCTAATGACACGTGTGACTTTGCTGAGATGGCGAATGGACGTGAGCAGAAGTGGGAAGGGATGGAGGAGTCAGAGCTCTCCCCCCACGGAAGCGACCCGATCGCCACGGAGCCACCGTTTGGCACCCGGCCTGGAAACCCTCCTACGCTGGAAGAAGCGGAGGATACCCTGAGAGACCTGGCCCGGCACCGGGAGGAGGTCGCCAGGATGGAAGCGAGCTGGCGGGCCCTAAAACTACAATTGGAGCGGCGCCAATCCCTCTTACCCCCTGAAGTGTCTGTACCGGAAGGTGAGGCACCCGTTCCAGTACAGAAGGCCGTGCGGGCATCCCAGCCCTTGCAATCTGAACCGGTTGCCAGTATCTCAGTGGAGGCACCCGTTCCAGTACAGAAGGCCGTGCGGGCATCCCAGCTCTTGCAATCTGAACCGGTTGCCAGTATCTCAGTGGAGGCACCCGTTCCAGTACAGAAGGCCGTGCGGGCATCCCAGCCCTTGCAATCTGAACCGGTTGCCAGTATCTCAGTGGAGGCACCCGTTCCAGTACAGAAGGCCGTGCGGGCATCCCAGCCCTTGCAATCTGAACCGGTTGCCAGTATCACAGTGGAGGCACCCGTTCCTGCAGAAAACGCCGCACCAGCACCCCAGATCCCGCTGTCTGCCCCCGTCGCTGAGGCAGAAGAAGCGACACCCGTCCTCATGGAGGAGGCCGCGCAGGCACCAGAGCACTACCTGCCTGTACCGGAGCCCCGACCGTCATCTGTTCCAAAGCCGGCTGCTTCCGCCACAGGTGAGCGCCGCCAGGACTGGGGGGCGCCAGGAGAGCTGCCACAAACCGGACATCGTAAGCTGGCATTTGATGATGGAGACATGGAGCAGCTGGTGGAGGAGAATTACAACCGGCGTCAGGAGGAAGAGTGGAGACGTCGGGAGCGGGAAGCAGAGCGACAAAGGGAGCAGCGAGAATCCCAAAAGCTTCGGCAACGTCACCTGGAGAAGGACCTGGCAGAGAAGGCACGTATGAGAAAGGATAAAAGTACGGTGAGGGAGCCGCGGCGTAAGGGTGCAGTACGGAACTTTAAGTTAAAAGGTGGTTGGGGCTTCATCCAGGAGCCTGGACTTTATTTAGAAGTTTTTGTAACCCGGCGGGACGTGGAGGCTCACCTCCCAGAAGGACACCCGGGGAGGGACCTGTTGCCAGGAGACTTGGTGACTTACACCCGACACTGGGGTTACAATGGATGGTACGCCCTAAATGTTACCAGGTGCGACCCCTACTCCCCAGAGTGTCAGGAAACTGACAGACCCTACGAGCCTTCAGCCTCCCCCAACCAGGCCTCTGCACAAGTGCCCACCCCACGCCGTAAATCTCCCCAGCCTCCCTCAGTGGTCTCCTCAGCAGCCCCAGCTATGGACATGATAATGATAGCTGGCCCGTACCCGGCGCCTGTTAGGCCCCCTGGGGTTCGTACAGTCCGGGACATAGGGTTCCAGACCCGGAGGGAGACGAAAGAGGTGGCCACACAGACCCAGATAGCGGGTCACGACGTCACTGTACACGCCACACGACGTCATCAGGTCTGGGTGGACCCTCCTGTCACGGATGTTTGGCAAGCTCCACAACAGTACCAGGTGGTACCTGGAAGAGGCCAGCCAAAGAAGTCTAAATAACCCGGACAGGGTCTCTGTATGTAAATAGTTAAATTATTGATGTACCCGGACGGGTGAATGTTCATAAAAAGAAGTTTATTGTTGCCTTAATATACCCATGTTGGGTAATGGTTTGATGTACCCGGACGGGTGAATGTTCAGAAGAACAAGTTTATTGTTGCCTTAATATACCCAGGTTGGGTAATGGTGTTTCACTGTAATGAAAATGTTCAACTTTGAAGCCATGAACTGTAGTGGCTCACAAACTTTTCTGTAAATAGTTGGCACTTCGGTGCTCCATTTTGGTTTTACAAAAAACTTTACTGTGCACTATTTTCAACTACCTCAGAAACTAAAAACCCGTTTGGTGTGGCCGAAAGTGAGGTCTGCTCAAGGAAAGTCTTGCAGCCCACCCAAGACCACAGTTGGAGGTTTGGAGCGGGTCCTCCACAAGCACAAGTAAAGGACACTGTGAAGTTACCCCGGTGGGGTTGTAGTCCTAAGAAGTCTCCACGAACTTCGGCACTAATGCTATTTGCACTTTTGTTGAATATGTATTTATTAACACACATGTATAACACATATCAAGGGTATGAACAGTAACAAAACATGTCACATAATATAAGCCATTTGCACTTTTGTAATGTTATTATTAAAAATTTTATTATGCAACGTTTAACTTGAAGTGTTTCCTGCTTTCTTACTACGTCGCATAGTCCACTCTGCTACATCACTTTGCACCATTGCTCTATCTCACATCTATCTGCCCTGGAAGGATAGCGTGTTACCTGTAGAAGACTTTTCACCTACCTGCACTACACCATCCCTTCCAGAGGACCTGCACAGCAGCGCTGGACACCCTGACCAGGTACTACAGGTGGCGTCACGACAAACTACACGAACATTCTATCATCCCCTGGAAATATCCCACATTCCAGTGATCGCCCAGGTCACGGACCGAGCTGTGCTACTCGTGACATCCCCCATAGAAGTCGACGTGATCGGTGCCGAGTACCCCCAAAACCCCTGTCTCTGTGCGACTCAACTTCCCTCACTGTGCTGGCACTTTACATTTACAATGCCTCTGGGTTTTTTTTTTGGGGGGGTGGGGAACATTCAGACTTTTGCTATGGGGCCCCATGATTTATATGTACGCCCCTGCTGCTGAGGAATGGTATTTAAGGCTGTTAAGGAGCCAACATACATGGACCTTGCCAGCCTGATAATACCAGGCCACAGCAGTTTGCTTAGCTTGGTTGGTTAACAAAAATAGGGGATCCCCTCGAAAAAAAAAGGCGTAGGGGTCCCCCTATTTGTGTTAACCAGCCAAGTAAAATGCAGACTGCTGCGGCCTGGTATTAAAAGACTGTCAAGGCCCATGGATTTTGGCCCTCAACAGCCTGATAATACCAGGCTACAGCAGCCCCACATTTGGCACATCAAAAGATGTGCCAATTGTGGCACTTTACCCGGCTCTTCCCACTGCCCTGTAGCGGTGGCAAGTGGGGTAATAAGGGGTTAATGTCACCGTTGATTGCACGGTGAGAATAAGCCCGGTTAATAATGGAGAGGTGTCAATAAGACACCGATCCATTATTAATCCCAAAGTTTTTAAATGTATAAAAAAAAAGACACAGCAAGAAAAAAGTATTTTAATGAAATAAAAGAGACAACAAAGTTTTCATTTCTTTTATTATACTCTCATTCCTGTGACGCCATCGATCTCCTGTAAAAAAAGAAAAAAAAAAAAACAACAGTATACCACCTGTCCGACGCAGTCCATAGTAACGACTGTCCCACGGCGATCCAGCTCTGCTACATTGCAATGACAGGCAGAGCCTGTCATCTCGACGCAGCACAGCTGATTACCTGCTTCCCTGGCGGTGACGTCATCGGACTGACTGCTTTACAGCCGGGATTACCCAGCAGTCACTGCAGTTATCGCGAGAAACTGCATGTGACCGCCGGGGAAAGATGATGGCGGCCATGAAGCAGTCCAGCCCGTGACCGCCGGAGATCTTCTGCCAGGTAAGTGCCGCTGACTCCTGACAGACCCGACCGACGGACACTGACAGTGACAGTGACAATCCCGATTCCGGTATCCGATAAGACGAAAATATCGGAACTAAGTATCGAAAGGCCGATAGAGCTAATATCGGCCGATACCCGATACTTGCGGTATCGTATCGCTCAACACTACATATCACGTAAATGTACGGCATATGTCCAGAAGGGGGGAAAGGATCTTCAACTCAGACTCATGCAGTTTATCTTCTTCAGCCTTGGGCAAACTCTAAAAAATCTTACAATTCAGATGTCTCTTTAGGTGTCCACGTCCAGGTGTGTGTCTGTAATGCGCCAAGCAAACATTCCTGCACTCAGCTGAGCTTTACCTCAATCTTAATGCTTTATTCACTGAGCACAATCTGCTCTTTTGCACTTGCCTTTGGTTACGTCATAACTCCATTTGGGCCTGGTGTGCTCCATCATGGCATACCTACAGGAGAAAGGCTGCCCCTCCTTTCGCACTCAAGCTCTAACGGACCACTTCTCTGCAATGCAGCAATGCATTGCCCAAACTGGGATTCTTCCTCCACTTCTTTTGGCACCGGATAAAAGCTGACGGGTCCCACTTACCTTGTCTGCCAGTTCTCTGAATGCTGATTGAGTCGCACGTAACAGGGCTGTGGAGTACTCGGCACCGAGCCCGTTCACTTTACTGGGGGATGTCACGGGTAGCGCAGCTCGGTCCGTTGCCCTGGGCGCTCACTAAAAGGGGGATATTTACAGGGAATGATAGAAATGTTTGTGACGCCACCTGTGGTTTCTGATCAGGGTGACCAGCGCTGCAGGGTGAATCCTCTGAGGGGTTGTTACTGGGCAGCAAAGTGTTAAGTCTTCCACAGGTAAGACTGATCCCTCGAGGTATATGGCGGTATAGGGGTGAAGGAGCAATAATGCAGACACACACAAGACAGTCTCTTTCCGTACCTTTACTGGTGATGAAGTTGCAGGCACGTCCCGGGAGGCCGTCAGGGTGGAGGATGCACGTCCAGCAATCCACTGAGTAGGTGTAAGGCCTCCTTACGTCCTTATGTGTGTGAGTTTCTAACTTGCATAAAACAGAGTTTAACTCCTTCTCTTTGCTACGCCCGGCTGATCTTGTGATGAGGTCTTTTTGTGGACAGAACAGTGTCTCTATGGCGGTACCTGCCAGACACCCGTCTTCCTAACCTCAGTTACGTATCAGCACTGCTGGGCCCCTGTGACTTGAAGTCCAGGGTCTCCGGTTTTTCCCACTAGCTGTGAAGATACTAGCAAGCTCGGACCCGGTGTCCGGTGGTGCAGAGTGGAGGTTAGCTATCAATGCTGGTTGACCTCTGTCACTCTCTCTTTTCCTTTTTCCACTTGCCTGTCGTCCTACTCGCACACTTAACATAAGCACAGGCAGCAGTAGATGTCAGCTTCTTGCTCAAACTTCCTCAGCTCTCAGGCTAATCTGACAGGAGTCTCTCCCTGGTGTTCTGAGGAGATCTTATCTCTCCCTCACAGCTCGTCTGAGGTAACTGCATTCTGAGGTAACTTTCCTCTAACACGCTCTGACAGGAATCCTCTCACTCCGATGCTCTGAGGAGAACTGCACTGTCTGAGGTACAACCAACAACTCCCTAACTCGCAGCTAGACTGCCTTCATCTCACTACTGTCTCAAGGGCTCCCTCTGGTGGAACCAGGAAAAAATGTGAAGTGTTGTGTGCTTATAGATTATCATGGATTTACCTTTCATGCATCCTCCTGGGTACATGAGGCACCAAGCGCAGCTGGGCTACACATCCCCCCCTAGTTAATATCAGCACTCCCGGGCTGAAAAAGAAAACAATTTTTAAAACATCAACAATAACATAACTCATCCCTTGCGGGAGGTAAGGACACTTCAAACGTTACAATGTGTACAAATTACCAATAGAAAATATCAAATACTTTCAAAGTGCAAATATATACAGGATACTTGTGGAGGACCCGCACCAAACCTCCCACGGTGGTCCTGGGTGGGCTGCAGGACTTCTTTGCTGCAAACCTCACTCAAGGCCACACCATACGGGTTTTTCTTCTGAGGTAGAATGGCTTACGTAAAAACCAAGATGGGGCACTGAGTGCCAACTATTTACAACACAGTTTTTGGGCTGGCAAAGTCCTCAGCCACGCAGTCCTTTAAAAGAAACACATTTCACATATCACATTACCCAACTGGGGTATACTACTTCAGACATTATCATCATATAACATTCTCAATAAAGTGCAATTCTCTTCATAACTTTGTACAGTTCAGTAAACCCTGTCTGGGTCCTACTGGATTAATTTGCTAGGACTACTCTTGGTACCTAAGAGGTAACCTTCCTTTCGTTGTGCGTACTGACATACGTGGTGTGGTGTCAGGTATAGTAGCCTCTGGCCTATCTGTCCTGCGTGCTGGCAGACTGTAATACTGCCTTAACCTCTCTAGGGATCTGGCAAGCATATTTGTGGCTGGGCGATGCGGTTCTGTTTCGCCAGGGGATTCTTCTGGTAGTTCCACGTCTTGAGGTTCCATTTCTTGAGACTCTACTTCTAGAGGTGCTACAGGAGCAGGTTCCTCTTGAACTATTTCTTCTGCTGCGGCAACTGGCTCAACTGGACGATGAAGCGCTTCTTGTGGTTGGTAAAATTGAAGTACTGGAATAATCACAGCGTCCCCGATACAAGGCCAATCTGCAGGAAAATCTCCTAAGTCCGTGTGTATGACTTCACCTGGTTTCTCTTTTTCCATAACAAGTTCTTCCTCGTGAAGTTTTAACATGTCTGGACACAGTTTTAGGTGGTCTCTGGATACCGTGGTGGTCGTCTTTCCTCCATCTTTGCTAATGGTACAGGTTTTCCTGTTGTCAAACTTGGAATTTTGCACGACATATGGCTCTTTTTCCCACTGATCATCCAATTTGTGCATTCTTCTTTTTCTTTTTAGCACAATTTCTCCAGGCATAAAAGGTTTAGCTGGCACACCTTTGTTGTAGTTCTCCTCTTGCTTTTCCCTTACTTTATTGAGACTATCTTCCACGCAGGCTTGTACTCTCCTGTACTGTTCCTGTCGGTTCGTGTCCCAATCTTCAGTAGTAACATCAGCTTCTGGTTCTACAACACCAAGTTCCAAATCCATGGGCAGTTTTCCTGGTCTTGCTCGCATAAGGTAGGCTGGAGTGCAATTGGTGGAACTGACAGGTATGTGATTGTACAGATCTACCAGGTCAGGTAGTAGGTCTGGCCACCGATTTCTCTCCTCAAGTGGTACCATCTTCAGCAGATCAATGACTATGTGATTCATCTTCTCACAGAGACCATTGGTTTGGGGGTGGTACGGTGTGGTTCTTATCTTCTTACACCCGTACAAGTGACAGAACTCTTTAAACAATTCGGCTTCAAAGGCAGGACCCTGATCAGTTAACACTCGCTCTGGATATCCATGGGATCTGCAGAAATACGCTTGAAACGTCTTTACTGCTGTTTCAGCTGTCAGATCTTTGACAGGGGCGACCACCAGGAACCTGGAGTAGTGATCCACCATCGTCAGGGCATATGAGTATCCTGACCTGCTGGGTGACAACTTGACATGGTCCAATGCCACGATCTCCAAGGGACGAGTCGTCTTGATGGGCTGCAGGGGTGCTTTCTGGCTGCTGTAGTCTTTTCTTCGGAGGCTACAGGACGCACAGTTCTTGCACCATTTCTCGATGGAACTGCGCATTCCCACCCAGTAGAAACGACACTTCAGCAGGGTTTCCAGCTTCTTCCAGCCAAAGTGCCCCGCTCGATTGTGGTAGGCTTCCAACACCATCTGGATGTCTGTTCTTGGGACTACTATCTGCCATACCATCTCATGGGTTCTGGGGTTGACGTACCTTCGGCACAGCTTCTCTCGGTAGATGAACAGCCGGCTTCTCTCATTCCACAGCTGCTTTGCTTGTTCAGACGCATCCTTCTCCAAGGAGGAACCTTCCTGAGTTATCAGCTCCTTGATGCGGCTGACAACCGGGTCACTGTTCTGGGTCTCCTTCCAGCTGTGGTGAGGTAAAAGGGTTTACTGTCTTACCACGCTGCCTCCTGTAGGCTCGTTGCTCGTGGATCATCCCATTTCTGTGGAATGCAGGTAGCTCAATCTCTTCTAGGTCATTCAGTTCCTCTTCCGTGTCGGACTCATGCGGCATTCTGGACAAGGCGTCAGTGTTGGCATTCTTACGGCCTGCCCTGTACTTGATGGTAAATTGATAGTTCGACAGCCGAGCCATCCAACGTTGCTCCATGGCTCCCAGCTTGGCTGTTTCAAGATGTGTCAAGGGGTTATTATCAGTGTAAGCAGTGAACTTGCTGGAGGCTAGGTAATGCTTGAATCTTTCTGTAATGGCCCAGACCAGCGCCAGGAACTCCAACTTGAAGCTGCTATAGTTCTCTGGGTTTCTCTCGGTCGGCCGGAGCTTCCTGCTTGCATATGCGATGACTTTTTCCAGGCCATTTTGCTTCTGACTGAGGACAGCTCCCAATCCTTCATTGCTGGCATCAGTGTACAGCAGGAACGGCTGGCTGTAGTCAAGGTAGGCTAAGATTTCATCGCCTGTCAGGATCTCCTTCATCTCCTTGAATGCCTCAGCTTGTTCTTTACCCCAGTGGAATGGAGGATTTCTGCTCTTGAGGGGTTGTCCTACCAGAAGGTCCTGCAGAGGCGCTGCTTTCTTGGTGTAGTCCTTTACAAACCTCCAGTAGTAACCTGTCAGTCCCAGGAACTGGCGCACCTCCTTGAGATTCTTCGGCTCCGGCCATTTCTGGATGGCAGTGACCTTCTCGGGGTCTGGCGCTACTCCTTCTGAGCTGACAATATGTCCCAAGTACTGTACCTTTTGTTTGAGCAGATGGCACTTTGAAGGCTTCAGTTTCATCCCATACTTGGACAGTGACTCAAATACCTCTGTCAGGTGCTTCAGATGATCCTCATACGTCTTGGAGTACACAATTACGTCGTCCAGGTACAGCAACACGGTTTCAAAGTTGAGATGTCCCAGGCAACTCTCCATCACTCTCTGGAACATTCCCGGGGCACTGCTGAGTCCAAACGGCATTCTGTCAAACTCACAGAGTCCCATCGGGGTGGTGAAAGCCGTCTTCTCCCGATCCTCCTCAGCCACAGCTACTTGCCAGTACCCACTAGTGAGGTCAAGGGTGGAAAAGTAGTTAGCAGTTTTTAAGGTAGCTAAGGATTCCTCAATGCGTGGTAAAGGGTATGCATCTTTATGTGTTATGCGATTTACTTGTCTGTAATCTACACACATTCTCATGCTTCCATCCTTTTTCTTAACTAGGACTAGAGGTGCTGCCCAGGGACTAAAACTATCCCTTATCACCCCAGCTTCCTTCATGTCACGCAACATTTCCTTAGCTTTCTGGTAGTGTGCTGGAGGTATAGGCCTGTACCACTCTTTGTTGGGAGGATGGCTGCCTGTAGGGATATGATGTTGTACTCCCTTAATTGTCCCAAAGTCAAGTGGATGTTTGCTAAATACCTGTGTGTACTCCTGTACCACCCGTAGTACTCCCTGTTTCTGGTGGGCGGGAGTGGTGTCTGTCCCGACATGGAGCTGCTGACACCAATCCTCCACCTGGATTGCTGGGTCATTATCCTCCGCTGGTTGGCGGGAGGCTAAGGACTCGGTCGTGAGAATGGAATTGTTATCTACGGTATAGAAAAATATTTAGACTTGAGAGTCCTCAGTGGTTGATACCTTTTAATGGCTAACTGAAAAGATGGTAACAAATTGCAAGCTTTCGAGACTACTCAGGTCTCTTCATCAGGCATAGACTAATACAACATCTGAAGAATCACATATTTATACACAAAATAGCACAGAAAAAATGCAATAGGTAGGACAAGTGACATGAAGCAGAACTGTCATTATGGCAGAGGGATTAACATAAATATGACTAGTTCATAGATAAGGAGTGAAGGTTTTATTACCCTCTGATTGGGGTCTGGTATTGTGTTGTGATGACCCTAAAAGGTCAGGGAGGCAGATTCCTTAATTGTTGTAGAACGACATAAAACTATGTCGTTCTACAACAATTAAGGAATCTGCCTCCCTGACCTTTTAGGGTCATCACAACACAATACCAGACCCCAATCAGAGGGTAATAAAACCTTCACTCCTTATCTATGAACTAGTCATATTTATGTTAATCCCTCTGCCATAATGACAGTTCTGCTTCATGTCACTTGTCCTACCTATTGCATTTTTTCTGTGCTATTTTGTGTATAAATATGTGATTCTTCAGATGTTGTATTAGTCTATGCCTGATGAAGAGACCTGAGTAGTCTCGAAAGCTTGCAATTTGTTACCATCTTTTCAGTTAGCCATTAAAAGGTATCAACCACTGAGGACTCTCAAGTCTAAATATTTTTCTATCTACTGGCTAACACGGTACGAAGATACACATCTTTCCTATATCTACGGTATGTAATTTAGCAACAGTGGCATAACGTGGTAAATTTACTTCATCGTCTCCCCAGTTGAGAAGACGTACTGGTACGCTCCCATTTCGTACTTCTACTACCCCTCTAGCAGTCAAGAGTGTAGGTCTGTGCTCTGAACAATGGGGCTCTACTACTGCTTGGTAGTTCTGTCCTCTCAGACCTATTGCTGCTCTACACCATATAAGCATTTCACTCATTGGGGGTATCACAATGGGGTTCGGGTCTGTTACCCGTACATTACCAATTTCACCATCTGTCAGCTTCGCTTGCTGCTGGCACATCAGGGCCTGGATCTCCCTCTGGATCACTCCCTTTTGCTTTGGCCTGGCAACTTCGGCGAGCTGTTGGAGCAAAAACACAACTTCTCCCAGACAGTTACTGATAATGTTTGTACCTAAAACCACATTTAAGCCATTTTCCTCATTTACAGTTTTTACTACTAAGAGTCCCTGGTCCTTCAGCTCCACTCTGCCCACCTTTACGTCCACGTTTTTGGCTCCGAGTATATCAACAGGGAGACCATTAGAGGCATACACAGCAAAGTCAGGGCTCGGAGGCTGGAGACTGTCCATGGACCAAAACTTATTATACAGGACATCAGGTATGATGGTCACCTGAGATCCAGTGTCCAGCAGGGCAGGGATTGCGATCCCATCCAGGATGATGGACAGGTAGGGTCTTCCTCCCACAAACCTGCGGTTCCAGTCTGAGGGGCCTGAAGAGTCTATTCCTGGGTGTTGGCCCTCGGACCCAGGATTTGCTCGTTTAAAGAACACTGTCGGGCTAGATGACCTTCTCTGTTGCAACGGTAGCAGATGATCTCTCGGCGAGGATGGTGCTGATCGGGGGTCGCTCCTGGGGGTGGCGTTGTCCTCCTCTGGTGGGGCGACGTCCTCCTCCTCCTCCGGCTCATCCAAGGGACATCCATTACAGCGGCCAGGTTTTTAGTCAGCTGGCGCACTTCTGAGCACAAACAGTCCAACTCAGTAGGGGGCGCCACCTGCTTTTTGGCTTCCGCCACCAGCGGGGAAAAGGTGGATGCTGCCGGCTTTAGAGTGGCTTCACCCGGGTGACACTGGGTCGACAACTCGGGCTTCTCCAGGGGTCGCAGTCCTTTTATAGCCATATCTTTTAGGGCATCAAAGGTAGCGTCAGGATGATCCAAGGACCACCAGTGCACAGTTCTGCTTTCAGCTTGGGACCTCTGTTATGATTTGGTAGCTGAGGAGTGCAGGTAAAAAAGGCAATACACCAGAGCAGTTGGAATCTATGAGATTGCAGTACCCTGACTAACCACCACAACTAGAGGCAGTCGTGGAGCGTTCCTACGTTGGTCCTAGACGCCTCGTCACAGCCTGAGAAACTAACTACACCTAAAGATAGATATAGGAAAGCTATCTGCCCCGGAGCAGAACCCCAAAGATAATAGAAAGCCCCCAAACATGTAATGGCGGTTAGACAAGATGAAATACTGACACAGAAAGAAAATAGTATGAGCAAACGCTGGGGCCCAAACTAACTAAATAGAAAAGGATAGGAAGGGTACTTACTGCAATCCCAGAAAACCCTGAAAAGCACCAACTCCACTAATTTCAAAAACACCTGAGATCACACGACCTCTTCCACCTAAATTAGTTCTCTGGTGTAACAAAATCAAAACAGCAGCCACTGAAAAAACTGGAAAAAGCAAAAGTACAAACAACAGTGGCTGAACAAAACTGAGAGGGGAGAAGCCCCCGGAGGGGACCCTGAAGGCCCCCACAGAAGTGCAGGACAAAATGCAAAAATATAGCACAAACACAAAAGAAGAAAATGTCTTATCTGTTAGCAGGAGATGCAGACACGACACAGCAGGCTACAAGAGAAACTGGAATAAAGGATTCAGACCAGAACAATTGATCACCGGCAACCCTGATGGGAAGGTGACTCCCTTATATAAGACCAGTCAGTAACACCTGATTCCCAGTCCTCACAATCCTCACTGGACAGACCAGCACCGCTTGTATCCACCAGAGGAAGCCTCTGCTCAGAACTCATCTCAAACCCATTCACAACAGTACCCCCCCCTTGAGGAGGGGTCACCGAACCCTCATTTGAGCAACCAGGTCGGTCAGGATGAGTTCTATGATACGCACGGATAAGTCTCCTAGCATGGATGTCCGAAGCAAACACCCAAGAATTGTCTTCCTGACCATAACCTTTCCATTTAACCAAATACTGGAGTTTCCGTCTAGAAAAACGAGAATCTAATATTTTCTCAACCACATACTCCAGATTGCCCTCAACCAAAACAGGGTCAGGAGGCACAGCAGCAGGAACCACTGGCTCAACAAACCTCTTCAACAAGGACTTGTGGAACACATTATGGATCTTAAATGTCCCTGGAAGAAGCAAACGAAAAGAAACAGGATTAATAATCTCCATGATCTTATAAGGTCCAATGAACCTAGGCTTAAATTTAGGAGATGCTACTCTCATAGGAATATTCTTTGAGGACAACCAGACCAAGTCCCCCACTTTAAACCGAGGACCATCAGTCCTATGCCGGTTAGCAAACCGCTGGGCCTTCTCCTGAGAGAGGGACAACCTCTCCACTACCTGGTCCCAAATCAGTTGCATACGCTCCACAACAGAGTCAACACCTGGACAGACAGAAGCCTCCGTCTGTCCTGAAGAAAATCGAGGGTGAAACCCAGAATTACAGAAAAACAGAGACATCAAAGTAGCAGAGCTAGCCCTATTATTAAGAGCAAACTCAGCCAAAGGCAAAAAAGAGACCCAGTCATCCTGATCAGCAGACACAAAGCATCTTAGATAAGTCTCCAATGTCTGGTTTTGTAAGGTTCTATGTATATATTCCTGAAACTCAGTTTGTTCGTCAGCCATTTTACTTTCTGTCTTTCTGTAGCTATCTTGCCCTCAGTCAAAATGGAGTTTCCAGCTTGCATGTTCCCGCCCTGATTCTCTCCTTTGCTTCTTAAGCAGCCACAGCTGAGCAATCAGTGCTTCAGAATCTAGCCTGCAGTGAACCTGTGACTTGACTCCTGTAAGCCTTGGACCTTGTACTCCAGCTATTCCTACTGAGGAACTCTGAAGCACTTGTGGACTCTGAACCCTGCTCTTTGAAAGACCCACGTTTGCATGGACTTACGGTAACAGAGAAGAAGATCCTGAATCTGTGTTGGAGAGTGATTTGCTGAGCTTAGTTTACTCTGGCCTGCTGTGTCTCCTGCTTCTGTGTCTGCAAACTGTGTGACTACTTCTGCCAACTTGTATGAAGTAATACAGGACTTTTCTATATCAAACCTGTGTCTCATGTATGTTCATCGCACCCAAGCACAAGACGCTATATGAACTGTACTACATACATTACAAGATTCTGAAGCCAAAACGTTAGTGTCTGCTGGGTCTGGAAGGCTGTGTCTGCTGTAACTGTGGATATCAGACGTCCGGTTGTACTTTCTGTGATGACAGTGGTTGTGACTTCTCACAACCATTCCAGGTGAGCAATTCCCTTAAGTTTTTTCTTTCTGCAGTGTTATCACAGGTAAACACTATTGTTTTTTTTTTCTTTTCTCTTTTTTGTCTGCTGTAACTCTGGATATCAGATGTCTGGTTGAAACTTTCTGTGATGATAGTGGTTGTGACTTCTCACAACCATTCCAGGTGAGCAGTTCCCTTAATTTTTTTTTCTCTCTGCAGTGTTGCCACAGGTGAACACTATTGTTTTTTTTTTTTTCTCCTCTCCTCTTCTTCCAGTAATCCTGTCTTAAAAGATCTGGAAAATGGAGGCCCGCATAAAGGAACTTTGCGGAGTGACTGATAATATCCTTGCAGATTTGCAGAATATAAAGACCCGTTTTACAAATCTACAGGACCTCAATAATCACAATTTGCAAGTGGTTGGACAGACTACCCAGGATTTGCGAGCCAGGATTGAGGTTCTAGAGGGGCGAGTCCAGGCTCCTGCCGTAGCCCCGAGTGCTGGGATTCCCAAGTTGCCCCTTTTCGTTTTGGCGGTGAACGTGAGAAATTCAGGGGATTTATTAATCAATGCAATCTTTTTTTTTCTGCACATGCTTCACAATTTCCCACTGAACGATCTAAGGTGCTTACTATAATTATGTTGCTTACCAACAAGGCTTTGATGTGGGCAAACCCTCTGATTGAGACTGAGGATGATTGTTTGAATCACCTTGATGATTTTATTTCAGCCATGGGGCAGGTGTTTGATGACCCCAATCGAGGTGCAACAGCTGAAGCAGCCATGTTAGCTTTGCGGCAAGGTAAGCACTCGGTAGCTGAATATGCCTTGGATTTCAGGAGATGGGCCCTTGATACCACCTGGGACAGTTCCGCCAAAAAATCTATTTTTCGAAAGGGGTTATCTCCACTGATTAAGGATGAACTTGCTCGTGCCGACCCTCCCACTGCGTTAGGTGACTTTATTAACTACTGCATCCGTATTGATACTCGTCTGACTGAACGCAGGCAAGAGAGATGGTTCGAAAGCAATCGTACTAACCTTTTCCTACCTTCCTCTCCAGCTAAGGAACCTTTGAGTAGGATTACACGGGAACCTGAACCTGAACCCATGCAGGTAGACTCTTTACAACGACGGGTTAGTGATGCACGCAAGGAACATCGTTTTAAGGAGAATCTATGTTTCTATTGTGGTAAGTCAGGGCACTTCATTATAAACTGCCCCAGCCGTTCTCGTAAGACTACTGCAGCACTCATTCATTGTGAGTGTTGCGAGAGGGAATCTGTCAGGTCCGAGCCTCAGGCTCCAGAGAGATCTGCAGCAACAGATCTTGATTTCTCGGACTTAAACTCCGTTACCTCTGAGGACGTTGACTGTGTAAACGCTGCCATTTTTCAAGTTTCCTCAGCAGTGTCCCAGCTGAGTTGTAAGAAAAACAATTCTCATTGCTTTCTTTCCATCAAACTCTGGGTTGACTCAGCTTGGGTGTCTAGCTCTGCTATGATCGACTCAGGGGCAAGTGGAAATTTTATGGATGTCTCCTTTGCTCTGAAACAGGGAATACGTTCAGTGAAGAAGGCTACTCCAGTACAGATGGAAACTGTGGATGGCTCCCTGCTGACCTCTGGACCAGTGGATCAGGAAACAGAGCCTTTGAAGGTTCTTATGGGTAAAGATCATCAAGAGAAACTATCCTTTATGCTTATCTCTTCTCCCCACTTTCCCATTATTCTAGGGCTACCATGGCTGCAGGCTCAGAATCCTACCATTAACTGGGAGACCAAGGAATTACACTTTCCAGAGAAACAGATGAGTCCAAAAGTTTCAGCTTGCTCTGTTCCTAAAGGAATCATGTCAGTCCCTGAACTACCAGCTGTATACCAGGACTATGTGGATTTATGTGACAAGAAGAACGCTGACCAGCTTCCTCCTCACCGTCCATATGATTGTCCAATTGAATTATTGCCTGGAGCAGAGATACCTTTTGGTAAGATCTACCCCTGGCGGGGCCCGAGCTAAAGGCTTTAAAGGATTACATAGACGAAAATCTAGCCAAGGGCTTCATACGCCCCTCTTCATCTCCTGCAGGTGCACCCATCTTCTTTGTAAAGAAGAAAGATGGATCTCTGAGACCATGCGTAGACTATAGGGAACTCAATAAGGTTACTATTAGAAACCGTTATCCATTGCCTTTAATCCCTGAGTTATTGGAGAGAGTGCGACATGCCAAAATTTTTTCTAAACTAGATCTTCGTGGGGCCTATAACTTAGTCCGTATTAGACCTGGGGATGAATGGAAGACTGCATTCAGGTCACGCTATGGACACTTTGAATATTTAGTTATGCCTTTTGGTCTGAGTACCGCCCCAGCCACTTTCCAACACTTGGTGAATGACATCTTCAGGGATCTCCTAGATACATTCGTGGTAATTTATTTGGATGATATTCTAATTTTTTCTAACTCCACAGAGGAACATCATGGACATGTGAGAATGGTCTTGGAACATCTAAGACAAAATCATCTTTACATCAAACTTGAAAAGTGTGAATTCCATAGGACCGAAATTCAATTTCTGGGGTATGTACTGTCTACACAAGGAATTAGTATGGATGGAAGCAAAACCCAAGCCATCAAGGATTGGCCAAGTCCTAGAAATGTGAAGGAGGTACAGCGCTTCATCGGGTTTGCCAACTTCTATAGACGTTTCATTAGAAATTTCTCTGAGGTAGTGTCACCTATCACTCAACTTACCCGGAAAGAGTCTAGGTTCTCCTGGACTCCCCAAGCCCAGGAAGCATTTTCCCGTCTAAAAGATAAATTTACCACTGCACCTATCCTAGTACATCCCAACCCCGAGCTTGCCTTCATAATAGAGGTGGATGCTTCAGACTGTGCCGTTGGAGCTATACTCTCTCAGAGAACAGGTGAGAAGAATGTCTTGCATCCCTGTGCCTTCTTTTCCCAGCAGTTGTCTTCGGCTGAGAGGAACTACGATGTGGGCAATAGAGAGTTGTTGGCCATTATTGCCGCCTTCAAAGAATGGAGACACCTTCTTCAGGGTGCTGCACAGCAAATAGTCGTCCTGACAGACCATCGTAACCTTGAGTTTATCAGGCCGGCTAAGTGTCTGACTCCTCGCCAGGCTCGCTGGAATCTTTTCTTAAACCAATTTAATTTTATCATTTCTTATAGACCAGGATCGCGCAATGGAAAGGCTGATGCACTCTCTAGGATTTACTCAGCAGAGACACGTCCAATTACTCCTCCTAAGACTATTCTTCCTGACTCTAGATTCCTAGGAGTAATTCATAATCAAGACCTACTTAAGGACATCAAGGAAGCATACCATGCGGATTCCTTTTTGGCACAACCCCCAAGGGACGTAAGTCTTGTCTTTAAGAATGGTGTGTGGATTCAGGGACAACGCCTGTATATTCCTGAAACAGTCAGATTGAGAGTATTGCAACTCATTCACGATTCCAAGATAGCTGGGCATAGAGGAATTCTAAAGACACAGGAATTTCTTTCTCGTTTCTTTTGGTGGCCCACTTGCAGGAAGGATGTTTTGAATTATGTCACTTCATGTGAGGTCTGTGCAAGATGCAAAACACCTCGCTCCTCACCAACTGGTCTGTTACAGCCTCTTCCCACCCCGTCCCGCCCGTGGGGATCCATTTCTATGGACTTCATTGTGGAGTTACCAACCTCTCAGGGAAAGAACACCATTTTAGTGGTGGTTGACCGTCTAACAAAGGCAGCTCATTTTATCCCTTGTGTCGGCTTACCCACTGCAAAACAGACATCAGATTTGATGATTAAAGATGTGTTTCGCTTACATGGAGTACCGGATGAGGTTATTTCGGATCGAGGGGTGCAATTCACTTCCAGGTTTTGGCAAAATTTCTGTGCAGCATTGGACATTAAAGTAAACCTTTCTTCTGCTTTTCATCCCCAGACTAATGGACAGACCGAACGAACCAATCAAACCCTGGAGCAGTATCTCCGCTGCTTTATCTGCCACCTACAGGATGATTGGGTGGATCTACTTCCATTAGCTGAGTTCTCGTATAACAACTCTCAGAGTGCCTCCACTAAACAGTCTCCTTTTTACTCTAATCTAGGTTATCATCCTAACATTCTACCACGATTTCCCATAGAAACGCCTTTACCAGCAGTGGCTGAAAGAATCACGTCTTTACAGAAGAATATGGATCTTCTAAAGGAAAATCTGGAATCGGCTCAAGAAAGGTACAAGAAAGCAGCAGATAAATTTCGTAAACCTGCACCAGCTTTCAAGGTAGGAGACTTGGTCTGGCTGTCAACCAGAAATCTTAAGTTAAGGATTCCATCGTCTAAGTTGGGACATAAGTACATTGGACCCTATAAAATCAGTAAAATTATAAGTGCCGTTGCTTGTCGTCTTCAACTGCCCAGAACTATGAGAATCCACCCTGTCTTTCATGTATCCCTACTAAAGGCTGCAACACCCAATACGTTTCCTGGACGTTCTTCTCCTTGCCCTGACCCAGTGCTAGTCGATGGTCAGGAAGAATTTGTGGTGGAAAGGATTTTAGATTCCAGGTTGTATAGAAATCAGTTACAATATCTGATTAAATGGCAGGGCTACCCAGTGGAAGACAACTCATGGGAACCAGTCAATAACGTTAATGCTCCTCGCTTGCTCCGACAGTTTCATCAGAGGTACCCACACAAGCCTGGTCTGAGGTCATCCGGAGGTTGTCCTTAAGGGGGGAGTAATGTAAGGTTCTATGTATATATTCCTGAAACTCAGTTTGTTCGTCAGCCATTTTACTTTCTGTCTTTCTGTAGCTATCTTGCCCTCAGTCAAAATGGAGTTTCCAGCTTGCATGTTCCCGCCCTGATTCTCTCCTTTGCTTCTTAAGCAGCCACAGCTGAGCAATCAGTGCTTCAGAATCTAGCCTGCAGTGAACCTGTGACTTGACTCCTGTAAGCCTTGGACCTTGTACTCCAGCTATTCCTACTGAGGAACTCTGAAGCACTTGTGGACTCTGAACCCTGCTCTTTGAAAGACCCACGTTTGCATGGACTTACGGTAACAGAGAAGAAGATCCTGAATCTGTGTTGGAGAGTGATTTGCTGAGCTTAGTTTACTCTGGCCTGCTGTGTCTCCTGCTTCTGTGTCTGCAAACTGTGTGACTATTTCTGCCAACTTGTATGAAGTAATACAGGACTTTTCTATATCAAACCTGTGTCTCATGTATGTTCATCGCACCCAAGCACAAGACGTTATATGAACTGTACTACATACATTACAGGTTTGTTCTCTCAGTTTGACCATTGGTCTGAGGATGAAATGCCGAGGAGAAAGACAATTGAACACCCAGTTTAGAACAAAAAGTCCTCCAAAATCTGGAAACAAACTGGACTCCTCTGTCAGACACAATGTTCTCAGAATGCCGTGTAAACGAACCACGTGCTGAAGGAACAACGGCACCAATTCAGAGGAGGAAGGCAACTTAGGTAATGGCACAAGATGTATCATCTTGGAAAACCTATCACAAATTACCCAGATGGTGGTCATTCTCTGAGAAACAGGAAGGTCGGAAATGAAATCCATAGAGATATGGGTCCATGGTCTCTTGGGCACAGGCAATGGCATCAACAAACCACTAGAGCGAGAGCAAGGCTTGGAGCGAGAGCAAGTCCCGCAGGACTGCACAAATTCCCTGACATCACGAGACAAGGTAGGCCACCAAAAGGACCGACTAACCAAGTCTCTGGTACCAAAAATTCCGGGATGCCCAGCCAACGCGGAACAATGAATCTCAGACATCACACTCTTTTTCCACTGGTCTGGGACAAACAATTTTCCAACAGGGCAGCACTCGGGCCTATCCTCCTGACACCCCTCCAGAGCAAGTCTCAAATTGGGCGAGATGGCGGAAAGAACTACACCCTCTTTCAAAATAACAGAAGGATCAGATAACTCAGGAGAGTCCGCAAGGAAACTCCTCGAGAGGGCATCCGCCTTAACATTCTTAGTGCCAGGAAGAAAGGAAACCACAAAATTAAAACGTGTGAAAAACAAGGCCCACCTGGCCTGTCTAGGATTGAGTCGCTTGGCAGATTCCAGATAGACCAGATTCTTATGGTCCGTAAGGACCACCACCTGATGTTTGGCTCCCTCCAGCCAATGTCTCCACTCTTCAAAAGCCCACTTCATGGCCAATAACTCCCGATTACCCACGTCATAATTACGTTCAGTAGGAGAAAATTTTCGAGAGAAAAAGGCACAAGGGTTACTTTTAGATGTCTCTGGATCTTTTTGGGACAAAACGGCACCTGCCCCAATTTCAGAGGCATCAACCTCCACCTGAAATGGCAGAGAAACATCAGGCTGCCGTAGAACAGGAGCAGAAGTGAATCTCTGCTTAAGTTCCTGAAATGCAGAGACTGCCTCAGGAGGCCAATTCACCACATCAGAACCCTTTCTGGTCAAATCAGTTAATGGTTTAACAATAACCGAGAAATTACCAATAAATTTACGATAAAAATTGGCAAAACCCAAAAATCTCTGAAGAGCCTTTAATGAAGTAGGTTGGACCCAATCACAGATGGCCTGAACCTTGACCGGGTCCATTTCAATAACAGATGGGGACAAAATGAATCCCAGAAATGAGATCCTCTGTACGCCAAAAAGACACTTTGATCCCTTCACATACAGAGCATTCTCTCTCAAAATCTGGAATACAGTTCGAACATGTTTCACATGAGAGTCCCAGTCATTAGAAAAAATCAAGATATCATCCAAATAAACAATCAGAAATTTATCCACAAAATCCCTGAAAATGTCATTCATGAAGGACTGGAAGACAGAAGGAGCATTAGTGAGCCCAAAGGGCATCACAAGGTACTCAAAATGCCCCTCAGGGGTATTGAATGCCGTCTTCCATTCATCCCCGTGCTTAATGCGAATAAGGTTATACGCCCCCCTGAGGTCAAGCTTGGTAAACCAAGTAGCGTTTTTCACCCTGGAAAACAGGTCAGAAATCAAGGGTAACGGGTATTGATATTTCACAGTAATATTGTTCAAGAGACGATAATCAATACACGGCCTTAATGAACCATCCTTTTTGGCCACAAAGAAAAAACCGGCACCTAAGGGTGAAGAGGATGGTCTGATATGACCCTTCTCCAATGATTCCTTGATATAAGACCGCATAGCGTCATGTTCAGGTACAGACAAGTTAAAAAGGCGACCTTTAGGGAATTTACTACCCGGCACTAATTCAATAGCGCAGTCATAGCTCCTATGGGGAGGCAAGGATGCAGATTTACTTTCGCTAAACACATCAGAAAAATCAATCAAAAAGTCAGGAACATCCTGAGCCTGGGGGGAGGCAGAAAAAACAGGAGTGTTGGTATTAACACATTGGCAGCCCCAACTGGTTACAGACACAGATTTCCAATCCAAAACAGGATTATGAGACTGTAACCAAGGAAAACCCAGCACGATAATGTCATGCAGATTATACAGAACCAAAAATTTGCAGCACTCCTGGTGATCAGGTTCAACCCTCATTATCACCTGAGTAGAAAACTGGGGTTTATTCTCAGCCAAAGGAGTAGAATCGATCCCCAGTAGGGGAATAGACTTCTGTAGGGGTATCAAGGGAAATCCACAACGTTTAGCAAAATCATAATCCATCAGGTTAATAGCTGCTCTAGAATCAACGAAAGCCTGAGCAGAAAATGAGGACAGAGAGCATATCAGAGTGACAGTTAATAAAACTTAGTCTGAACACTACCCAAGACAACTGAGCGTGCAAAACGTCTTCCCGCTTAGGGCCGACTGAAATAGCATGAGAGGCATCACCACAGTAGAAACATAACCCATTGCGCTTTCGAAACTCATGACGCTGTGCCCCAGACACCACTCTATCACACTGCATGGGTTCAGAAGCTGGTTCACAAGGCAATACCATTCCACGCATACTTCTCCGCTCACGCAAACGTCTGTCAATTTGAATCGCTAATGACATAGAATCATTGAGACCAGAGGGGACAGGGAATCCCACCATAACATCCTTTACATTATCTGACAGGCCCTTCCGGAAAAGGGCTGCCAAAGCGTCGTTATTCCATTTGGTCAGGACTGCCCACCTACGGAATCTCTGACAGTATAACTCAGCGTCATCAAGCCCCTGATTTAATGCCAACAAGGCTTTTTCAGCTTGATCAGTGACATTAGGCTCATCGTACAATAACCCCAAGGCCTGAAAAAATGCATCAACATCACTCAAAACAGGATCCCCAGGTATCATGGAAAAAGCCCAATCCTGAGGATCGCCGCACAGGAGAGAGATGATAATTTGAACCTGCTGCGCTGCGTTCCCTGAGGACTTAGATTTTAAGGCAAAAAACAATTTACAATTATTTTTGAAATTCTGAAACTTAGCTCGATCCCCTAAAAACAAATCTGGCATGGGAATCCTAGGTTCCACAACAGGCAACCCAGCAAGATAGGTAGCAATACTCTGAACCTCAGTGGCAAGCTGATCCACACGGCCAGACAACTGTGCAAACTCCATTGAGAGAAAAGATCCTCCCCAGCACCCAGAGATACAGAGGGAAAGAAAAAAAAAAAAAAATGCAACAAACAGAAAAATATCTCTGACAACTCTGACAATATTTTTTCCCTTCTGTGAGTACCACACAATTTTCAGTTATGGCCGGTGATACTGTTTTGATTTGGTAGCTGAGGAGTGCAGGTAAAAAAGGCAATACACCAGAGCAGTTGGAATCTATGAGATTGCAGTACCCTGACTAACCACCACAACTAGAGGCAGCCGTGGAGCGTTCCTACGTTGGTCCTAGACGCCTCGTCACAGCCTGAGAAACTAACTACACCTAAAGATAGATATAGGAAAGCTATCTGCCCCGGAGCAGAACCCCAAAGATAATAGAAAGCCCCCAAACATGTAATGGCGGTTAGACAAGATGAAATACTGACACAGAAAGAAAATAGTATGAGCAAACGCTGGGGCCCAAACTAACTAAATAGAAAAGGATAGGAAGGGTACTTACTGCAATCCCAGAAAACCCTGAAAAGTACCAACTCTACTAATTTCAAAAACACCTGAGATCACACGACCTCTTCCACCTAAATTAGTTCTCTGGTGTAACAAAATCAAAACAGCAGCCACTGAAAAAACTGGAAAAAGCAAAAGTACAAACAACAGTGGCTGAACAAAACTGAGAGGGCAGAAGCCCCCGGAGGGGACCCTGAAGGCCCCCACAGAAGTGCAGGACAAAATGCAAAAATATAGCACAAACACAAAAGAAGAAAATGTCTTATCTGTTAGCAGGAGATGCAGACACAACACAGCAGGCTACAAGAGAAACTGGAATAAAGGATTCAGACCAGAACAATTGATCACCGGCAACCCTGATTGGAAGGTGACTCCCTTATATAAGACCAGTCAGTAACACCTGATTCCCAGTCCTCACAATCCTCACTGGACAGACCAGCACCGCTTGTATCCACCAGAGGAAGCCTCTGCTCAGAACTCATCTCAAACCCATTCACAACAGACCTCAGTCGCCGTACAAATTGTTACTTCAACATTTTGCTTTCATTAATGGCACTTATAGGGTTGACCTGTTTGAGAGCTTGCAGGGCCCCCTGTAGTCAGCAGGCGTAGTCCCTAATACTGTGATCTGGTCTCTGGGAGCATTGGTAAAACCTCATCCGAAGATCTGTTTCAGTGCGGTCCTCAAAAATAGTCTGTAGCTTTAAGAAAATTGAAAGCACTGATTCCTGGTCTGCAGCTGTCCAAGTCTCTACTTCCCTCTCTGCAGCACCAGTCAATTGTCCCAATACCACTGCAGCTCTTTGTTTCTCTGTCATAGGGTACATGTCCATTATGCTGCATATTTTGCGTTTAAACCCTGACAGGGTATCTGGCTTACCGCTATACTGAGGGAGCCACTTTGCTCCAGGCAGGTATGGGAGCGTCAGCGGTACTATCGGGGCCACAGGACCGGGTGAGGGGCCAGCGTTTCCATCCTGCGCGGCAGCGCCGGCGGGTAAGTCATTGGAGCGGTCGCCCTCGGCCGCGCTGTTAGCTTGCGGCTGCGACATGTCTGTGCCCCCTAGTTAAGTGTGGCCTACCTTCTCCTGAAGGCTGCAGCTCTGCCAGGCACAGCGATGTGGAAGGACCTGCGTCGCCGGTGCTCTGCCGTCAGAGCGATCACGGAAGCTCTCCACAGGACCTGCCGCCGCGTCAGCGTTGGGGGCGTGTCCGAGACTCCGCGTGCTTTCTGCAGGTACGCCCCTTCTCCTTGCGCTGTAGCGCTGTACTTTGGCGGGCAATGGCGGACAATTGGCGCCAAAAATCTCAAAAACAGCAACACAGTCTATAGCACAAAAACAGTCCAATTCAGGCACACAGGACTCACATATAGCGAGCTTCTTATCCTGTTCGTGACGCCAAAATTAGATGAGTCGCACGTAACAGGGCTGTGGGGTACTCGGCACCGAGCCCGTTCACTTTACTGGGGGATGTCACGGGTAGCGCAGCTCGGTCCGTTGCCCTGGGCGCTCACTAAAAGGGGGATATTTACAGGGGATGATAGAAATGTTCGTGACGCCACCTGTGGTTTCTGATCAGGGTGACCAGCGCTGCAGGGTGAATCCTCTGTGGGGTTGTTACTGGGCAGCAAAGTGTTAAGTCTTCCACAGGTAAGACTGATCCCTCGAGGTATATGGCGGTATAGGGGTGAAGGAGCAATAATGCAGACGCACACAAGACAGTCTCTTTCCGTACCTTTACTGGTGCTGAAGTTGCAGGCACGTCCCGGGAGGCCGTCAGGGTGGAGGATGCACGTCCAGCAATCCACTGAGTAGGTGTAAGGCCTCCTTACGTCCTTATGTGTGTGAGTTTCTAACTTGCATAAAACAGAGTTTAACTCCTTCTCTTTGCTACGCCCGGCTGATCTTGTGATGAGGTCTTTTTGTGGACAGAACAGTGTCTCTATGGCGGTACCTGCCAGACCCCCGTCTTCCTAACCTCAGTTACGTATCAGCACTGCTGGGCCCCTGTGACTTGAAGTCCAGGGTCTCCGGTTTTTCCCACTAGCTGTGAAGATACTAGCAAGCTCGGACCCGGTGTCCGGTGGTGCAGAGTGGAGGTTAGCTATCAATGCTGGTTGACCTCTGTCACTCTCTCTTTTCCTTTTTCCACTTGCCTGTCGTCCTACTCGCACACTTAACATAAGCACAGGCAGCAGTAGATGTCAGCTTCTTGCTCAAACTTCCTCAGCTCTCAGGCTAATCTGACAGGAGTCTCTCCCTGGTGTTCTGAGGAGATCTTATCTCTCCCTCACAGCTCGTCTGAGGTAACTGCGTTCTGAGGTAACTTTCCTCTAACACGCTCTGACAGGAATCCTCTCACTCCGATGCTCTGAGGAGAACTGCACTGTCTGAGGTACAACCAACAACTCCCAAACTCGCAGCTAGACTGCCTTCATCTCACTACTGTCTCAAGGGCTCCCTCTGGTGGAACCAGGAAAAAATGTGAAGTGTTGTGTGCTTATAGATTATCATGGATTTACCTTTCATGCATCCTCCTGGGTACATGTGGCACCAAGCGCAGCTGGGCTACACACTGAGCTCTACATAACCCCATCCGCATCATGTGAGCGAGCCCATAGCCTGAGACTACCACTCCCATTTTCAATACGCTTTATCACTTTCTGAGCGTTCAGCAGTATGTGAAATGGCGCTGGACATTTTTTGCAAATTCAGGTCAAGCTGCAAATTTGAGAAATTCTTTCCATGGATCGAGTCGCTCCTCCCTATAAAACAAACATTAGTTTTCTAAATTGAAGAGCTCCTTTAACTATTTGCTCATCTATATAAAGCAGATTCATTTGCCAAGTGTGAGATTTGCAGCTGATCTGCGTCATGGAGATTTGTTCATCGCTACTTACAGTGTGAAGAAACATTTCCATAAAATGTGATTTCAATAAAAAAAGGATGACTACTATTTATAATGGCTTTAACTGATTGGCATCATCATGAAATGCTGAAATAGCTCAGTAAAGTTACAGAATCTGATATGTTTTATAGGAAGGCGCTTTATCAAACAATGACTAGCAGTAAAATAGAAGATTATATGATGTGCTGTTACTATTCTATTAATAATAGTGCTAAGATTAGCATCAAACAGGGAAGCTCATACTCCGCATGCAAAGTCCAGCACCTTTGAAAAAGAAACTACTGGCATTTCTGGTCAAAAACATTTTCCATACTTTCCATTTTCCATTGTGTCCCACCCCCTTCGTTATGCAATCTTTTTTCCTTTTAGCGCCCATTATACTAATTCCTGGTTAAAATCTCACCAAGGACATCTGTAAGGAGTTTGTATGTTCTCCTTGTGTTTGTGGGGGGTTTCCTGACTGCTGCTCCATTCAACCTCTATGGGGCTGCCAGAAAAAGCCAAACGCAGAGGTCTGCAGCCACATACAGTAAGCATTGGTCAAACATGATGCTCCATTTTGAATTTCATAAAAGTTCCCCATTCTGCTGATTGGTGCATGTCCCAGCAGTCGGATTCCCACAAAATCAAAAGTTATTACCCATCTTTGAAAATTACAGACAGCACTTGGATGCCACCTCTATGCAGTCCATGTGCTGTCCATGATTAACAATGTAATGAATAGGAGATAATTTGCAATTTATTTATTTTTGTGAAAATCTCTGATGAAACACTGATAGTAAAAACTGACACAGAGTCCAAACACAGATGACACTTGAACCACGTTTTTGTGTACATGAAAAATTTTTGGGCTTCTGAATGATGCCTTAAAACATTGTCATCACTGTCCCCATTGGGGCTCAGAGTATACATTCCCTATCAGTATGTCTTTGGATACTATGTCCTGCGTACTCGTTACTTGAGTCAAGAAAATCGTAATACTCGGATGCTCGACCCGAGTAACAAGTGGAAGTCAATGGGAAACTCAAGAATTTTTCCGGCCCCTCCCCCCCCCACAGGTCTGGATGGGGTCTAAAAATTTATTAAAACGATGGAAACAGCATTGAAATGGCATGGGAACCTCATAGGGAAGACCACTGGAAGCATCTCTGAATCCCAGGTCGCTGCTGGGAACAATGTTGACCGAGTATTACGCCACTTTTACAGACTGACAATAAAACAT
Source organism: Oophaga sylvatica (assembly GCA_033576555.1). NCBI lineage: Eukaryota > Metazoa > Chordata > Amphibia > Anura > Dendrobatidae > Oophaga > Oophaga sylvatica. The sequence goes on from JARQOD010000002.1 coordinate 579,759,595, forward strand.
ACAAAACCGCAGTTAAATTGGATTTGACCGGACAAAAATTTAAGAAACATTCTTTCCAGGATAATGACTTGTATATAAGTCAAAATAAATAATAGAAAAAAATGCTACTCCACACCTTGGGCTATGTTCACACGTAGTGTTTTTGTTGTGTTTATGCAATGTTTGCTTTGCTTTCAATGGTGAAAAAAACATTCACCCGAAAATGTAATTTTATCATTTTAATATGTTTTCTGGCTTGTAGTATGTGAGACATGATCAAACACATCCTGTTTAACTTATGAAGGAGGGACTCTGAAAGTCACAATTTTTTTTTCAGGGCCATTAGGCGGCCATCACTCTATAGGGCCATCAGGCGGCCCTTACTATTGTTAGAGGGCCAGCAGGTGGGCCTCAGTATTACCAGAGGGCCATTAGGTAGCCCTCACTATAATTTTAGAGGGCCAGCAGTCAGACCTAACTAAGCATTTTTGGAGGGCCAGCAGATGGCTACTGAAATATAATTTATCCATCTGAGGTAGGAAAATTGTATTTTCTTATTAATACTGCAACTTGAAACTTGGAGGGCCAGCAGGTGGCCCTCACAAGTTATAGAGGGGCAGCAGATGGCTGCCACTATTTTTAAGGGTATGCCACACTAAACAACATCGCTAACGGGATCGCTAAAAAACGTCACTATTTAGCGATCCCGTTAGCGATGTTGTTGTGTGCGGCATCTGTCAGCGACGAGCTCCCTGCTGAGATCCTGCTGTGATCTCGCTCGTCGCTGGAATCGTTCCGGACCCTATTTTATCGTCGGCGCTCCCGCTGGATAAGTATTATCGCTGAGTGTGGCACCTTTTCTTAGCGATTTAGCGGTACTTTTGTACCGCTAAAGTCGTTAAGGAGATCGCTAACCGCGATAGCGTCCTTAACGATATCGCTAAGTTAAGCCGCACTCAGCGATATATAAACAATCCCGCTAGCGATCGCATTAGTATGCGTCGTTATCGTTATCGCTAGCGGGATTCTTTAGTGTGGCAGTACCTTTAGAGGGCCAGCAGGCATCTTGTGGACAGATGAGATCAAGATAGAGTTTTTCGGTAAAGCACATCATTCTACTGTTTACTGTAAATAGAATAAGGCCATACAAATCAAAAAACATAGTACCGTATTTTTTGGACCATAAGACGCACTTTTTTCCCCCCAAAATTTGGGGGAAAATGGGGGTGCGCCTTATGGTCCCAACATACCAAAAAATCCGGTGGCGGCGGCGGTCCCGGTGGCGGCGGCAGCCTTCCTGTGGTGTCTGGCCAGCAGCGGGGCTCTGTGCTGCGTGGGGGGCTCCGCCGGCATTTCCCTCTTAGCCGGACAGCCCCCCGCAGCTCCGCTGCTGCGGCCTCCTGATACATGGCCGCCAGGGGCCTCCGGTGGCGGTCCCGACAAAGTCTTCCGTTGCTGTGGTTCCGGGGCAGCAGCCGGCTCTGTGCTGCAGGGGGGCTCCGCCGGCATTTCGGTCTTAGCCGGAAAGCCCCCGCAGCTCCGCTCCCTCCTGCATCTCGGTGGCGTCCTCAAACATGGCCGCCAGGGGACTCCGGTAAGATGGCCGCCGAATCTCAGGACAAGATCTCGGGAGACGAGATCTTGTTGCCGAGACTTGAATGAGATTCGGCGGCCATCTTACCGGAGTCCCCTGGCGGCCATGTTTGAGGACGCCACCGAGATGCAGGAGGGAGCGGAGCTGCGGGGGGCTTTCCGGCTAAGACCGAAATGCCGGCGGAGCCCCCCTGCAGCACAGAGCCGGCTGCTGCCCCGGAACCACAGCAACGGAAGACTTCGTCGGGACCGCCACCGGAGGCCCCTGGCGGCCATGTATCAGGAGGCCGCAGCAGCGGAGCTGCGGGGGGCTGTCCGGCTAAGAGGGAAATGCCGGCGGAGCCCCCCACGCAGCACAGAGTCCCGCTGCTGGCCAGACACCACAGAGCACAGGAGGCTTCATTGGGACCACCGCTATGGGATGTGAGTACCATATATTGCACAGCGACCCCACAGAGCACAGCGACCCCACAGAGCACAGCCACCCCACAGAGCACAGCCACCCCACAGAGCATAGCCACCCCACACAGCACAGCCACCCCACACAGCACAGCCACCCCACAGAGCACCCCTGCAACACAGAGCACTTCGGACTGTAAGACGGACCCCCATTTGACACATTATTTTTTTTTCCCTGTTTTCCTTCTGAAAATTTGGGGTGCGTCTTATGGTCCGGTGCGTCTTATAGTCCGAAAAATACGGTAGTTACAGTCAAATTTAGTGGTGGTTCAAAGATTTTTTTTTGCTGCCTCTGGCCCTGGGTGTATTGACTGTGTGCAAGGCATCATGAAATGTGAAGATTCCCAAAGGATTTTGTGTCGCAATGTAGTGCCTAGAGTCAGAAAGCTGAGTTTGCATCCTAGGTCATGGGTCTTCCAGCAGGGCAATGACCCCAACATATTTCAAGAAGCACCCAGAAATAGATGGAAACAAAGCAAACAAAGTTCAGAAGTGGTAATTCCAGCTCCAGTAGCATAGTCTCCCACCACTACCTCTTACATACAGATCCTTCTGAGAAACTGTGAATGGACACATCTAATCAGTTAATTTTGCCTGCTTTGATGTGAAAGCAACAAACTCTGAAGGAATGCACTGGCAGCTTTGATGAATTTCTGAGTATAGATCACCATAAAAAAAACATGAATCAATCAATGTATCCTTGGAAAAAGGCAATAGCAAGGCTTAGAATGTATAAGGAAATAATCCCTGACTAGATGTCTGTCATACGCTATAACTACTGCAACACCTCACCGTCGACTAATTGCATACATGAGCTATATTATTGTAGAATATAGAAGGAATTTGAACTGGCCCTGAATAGATATTTTGTTGCACATGACAGCAACAAACTGTGGAGGAATGCAAGTAACACTGACATCTTTGATGAATTTCTGAGTACAGATCACCGTAAAAAAACATGAATCTGTCAATGACTGCATGGGAAAAAGCAGAAGAAAAACTTAAAATTTATAAGGCAATAATCCCTAAATAGATGTCTATTATACGCTATACCTACTGCGACACTTCACCCTACACAAATTGCAGATAACAGTGGTATTATTGTAGAATATAGAAGGGATTTTAACCGGCCCTGAAAAGATATTTTGTTGTACGTGGCAGCAACAAACTCTGGAGGAACACAAGCGCCACTGCCAGCAATGATAAATTTCAAAGTACAAATCACTGTAAAAAACATGAATCTGTCAATGAGGGCATGTGAGTCGCACGTACCAGGGCTTATGGGGTACTCGGCACCGAGCCCGTTCACTTCAATGGGGGAGAGGTCACGGGTAGCACAGCTCGGTCCGTTGCCCTGGGCGCTCATTCAAAGGGGGATATTTACAGGGGATTATAGAAATGTTCGTGACGCCACCTGTGGTTTCTGATCAGGGTGACAGGCGCTGCAGGGTGAATCCTCTGAGGGGTTGTAACTGGGCAGCAAGGTGTTAAGTCTTCCACAGGTAAGACTGATCCCTCGAGGTATATGGCGGTGCAGGGGTGCAGGCAATAAGGCAGACACACACAATGAGTCTCTTTCTGTACCTTTACTGCTGATTAGAGTTGAGCGATACTTTCCGATATCCTAAAGTATCGGAATCGGAATGGTATCGCCGATATCACTAAAATATCGGCGATACCCGATACCGATACCGGAAGTCCCATGTAAGTCTATGGGAACAAAATATCGCAACTAAAAAAAACCCATTCTTTCCTTGTAAACACTAAATATACACACATAGAATACATATATATATATATACATGTCATTGTGACATATATATATACATATATGTATAGTTTATACACTTCTACATAGTAAAATATCCTCTCATTCAATTGCCGGGTAAAGCCGGCTTCAGTGAAAAGACAGAAGCACCCGACATGAAATGACACTTGGTGTACATAGGGTTAATCATGTCTTTTCATGTCGTTTGCTATCTGATTTGCACAAACAATTAAATCAGACTATGTGTGCAAAATTTCACACCTGTAGGGGTTAATTAAAGGTGTAAATTCGTTGTAAAAAAAACGGACTTTTTTTGCTACGAATTTACACCTTTAATTAACCCCTACAGGTGTGAAATTTTGCACACATAGTCTGATTTAATTGTTTGTGCAAATTAGGCTGGAGTCACACACAACCACAAAAAATCGGTCCGTTTTAGACGGTCGACAATCGGATCAAAATAAAAACATCACACATCCTTCTGGCATCCGATTTTCCTTCAAAGATGCGATTTAATCGCATGTGTGTGTACCTTGTAACATCCGATTTTCATCCGACTTGCGAGATTTTCTCGCAGGCTTGCAAAACTGACATATAATGGATCCAAAAGAATAGTATTTAAATGCCAAAAGAAAGAATAGATATATACACATATATATATATATATATATATATATATATATATATATATATGTCATTGTGACATATATATATATACATATATTTATAGTTCTTACACTTCTACATACTGTTATAGCCGCTAATTCAATTGCCGGCTTCAGTGAAATCACAGAAGCCGACATGAAATGATACATTGTTTCCACACATTTAACCATGTAATTTCATGTATTTTTATATATGTTTGAAACATACAATTACATGAGTATATGTGTGCTAAATTTCAGACATGTAGGGGTTAATTAAAGGTGTAAATTCGTTAAAAAAAAATGCGTGGGCTCCCGCTGTATTTTCTCCACCAGACAGACAAAGCAAGCGAGTGGGGGCAGATAATAATAGCCTAGGGAGGGTACATTTTTTTTGTGCCCCCCCTGGCTACTAACATCTGCCCCCAGACACCCCAGAAAGGGCAAATCTATAATTAGATTCGCCCTTTCTGGCACTTTGCCCGTCTATTCCCATTGCCCTGTAGCGGTGGCGAATGGGTTAATAAGGGTTAAAATGACCTTGCAATTGAAAGGTCACTTTAAGCCAGGTTAATAATTGATAGCTGTCAATTAGGCAACTATCAATTATTAATCCTATTGTATGAAAGAAAAATCAAACACACACACTTTAATAAAAAATAAGTTTAATTAAATAATCACACAGTTTTTGACCATATTTTATTTTCCTGCTAAAACCATTTCCTGTAATAAAAATAAAATAAAAAAGCAAAATTATACTTACCAATCCGATGTACAGTCAGGTCCCACGGTGTAATCCATCAGAAAGGGTTAACAGGTTACAGGTCGCAGAGAGCTAATAATGCTGTCTCAGACCTGTATTCCCCTGAATGAATAACTTCCTCTCCCAGCGAAAGTAGAGGAATAGATTCATGAATGGAGCTTAATTGATTTCTTGCCAATTTAACTGTAGTGACCTGACCTAAGGTGAAAGTGGACACAATCAATTAAGCTTCATTCATGAAACACATCCTCTCCTGTCGCCAGGAGAGGAACTTATTCATTCATGAGCTTTGAGCTGAGCATGCAGGATTACTTGCACTGCTTGGCTCAAAGCTAGTTAACCCTTTGTGAAGGATTACAGCGTGGGACGTGACAGATCGGCGGAATAGGTAAGAATAATGTTGTTTTATTTCTTTTTCTTTATTTTAGGAGATCAATGGCTTCGCACGGATTTAGTGTAAAATAAAATATGGTCAAAAAAATGTGTTTTTATTTCATTAAAATTATTTATTCTTAAAGTGTGTGTGTTTTTTTATTTACTTCAATAGGATTAATAATTGATAGTTGTCTAATTGACAGCTATCAATCATTAACCTGCCTTAAGGTCACCTTTTAATTGCAAGGTGACAGTAAGGTGAGATTAACCCATTCGCCACCGCTACAGGGCAATGGGAATAGACGGGCAAAGTGCCAGAAAGGGCGAATCTAATTATAGATTTGCCCTTTCTGGGGTGTCTGGGGGCAGATGTTAGTAGCCAGGGGGGGCACAAAAAAATGCACCCTCCCTGGGCTATTATTATCTGCCCCCACTCGCTTTGCTTTGTCTGTCTGGTGGAGAAAATACAGCGGGAGCCCACGCATTTTTTTTCAACGAAATTACACCTTTAATTAACCCCTACATGTCTGAAATTTTGCACAAATACACTCATGTAATTGTATGTTTCAAACATATATAAAAATACATGAAATTACATGGTTAAATGTGTGGAAACAATGTATCATTTCATGTCGGCTTCTGTGATTTCACAAAACCCGGCAATTGAATTAGCGGCTATTACAGTATGTAGAAGTCTAGGAACTATAAATATCTGTATATATACATGTCACAATGACATGTATATATATATGTATGTGTTCTATGTGTATATATCTATTCTTTCTAGTCTTTATTAAAGCTGTCAGTGTGATTTTACAGTATAGGCGGGGATGAATTGCCGGCTTTTCTAAAGGACACCGATGCGATTTCATCGCAAGTCACACAGTGTGGTCCGTTTGTAATCAGATTTTTCATCGCTCCCATAGACTTGCATTGGCGATTGTCGACCGACAATCGGTGACAATCGCAGCATGCTGCGATTGTACACGGACGTTTAAAACGGACCACAAAAAAATCTGATACTGGGAGCTGCTCCATAGATTAACATAGGTCCGACTGCAATGCGATATTTCATCGCATTGCAGTCGTCCGATTTTGTCGCCAGTGTGACTCCGGCCTTAGATAGCAAGGACATGAAAAGACATGGTTAACCCTATGTACACCAAGTGTCATTTCATGTCACCCGACATGAAATGACACTTGGTGTACATAGGGTTAACCATGTCTTTTCATGTCCTTTGCTATCTAATTTGCACAAACAATTAAATCAGACTATGTGTGCAAAATTTCACACCTGTAGGGGTTAATTAAAGGTGTAAATTCGTTGTAAAAAAAACGGACTTTTTTGCTACGAATTTACACCTTTAATTAACCCCTACAGGTGTGAAATTTTGCACACATAGTCTGATTTAATTGTTTGTGCAAATTAGATAGCAAAGGACATGAAAAGACATGGTTAACCCTATGTACACCAAGTGTCATTTCATGTCGGGTTCTGCATTTTCACAAAAGCCGGCAATTGAATTAGCGGCTATTATACTATGTAGAAGTGTATGAACTACAAATATAAATATATATATATATGTGTCACAAATTCAATGACATGTATATATATATATGAGGTGTAAAATTGCTGAAAAAAAATGCGTGGGCTCCCGCCCTATTTTCGCAACCAGACAGACAAAGCCAGTGAGTGGGGGCAGATAATAATAGCCCAGAGAGGGACCATTATTTTTGCCCCCCCCCGGCTACTAACATCTGCCCCCAGACACCCCAGGAAAGACAAATCTATAATTAGATTCGCCCTTTCTGGCACTTTGCCCGTCTATTCCCATTGCCCTGTAGCGGTGGCGAATGGGTTAATATGGGGTTAAAGCCACCTTGCTATTGAAAGGTGACCTTAAGCCAGGTTAATAATTGAGAGCTGTCAATTAGACAACTATCAATTATTAATCCTATTGCATGAAATAAAAATAAAACACACACACTTTAATTAAAAATCATTTTAATGAAATAAAGACACATGTTTTTGACCATCTTTTATTTTACTGCAAAAACCATTTCCTGTAATAAAAATAAAATAAAAAAGCAAAATTATTCTTACCTATCCCATGCACAGTCAGGTCCCACGGTGTAATCCTTCAGAAAGGGTTAATGTTTACTGCAGGGACCGCAGCTAATGCTGCAGCCTCACAGTAAACCCCAAATGAATGAGTTCCTCTCCTGCCTGACAGGAGAGTAAAGGCTGGGTGTCACATAACGATACACCAGCGATCCCGACAACGATATGCACTTGTCAGGATCGCTGGTGTATCGCTACATGATCGCTGCTGAGCTGCCAACAGCAGCTCAGGCAGCGATCTGGGACAGCGACACTGCGGGTAACATCGCTTAAGGGCCCGTCTCACATAGCGATATCGCTACCGAGATCGCTGCTGAGTCACTAGTTTTGTGACGCAGCAGCGAGCTCACCAGCGATATCGCTGTGTGTGACATTCAGCGACGATCAGCCCCCTGCCGGGTATCGCTGATCGTCGCAGAAATGTCAGGACCTTTTTTTGATCGCTGGTTTCCCTCTGACAGGCACGCATCGCTGCGTGTGACAGGCGGGAGACCAGCGATCCGCTGGTAACCAAGGTACACAGCGGGTTTCCAGGCACCGCGCAGCGCTTGGAAACCCGCTGTGTACCTTGGATACCAGCTCCCTGCATCAGGGCGCTGGTATCCAAGGTACACAGCGGGTTTCTAGGCACAGCCCCGCGCCTGGAAACCCGCTGTGTACCTTGGTTACCAGCGGATCGCTGGTCTCCCGCCTGTCACACGCAGCGATGTGTGCCTGTCAGCGGGAAACCAGCGATCAAAGGTCCTGACATTTCAGCGACGATCAGCGATACCCGGCAGGGGGGCTGATCGTCGCTGAATGTCACACACAGCGATATCGCTGGTGAGCTTGCTGCTGCGTCACAAAACTAGTGACTCAGCAGCGATCTCGGTAGCGATATCGCTATGTGAGACGGGCCCTTAAGTGGAAAGCTTAATTGATTGCTTTCCACTTTCACTTCAGGTCAGCCAGGGACACAATCAGTGACGTCAGAGGGAACTGATTAACAAAAATAGGGGTTCCCTTCGAAAAAAAAATGGCGTGGGGTCCCCCCTATTTTTGTTAACCAGCCAGATGAAGCAGACCGCTGAGGCCTGGATTTTCAGGCTGTTAAGGAGCCAAGATCCATGGACCTTGCCAGCCTGATAATACCAGGCCACAGCAGTCTGTATATCTTGGCTGATTAACAAAAATAGGGGATCCCCTCGAAAAAAATTGGCGTGGGGTCCCCCCTATTTTTGTTAACCAGCCAGATGAAGAAAACCGCTGAGGCCTGGATTTTCAGGCTGTTAAGGAGCCAAGATCCATGGACCTTGCCAGCCTGATAATACCAGGCCACAGCAGTCTGTATATCTTGGCTGATTAACAAAAATAGGGGATCCCCTCGAAAAAAATTGGCGTGGGGTCCCCCCTATTTTTGTTAACCAGCCAGATGAAGAAAACCGCTGAGGCCTGGATTTTCAGGCTGTTAAGGAGCCAAGATCCATGGACCTTGCCAGCCTGATAATACCAGGCCACAGCAGTCTGTATATCTTGGCTGATTAACAAAAATAGGGGATCCCCTCGAAAAAAATTGGCGTGGGGTCCCCCCTATTTTTGTTAACCAGCCAGATGAAGAAAACCGCTGAGGCCTGGATTTTCAGGCTGTTAAGGAGTCAAGATCCATGGACCTTGCCAGCCTGATAATACCAGGCCACAGCAGTCTGCATATCTTGGCTGATTAACAAAAATAGGGGATCCCCTCGAAAAAAATTGGCGTGGGGTCCCCCCTATTTTTGTTAACCAGCCAGATGAAGCAGACCGCTGAGGCCTGGTTTTTCAGGCTGGTAAGGATCCAATATCCATGGACCTTGCAAGCCTGATAATACCAGGCCACAGCAGTCTGCTTAGCTTGGCTGGTTAACAAAAATAGGGGATCCCCTCGAAAAAAAAACGGCGTGGGGATCCCCCCTATTGTTGTTAACCAGCCAAGTAAAATGCAGACTGCTGCGGCCTGGTATTAAAAGACTGTCAAGGCCCATGGATTTTGGCCCTCAACAGCCTGATAATACCAGGCTACAGCAGCCCCACATTTGGCGCATCAAAAGATGTGCCAATTGTGGCACTTTACCCGGCTCTTCCCACTTGCCCTGTAGCGGTGGCAAGCGGGGTAATAAGGGGTTAATGTCACCGTTGATTGCACGGTGACAATAAGCCCGGTTAATAATGGAGAGGCGTCAATAAGACACCGATCCATTATTAATCCCAAAGTTATTAAATGTATAAAAAAAAGACACAGCAAGAAAAAAGTCTTTTAATGAAATAAAAGAGACAACACAGTTTTCATTTCTTTTATTACTCTCTCATTCCTGCGACGCCATCGATCTCCTGTAAAAAAAGAAAAAAAACAAACCAACAGTATACCACCTGTCCGACGCAGTCCATAACGATAGTCCCACGACGATTCAGCTCTGCTACATCGCAATGACAGGCAGAGCCTGTCATTGCAACGCAGCACAGCTGATTACCTGCTTCCCCGGCGGTGACGTCATCGGACTGACTGCTTTACGGCCGCGATTACCCAGCAGTCACTGCAGTTATCGCGAGAAACTGCATGTGACCGCCGGGGAAAGAAGATGGCGGCCATGAAGCAGTGCAGGACGTGACCGCCGGAGATCTTTTGCCGGGTAAGTGCCGCTGACTCCTGACAGACCCGACCGACGGACACTGACAGTGACAGTGACAATCCCGATTCCGGTATCCGATAAGACGAAAATATCGGAACTCGGAATCGGAATTCCGATACAGCTAATATCGGCCGATACCCGATATTTGCAGTATCGGAATGCTCAACACTACTGCTGATATTTGCAGGCACGTCCCGGGAAGCTGCTCAGGGTGGAGGATGCATGTCCAGTAATCACTGAGTAGGTTTAAGGCCTCCTTACGTCTTCATATGTGTGAGTTTCTAACTTGCATAAAGCTAAGTTTAACTCCGTGTGTAACAGCTACGCCCGGCTGACATTGTGGTAGAGCCTTCTTGCGGACAGAACTAAGTCCTCTATGGCTGATCAGGCCTGACTCCTGTTCTTCCTGACCTCGGTTACGTATCAGCACTGAAGGGCCCCTCTGCGACCTGAAGTCCAGCAGGGTCTCCGGTTTCTCCCAATAGCCGTGAAGGTACTAGCAAGCTCGGACCCAGTGTCCGGTTGTGCAGAGTGGAGGTAAGCTATCGTTGCTATTTCTCCTCAGTCACTCTCTCTTTCCCTTTTTCCACTTGCCTGTCATCCTACTCACACCTTTAACATAAGCACAGGCAGCAGTAGATGTCAGCTTTCGTCTCTTCTCCGCTCTCTAACAGTACCTCAGTTGACTCGGTGTTACAAATACTGCAGTTCCCTTTCCTTCACTTTCTTTCTTAGGCTCTGTCCGAAGCAGCTATCAGGACCTTCCGTCAGACTGATCTGTGCACACTCCGAGAGTCACTTTCCACTTCCCTAGGGAACTAACAGTCAGCACGTTCTGAGGTAACAGTTTGTTTCTCTGCTTCTGTCTCATCTGACAGGAATCTCCGTCTGTCTGAACTCTGCTCTGAGCTCTGCTCTGACAGGAAATCAACTCCAAAAGGCCCTCTCTCTGGAATGACTACTGCTGCATCTCTCCACACCCCACCCTTATATACTCTAAAGGGCTCCCTCTGGTGGCACTATAGGGAAATGTGAAGTGTGAATGAATATCGGGTGATTGTGAATTACCTTTCTGTGCATCCTCCTGGGTACATGTGGCACCAAGCGCAGCTGGGCTACACATGGAAAAAAGCTGCCTCAAGGATTACAATTTAAAAGTCAATAATCCCTGACTAGGTGGCTGTTATGCACTATCCCTGCTACCACACCTCACCCTAGACAAAGTGCAGATAAGAGCGTTATTATTGTAACAAAATAGAATCTATTTGAATTAGCCCTGAAAAAAGCAATTAGGTTAATGTAGCAGCATCAAGGACTGTTATTTCATCAAACCTGATGAGCAATATAGTGGAGTGTGTCGCATTTACTCAGTCTGATAAGGTGGAGACCAGGATCTTCTGTACTTACTGTACAAACTCTCCTGTCCCGAATGAGAAATCCAGTATGCAATGTGAGAACTCCCTATGTGATGACCACCTGACAGCCAATAAGAAGGCAATGAATCATATGTTACTAATATTACACCAGCTTTTGGTTTCCAAAAAAGTTCCCTCAACTAGGAGGTGCAGCCTCAGAAAAGCATTTTTCCCATTACAAAATGGTGGGTTTCCTACACTGATGAAGCACATGCACTAAGTGCAAGGGATGCTAAACATTAGAAGGAGGCACTCCAATACCCTTTTGAAGAGACGTAGTGGAGGGCCTCACAAAACATTTTTTTCCCATTATTAAGTACTGGGTATCCTAGACTGGTAATGCCCATGAATCAAGTGCATGGGCTGAAAAACATTTACCCCTGGGGGGTATACATATATATATGAAAGAATGTATGCCTCTAAAAATTGTTAATGAGAGAATCATAAACACCCTTAAAAAATTTACAGCGAGAATAGCATGATAACCCTGTTGATATGGTGGTGGAGGTAGACGACACAAAAGACACAAAATCCTGAAGCGTATACCCATGTTTGGGTGAGAATGCGGTTTATGGGAATAGACCAAAAAAAACCCACTGAATTTGAGTTTACGCTCTGCTCCTGTCATCCGGTGGTGCAGAGAAGTCTGGCCCAATCCAGCCCTTATTCATTTTCATAAGAGACAGACTGTCAGCATTTTCAGTTGACAAGCTGATGTGCTTATTGGTTATATTACCCCCGATGGTACTAAAAGCCTGCTGTGACAAAATGCTACCGGCAGGGCAGGCCAGGACCTCCAAGGTGTAAAGAGACAATTCATGCCACGTGTCTAGCTTAAATAGTTGTAAGGCGCAGAGGAATTATCGAGGATGCTGGTATGGTCGGCATCTTGCAAAACTATTCCCGCAAATCAGAGCATGGGTCTGAGAAACCTATCCCAGACCTTTGAGCGTGTTCCCCTACCTTTTATGTATCTGGTGTGTGTAATGCTGCTGCAGTGCACCAGAGGTTGCTGGTGAGGGAGGAGAGGCTGCACTCACAGTGTAGCACCACAATGCAGCAGGCAGGAGCCACTAGGTGGCGGAAGAGAAGTCAGTCAAGCCGAGTCAGCAACAGAGAGGGAGCAAAGTACCAGAGGTCACAGCAATACACATGGTCAGCAACAAGCCAGAGAAGTCAGAGCTGGTCAGGAACAGGAATGCCAGAGATGGAAGACAGTAAACAAGTCAGAGGACAAGCCGGGTCAAATACCAAGGGGTCACAACAAGGAGAGCAAGTACTAGGATGAGCAAAAGTCAGAGGGGAGTGCAGGAACGGGATCAAGGTAAATGGGCAGAGGACAAATCAACCTCTCAAGCCAAAGACAGAACTATAACTGACGCTGGCTGCCAGCCACAGCAGACAGCAATAGCAACACAGCTCCCAAAACGAGGCCGAGAAGGTTAACCCTCGCATGACCTGATTGGGGAGAGACTAACAAAACCAAGCCCCGGTCTGGATCATGACAGTGTGTACCTCCCTCATCTCCACTCCTTGATTATCCAAGGAACTGTGACCTCCAGTACTTCTTGTGCATTCTGGTACTGCAACATTTTATGAGACCTCTCAGCCACAGGAAGGAAAGATGGAAAGTTCTCCTGTTCCGCGGGTCTAGAAGGATGACAAACCAGTAATTAGTGTTGGCCAAAATGCGTACAATGCGAGGGTCATGGGAAATGCAGCGGAACATAAACTCAGCCGTGTGTGCTAGACTGCCAACAGCAAAGACTTCCCTTTCCCCACCAAGAGGTTAACTGTCCATGTTGTCCTCCTCATCTTCCTCCTCGTCAACCCTCTCTTCCCCCTCGTCTTCAGGCCATCCACGCTGAACAGACGGGATGAAGGTGGTGTGGGTACTACCATCTGTAGCACATGCAACCAGCTCCTGTTACTCCTCATCTCCTTTTCGTCCTCCTCATTATCACCCAATCCATGTTGAGAAGATGAGATGAGGCTGGGCTGTGTAGCATCACCTAGTATAGTCTCTTGCTCCATCTCAACTTTCTCCGCCTGCAAAGCCTCCTCTTTAATTCTGAGCAGCGAAATGGTCGAAAATTCTGAGAGGCATGGTGTAGCTGGTATTCAACTACTGCACTCTGCTGCTCACAAAGCCTTGCCAACATATGTAGCGTTGAGTTCCAAAGCGTGGTGACATCACACACCAGTCAGTGAGCTGGAAGTTGCAAATGCTGTTGCAGCACTGCCAGGGTGGCAGCAGCTGTAGCTGATTTGCGGAAATAGGCACACATGTGGCTTACTTTTATAAGTAACTCAGGCAGATCTGAGTAGATTTTGAGAAACCGCTGAATCATTAAATTTAGTATGTAGGCCAGGCATGGTATGTGTGCGAGGTTGCCGAGCTTCAGCGCTGCCACCAGGTTACGGCCATAGTCACACATGACCATGCCTGGTTGTAGGTTCAGGGGCAAAAGCCACAGATCAGTCTCGTTTGTTAGACCTTTCAACAACTCCGATGCGGTGTGCGGTTTGTCACCTAAGCAGATTAGCTTCAGCAGAGTTTGTTGCCGCTTGACCGAGGCAGTGCTGCAGTGCTTCCAGCTAGTGACTGATGTTGATGTTTCTGAGATGGAGTGTGAGAAGGAGGAGGTGCAAGAACTGCTGTAGAAGGTGAGGGCAACCCTGATTGAACCAGGGCCCAAAATCCTCTGTGTCAGTAGCACATGTTCCTTCCCAGGGTCCGCCTGGGTCCCGGCTTCCACAATGTTCATCCAGTGTGCCATCAGAGAAATGTAGCATCCTTGGCCACAAGCACTTGTCCAGGTATCCGTGGATAAGTGGACCTTCCCAGTAACAGCATTGGTCAAGGCACGGCTGATGTAGTGGGACACATATTTGGTAAGGCGGGGATGGTGCATCGGGAGAAATAGTGATGGCTGGGGACCAAGTACCAAGGGTCAGCCACTGCCATGGCAACATTTAGTGTGGAAATGAGGCCATTTAGTGTTGTGTCCTGTGGGTGGATGGCTGCGTATTTATGCTTGCATTCCAAGGACTGTGTTAGGGACAACTGAACACTGCACTGGGACAAGGATGTGGACGTGGTTGCTGATGGTGGTTGCATGTGTGCAATGACAGGTGCAGGGTGGGAGTCATCTTTGCCTACATCATGAACAGGGGATTGGCGTGCACATAGAGCAGGGTAAGAGGCAATGGTGTCAAGTGCAGACACTGTTTTTGGACTTTGCCTTTCGCCCGTAGTAGTCCAGTGCTATGATTCCATGTGCCTGAGAATGCTGGTTGCGGTCAGGCTTGTAGTTTTGCTGCCCCTGCTGATGCTGGCCTGGCAGATATTGCAAATTACCATTTTTTGGGTTAACTGGACTGTCTTTAAAAAAGCACCAGACTCGGGAACAACTAACCCTTGGCTTCTACACCTGAAGAAGGCTGTGTGAGGAAGGAACAGCCACCATCTTGGATAGGGCCGATACCAGCCTCCATTTTTTCTGTTCACAGAGCCACAGGCTGCTAACTGCACCTGGCCCCAGGACTTGTGGGCATATTCAATACGACAGGGTTTTGTGTCCACTGTGAATAAAAAGGTCTTTTAGTATGCTAATTAATTCAGGCCCAATGTTGAATAGCAAGGTCTGTTAGTATGATAATGAGATAAGGCCAAAACAAGACCTCAAAGCTTTAGCCTGAGCCATGGTAGCCTGGGGCCTGGGGCTTCAATTAGATTATACCTGCCAGCTAGACACAGAAAACACATATATTGTGTCTCCCAGCCATGACGGCTCCATTCTAGGATTATGAATTATGAGCACATCTTTCTAGGTACAAACTCATAAAAAATATCTGCGTGATCCTGCGGACCTCTGGTATCTGATGGTGCAACTCCCGAGTCGGTGATGGCTCGGGGGTCTGAGATATAGAAATTGGCACTCCAGGTTTGATCTCCACGCGACAGGCGAAACATACTGCATCCGCTGGTACCTCTCGTGTCCTGATCCGATTGTCCTGGAGAAAGTTAACCCCTTTATTAGGTATTGGGAATAAATTCTGCAGGGGGCTAAGGGTGGAGATTATCATCCCACCCTCAGACACTGAGGGGAGGGACCTAGCAGGTTTAAGACCTGTGAGCTATGGGCAGACTGGATCCATTCTCACAGCAGCAAGACCATGAAAAACTAAAGACCAAGGGACAGATCTGCCAAGGGAGCAGCGGCACACGTTTTGGGGGACTGTCCAGCAACTAAGACTTTCACCTGTGGATCGCAGAGCTCCCTGCCTCCACATGCCCCCAAAACCTGGTAATATTGACCTCTAGCTAATACCTCTAAGCCTTGTACCATTATTGTTGTATTTTACGCTGACTGCAAATCCATTGTAATTCCGTTGTATAACTTACTGTATATTTCTGTAATTATCTAGTGCGACCTTAAGGCAATTAAACCATAAAATTAATCTTGGACTGCTGCTTTTACTCTGATCACGAATCTTAGAATACCCAGTGGGTAACAGGACACCCTCCCCTGCGGCCATTTGCTCTAGGTGTAGTTCCATTACTGACCTGAGAGACAAAGGGGGCGCCGAAGAGCTGTGCCTGTGGAGTTACGTCACATTGGTGACGTGGAAGGATGGGGGTTGTCCTTCATAGGCTGCAAACAGCCGAAATGCATTGTGTATATAGTTTTTATTTGTTTTTATCAGTTTGGATAAAATTTTACCTATAACTACAAGTAACCTGAAATTTCTGCACTTTGATTTCTGTCAGTGGCAAAGACAGCGCCATTTCCTGGTCCTCCTGTCTGGCACATAACCCTTGGCTTTGCAACTTTATCCATGTTGATGCTCTGGGGAACAGTTGCATGCCTTGTGTCTCTGGCCACCCCACTGCCTCTTTCTGCCTGTTGTGATGATGCGGATCCCCCCCCCTGTGCGCTGCTGTCCTCGTTCTGCATGTCACCGTCCCAGGTTGGGAGAGTAACTTAATCGTCCACCACCTTGTCTTTCACTTCTGCACCCTGGGCCCCCTCCTGACTTGCTGACATAACACCACATGTTTGCAATTGTGTATCATCATCAGTTACCTCTTGGGACAGTAATTTCATTTTCCCACCATCACCTTCTTGTGAGAGTGGCTGCTCAAATATTTGGGCATCGCTACATGCGATCTCCTCATGTCCCACTTGAAATGGGCAGGGCGAGATACCAGAATCTATAAATGGAAATGTGAACAGCTCTTCTGAGTGTCTAAGTGAAGGATCACCTCTCTCCAGGCACTCGCATGGTGGGAGGAAGGAGGATCAGCGTGAGGATTATGTGGTCCAGAATCATGGCTACTGAGACTGGATCATGTGGAAGACAGGGTGGTACTGACAAAGTGACTGATAACATCCATTCAACAACCTTTTCACACTAGTCTGGCTTCAAGAGTTGTATTCTGCCGCCCCCCCCCTACAAAGTGGGACAGGAAGCTAGATCGACATGATGTGTTTGTTGTATCCATGGCAGGCACAGTTTCACCTTACCCACGGCCTAGGCCTCTGCACTCACCATCAGCATCACGTCCACTTCCCTGTCCCTTACCACACACCTTGACCGTTTTTAATTACATATGATATATCCCTGTTGAGAAACTGTTGCAGTGTTACTATCGCAGGACCATTGGCTCACCTTAGATGGACTTCTTAAGCTGCAGTATGAATGCAATGCTATTTCTAACCAACCAATTTTATCAGGCACAAGTGGAGCCTAATAAATGCCTTATAAAATTTTAGTGCTGAAAAACTTGCAGTATTACAATCGCAGGAAAATTTGCCCACTTCATATGGACTTATTACACTGCAGTATCAATATAGCGATGCTATTTCTAACCAAGCAAGTTTTTTTCTTTTGTGTTTAGGCACAACTGAAGCACTACAAATGCCGTATAAAATTTCACTGCAGAAAAAAAATTGCACTATTACTATTGCAGGAAAATTTGCACACCTCAGATGGACTGATTACACTGCAGGAGCAATATAGTGATGCTATTGAGATCCAACCAAGTCTGACTGTATCCTTTTCATGTACAAGCGCAGCAATATAAATTGTGTATAATATTTTCCTGCTCAGAAGAATTTGCAATTTCAACAGCAAAAAGATTATTACTAGCCCTGTTTAAGGGCTGTTGTTGTATTTGAAAGAAATGTAAATGTGATTGAATACTTGGCTAATACGCAGCTACAATTCTGTCCTTCTTTCACCAGTACATCTCCCTGTCGTTCTTGTTTTTCGAGGTACAGTGAGACGAGCATAGACTCACTGGTCTTATTGACCTGATGACACTATGCGGCCAGCCAATCACAGCAATGCCACAACCAAGATGGTTACGGCATTACAGTGACTGGCAGGCAATCTTAACATGTTTATTGGCTGTCTATAAAGCACCAAACATGTGGGATGGGGACTCGAGTTCCTGCTCAAGGATTCAAAATGTACGAGCCGAGTAACAAGCATCTCAAGCACACTGATGCTCAAGCGAGTAACAAGTAGTCATCACTACCAAGCACACTTCCACTATTTTTTGTTTGCGTTCAGCAGTGTGACCACCATATCAATGTATCCCTCTGTTGAGATCAGTAGTAACAATGATGACAGTTGAGTACAGTTCTTGTTATATTGAGTAAATGGTTATGGCATATAGAACCTAATGGATCCTGATAATTTATTATGGGGTCTGTCAGGTTTTAAAAAGTTTTTGCTGCAAGAATAGAACTAACTACATGCTTCTGGGACCCATGTTGTTGTATCAATGTGAATAAAGCTTTGCTAATACTTTCATTTACTTTGAGCTTTGAAATTAAAGTCCATGTAAGGTAAGTAGGAGCACATAATCAGTAGGCAAATAAGTCTTGAGGAAATTTAGCTCTAAATGATTTGATGTTTATCTAGTCTTGATGTAATAACAGAAATTCTAAAGAAGGAAATGGTCATGCGGTACAATCTTTTCACCCACCCCCCCACAAGGCACATGTTAGCATGATATAGCCCAATCTTTATTTGATAGAAAATTTCATATTATTGATTTATGACACCTCCGCAGCATATTATTGCTTTGTATGTAATCTTTTATTTTGTTTTTATTAGTGTTCAATTTTCAGGATCAAGGACAATTAGTGGATCTTAGTCAATAAAAAGTTTCACAATACTGTATAGACCTAAGTTGTCCTACAACTTAATAATTAACTTTAATCTTTTCTGGTTTCCTATACATGTTAGCTATTAGAAAAACAAGTTACTATTACTTATACAGTAAAAACTGGTCAAAGTATAAAAGACTCCACAAACATTAGATTAATTTTGGCCAAACCCACTTATATTGACCCGTTTGTCCAACAGTAAAGTGTCATCTCTCCTGACAATGTCAGGGATGATAAGGATTTGGCATGTCTGACATCAGACTGTAGATCTTTTTGCTCTTGGTAAGAAAAGCTGCCGATAGAGATGTCCAGCAGCAGCTCTCGGGAGAAATAGCTATCTGACCAACAATCGGTGGAACAAATGTTCAGCCGACAGCTGTCTATTATGTATTGCACCCTTCAGCCTTTAGGTACATAAGAGAGGACCCACAGAGCATCCATGTCACTATAGACTGATCAAACAGAAGTGAACCTGAGAGAGCGCTTACCAGGGAGAAACGCAAATAACGGGATGAAGCAAAATAGGGAGTGACTTTTTGAGGATATGGCTAATATAAAAGTATGTGGCTAAATATATTCAATCTCCCTATATTAATATCAATCTCCAGAGGTGGGAGGAAAGATGATTAGTAATGTTGATCAGGAAAAGGACCCTTACTCAAAGTCTCTTGTTTGCTCCCCTATTTCCGTTTTTCAGAAGGTTGACACAAGGAAGAGTTACCGACACAGCAGATACTATTGCTAGTAAATCAGGGACTCAATTCCTACAGCCATACTAGTACTTTGTTCTTCTTCAAAAGTCCAGCCATCTAGAATATGACCCTGCAGCCATTTGACAACCTGCTTAGCAGGTTCTGATTGTTTCATGAATCCACATCTACATGATGCCCTTACATTGACCCCAACACAGTATGATGGCCCTTACACAGCCCTCCATAAAGGATGATAGTCCTCCATATGGAATTTTGGCACCCACACCTCAGCATGCAGTATGATAGTCCAACACAGCCCTCCAAACAGTATAATGTCCCCCGCACAACCCTCCATACAATATGAAGGACCATATAAAACCCTGCACACTGTATAATGTCCTGCCTACAGGATAATGGCCATCCAAACAGAATAATGGCCCCCCAAATAGCCCTACCAATAGTATAATGGCCCCTAAGTAGTCCTCCAAACAGTGTTATGGCCCCCCGTATAGTCCACTAGCAACATAATTGGCCTAAGCATAGCCCTCCAAACAGTATAATTGGCCAACGTATAGCACTTCAAACAGTACAATCATCCCCTTATAGCCTTCCAAATGGCATAATGGTCCCCACATAGCCCTCCAAACAGTATAGTTGCCCCCCCCACACACAGTACTTGAAACAGTATAATTGATAACTTGAACTGTATCACTGGCCTACACACATCCCTCCAAACAGTATAATGGCCCTTCACACAACCCACCACATAGTATCATGAACCCCACACAACCCTCCTCACAGTATGATGGACCTCACACAACCCTCCACAATGTATAATGCAGTATAATAGACCCTGCTGCCCCTGCAGACAGCATAATTAAACTCCACATAACCCTCCAAACAGTATAATGCCCCTCACAGAACTCTTAAAATAGTATAATGGCCACCCAACAGCTCTCAAAATAGTATAATAACCCCAATATAGGCCTACAAATATAGTAGTATAGTAGTATAATGGACCTCACATTGCCCTCTAAATAGGATATTGACCATCACATAGCCTACAAATTGTATAATGACCACCCACATAGCCCTCCATACAGTATAATGGCCTACAAATAGCCCTCTAAATAGTGTAATGGCCCCAGCATAGCCCTCCAAATAGTATAACGCTCTCACATAGCCTTCCAAATAATTTAATGGGACCCACAATGTACTCAATGATCTAAAAAAAGTTAAGAATATCTCTCACTATTACCCTGCTGCTCTGGTCCCTGTAGCGTGTGATCTGAAGCTCTGCACAGTGGGCATGATGTAGTTGCATCAATACGCCCACTGCACTGAGATGTCAGTCGTACAGTGAGAATTATGGAGATGGGAGCTCATGGCTCCCTGTTCCATCACTGCTTTCAACTGTATCTGCATCCTGGACTCTATCTGTATTCAACTTTATCTCCCCCTCCCAGCAAGTGTGTTGCTGAGGTGGGGTAGAGGAGGGGGCTGTCCGTTGCTAGCGCTGGCATCATGTCCTATAGAGATAAATTGGTTTTCTGATATTGCCTGTACTACTTGCATGGGATGGTATGACTAATATATCAAATGTTCACTCTGATTTGGTGTTAGTACTTAAGAATTTTTTTTAGCTTATGTGATCTGCTAATCGGTCTTTGAGAAAGGTCTGGAGCCGATGGTGTCCATAGATACAACATTTTGAGCTCACAATCTGCTTGGTGGTGCCACTTGGTTGAGCTATGATGAGGAATTTTGTAGACGCCTGTTAGTTTGGTGATGAAGGTGATTGATGTGTGGACCCAATTGATACTTGCCCAGCATTTTTAGCATTCTTTTCCTGGGGCTGTCACGGTGGTTGACCAACAGCCTGGTGTTGTGACTGATAAACCAATGGGTTCCTGCTGGTTGTATAACAAAGGATATTGTCGTTTGTATGCAACCTGCAAATTTCAACATGAATGTGTCATTTATAGAGTGGCACAATTGGCAATTAGATGTTTCAGGTGGCTGACACAGCTCCTCCGATTTGGGGGCACAGGTGGTTTTCACAATCCCAGTATAAAATAAAGTGTTGCGGGGGTGGTTAGAACGGTATCCCAGACAAGAGGATGCAAATTGCTTTTGACGGTTTTACTTTGAGCTGTTACAATCTGCATGAGATTTCATTGGTTCATTTTTCCATTCAAATTTGTCATTGTTGCAGCAGGATGACTGGCCTATTGTCATGAGCTAATGTTTTCTTACTTAAAGAGAACCTGTCACATACAATAACTCTAGACAATGCTAGGGTGCAAGCTTTGTTGCCAAACCAAGGAGGAAAGGTCAGGAAAACACACAGCAGAGGGGTACACTGTCAAAGGCGTGGGCCAATTTCATGACACCAGCCTAGCACCCAGGGCCTGACGTACAGGTATTTTTGACAAGGAGGGAAAAGTTTTTAAAGATGATCAAGCAGTACCTGGCCAACCAAACCAGCATGCTCTCTAATTCCTCTGCAACATCTGGCATAAGCTGTTCCTCTATACCTTGGAGGTGTTGTGCTGCCCTGCTGCTAGTGACTCGCCTGAGGGGTTTTTAGTGCCACCGGGGAGGGGTCATAACAGACACGTGCTTTCTTCAGTCAACAGAGAATGCAGACAGGCTCACTCTCATAAAAATGAACAAAGCCTGGAGTAGCCCAAACTTTTCCTCACCACCAGATCACAGCAGCACATAAAGTGTTTGTAATGTTCAATATTTTAATGAGGCCCGCCAGTTGTTGCTTTCCAGGGGTCTATGGATGACCCTCCTCATAATTTCTGTCTGGCTATGCACATTCTGAAAAGCCTTTATGACTGTATAAGTACATCAACTACACTTTCAAAATATTTTTGTTCAAAATTTTCTTATGGATTCAATGACTCATCCATACAGTTTAACACAGTTATTGTTGCATTACAATGGTATGTAAAACTTACAAAAAACATAGGAAAATATTTTAGGATTAGATTACTCATCCATAGAATATTACGTGATTTCTGTCACATTTTACTGTTATATAACAGTACAAAAAAGCGTCTGAAAATTTTTCTTCTTTATTCACATATCTTCCCCATACACTATTCAATGCTCTGGGGTACATGTTTGTGATATACAACACTCAGAAAAAAGTTTAAAAATTTAGCTGGGTTACATTTCGCAGCCATAGACTATTACCTGTTCTTGTGTACATTTCGTTGGTATTAAACCCTCCAAAAACTTGATAAAATTTATCGGTATTATATTGTTCATCCATAGACTTTTACATATTCTTGGGTAGATTTCAGCGATGTATCAGCCTCCAAAAGCTTATTCAAAATTTATCTGTATTATATTGCTGACCCATAGGATATTACATCTTTTTTGGTACAGTTCGTTGCTATATAAGGGTCAAAAAACTTGTTCATAAATGTATCTGTGTTATATTGCTCATCCATAGGTTGTTGAATATTCTTGGGTATATTTCATTGTATTATATTTCTCTTAAGGGAGCACTCGGAGGAGGGGGCATTAATGGTATTGAAGGGGGTTACTCAGGCGTTATTACTGGGACAGAGGTTGAAATGCTTGCATTGTCTCAGATTCTGACAACTCACTGTGTATGTGTGTATACATATATATGTTTCTAATATCACCGGACCCTACTAGGTGGCTTTTCATGTGTGCACATTATTTGTGCTCTGTGTTTGACACATGCAGTGCAATTTCTATAACCTGCACGTTCGTCTTATTAGTGCAGTGTAGAAGAAGAAAGTGTCCCAGGGCGGCTCCCACTCGCCCTTTTAGGCCGGGATCACATATGCGAGGAAATTGTCCGATGCTCGCATGTGAAATCCCAGCTCTGGCGCTGGCACTCAGGAGTGGAGTGCGCGGCTGCATAGAAATACATGAATATACATATGGATGACGCGCACCACATTGGTGGTACCAGGGCTATGGGGTACTCGGAACCGAGCCCATGGAAGTCTATGGGGAATGTCACTGGCAGCAGAGCTCGGTCCGTGGCCCTGGCGGTCATGCAATGGGGGATATTTACAGGGGATTGTAGATTAGAATAGTTTGTGACGCCACCTGTGATTTCTGATCAATAAGACCAGCGCTGCAGGGTAGATCTCTGAGGGGATGTTATGGCAGCTAGGTGTTAGGTCCCCCACAGGTGGGACTGGTCCCTCAAAGTCTATGGTGGTGATGCAGGGTGCAGATAAGAATTCAGTCACACACAATGCAATCTCTTTCCATACCTTTACTTGTAGATGTTGCAGGTATGTCCCGGGAAGCTGGTTAGGTTGGAGAATGCACATTCAGGAAAACTGTTGAGCAGGTTAGAGGCCTCCTTTATCCTTTTTAATGTGTGTGAGTACAACTTGCATAAAGTCAAGTGCAACTCTTTAATAACGACTGCCCGGCCAATATTGTGGTGGAGCCTTCTATGTCTCTGATTATCAGATGTTGAGAGAACTAAGTCCTTACTTTTGCAGGGTCCTGCTCAAAGTCCCTGTTCTCCCTGACTCCGGTTACGTATCAGCGCTTAGGGCTACCTTCTGCGACTTGTAGTCCAGAAAGCCTCCGGTTTTCTTATTACTAGGCGTGAAGCACTAGCAACGCTTCGGACCCCGGTGTCCGGCTACTTGAGTGAGGGTGATCTGTCCCTTTGTCACTCTTACTTCTCCACTCGCCCTTCGCCCTGCTCTCGCTCTTAACATAAGCACGTGTAGCAATCGTGCCAAGGTCAGATTTCCTTCAGTGCTCACTGACCTGTTCTCTGTTGACTCGTTGGTATAACTGCTGTAATTCCTTTCTTCCTTCTTAGGAACACAGGCAGCTTGTTCTGAGTAGCAGGTTAAGGGGTAGCTCTGACTAGGCTAGGATGATTCACTTCACTCGTACTAGCCTCCACTTTCTTGTCAGATGAGCTACACAAGCTCTGTCAGGCTTCAGTCTTCTCTCCTCTCCCTCCGTCTGTCTGAAGATGGATGGGATGACTCACTCCTGAGCCACTCTAAGCTTGACTGCACTGTCCTAAGACAGGAAACAGACTGACTGACTGGAATCTGATCTTCTCTGTCCAAAGACAGGAACTTGACTGAATCATTATTGCTACGTCACACTACTAAATAGTCTGATTTGCCTCTAGTGGCAATGCTGAGAAGTGTGCGTGAATGAATATCAAGCTTTACAGTTACCTTCCTGTGCATTTTCCAGAAGATATGTGTGCCTTGCGAAGCTGGGCCACACATCCCCCCTAGTTAAACTCAGCACTCCCGGGCTGAAATAGAAAAGAAAAACATTTTTGTTTTGCATATAACATAAACATAATAACTCATCCCTTGCGGGAGGTACGGACTCTTGAACGTTAATTTTGTACATAGATCAGTAGAAAATTATCAAAATACTTTTCAATAAATATACACAGTATAAGACAAGATTCTTGTGGAGGACCCGCACCAAAAACCTCCCACGTGGGTCCTGGGTGGGCTGCAGGACTTTATTGCTGCAGACCTCACTCTAGGCCACACCATACGGGTTTTTCTTCAGAGGTAGTTAGGCTTTATGTAAAACCAAAATGGGGCACCGAAGTGCGAACTATTTACAATGAAAGTTTTTGGGCTGGCAAAGTCCACAGCCACGCAGTCCTTTGCATGGGAAAACACATTTTTCAAGTAAAATCACATTATACTTTAACTCTTTTAAACTCTGTACCCAGCCGGGTATTCTACTTTAAATAAGCATACATACTATGTAAACATTTATCAATAGTAAAGTGCAAATCTTCATCTTTTCAAACTTTATACATGTTCAGGTGCAGTAAACCCTGTCTGGGTCCTACTGATTTTCTTCTTTCTTGCAAACTTCAATAACGTCTTCCACTCCTGGGGCTGGAACGACGCGGTGTTCTTTTGAACGCATAACAAAGAGATCATGTCCTGCGATCTGTGTTTGAGTGGCTACATCCTTGGTTTGAACTGGGGACCCAACGGGTATCTCCCTGTAGTAGAACGCAGGTTGCGTTGCTGAGGTAGTCGCAGATTGTGATGCTGAAGTGTACGCAGGGGGTGATGCTGGAGTGATCACAGGTTGCGATGCAGAGCAAGATTTGGGTACAGAGGAGTATGCAGGGGGTGATGCTGGTGCACGGCCTGGTGCGGACGCCAAAGATGACGCTGCTGGGGTTCGCGGTGCTGTGGCACGGGAGACTTCACTGGTTTCAGGGACGGGGTCGCTGACACGGGTGACGTTTAAGGCGTACCACCCTTTTAACCCCCAGTGCCGCGTGTAGCTGACAATGTCCCCGTTTACAAGATCCCTCCCAGGGTGCCCGATGGTTAATGGGACTCCACATCTCTCCGACTCACAAAGATCTCTTGGTATAGGCCCGGCTCATGTATGAAGCCCCAGCCTTTGCGGAGTTGGAACCCAGTTATGCACCCCTGGCGCCGCGGTTCCCGTTGCGTACCTTTATTCTTCCGGATGGCCTCCTTATCAGCAAGGAACTTTTCATGGTACCGCTGCTGCGCCTCTCTCTGCTCCTGTTGACGTTGTTTATCCAGATCACGGCGTCGCTGCTCATTTTCCACTTTTACAGCATAAGTGACGTCATCCAGATACTGCATTGCGTCCCAATCGATTTCTGGCAATGATGGCTGGGACCCCTCGGTGTTCCTACCGGGGAACTGTAATCTGCTGCGGCCTCCTGGCCTAGCTGGTACTCCGGAACAGGCAGGACCTCCTCAGCCTCCTTCGCTTCCACCTCTCCATCGGTGGGATCAGGTACAGCTCTTTTGGGGGCGGCCTCCGGTTTTCCTTCAGCTTTCTTCAGCAGGGACTTAGGAAAGTCAGGTGATGGCGTTATGTCTGTGGGAGAGAGCACTGCGTCCCACAGCAGCCGCTGTGTCTGGGCACGCCAGCGTCTCTCGAACTCCTCCATGTCTGCCTGGCTCTGTATCAATTTCTTAAGCGCTGCATTCTCCTCCTTGCACTCCAGCAAGGTTTGCTGAAGTTTCTGTATTAGGGATGGCTCCGGTTCAAACAACAGCTTCTCTGGGGAGCAGGGCCTGCGCTCCACCGCTCCACTGCATAGCTGCTCTTGTCCTTCTGCCATCTCTCCCCAGGCCAGACTGTGTTCTCCATCAGGAACAATCTGGTCTCCTCCGTGGAGGCGGGATTTGCGCTTCCTCTTTTTTGCATAGAAGATTAAGAGGAGGCGGATCTCCCTTGCAGTGGGGTAGGATCTCACATTATAGTAGCATTTTGAGAGGGCGGCCATAACTTTCGCGCCATAGGGGGGGTACACGCCCACGAATGCACGCCCACCTTCTTCACCAGCGCCTCAGGGCGCGAATATGGCGGCAAAAATGGCGGTATTTGGCGCCAAAAATGACAAAACAGCAAACAGTCTTTTCTGCACAAAACAGTCAATATAGGCAACACAGGACTCACAAATTTGCAAGCTTCGTATCCTGTTCGCTGACGCCAAGGATGACGCGCACCACATTGGTGGTACCAGGGCTATGGGGTACTCGGAACCGAGCCCATGGAAGTCTATGGGGAATGTCACTGGCAGCAGAGCTCGGTCCGTGGCCCTGGCGGTCATTCAATGGGGGATATTTACAGGGGATTGTAGATTAGAATAGTTCGTGACGCCACCTGTGATTTCTGATCAATAAGACCAGCGCTGCAGGGTAGATCTCTGAGGGGATGTTATGGCAGCTAGGTGTTAGGTCCCCCACAGGTGGGACTGGTCCCTCAAAGTCTATGGTGGTGATGCAGGGTGCAGATAAGAATTCAGTCACACACAATGCAATCTCTTTCCATACCTTTACTTGTAGATGTTGCAGGTATGTCCCGGGAAGCTGGTTAGGTTGGAGAATGCACATTCAGGAAAACTGTTGAGCAGGTTAGAGGCCTCCTTTATCCTTTTTAATGTGTGTGAGTACAACTTGCATAAAGTCAAGTGCAACTCTTTTAATAACGACTGCCCGGCCAATATTGTGGTGGAGCCTTCTATGTCTCTGATTATCAGATGTTGAGAGAACTAAGTCCTTACTTTTGCAGGGTCCTGCTCAAAGTCCCTGTTCTCCCTGACTCCGGTTACGTATCAGCGCTTAGGGCTACCTTCTGCGACTTGTAGTCCAGAAAGCCTCTGGTTTTCTTATTACTAGGCGTGAAGCACTAGCAACGCTTCGGACCCCGGTGTCCGGCTACTTGAGTGAGGGTGATCTGTCCCTTTGTCACTCTTACTTCTCCACTCGCCCTTCGCCCTGCTCTCGCTCTTAACATAAGCACGTGTAGCAATCGTGCCAAGGTCAGATTTCCTTCAGTGCTCACTGACCTGTTCTCTGTTGACTCGTTGGTATAACTGCTGTAATTCCTTTCCTTCCTTCTTAGGAACACAGGCAGCTTGTTCTGAGTAGCAGGTTAAGGGGTAGCTCTGACTAGGCTAGGATGATTCACTTCACCCATACTAGCCTCCACTTTCTTGTCAGATGAGCTACACAAGCTCTGTCAGGCTTCAGTCTTCTCTCCTCTCCCTCCGTCTGTCTGAAGATGGATGGGATGACTCACTCCTGAGCCACCCTAAGCTTGACTGCACTGTCCTAAGACAGGAAACAGACTGACTGACTGGAATCTGATCTTCTCTGTCCAAAGACAGGAACTTGACTGAATCACTATTGCTACGTCACACTACTAAATAGTCTGATTTGCCTCTAGTGGCAATGCTGAGAAGTGTGTGTGAATGAATATCAAGCTTTACAGTTACCTTCCTGTGCATTTTCCAGAAGATATGTGTGCCTTGCGAAGCTGGGCCACACATATACATGAAATATATGAAATATATACATGAAATACTTGAATGTCTTTTTCCAGAGGGATGCCTCTGTCTTATTGCAGAAACTTTTTTTTTTTTGGGGGGGGGCCCCATTCAGACTTTTGCTATGGGGCCCCATGATTTCTATTTACGCCCCTGCATGCACATATTGAGCATTTTTGACTTACGGATTTGGTGCAGAAAATAATCTGCAGAATGTCAATTCTCTGTGCGTTTTTGCCTTGTGTTTTTCACCAACCCTTTCAAAAATGGTTAAAAAGACCTCTATGTCGTCACCCGGGGTCATTTTCTGCAAAGCTCTCTTCACCACCTTCTGGACAGAGAAATCATCAGCTGACTTTGGAGTTGGAACTGCTGCCATGCCACAAACAGCCTCTGTGAGTAAATCAATCTACTGCTGTTGTCGGAGCTGTTGCTGGGGCTGCTGCAGTAGTTGTGTGTAGCCCAGCTACGCAGGCACACATAAAAGTCCAGGAGAGTGCACAGGAAGGTAACAGCAACGCTTGATATTCATTCACTGTCACTCACACTTTCAGACACACCCATCTGAGATATAAGGGGGAGTGACATGTTCTGAAGTGGTTAGTCAGTCAGCCAACCTAGGAGGGAGAGTAGTGGAATCTGGCTCCTGTCTACGGACGGATCAGTTCAGTGTCAGTCCAAGTGGGACTTAGAGGATACTGAGGGCTACTCAGCGAGCCCTAGAGAAAGCTGACCTCGCCATTGAAAGTACAAGTGTTTATGTTAAGAGCGTGAAGCAGGGCAAAGGGCGCAGTGGAGAAGACAGAGCAGTGCTACAGGTATTGGATTACCTGCACTAAATTGCCGGACACCGGGGTCCGAAGCGTTGCTACAGTTTCAAGCTTAGTAACAAGAAAACCGGAGGCATCTGGACTACAGGTCGCAGAGAGCAGCCCTAAGTGTCAATACGTAACCGGAGTCAGGTGGAACAGGGACTTTGAGTCAAGTGCACGACAAAAGTAAGGACTTAGTTTCATCACTTAGAAGGCTCCACCACAACGTTGGCCGGGCAGTGCAGCTATTGAGAAAGCTGGAGATTCAGAGTTAACTTCGCTTCAGGCAAGTTGGACTCACATGTACATTGAAGTTAAGGAGGCCTCTAACCTGCTCAGCTGTTACCGGAATGTGCACTCTCCACCCCGACCAGCTCCCTGGGATCTGCTTGAACTACCATCAGTAAAAGGTATGAAAAGGAACTACCTTGTGTGTGACTGAATTCTTACTACACCCTGCATCATCGTCACCATAGACTTCCAGGGACCCGTCTCACCTGTGGGAGACTTACTACCAAGCTGCCCCATAACATCCCTGTGAAAGTCCTTAGAGCAGCGCTGGTACAATTTACCAGAAACCGCAGGTGGCGTCACAAACTACCTATCCTAATAATCCCCTGTAAATATCCCCCATTGCACGACCGCCAGGGCCACGGATCGAGCCACCGCTACCAGTGACAACTCCCATAGATTTCCATGGGCTCGGCTCCGAGTACCCCATAGCCCTGGTATCCACAATTGTGGTGCGTGGTCGGAACAACTTTTTGGCGTCACGAACAGGATGCGAAGCTTGCAATTGTGAGTCCTGTGTGCCTATTGAACTGTTTATTTCATGAAAAAGACTGTTTGCTGCTTTTGGCGCCAAAAACCGCCATTTTGTCGCTGAGTTGGCGCCCTCAGGCGCTGGTGAAGAAGGTGGGCGTGCATTCGTGGGCGTGTACCCCCCTGAGGCGCGAAAGATATGGCCGCCCTCTCCAAATGTTACTACAATGTGCGGTCCTGCCCCTCTGCTAAAGAGGAGGAGACGCAAATCCCGCCTCGAAGAGACCAGATTGTTCCTGATGGAAACTACACTCTGGCCTGGGACGAGATGGCGGAAGGACAGGAGAATCTGTGCCGAGGACCGGAAGATTTCCTACCTGTGCCGGAGCTGTCCCCAGATAGGGACACCGACCCCGCCATGATGGAGCTGCGGAAGGAGAATGAGGAGCTAAGGAGGAAGCTCCAGGGTCGTGCTGATCGACAGGAGACGGAGAGACGCTGGCGCACCCAAACACAGCGGCTGCTGTGGGACGCCATGTTCTCTCCTACAAGCCAAGGGCCGTCTCCTGAATTCCTGAAATCGCTGCTGGAGAAGGCTGAGGGACGACCGGAGGTTACCGCCGAAAGTGCTGTACCTGATCCCACCGATGCGGAGGTGGAGGAGAAGGAGGCTGAGGAGGTATTGCCCGGACCGGAGTGCCAGTCAGGCCAGGAGGCCACCGCAGAGTACCGCTCCCCGGTAAGGTCACCGGAGGGGTCCCAGCCATCGTTGCCGGAAGTCGACTGGGACGAGATGGAGCGATTAGATGACGTCACTTATGCCGTACAGTGGGAAAGTGAGTGGCGCCGTCGTGAAGAGGAGCAGCGACGCCAAAAGCAGGAGGAAGAAAGAGACATCCAGCGGTCCCGACAGAAACAGCATGAGGAATTCATAGCTGACAAGGAGACCGTCCGCCGGGATAAAGGTACCCTACGGGAACAGCGGCGGCAGGGGTGCGTCACCGAGTTCCAGCTCCGCAAGGGCTGGGGCTTCATCCGCGAGCCGGGCCTCTATCCAGGGGTCTTTGTAAGCCGCAGGGACGTAGAATCCCACCTGCCCATCGGTCATCCTGGGAGGGACCTGATTAATGGGGACATTGTGAGCTACACCCGTCACTGGGGTATGAAGGGGTGGTATGCCCTGAACGTCTCCATTGTTAGTGACCCCGTCCCCGACGCCGGTACTGAAGCGTCCCAGTTCAGAGCTCCCACCGCACCAGGCCGTGCCCCAGCATCGCCCCCTAAATCGCAAACAGCTACCTGCTCTACATCGCAATCAGCGACTTGCTCTACATCGCAACAGGCGACCTACCCGGCATCGCACCCTACATCGCAATCAACCAAGTGTCCCGCAACGCAAACTGCAACTCATTCTGGATCGCAACCGGATGCGACCACAGTTAAAGCGCAGCTGAAACCTGCATCTTTGATGAAAAGTTCTTATTTGCCTGAGACACCCGTTGCGTCCCCGTTGGTTCGCACAAGGACTGTGGCCACGCAAACGCAGATATCGGGCCATGACTTATTTGTTATGGGATCCAAAGGGCATCGCGTTGTTCCAGCCCCAGGAGTGGAAGATGTCAGTGAAAGTTTATAAGAGTGAAGACCGGTAGGACCCAGACAGGGGTTTACCGCATCTAAGAAATGTATAAAGTTTGTTGAGAGAATTGCCATTTTTGCACTTTATTACTGTGTATGTATAGTGTTTACATATTTAAAATAGAATACCCGGCTGGGTAAAGCAAAAGTTAAAGTGAGATTCAAAGAATTTGAAAAAGTTAAATATTCAATGTGTTGATTACATAGTATACCCCGGTTGGGTAACTTCAGTCGAATTATATGTGCATACTTGAAGAGTACAGATGTCTTTTATTATGTCATGGACTGAGAGGCTGAGGACTGTGCCAGCCCAGAACTTATCCTGTAAATAGTTGCGCTTCGGTGCATTATCTTGGTTTTACATGAAACCACTACTACTATCTACCTCTGAAGAAAAACCCGTATGGTGGGCCTAGAGTGAGGTCTGCAGTCAGAAGTCCTGCAGCCCACCCAGGACCCACGTGGGAGGTTTTTGGTGCGGGTCCTCCATAAGTATCTTGTATATATGAGCATGTTTTGATACTTTTGATACTTTTGTATTTTTCCTATTGTACAAATTGTAACGTTCAAGAATTCGTACCTCCCAGATGGGAAGAGTTATAATGTTGTTGTTAATGCAAACAAAAAAATGTTTTTCTTTTTGTCTTTTACAGCCCGGGAGTGCTGTGTTTTACCAAGGGGGGATGTGTAGCCCAGCTACGCAGGCACACATAAAAGTCCAGGAGAGTGCACAGGAAGGTAACAGCAACGCTTGATATTCATTCACTGTCACTCACACTTTCAGACACACCCATCTGAGATATAAGGGGGAGTGACATGTTCTGAAGTGGTTAGTCAGTCAGCCAACCTAGGAGGGAGAGTAGTGGAATCTGGCTCCTGTCTACGGACGGATCAGTTCAGTGTCAGTCCAAGTGGGACTTAGAGGATACTGAGGGCTACTTCAGCGAGCCCTAGAGAAAGCTGACCTCGCCATTGAAAGTACAAGTGTTTATGTTAAGAGCGTGAAGCAGGGCGAAGGGCGCAGTGGAGAAGACAGAGCAGTGCTACAGGTATTGGATTACCTGCACTAAATTGCCGGACACCGGGGTCCGAAGCGTTGCTACAGTTTCAAGCTTAGTAACAAGAAAACCGGAGGCATCTGGACTACAGGTCGCAGAGAGCAGCCCTAAGTGTCAATACGTAACCGGAGTCAGGTGGAACAGGGACTTTGAGTCAAGTGCACGACAAAAGTAAGGACTTAGTTTCATCACTTAGAAGGCTCCACCACAACGTTGGCCGGGCAGTACAGCTATTGAGAAAGCTGGAGATTCAGAGTTAACTTCGCTTCAGGCAAGTTGGACTCACATGTACATTGAAGTTAAGGAGGCCTCTAACCTGCTCAGCTGTTACCGGAATGTGCACTCTCCACCTCGACCAGCTCCCTGGGATCTGCTTGAACCACCATCAGTAAAAGGTATGAAAAGGAACTACCTTGTGTGTGACTGAATTCTTACTACACCCTGCATCATCGTCACCATAGACTTCCAGGGACCCGTCTCACCTGTGGGAGACTTACTACCAAGCTGCCCCATAACATCCCTGTGAAAGTCCTTAGAGCAGCGCTGGTACAATTTACCAGAAACCGCAGGTGGCGTCACGAACTACCTATCCTAATAATCCCCTGTAAAAATTCCCCCCTTGCACGACCCAGGGCCCCGGTCGGCACCGTACCAGGACAAACCCC
The DNA here is from genome assembly GCA_033576555.1 of Oophaga sylvatica. NCBI lineage: Eukaryota > Metazoa > Chordata > Amphibia > Anura > Dendrobatidae > Oophaga > Oophaga sylvatica. Next base: position 579,793,008 of record JARQOD010000002.1, read on the forward strand.
CTGATTTCCTGGGGTCGGCTCCCATACCCCCTAGCCCTGGATCCACAAATTTTGGGCGTGGTCGGAACAGTTGTCCCGGTGCGCTGCAGGGGTTGTGGGCTGTGGTGCTGGGGTTTGGCTAGAGCTTCAACCCCCTCCCCCATTTTTTCTGCCGTGTTCCCTTCTTTCGCCCCCTCACCCGACAACAGTTTGCCCAGCACACACTGGCTTCTTGGGGGTCACCCGATTCTAAAACCACTGTTATAGGTCGCCTCCTTGGCCTTTAAAAAAGTAAAAAACAGGAACCGTTTCTATTTAAATTCTGTGGTTTTGCAATCCTCAGCCTTTGTCGGCAAAATAAAAATAAACAAGTCCATATATCTGGTGGGTTTGCCCCCCTATTGATTCCGGCTTAATGTCATTTAGCAAAGGCTTAGTCAGGAGACCGCAATCTCAATAAATCCCGCCGTAGAAAAAACGCTTCCCAATTTACCCTGGAACCCCCAGGAGGAGTTGGG